>CM038681.1:12100560-12700560 GCA_021605205.1 Aegilops longissima
CAATGGCAAGAGCAGTCAAGTGCTCAAACCCCACACTATCAAATCCCACCAATGCAACGAAACCGATGGAGGAATATGGGAGCAAGAACAAGGAGAACACAAAAGAACTCCAATATATAGATCCAAAGGGTTCGCCTCACTTAGAGGAGAGATGGATTGGTGGAAATGTGGACCTAGATATCCTCTCTCTTTTCCCTCAAAAAAAGAAAGAATCATGGAAGGAATGGAGAGAAAGCAAAGCTTTTTGGAGGTCAACAATGGAGGAGAAAGCTTGCCAAGAACCATTAGGGGCAATGGGGAAGAAGACCCCCTTTATAGTGGGGGTTCAAATCCAACCGTTATGCACTCTGCTCGTTCTCAAGCGGTACTACTGCTCGGGGGAGTGGTACTACCGCTTAGAGCGGTAGTTCCAATGCTAGCCAGTGTGTACTGCAGAGTACAAGAAATGTAGTTCCACCGGAGCGGTACTACTGGCTATAGTGAGCGGTACTACTGGCTACAGTGAGCGGTACTACTGGCTACAGTGAGCGGTACTGCCACTGGATATAGAGGGACCAGCAGCAATGGAGCGGCACTAGAGCGGAAGTACCGCGCAAAGCGGTACTACGATGTAACTACCGTCCAACTACTGCGAGAGCAAAATGGGCAACAGAAGCTTGCACACTCCTCGAACACAAGCGGAAGTAGCAACGGTAGTAATAGGCGGAATTACCGCACAAGCAATACTACCGTGCCACTACCGCGAGCTAATAGAGAGTAGAGAGAAGGCATTTCCCAAGTGGTAGTAGCCGCGGTAGCTCATAGCGGAAGTACCGCCTAAGCGGTACTACCATGGAGCCACGTGCTACTACTGCTTGGGCTCTGCCAAAGGCCCAAGCACAAATGAGGAAGGCAAGTAAGACCAAAACTGTCATAACTTCTACAAACTCAAGCTTGTTGGATATCTGACAACAAGCACACTATCCAACAGCGAAGATAAACCCAAATCAATACAATTTAGGTTTTGCCATTGATCAAAATTTAAAAAATCCCTTGAAAAATTATTTATCAAAAATATCCATACCATACCTAAATGTTTTCTATACTTGGTTATTATTCAATATTTATGGCTAAGATATTCTCTAAACTAGGATGAAAATAAATTTACAATTATACCAATAATTATTATCAAAAGTTCATCGATTCTGCAAAACATAATCACATTAACCTTTGAACATTTTTTAGATAAATTACCATAACAACAATGAAATGAAACTTTTATAATTTGTAAACACACCAGTTGGTCACTGCTAACATATCATCATTAAAATATTAATTACCAGTTACTATGACAAGTCAAAATATCTCCACCTTTAGAGTTTTATTGGTGCAATTTTACGTCGTACACAAGACATGTAAATAAAGAGATTTTCACATTCCTGCCTTGTTGGATAGTTTTGCCCTTAGTTTTAAACTATGTTCAGTTTTGCCCCAAAGCAATTGTGTTTGGTTATACAAATGCCCCTTATGTTTAATTTCCATCTTGTCAAAGATGTTTCACTGTGACAGTATATGTCATGTTGTTTAGGGCAAAACTGAGCACCCTTTGAAAGTAGGGGCAAAATCATATGGTGAGCACCGGCTAAGGGCAGAAATGTAAAAATCCATTCAATAAATACCTTAATATTTGGTCCTCGTTTATGAGCGAAAAAGGGTATGCTTAGTGAAACTCACACATGTGCACTGAACCTCTTTTGGCGGTCTGTAAACCAACATCCAAACCCAACGAAGGCCAACATATACAATACCAAAGTAAGTTGACATCAATCTTTCTCTTCATAAAATTGCTTTTTAGAAAATCTGCAAGCCACTACAAAGGTAGACAATATCCTTCATTGTTTTATATTTCTTATTTATAGCTTTGATATACTCTAATTCAAGTCGCAAATAAAAAGTCACGACAATAACAATCATTATCTGAGAAAATCATTAGGACTACAGATGTGATCACATTAATACAATATTTTCCAAGATATATGTTAATAAATGGTTTCTATTTTCTATAATAGGACGACATTAATGAATGATTTCAATATATACCTCATATTCCAGCAAAGCACGGAACTAGTACAAGATTTTTTTTATATACTAGTGAGATAAATGCTAATAAATGAGGACATTAATGAACGATTTCGATGTATATCTCGTATTCCAGCAAAGTACGCAACTGAAAGCTACTTTTGCATACGTTATCACTCAGTACACTGAACGTGTTTTGCCTCTGTGTACAACTGACGGTATATGCAGCCAACACCAACCGACGATAGAGCACCGCTCCGCGGGCCAAAAGAGCTCACGTCGCGTGCTGCACGCCACTGCATCCCATCTCCCCAGACACGGCATTGCTCACTGACAGCCAATCTCCACCTACACGTCCAGCCAGTTGTTCGTCCATTTCAAAATATATATTTATGACTGATTTATTCCAGCAGAGCACACAATTATAATACAAGATTTTCCAAGATATATGTTAATAAATGGTTTCTATATATTTCGTATAATAAGAAGACATTAATGAACGATTTCAGTAAATTTCTCGTATTCCATCAAAGCACAGAACTAATACAAGATTTTTTATATATAATAGTAATATAGAAGCTAATAAATAAAGACATTAATGAATGATTTCCATGTATATCTCGTATTTCAGCAAAGCATGCAATTAAAAGCTGCTTTTGCATGTCTTACCAGCACACTTAACATATTTTGTCTCTGTATACAACTCACAGTAGACGCAGTCAATACCAACTGAAGGTAGAGCACGGCATTGCTCACTGACAGCCCATCTCCACCTACGCGTCCCGGGCCCCTCATCCACGTGTTCCGTCCGCCCGTCCGTTTGTTCTCCCCGGGATCCCAGCCCCGCTTCCCTCGTGCCCTTGTGCTTTACCTTGCACGCTCTGTCTCTCTAACCTACTCCTCCCTCCCTCTCCATTGCTATGCCCGGAATCGAACCATAGCCTGAGCTTGAGCGCGACCCTGATCCCCTGTTCGCCATGGATCACCCGCCACATCTTGACATCGACCTCAACGAGCCGCCCCCGCCGTCACCACCGCCGGCGGTTCACCAGCCGCCCCCGCACGAGTTCGCTGCCGCCATCCCCATTGCTGCTCCTCCTCCGCCGCCGCCGCCGCCGCCGCCACCCCAGCTCCCGCCTCTCGCCAACGTGCATGCCCAGCCGCTGCTCCCGCACCAGGCCCGCGAGCTAGCGCTGGCGTACCACCGTGCGGAATCCTGGAGATTAGCTGCTGCTACGGCCAGTGCGCCCGCGACCGCTGGTTCATCGCTGGAGGTGCCGCCGCCACCGGTCCTTCAGTCGCCCGCTTTTGCTCCTCCGCTGCTGCCGCCGCCGCCGCCGCCGCGGTCACCACAGCTCCCGCCTCCCGCCGACGTGCAGGCTCAGCGGCTGGTCGCGCACCAAGCCGGCGACCTAGCGCTGGCGTACCACCGTGGGGAATGGTGGAGGTCGGCCGTTGTGGCCGCGACGGCAGGTTCGTCGTCGGTGGAGGTGCCGCGTCCAGCGCCAGCGCAGCACCTGTGCGCTGCCTGCGGCCTCCCCGTGCTGCCGGGATCAACAATACTTTGTGACGCCTGCGAACGTGGGTTCCACCAAGGCTGCGTCAACGTCGTGCGGCGGCCTCCGGTGGCCGTGAACGAGGGCTGGATGTGCCCGGAATGCGTCACCGCCCGAGACATCACCAGGCAGTTATGTCAGCTCCCTCTTGATCAATTCCTTAAGGTTTTACATCTTTTTTTGTTCAGCGAATATTATACATAGCTCTAAGAAGTGCGTAGTAGATTTGTTGTTCATCCCGTCTGGAATTACTTGACGTACGGGTAGTAAATCGGACGGAGGGAGAGTACTTTTCAGATGGTAATCCTGAGTCCAATCGAGAAGGTTTGGTTTGCTACTTTGTTATGATAAATTACACAGATGCACTTGCTGTCAACACAGCATATGAATCTGGTCTCTGGATTTTTCTGCTTTGCTTGACTGTTAATAATAACCCTGTGACCAAAATGACTTGGTTTAAAATAATTGCTTTAATTAGCAAGAGTAAGAGTGCAGCATGCATAATGTTGCGTCTTCTTTTGATCTAGTGGCCACACCGAGTAATTCGTGGTTTCTGCATGTTTTCTCCCTGATTTACTAGAAAGAACAGGGTAGATGCATGCACTTGCTGTCTTTGGATTTTTCTGCTTTGCTTGACTGTTAGTAACTGGTAGCAGTGGCTTTCTGAAGCATTAATTTGTAGTAAGAGTGCGGCATGCTTAGTGTTGAGTAATTCGTGGTTTTTGCATGTTTCTTCCTGATTTACTACAAAGAACAGGGTATACGCATGAGATACTGCAGCTAATTTGCTGCTGTCACCCTTTCACGGCAATGAGGGCATGCACAAAGATAATTTTATTTCGTTCTAGTTTTGGCACTAATTAGATTTGTGTTATTAGTTTATTGCACAGGCCGGTATATATACCCGAGAAGTATATACTGAGATTAATTTTATTTCGTTCTAAAATTGTTCATCGTGTATTACAAAAATGTTCATAGTATATTATAAAATTGTTCAATGTATATTAAAAAATGTTAATTGTGTATTTTAAATTTTTTCATCATATATAAAAAAATTGTTCAACGTATACTACAAAATGTTCAGTTGTGTATTTGAAAATTTTCCAGTGTTTCTTTAAAAAAAGTTCTCTGTATTTTAAAATTTGTTCAACGCATATTATGAAATATTTATTTAAAAAATATATATTATTTGCCGCTGTCATTTCTACTTTAAGACAGGCGCTGCAATTATACCGTCGTAGGAAGCTAGCTCGGCTGGTTGGCTCGCTAGGATCAGGATTGATGTCGGGAGTTCGGTCCCAACTTGTTGGCTTCGTTTTCGAATTTTTGCTCGACGCGTGCTTATTGGGCCGGTCCGTTTGCCGCGTCGATCGGGACGCTCACGGGCGGCGTATAGGAGCTCTCGTATATACATACCATGCTAATAGTTGCGGCCTTTTTTTTTTTTTGAGAAGAATAGTAGTTGTGGACTTGTGGCCTTGTATGCTAATAGTTGTGTGTTATACCCAAGCCCAAAACAAGCCCATGTTTTATCTTTAGGCCAGCACCGTGAGTTGACCTAGCCTACCATCTCACCGTTGCGTTCAGATCGACTCTGCGCCGGCAGCAGCGCTGGTCGATCGCCAGACGCCGCAGAGCGCCATGATAGCCCGTGTAGATCCTCCTGCCGTGGCACCGATCGATGCATCATGCCATCGAGTACACGAGCCCGGCGATCGCATACTTTATTCCCTCCAGCAATCGAGTCTGAAGGTATACCGCACAGTTATTTTTCTTGTAGATTGTATTGTATAACCTATGGTCTAATTAACGGGCTAACTTAGGACGCAACACAGTTGATTAATTTACAAATTAGATGTGTCTTCCTTGTTTCTACGGTTTGGCTAAAGCACATCTTGGTGTGCCCATCTAATTAAGTTCTTCATGAAACGCCAGTAGTACTAATGGTGAGTCCAGCTGAGAACTTGACATGATGTTTGGTTTGCTACTTCTTATGATTACACAGATGCACTGCTATCAACATAGCATATGAATCTGGTATATTCTTTGGATTTTTCTGTTTTGTTTGACTGCTGAACACTGAGACCTAAATGACTTGGTTTAAAATAAATGCTATAATTAGCAACTGGTAGCAGTGGCTTTCTAAAGCATTAGTGCGGCATGGTACGTGTTGCATCTTCTTTTAGTGGCTACTAAAATTAGGTATTACACTCTAGTCATTCGTGGTTGTTACATGTTTCTCCCTGATTTACTACAAAGAACATGGTATATGAGATATTGCAGCTAATTTAATGTTGTCACCCTTTCACCACAGTGAGGGCATGTGCAATGATAATTTTATTTTGTTCTAGTTGTGGTGCTAATTTGATTTGTGCTACTAGTTTATTGAAGTAGGACACCTGCATGTTTGTACATGCAGTTCAGTCTTAGGGAATTTTAAAATCACCCTGACTCGCAATCTGTAGGAGAGAAATTTGTAGTTGTTCTTGTTTTCTTTCAATGTGAAGGTATCTTATTGGCTTCTCTTGCATTGTTGCATGATATTGCTGTATAGCATTTTCTTTATCCAAAATTCTAGTGTGGAAATTTGAACTAGTTCTCTTTAATGTGTATCATGAACTCTTTTGTGGGTTCTCTTTCGGTCCATTAAGTTTGGGGTTAGGTATCACCTAGTATGTTCCAGTAAATTAATGAATCTACCGGGTTCACAAGAGAAGATGATTTGGCTTGGTGTGATTAATTGGAGAATGGATCACTAGTAGTAGAGTAGAAGGAAATGAAGCATCGGCGACGAAGGTGTCTGGCTGCTGGAGCTGCGGATGGAAATTAATCTAGAGGAAATGGTAGATGGGGATTCCGTTAGAATGGGCTATCTTTATTGATTGATTAACGATAGTACAATGGACCAGAACAACTGGAATACCACCAACAAAGAAGATCCATGATAAAACCGGAAGTTACATCAATGTCCTTTCGATCTAATGTCTAATGTTTCTCCATGTCTTCGGTGATGAAACCACAAAAGATCAAACCTGCACAAGCCAGGCCAACCATATAGGTTTTGCACAGCCACATGAGTTGCCTAGCTCAAGTGGTGAGAACCTAATATGACCGAAAATCCCTTGCAAGGCAGGCTGCCAAACTGTTGCTCAGACATACAACTAGTAGAGAAGGCGCAAAGCCCAAATTAACGAGCATTGAGAATCACTAGCTCTGCGAGGTAGATCATGATGGCCACACTAGGGCGAGGATGGAGTTGGGAGACCACCATGGGGCCACCACCACCAAACACAAGCCTAACAAAGAAGGCACCTAAACGCCTTGACAAATAGGCTTACTATGTATGGTAAGAGAGACAAAAAGAGGATGGGCGGAGTGCTCACATGGTCGATGGTTGAATGCACTCATGTACCTCTGGTGTCACCTGCCCACAGAACTAGTTCTTTGTATTCACATAATCCATAAATCTTCTACAAGATTGAATGAAATCAACATTCTTGTTACGATTAGAATTTGTTGCGAGTCACAACATTCTAAACAGTATCTCTATCTTGCACAAACATGTACTGCGTCTTTCTGCTAGCATCCACGCCTAACCTCTGTCACCATGGCAATCTATTTCAGTGCCTCTTGTGTAGTTATCTTCGTGTCATTGCTCAATATCAGTGGACACGACTCTTGTTGTTAGCTTTCTTTCTTCAGATTTAGGATTGTCGACCTTTGACCTCTCGACCTCGCTACACATTCTTTAGCTAGATCTCCAAAGGATCTTTTTAATTTGGCATGTCCATGGTTATTTGTTACTCCATCAAGTTTTTTGTTTGTCTTCAACTTCATCCAAAGCCACAAAAATCTTCAAAGTTTTTGTCTCCTTTAGCCAGTAATTTCCTTGGATTGTCACAACCCTTCCTTATTTGACCAATTGTATTGAATCCTTTCCATTGCTTTCTTCCCTATGGTCCATCCTAATTCGATCGAGCATGGTCCAACTCCAGTATCTTCTCTCGCCCATGACTTGTTTTCCCTGATGTTTTTGTTTCTCGACAAAGGGTGTTTTTTATTAACTCATAGTGTAGCATTGAGTGATACAAGCATAATTAACACGCACCCGACCTCTGCATAACTAAGATGCACACATCCACCACTACAGACGCACACAAGGATCACATTGGCAAAAAGAAAAGTCATATAAGACCGAATCTATGCCAATGTGAAAGAAAGAAAAGAAAAAGTCTAAAGCGACCCAACAACGACCGACGATATATACAACGACCATCAACACCAACCATCTTTTGACAACATATTACTATGAGAAGGATTCTACAAAGGAAATGCCCTCATCAAAGAAACGACGTATAAGCGTTCCCATCGTCGGATCCACCATTGAAGGCCAGATCATGGGGTTTCACCCTGAAGATCAGGTCCAAGAAAACTGCAAGCAATGCCTTCAACAGGGTAATCACGCAAATGCACCGCCATTGCTAGGTATAACCAACCAAGGTTAGACCTAGGGTTTTCCCCCGGAGCTCAAGACCGGGTACTCCAGAAGCACCACCCAATCGAAATCATCATGTGTTATCTCCTCCACTTTCCACGACCCCGACAACTGCATATGCGCATGGTCATGACGTGAGATGTCACGCAAGAGATGACCATGCCCACATGAGCTTGCGGTCGAACCACGACAAGATCCGCTTGCCAAAACACAACACATACTTTGATGAGGGCGGAAGGTCACATGTACCGCCCAAATCCCAAGTTTGAGACGATTAGGCATACCAACACCATCCTCGCAAGTGGCAGTAGATGATAGATTTACATGAGACATCACCACATGCCGCAACTACCATCGTCGTTGCATGTGGCAGCAGATTACACATGAACCTTGCTGGATCTCGAGGTTCAACCCTTTCGGCGACCATTTTTCGGCCGATGCCACGCCGACGGAGGCAACGCTAGTTAGCCAAACATGGCCGATAGTACCCAACAGCGCATCGGCCATATCAGGCCTGACGGCTGCGACATCTATTGCATGGCCACCGTCACATACCCTTCGGTACACGGGCGACGGTCGCGGCATCTGTTGCATTGCCACCTCCTCATCCAACCATGCCATAACTCTGAGGAGGCGCTTTAGGAGCAGTGCTAGCCCCTGCTAGATGAACATGCTCTCCAGATCGAGGACATGGTGGTTTTGTCGGCTCCCTTTCCTCCACCACTGGGGCGCGTGCGGCAAGACAACCCATCGGGAATAGGAAGGCGTGATGTAGCCCCTGCCCAGCCACGAACTGATGCCGCTGTTGCATCACGTGTGCCATTACTGAGTCAAGTCGTCGCAAAGTACATCGCCAAGGGCTATTGGACGAAAACAGGAATGGAGCCCTGCCACCGTCGTCAGCTATGTGGGCAAGCCCGGCTGCCACTCCTGGCAGCAACGAGGAGAGGATGCTCAGGAAGACGGCCGCCTGAAAATATGGATCGGCTGGCCGCCCGTGTTGTTCAGGCGGAGGATGCGCAGTTTTGGTTTGTTGACTTCCTAACATTGCCCATTTGGCATTTATGTATACCCTTATAAGGAGTCCGCGACCATTGTCGCGGCTAAAAAATTATCGTCATTATGTTTCTACTTGCAGCTGCTATTGCCAATTTTAACTATTTCCATTATTTTTCATTAATCGGGCAACTCTTTCTTGCACATTACTTGTAGATGGTCATTTTGTCTAACTCCTTATAACGGTTCGATTGAGATGTGAACTTATCTTTCTTTCTGTCATTCGACCAACTATAAACATAGTTATGATGTGAAATTGGAATCGTCGTTGTGTCTGAACATTAAAAAGCCATTAGATACTTTCTGAAGACTTGGAGTAGCAAACTCTCAAGGTTTAAGACAAATAATGTTTGATCGCCAGTGTCACTTGTATTTTTGAGTTTAAGGAACCATGGCACAATTCAGTGCATCTTCATAGAAGTCTAAGTGGGACCTTCTACACAACCGATTAGTTAAGTTTATGAGACAATACATTTCAACGCACGCATCGATGGTGATTCTTGGAGGGTATGCCACTGTATCCCCCTATCTAGCCGATGGCATCTATGTGAACTTCTATGTGACGATTTTGCCTCACAAAGGGAATTACCTTAGGCCATGTAGGGGAGATGAATCAAGGAAGAGACATCATGCGAGCCATGTCATTGAGTAACCTCTTATATTGAGTTGACAACCTACATCCCAGAGGACTCACATATTGCAAGATCTATGGGAATCCTTGGGATTGAGGGTGTACTCGGTTTGCTCATTATCACATTGCCATATTTTCTGGATTGAAGATTTTTCCCATTTAACGATATCTTCATGGCGAACTTGCTAAGAGGCGTTTCCTATGTATGTAGAAGACCATATGCTTGAGAGGAAAACAATAAATGATGAAGTAAATTATCTCCCAAGCATACATTCTCTTCTCTTGACTTGTGCCTCGTCCTGTTCAAGGAACAACCAACAACTTCCTATGACATTTACCGCGCCATGAACGAAGATACATAATTCCTTGTGCTCATCATTGATTTTGCCATCAAGTGTTCTTAGGCAAGTTGGAGGCCAGAAACAACAATATGGTGGCCATACCCACCCATGGACACCTTCGAGAACATCAAACCGCCTACAATATGTTATGATCATATAGGAGGGTGTGGTGGAAACATTGGCCACAATAAAGGAGCAACGGAACTCAGCGTGTGATGTCTTGATGCCACCCTGCCGCCAACCCCTCGGTGTTGGTGACCCACTACCACCCTTGCCCACATTATGTCATTTCATCCTATTTTTCTACCATTGGTGTCTCCACCAAAGAATAGGAAGTATGATGTAATTTCATGATTAATGTCTTCACACCTTAGGGTGTTATTCGTCATCGGGTGGCGTGGAGCATGATCCATTCCTTGTAGCCTACAGGTACAAGTGCAGTGGATTTGATCGGATACTGCTCAGACCATGCCCTATACCACATTATTTTGTTGGATTTAGAAGGAGAGTGGATAGCACTAGTATGCAGATACAAATACAGATGATGTCGGAGCTAGACTTGGCAGGGTAGTGTACTGCCTCATTATGATAATAGACACAAGTGAATGGGTAATACACATGCGGAGAGTATTTAAATGTCAGACAAAATCACAAGAGTAAAGGGCATATATAACAACTAGAAGCACATAA
The DNA here is from genome assembly GCA_021605205.1 of Aegilops longissima. NCBI lineage: Eukaryota > Viridiplantae > Streptophyta > Magnoliopsida > Poales > Poaceae > Aegilops > Aegilops longissima. The sequence continues at coordinate 12,111,388 of CM038681.1, forward strand.
TAAACTCTAGAAGGCTGTAAACTTTCACAAGTAAAACACTAGGAGGCAACCACACCATGCCATAAACAAGTAATATCCATATGACAAGTTTGTTATTCAAGTTCTATTGAAGTCAGATTATCCTATTTAAGAGGGTTGGTTAATCTTGCTAAAAGACTCCATAATCCTAGTACCGTCGCATATTAGGAATAATATATCTAGTGTGCCGGGTTTGAAATCGGAGCATATAGTGTCTAGATGTAAAAAATCTCATACCATGTCCTATTTATACATTGGATTCTTAAATGGTCCAGTTCAGTAATTATCCAAATCACATTCCCCTCACATGTGGGTGACCACAATATCATCTCTTAGTTTTGTTGCCTTATGGGGCCACAGCCTATGGCCTCGTGGAAATAAAAGTTGCATATTTTTTCGCATGGTGCTAGAAGTTATGTTTAGGGATTTGATTTTTCCTCATGAAGCCGCAACTCGTCTCTCTCCTAATCTTTTTCTCTCTGTCTTCTCTAGTCGAGTTCCTCTTGATCTCTCATTACCATCTTCACCCCCTGTTGTCGCTGCATCCCCATGTTCCTAGTCACATTCACATTGCCTAGATTGACAATCATTGTCTGTCTCGCTCTAATCAGGTTCACTCGGTAGCCGTTCATCTCCATCGGGCCTGTTGGAAAGCCACTCTCGTGTGCCTTCGGTCCTCCACCCCACCCGTGTCCTTTTGCCTGCCGACACACTCCCATCAATTGTAAGTGGGTCTACAAGGTTAAGACTGGTTGTGATGGTTCTCTTGAGTGCTACAAGGCTCGTCTTATTGCTCGTGGCTTTCATCATGAGCATGGTCATGCCTAAGACAAGGCATTTGCTCATGTTGCCCACATAAACATAGTTTGCACCCTTGTTGTGGCTTTTGTTTGATAATAGGTTGTCTCTCAACTTGATGTCAGGAATGCCTTTTCTAATTATGAGTTATCTGAGGTCTACAAGGGCATCCCTTAACAAATTATGTATAGAAAACCCACTAATCATCTATTCTATTCTTCTTTTAACATAACAACCAACTAAAAAATAGCGCGCTATTTTGGCCTTATAGCGTTGCTATAGCATATCGGGAAGGGCCACATTATGTTTTACCTAATTTGCTCGCTACGGTGCTAATTCGGCGCTAAACAAAAAACGTTTTAGCATTTTAGCGTTCACACGAACCATCTGATATCGGCCCAACCCACTCTCACTCTCTCGCAGACGCAACAAATGCAACAGCCCATCGACCTAATCTAGCCAACTCGTGACCCTCATTCCCCATTTTCCACTAGTTCAATAGCTCGTGACCTAGGGCGGCGGTGGCGGCTCGTGACTCATGAGTGAAAGAGACGACGGTGGTTTGTGAGCAGCAGCGGCTTCTCTTCCTCCCGTCTCCAAGTAGCGGTATCAGCCACATCTCCAACTCCAACAAGTCAGTGGCGCCACGCCGATGTCAGCCAAGCCGCCAGTGCTGGCAAGTCAGCCGGCAAGTGAGAGCATCCTCTCTTCATCCGGTATCCAAGTAGCAGTGTCGGCCTCATTCTATTTCCTCGCCCAAGTCCCCATCATCATCATCCTCCTGCTACTCCTGTCGCCGTGGCAGAGGAAGCTAGTCGCGCTGAACTTGCCGCCGCCTTGTTGCTCCTCGTCGCCAGCCGTTGCAATTTTTTCATTGAACAAAACATGTTGATTCTATGTTAGATCACCTAGAGTGGAACTACAGTTTCCTATAATTATAAGTACTTGGTATCAACCTAATCTATTCTATTCTTCTTTTAACATGAAAACTCTCACATGGCTGCAAATTTTCCTGATCAGTTCATACGCATTTTACCCAACTGTTATCAAATGATGACTTTCCTTTATTAAAGCATTTCAATATCATATACATCATATAAGATTATGCAAGCATTTGTGAAAATGTGCACTGCTTAGTGATTCTGACCTGACCTGAAGTGTAGGTTAGAGTGCACTGATGTTATGGTTTTAGTCCTTTCCTATTCTGGTTGTGTTATTCCATAAATATTGGAAGGATGGTCTCCTTTGGAGACGGGATCATGGTCACATGTCAGATTGCTTGGTTCTTATATTTTGAAAAGATATATTTCACACTAAATTTATAGAGAAAGAATGTCGTTCGGAAAGTAACGTTCATTTTGAAAAGAATGCCTTCAATCATCAACCCTCACGCATGCCCCTTTTTGCAATTTCTTGTCTACTTATTTTGATATCACATTTAGATCCACATAAAGAGAATGGCCTATGTACTTACAAAAATCGCTCAACCAGGTGTCCCTATACCAAATTGTTCTACTTTATTTTTATATATACAGACAAGTCTTTCTCCTTGGAGGAAGTGTGGTGTGTGTGTGTGTGTGGGGAGGGCTCGAGTTCTAGAATTTTGAACTTTTGGAATTTTGTTAAGTGTTTTACCTGCAGCAGACCATGCCTACACTGAAGTCACTAACAAACATCAAAGTTTGCTTTATTTATTCCTGGCTATTAGTTCTATACATGCATAGATTCTGTACAATTTCCGCACCTTGTTTGGTCTATTTTGATGGTAAAATTCTAGTCACATATTATTTGGTGAACCTTTCTCTTGAGTTCATGGACAAAGTTGCCCCAGTGTTCATTGTTTCCTTTAGCAGATCTTTTAATCTTCTTAAATCCACATGATGGTTGTGAAACTGCTGCAGACGACTACATAACCGCAGTATAACTTCAAAATCAAACATGATTTGAAGCTAACTATTTCTATTGTCAGCCCACCATCCTTCTGTACAATGTTTAGTTATGTTGATGATTGTTATTCTGTACCTTTAGTGATTATTATGGAGTTGAATTTTCCTAATCAAGTTGTCCTTGCATATCAGTGTGTTAAGAAGCTTATAACCATAGCAGTTGAATAGGTCGTGCCCCAATAATTCTCAGTAGTACTGCAAACTAAATTGTAGAACAATCAGATCATTATTGTCCTTTCATTGATTTAGACTACTTTTATGTGATATGCTGAAGAGAATAAGCGCTGAAAGCGTGCTTGCATTTTCTATAGCTGGTTCATTGTGTTACACAGTGCTTTCATTATTGTACATGATGCTCGCTGTTTAATTGTAAAGTGGTTATTGTTTTGATTACTCTTGAAAGATCTGTTCGAAGGAAAAAGAAACTTCTGATTTGTTGAAATTCTGCTTTTTGCAAAGAAAAGTGAAACTACAAGTAACTTGTGGCAGCTATTTAGCGATAAACTTTATAAACTGGACTGTTTAGGGGTGCTCTGAAATAATAATATCAGAAATGTTATAGGAAGTTTTCTAATAACCTTTGCTGTACAGACATTATCATCACAAGAGAGTTAATATTTTCTTTTGGTCCTCCTCGCAGAGTACGTGTTGCTGATGGAGCTCATTTGACTGAATTGGCTACTCCACATTTTGAGGGGCTGCAGTTGAATAATACAACTCCTTTTGGTAAGGATGTTAGAGCAATCATATGTACTGCAAGAGAGATGTATTTGCTTTTTGTTGGATATTTTCCTGCCTTTTATGCACTGTAACTTTTTAGACAGCAATTTGTTGTCCTAACCATCAATTTGCTTGCCCCCATGTTCAGTGCATGTGTGGCCTCTTAGGTGTACTATGTGTTTATCCATAAATCATTTTGAAGTTATAACTATTGACCATCATTGGTGGTGCATCTTATAATAATCCACTTCTGGCAATCATGTTGCAGATGGGAATCACTTTATGCCAGCATTTGGTCTTCCTCATTGTTTTAACATGAGACAGCAATTTCCTCCTGTGGATCAAAACTTCATTGCTGATGGAAACATAGAACGGAGCTCAAATCATACATACTGCAGGAGAAGAGATTTTCCACAAAAATCAGCATTTCGCAAGTTTTCTGAGAAGCACGAGTTTGGAAGTTCTAGTACTTTTATGGAGCCATCATTTTTTACGAAATCAACAGACCCGAGTCATAAGGAAGAAATAAATCCACCAAAGCCTCCAAAATTTCTTGCGGAAAATTGCAACCATCAAGCACATCATGGCAGTGTGAGTATCTCATTACCTGTTTCAGATTCCGTTTCTTCATCCAGTGTTCATTTTACATGTTATTGTTTCCCACTGCTACAGCCTTTGTATTCTTATACTGCAGTTCTTTTATCTTATGTTCACTTTGGCGCTGATTTTGATAACACTGCTTTTTTGTGTTGTTACTCTAGGTTGGCCTACCTGTTCAATATCAGGATTTCTTTATAACTAGCTTGGGAGAAATCGATAAACAGGCAAGCTACCACAATTGCCACCAGATATGGCCGGTGGGTTTTACATCTTACTGGCATGATAGAGTCACTGGTTCACTGTTTGAGTGTGAGGTGTGTGATGGAGGGAGTTTTGCGCCTTTGTTTAAGGTCAGAAGGTTACCATGTTCAGTGTTCCCCCTTCCAGAAGCATCGACCATTCTCTCCCATAATGGTGCAAGAAAGGCCGCTGAAACAAAGGAAAGTAGCAGTTTTACTGGAGATACTGCTAATGATATGGATTATGATCTTTATATGATGATTGATATTCCCTCTGAGACCAAACAAGATTTCCTATCATGTCTTACCAATGATACGGAGGATAAAAGGACTTCTTTGGATTGCAATGATGTACAGAGTTCAAATATGATGTCGCAAATACTACCTTCAAATTCTGAGAATGTTCCACCAAGTAAAGAAGCAAATATTAATGACCAAATTGGTGAGTTTACATTTGAGGGAACATCACCCTCTTCAGTATGGGGGATGATTTCTTCTGCTATGGTGGAAGCTTGTGAAAAAATGTACAAGGAACATGGGCATCTGGTATTCTCATGCACACACAACAGCGAAAATCATTTGTTAAACAAGGGGAGTGGATGTCAGAACTTTGATGGTCCTTACGCTCCCTTAACTAGATTTTGCTCATCCAATGGCCCCAGTATTCCACGAGTTACAGAAAAGGAGAATGATGTGGAAGCTACTTATACATTACTGAAGCATTGGCTATACCATGATAGAATTGGGCTTGATTTGGAATTTGTTCAAGAAATTGTGGAGTCTCTTCCTAGATCCAGGTCTTGCATAAACTACCAGTTCTTGTGCAATAGGACAGAATTTCATTCTTCTGTGACAGTTGCAAGTGGTTTACTTTTATCTGTGCATAAAGATGGTCAAAGTAATGGAGATACGCCATATGGTAGACATGGTGGGGTAACTGGGCTACACGATCCTGCTCAGCCCAGCGGTTCTAGCATCCGCAAGCTACCTCTGGGGCGTCCTATTAGCCGTAAGCTTCAACCAGAATCGGCGGCAGATGTTTTCCAGGTAGCTCTATACATATCTGTCACTGTTTCTGCTATCCGAAGAAACACATTTTACAAAGTTGTGCCTTTCCTTTTTATTCTTGCATCCATCTTCTCATTGAAATGTTCTTGCAGATATGGGAGTTCTTGGGGCGCTTTGCTGAAATCATTGATCTCAAAGAAGTGCCTTCATATGAACAATTAGAGGATGAACTTGCTGACCCATGGCCAATTTGTGCAAGTCAGGAAGAAACATTGTCAAAGGGCATTCAACAATGTAGGGATTACTCTTCACCAATGAATTCCCCTATAAATGCTTCTATATCACATTCAAATAGTGAATCTGGTCTCTCCAATAATGAAGAGACTGTGTCTGTATTTATTCCTGTTGAAACTTCCTCTATGAAGGAAGCTCGTCTAGATAAATTGGCAGCCCAGACACTTGGGAGGTGCACTGGTACAATATTGCCAGGGGTTCATCTTGCACTCATTAAGGTTCTTTTTGGCGAGGTATTATCAAAGCTCAACATTGACCCCAAAGAATCAAAACCCAGGCGCGGAAGAAAGAAGGACACTGAGAGCCTTGTTTCAACAAAGGAATTTAACTTTGATATGCTGACTGCGAACAAGTTGACTTGGCCAGAGTTGGCTAGAAGGTATATGTTAGCTATTTCATCCATAAATGGATGCATGGATGTGTCTGATATTTCCAGTCGAGAAAGGGTGAAGTTATTCCGCTGCCTACACGGTGATGGTGGCATCCTGTGCGGAGCAGTACCTGGGGTTGCCGGCATGGAGAAGGATGCCCTGGTAAGAATTTTACTTCTACAATTATCTGAACCTTGTGATTCATTTGGATCATGCCTTCCTTTCCTTCTTCAATCAGACATGAGTTGTAGTATTTAGCTTGCTGTATGCTATGGTTATTTGCTATCTGTTTTTAGATTTTTCCTCAACTTTTTATTTCTATTTATTAATATTCTCTTTGATTGCAACCCTGTACAATTATATTATCCGCATTAACTCTTCATAATAGTATGTTTATATGTTGTTTCCATGAGGGAAGGAACCCCTGTTGTATTTGAGGTGTTGACATATCCCTGTTGTATCCTGCTTAGGAAAAAAGCTTGGTTTTCTGGGTTACAAGATTCTTGTTTTTGCTTATTTGGCTGGAGATATCTTGACTACATTGATTTCTTGTCCAGCTGTGTGATATTTTGAGATTATCAAATATAATTTATAAGGATGTTGTGTTACGTTCGTTGTATGATTTATCTACAGTTTTTTGTTCGCCCACTAAGAGATATTATAAATTTCCTGTGTTCTTATTTTAGACGATGGTAACTTTTATGTGTATTTTTGCTGCACTGTAATTATTGTATTGTATTTTCAGCTGCTTCTGGAGGCGGAGAATTTGATATGCAGTTCTCTATCAAGTGAAGGAAACAAGGTCTTTATGATGGATTACAAGTATTCTGCTGATAATAGAACATTGCCAGATTGGGCAGAAGTACTAGAGCCTGTGAGAAAATTACCAACAAATGTGGGAACGAGAATTAGAAATTGTGTTTATGAAGCTTTGGACCGAAAACCACCAGAATGGGCAAGGAAAATGTTGGAACATTCGATAAGTAAAGAGGTCTACAAGGCTAATGCATCTGGACGAACCAAGGTTAGTAATGCTCCTGCAGGCTGCAGTCATTGTATTCTTGCTGTTCCAGACTGCGTTTAATTTCCTTTTTCAGGCTTTGACCTGCTCTCAGGCCCATAAAAACGAGTATTCTTGATGATCGAGCTGCAATGCTTATGGTGTTTTTTTCTTAATTAAAAAGTAACGAGTTGCAAAAATAAAAGTATGAGTTTGTATTAGTTTATGTTTTAGTACCGTTTGTTGTGTGGGTTGCGTTCTAGATTACAACTCCTGTATTTTGCCCTTGGCCGTCAATACAAATGCATAAATTCCGTTTTCTAGTTCCCCTAACACATCTTTTGTTTTACTGTTTTATGTGATGAAGTATTGTATCCCTTTAAAACGATGACAGGAATGGTTGTAGAATTTTGTTTGAAACCTCGAAACCAGTCAGATGATGTATTTTGTATTTACATGTTTTTGTTTATTTAGCCTGAGCAGGAAACTTCGGTTAACATGAACTTGCTGTCAGCATCGCAGTTTAACCAAAGTTTTACTATATAAAAAAGAGAAATCAGTGCATAGCATGGCCATGCTTATGTTGTGAAATGTATTTGGTCGATGCCTTATTAGACTTATTCGTTGCCATGATACTTTTCTCTATCTTTTATTTTTGAGGATACTTGTGACTAGGGGACTATTTGAAAAATACACTAAAAGTTTTTCTTTCCTTGTGACAGAAAGCTGTTTTATCTGTGTTGTCAGAGGCATGCCGTGTAACAGTGCCACAAAAACCTGAAAAACCAAGAAATGAAAGGGAAACTATTTCCATCTCAGAGGTTATCTTGAAGAAGTGTCGTATTGCTCTGCGCCATGCCATTTCCTCAGATGAATATAAGATTTTGGGGAATCTGCTTGGAACTATTCTAGTGAACTCTAATGAGTATGAGGATGAGGGCATCCTTGTTGGATTTTCTGGTATGGTGCCACGCCCTTTGGACTTCCGCACAATTGATATAAGGTTGGCTATGGGAGCTTACTGTGGATCTTGGGAGACTTTTTTTGAGGATGTGCAAGAGGTATGTTTTTATTTAACACCCTTTTTGTATTATGCTATGGTCATACGCATGGGATATTTTCCCAGATTTTCCATGGATGACTTAGCCTGCAAATACTCCAGTCGCGTTAGCTTGTGCTAACTGTTCGATCAGCAATGGAGTTGTAACAGACAGTATGCTGAAACTAGAAAATCAATCTAACAGTTACCTTGTGCACAAACTAGAAAATTTGCTGATCTGTTATGTTTACCTGCAGGTAATATGCAATCTGCACACTGCATGTGCTGATCGAACGGATATAAGGGAAATGGTACTAGAATTCTCTAGGAGTTTTGAATTGCATAAGACAAAGGTTTGTTATCCCTTTCTGTATGGTAGTTTACTGCTTTGAACACCTACTTTTCAGCTGGTTAAATTAAGGACATTTTTAGCAAATTGTGTTTTTTGATTGCAGAACATCAATCCATGCTCCGTATTTCCTTGCTGTTTGTGCAATACTTGATTACCAATTTTCAGTTAAGGAAAACATAGTTTGAACACTACTTTGTGAAATATTCTGACTAGTCCTCAGGCCTTGTGCCACTCAAGTTCAGCACAATATATGGACTATATGGAGTATATGGATAAATGAGCAGTACTATTACTTTTAGATGTAAACTGCATTGGTTAGAGTCATAACGTACGTGATCACCTTAGACCAATGCTTTATTGACTATGACGCCGCCTATTTAATTGGTTAAAGCCATGCTGTAAAATAGCACCAAGTTAGTCAAACTACCTCACGCGATTCCATAATTTCATGTCACCTGCGTTTATAGTCAAGATAATATTGCAACTAGAACAGAATATGGGTCACTTAGTTAGCTTTATACCGTCTCATTGGGATTACCTATGCTGATTTGAGTATATGTTAGCTTAATGTAAAATTTTCTGTTTACTAAGTAATATTACCAAGGATTTTAGTAACCCTTTTGGCTTTCTGTTCTTTTTACATGGCTGGTGCAGGTGCTCGACCTTGTTCGGAAATTTGATTGTTACCTGTCTAGTGAGAATACTGGTTCAGAAATACATAAGGAGCTACATGATTTTGTGACTGCAGAAACAAAATTACCTAAAGCTCCATGGGAGGAGGGTATCTGCAAAGTGTGTGGCATTGATAGAGACGACCACGTTGTTCTCTTGTGTGATGGTTGCGACTCGGAATACCATACATACTGCTTGAATCCACCACTAGCTCTTATACCAGAAGGAGACTGGTTCTGCCCATCCTGCATATCAGATCCAGAGAAATCACATCTTGACCAGGGTGCTCGGGATTTGAAACGACAACGAAAAGGAGCATTTCACAGCAAACCATCGTGCATGTCAGGTAAAAGGAAATCACATCTTGACCAGGGTGTTCAGGGTTTGAAACCACAACGGAAAGGACCCTATGATGACATGCTTATTAAGTTAGCTCCAGCAGTGGCACAAAAGGAGTACTGGGAGCTTAGCACACAAGAGGTATGGTTTTCTCTTCTATGTTTCAACTTTCAAGTAGATATCTCTACTATTTAGTGTTTGGAAGTTTTAGTCCTTTGTGTATTGTATATTTCGTTGTATTCCTTTATATGATTTTACTTGGCCAAATCATCTTTTCTCTAGTATTTTACGGTATACCTAATAATTTCTCTGTGTGCTGATTTTCATAGTGGACAAAGTGACAACCTACATTGTCTAACGTTTTATCTTCAAAATGCAGAGAATAGATATGCTGAAATTTCTTTGTGATGAAATGCTCAACACAGTCCTGATAAGACAACATATAGAAAAATGTCCAGATAAGTTCAATGATCTCCAGAAGAAGTTTTATGCTTTGAATTTCGAATTGAAGGATTTGAAAGATAAGGAGGAAATGAGGACTTCATATGGTGAAACGGATACTTTGTTGGACCAGATTTCAAAAGTGCACGAGTCAATTGGCACAGTAGAGTCAGAGCTTAATATGGCATCCCTGAGAAGAGATTTTCTGGGAAAGGATTCCTTGGGTCGACTGTACTGGGTTTTAGGACGATCTGGTAAACGTCCTTTGCTGGTCGCTGATGGAAGCATGCTGATAAGCAATGAGAGGAACCCACCATCTACTTCTGATTGTAAAGGGTGGAATTCTGCATCTGTCGTTGTTTATGAATCGGATGAAGAAATCCGTAGCCTTGTTGACTGGCTAAGGGAATACGATCCAAGGGAGAAGGAGCTGAAACGTGCTATCCAGCAGTGGCAGTGGCAGCGGCAGAGGCATCTTCATCACCAGCTGGGTAATTTTGTTCTCAGTGATCCTCCAGTATCATCCAAGGGGTCGTCGAACAGCAGCGAGCAGCAGCTTATGGAACTTCCCAGTACCAAGGCTGCAGCAATTTTGGGGAAAACATGCCGCTGCGACTGCTTAGAGCCTATATGGCCAGCTCAACAACACTGCACAGCATGTCACGAGACTTACTTCACGTCAACGGAGTATGAAGATCATGCTGGAAAGTGCAATGGACATGTCAACAAGGAGAAGGATTCTGTTCATCCTAGCTCCACCTCTGACTCCACAAAACCGATGAAGTCATGCCCATACAACTTTGAAGAGATTTGCAGAAAATTTGTCACCAATGATTCAAACAAGGAGATAGTGAATGGTATTGGACTTATTGGATCAAACGGAGTTCCGTCTTTTGTCCCTTCACGTGCAGCTCATCTTGATCCTCCAGTAATTCTGAATAAAAACAAAAAGCAAGATGACATCCCAAATGATGATTGTGTTTCCAGCTCCTTAGAGGAATGCCAGGCAATGTCTGCACAAAAGTTAGGGCAGGAGGGGTCCAATTCTGCTCAAGATTGTCCTGCAGCTAGTACTTCCTGTGATGAAAATGTGTCAAAAACTAAGGAGCCAGCCCCTGATACTGATACTACTTCCTGTGAGGAAGCAGCATCTTCTGCAACAGACAAGCCAACAAGATTGCTGGCTGTTAACGGTGGCTTGGTTCCGGAGTCATCACTGAGACCTGTTACAGGAAGAAACTCCCATATCCTAAAGCAGCAAAAGATCAATTTGCTTGATATAGAAGCAGCGTTGCCTGAGGAAGCTTTCAGAGCCTCAAAGTCTCAACAAATGAGAAGGCGTTCATGGCGTTCTTTTGTGAAGCGTGCAGAATCAATCTCCGAGGTGACTTCATCATCTATTTATTCACCTTAATTTGTGCCACACACAAAAAATAGACTAGTGTTTATTATTTTTGTGCCTGTCCATTATATTAAAAGCTCTCTAACATCATCATCTCCATACAAAATAAATGATTGAGAGGGTCTGTACTGATTAATCGTATCTATTCTATGCCTCTTCCAGATGGTACTGGCGACCAGCATGTTGGAGAGAGCGATAAAATCCGAGTTCCTGAAGAATGATTGGTGGTACTGGTCCTCCTTCACAGTAGCTATCAAGACCTCAACTGTATCCTCGCTCGCTCTCAGGATATACACTCTCGACCACTGTATCATCTACACCAAGGAGCCTAACACCGTGCCGCCGGCTGACAGTACAAAGGTTGTGAACAAGGGGGGAAAGGGGAAAGAGCCAGAACAATCAGCTTCACGTAATCCGGCGCTCCGATCGATCTATTGTATACCCCAAACTTAGATGCTCCGTCTGCTACAAAAAAAATTTATACAACAAGACTGCGTGTTGCAAAAGTGAGGACAACGCTCAGACACAAGATTACTTAGGATCTGACGGCTAGCAGCCTGGCAGATCTTTTAAAATGATCCGCCGACAACACATAGCACGTCCCATACAAATTGATATCAGGACCATGTATAAGCCAAAGATGACACCCTACCGATAAACCTAACGCATGCTTCGCGAGGCTATATGCTCGATAATAGAGATTCTTCGCTCGAAGATGAAGGAGGCCTTATGAATCTCAGAAGCAATGACAAGAGGAGGAAAGCACAACATCCCCACTCCCACGGCGCTCCAGCAGGCTGGCTGGGACCTAGCGCCACCTCCCGCCCCCCCTCCTCATGCCTCCCTCCCCTCGCCTCTCAGCCCGGCAGGCGCGGGCCTCCGGGTCAGGCGGCGGCAGCAGCTGGCGACGGCGACACGAGTTGGGGGCGGCGGCTTGAAGGGGCTGCAACGGAGGTTGTGCGCGGTGGGCTTCGGCGGCGGCGGATGACCAGTTCTGATCCCAGTCGGCGAGGGCCACGGGCGGCGCGGACTATGGGTGTCCGCCCCTGCCGTGGCCTCGGTGGTGGTGGTGGAGGCGCAGCGGCCATGGCAGATGGGCGTGTCGGTTGGGATTCTGGTATCATGTCGGCTGGACGATGATGGCAGGGCAGATGGGCTCCACGGTGAGTATTCTTGCCGTTCAGCGACAATCCTTGGGTCCCCCTTGCCAGTGGCGGGGTTTTGCGTCGGTGGCCTTGCGCAGTTCTGTGTCAGGCGCTGAGGTGGGGCGGCACAGGGGTGTGACCGGTAGGGAGGCTGGCTGGAGGTATGGGTGGCGCCGACGTGCTCGGGCCCCCATCACTGGCACAGGGGTGTGTCGGTCCGGATGCGTCCGCTCCCCCGCCTCCCCCATTCCCCGGCCGCGTGTTGGTTGTCGCAGCTCCGGCGATGTTCAAGGCAGGATGTATGCTGTGGTTGTCGGTCGGTGGTGTTCCTTCGGTGCAAAGTTGATCTCTTTGGATGGTCTTGGGTGTCTCTGGATGTTGGGCGGCGGCCCTGGTGGCGGGAGGTGAGGCGTTCGGGGGCGGAACCTGCCTCTTAGGTGCGGGCGGGCAGCCATGGTTTTGAGGGGGACGTGGCTGCAGGTGGTTGGCGGAGTAGGGGTGTGTTGGAGGGGTATGAGTGTCGGGGTTCATCCCTTGCACAGTTCATATCTGGCCGTTGGTGGCGGCGTCCGTGGACGTCGTATTCTTCTTGAAGGCTCCGTCGCAGTGCTCCTGCCCCTTGCGTCGCTCCGGGTGAAAACTCGATCTGCGGATGGGACGGTGGCGGCTATCCGTGATCGTACCCTTCTGGGAGGCACCGTCTTGGAGCCTTTACTTCGTCATCGTCCATCTCACCCCTGCTCGTTGGCTCCAAGTGGTTCTTCGTAGCTCATATTTAGTTTGCTTGGTTGCCCGGCACCTTTGTATCTAGCCTTGGGTGTGTTTGTGGTGGCGTGTGTTTGTTCGGCTCGCTCAGATGTATGTGGTGATGGTTGCTTTATAATATAAATCGTGGGAAAACCCTTTTTCGACAGTGAATCTCAGAAGCAGTAGTCGTCTGAATTTCGCGAATGATATGGCCAAGTTTTCAACCATTGTCATCCTTGATGTTTGTTACCACTTCCTTGCAGTCTGAGGCAATTACCGCCTGGTTTAGTCCCAGATCTGAAGCTAGTGCATGCCAAAGCCTTAAGGCAAGCCAGTGCTTCAAGGACAGCTGGTTCGATCGGTAATGCCTAGGAACACACGAGCAGAGGCCTCCAGTAGGGCTGGACCAAAAGCTCGTAGCTCGCGAGCTTAATGAGCACTCGATAGTTCGGCTCGTTAAGCTCGTAGCTCACTTCTTAATGAACAGAGTCAATCATTGATTTTAGCTCGTTAAGCTTAACGAGCTTAACGAGCGAGCTAACGAGTTTCACGAGTAGCTCGGTAAGCTCGTTAGTAACAACACAACATATATTTTCATATTATGTGACAAACTTTTTTAGCACCCCAGCCCATCTATTTAATCTAATCGACATATGAGGCAACATACTACTTCATTTCTTTTCTTAGTCATAATATTTTATCTTGAAAACCATACCTACGCATTCATTATGTATATTGTAACACATTATAATCTGTTAACGAGCGCTCGCGAGCGCTCACGAGCTTAACGAGCTTCAAACGAGCCGAGCCGAGCAGGGTTTTTTGCTCGTTAATCTTAACGAGCTTAACGAGCCGAGCCTTAACGAGCACGAGCTTAACAAGTACGAGCTTAACGAGCTGAGCTGCTCGTTAGTCCAGCCCTAGCCTCCAGATAGATTGGTTTGAATTCCCAACTACTCCCTCCGTTCGGAATTACTTGTCTCAAAAATGTATGTATCTAGAACTATTTACATTTTTGAGACAAGTAATTCCGAACGGAGGGAGTAGTCGCCAAAGGAAGATCTTCACCTTTGAAGGAACCTCTATCTTCACCTTTGAAGTTCTTCCTAGCCACTAGAAGAATCACCGCGACCTTCTAACCAAGCCTCTCGACGAAGTTTAGTTGATACAAGCATTCTAGTATAATACCCGCGCAATCCCAGCGGCTGCCAGGGTCATGGCAACGGAATCCTTCTGTGAAAACCCATACATGTTCACAACGGATGTATAAAATTCCTTTAAAAAATATTATGATTCACAAGCTGCACAAAAAAATCCCAGGCCAAAAAAAAATGGCCCATTTTCATGTACATATTTGTTTTTTTTCTATGCCATGTACTCCCTCTGTTCCTAAATAGTTGTCTTTCTAGAGATTTCAACAAGTGACTACATACGGAGTAAAATGAGCGAATCTACACTCTAAAATATGTCTACATACATCCGTATGTAGTAGTCCATTTGGAATCTCTAAAAAGACAAATATTTAGGAACAGAGGGAATACTATATTGTTACGAAAATCTCCCTAAACTAGTTATATATGTATTTGTGTATGTACAAAAAAAAACTATTTTTCTTAGATGCAGAACTACGTTTTTTTTAAAGTCCTCACTGTAGCCCGTCCTCTGTTGGCACTTTTCGCTCCATCGATCCCTAATGCTGCTTCTTTGCTCATCGGGGTTCACCGAGTTAACTGGTAAAACAACAAGGCCGATTCTGGGATGTTGCATAGCTCCACTCCACAAGAAGCAAAAGAAACCGCATGCCCCGTGCAGTGTTGTTCAAACGGCCTATGTTGCGCCACAAGATGTCCTCAGTGAATTCATAGCTTCCCTGCGACATTCCCAACACCTATTATATATCAGAAACATTACAGTTTTGGCAAAATCAGGCTTAGAATTTTAATGGGTGGCTTCAGATATGACAAGTTATGGGTGGGTTCCTCATCTTGCTCTTGATATTACAAGCCTACAAGGAAATGTTTATTTCCAGAACTCATGACATCTCCTATCATCTGACCAGTACAACAAAATTTATCTACCACATAAAGAAGTGTGTGTGCCAGATTGCCCCCCCTCCCCTCTGCCCATCACCCAGTAGGCCACTATGAATATGGCGGCTATTAAGTTTCTTGTGTAAGAAACTACTTATGCTGGGCTCGGCAATCATCTACCTTGATCTGCACTTTCCTCACAAGCCCATCAACCCCCAACCAAAGAATTTTTTAAAAGATTATCGATAGCATGTATAAAATTCGTGTTCATTGAATCAAATTAGGCAAAAAGAAACATGGCTAATTTTATGTGTGGTAATTCTAACTGGGAAACTATAGATTAACAATTGATGCCAATGTTAAACTAGAAAATATATGAACTAAACAGGATCTAATGCACACCTGTTTCATAGATACTCTTGCATGCCGTATTATTCCGTCAACGCTCCAATCATGCACAGTTGGAATACAAGAAGTTACAGGAAATAAGATCTCAACACCTTCCCTTGTACCACTCAGTGCAGCGAGTTCTATTGGAAACCTAACAAACTGTTATAATCAAAGTTCAACTTAAGAAAAGTACTTCCAGAAAGGCCAGGGAGTGTACTCCACTGGATCATTAGTGAGATAAAAAATAGTTCCGATAATTAAGAGAAAAAACGAGAACTATTTGTGAAAATGACTGTAAAAGAACAGTGTTTGTCCCTTTCCACTTTAAACTGTTCCTTCTAGCATCCCCTCGTTCTGATTGCAACCTGACAACCCTGACGGAACTCGAAACACGATTCCAAATTGTCCTGTTTTCTTCGGTGATGACATTGAGTCTTGAAACATATATGAGTAGCATTGGTACTGTTAATCTTGTACAAGTCCAACTAACTCATACAAGATATGCAGGATTTCAAAAAGATGGTGAAGCTGTTTCAACTTAGCGATATCTACGACATCAAGAGCTAGGTGATGAAATTAGTCAAAGAATTGCATGATTAAGAATAGAGATATACTAGAGATTTATTTTATTATTTTCCAATCATCATTGAGGAGCAGACCAACTGTTGCTGAAGGACGAGGAGATTAAGCATAGATGGCTGGAGTACTTCGACAAGATGTTCAATGGGGTGAATGAGAGCTCTACAATTGAACTGGACGACTCCTTTGATGATACTAGCAGGCGTTTTGTGTGGCGAATCCAGGAGTCGGAGGCCAAGGAGGCTTTAAAAAGGATGAAAGGAGGCAAGGCGATAGGCCCTGATTGTTCCCCAATAGCTATAGTATGGCTAACTAAGCTTTTCGACCTCATTTTTCGGGCAAACAAGATGCCAGAAGAATGGAGACGGAGTATATTATTACCAATCTTCACGAACAAGGGAGATGTTTAAAGTTGTACTAATTACCGTGGAATTAAGCTGATGAGCGATACAATGAAGTTGTGGGACAGTCATTGAGCACCGCTTAAGAAGTATGACAAGCGTGACCAAAAATCAGTTTGGTTTCATGCCTGGGAGGTCGTCCATGGAAGCCATTTTCTTGGTATGACAACTCATGGAGAGATACAGGGAGCAAAAGACGGACATGCATATGGTGTTCATTGACTTAGAGAAGACCTACAATAACATACCATGTGGTGGGCCTTGGAGAAACACAAATCCAGCAAAGTGCATTACCCTCATCAAGGACATGTACGATAATGTGGTGAAAAATGTTCAAACAAGTGATGGCGACATTGATGACTTCCTGATTAAAACAGGACTGCACCAGGGATCAGCTTTGAGCCCTTATCTTTTTGCTCTGGTGATGGATGAGGTCACAAGGGATATACATGGAGATATTCCATGGTTTATGCTCTTTGCGGATGATGTGGTGCTAGTTGATGATAGTCGGACGGGAATAGGAAGTTAGAGCTATGAAGACAAACCTTGGAATCCAAAGGTTTTAGACTTAGTAGAACTAAAACCGAGTACATGAGGTGCGGTTTCAGTACTACTAGGCACGAGGAGGAGGTTAGCCTTGATGGGCAAGTGGTGCCTCAATAGGATACCTTTAGAATATGGGGTAAATGCTGCAGAAGGATGGGGATATCGATGAAGATGTGAATAATCGAATCAAAGCCAGATGGATGAAGTGGCGCCATGCGTCTGGTATTCTCTGTGACAAGAGAGTGCCACAAAAGCTAAAAGGCAAGTTCTATAGGACGGCGGTTCGACCTGCAATGTTGTATAGCGCTGAGTGTTGGCCGACTAAAAGACGACATGTTTAACAGTTAGGTGTGGCAGAGATGCGTATGTTGAGATGGATGTATGGCTACACAAGGAAGGACCGAGTCCGGAATGATGATATACGAGATAGAGTTGGGGTAGCACCGATTGAAAGAAGCTTGTCCAACAATATCGTCTGAGATGGTTTGGGTATATTCAGCACAGTCCTCCAGAAGCGCCAGTGCATAGCGGATGGCTAAAGCGTGCCGGTAGTGTCAAAAGAGGTTGGGATAGACCAAAGTTGACATGGGAGGAGTCCTAGCGCACGGCTAAAGCGTGCCGGTAATGTCAAAAGAGGCCGGGATAGACCAAACTTGACATGGGAGGAGTCCGTAAAGAGTGACTTTACTGGAGTATTACCAGAGAACTAGCCATGGACAAGGGTGCGTGGAAGCTTGCTACCCATGTGCCAGAACCATGAGTTGGTTGCGAGATCTTATGGGTTTCACCTCTAGCCTACCCCAACTTGTTTGGGACTAAAGGCTTTGTTGTTGTTGTTGTTGTTGTTGTTGTTGTTGTTGTTGTCCAATCATCTATCTGGATTATTTGAGCCACAAGATCATGTGGCACTCTCAAAATGCGGCCAGCCCTTCACATATCAAAGAGATCAAACTATATGACAATGCCAATAGCGCACTAGCTCAAACTAAGATGGTGGTGTCATCAAGTTAGCTATGCCTGTGTCACAGTATCAGTGACGAAGCCAGGTTTACCAGAATGAGTGTACAGAGTTCAAGATTTTATAAATTCCCTAGCTATTTTCCAATTTGAATGTATTTTATATACTTAGTTTATGATTTCTTACCATGAAAGGTGTACATATCCCATGTCCACTTGTGGCTCCACCCATGCACAACATGCTAAGAGATAGGTGCTTCAACAAATAGATATAACGGTCCTAAAACGAAATGAAAAATGCCAGCACCTCATTGGTTCTAGTATTGTTCCAAATGGTAAATGCACAGGAATTTCACAGCAATACTCATGATTTGGGGATTTTGCGAAGGCAAGGCACACGTGGATGACCCAGGTTCGGGCCCCTATTCTAGGGGTAACACCCTACTCCTGCTGGATGTTTTCTGTCGTATGAACAATATGGTTACAATAAGGGGTTGACGAGTGATGACCATGGATGGCGTGTATGCTAAAGACTTCGTATATCTGTCTTCGCCTCTTCTAAGATCTCGGGCCATCCTTTTCCTACATGAGACGACGAGGATGTAGAGTACAATGGTTGTTATGAGCCGTGATGAGGGTCGTTACTAATTGAATTACCCCCAACGCCATAATGCCTCCATTTATTGACCACGCCTGGTTCAGTCAGATGGACGCCACGACATTTATTAGTTTGATGGACTTTAAGATGCCGACCCAACCGAATGACTCTCCTGATGTGGACTCGGCTTGTTCAAACCTACTAGGTCAAATCCTTGTCATGGGCCTACCCTGGGGGGGGGGGGATCCCGCCGTCAGTAGCCCCCAAGTCCTTCAAGGTCTCGGGGATGGTGTTGATTCCTTGATTGAAGAAGGTTCTCCTGGAAGAACCAACTGAAATAGTCGCCGCACCGCTTGATGAGAGCCCTTGATGGTCTTGAAAAGTACCTGAAAAGGTATATACTGTTTGTAGTAAAGACTTGTCAACGGGACACACTCGCCTAAGAGCTTTGCTTAAGGCTTGTAGGGAAGCGTATCATAAATTCCAAGTGATCCTTGAAGAACTGGGCTTATCCGAGTGGGTCACTGTCGGTTGTTGACCTAAGGAGGTTCATTCTTTCGATCTTCATTTTCAGAACCGAGTTCTCGGACTTAGGCATTTGGTTGGGAAAACAACTAGTGCCTTTGGGGAAGCTGAGTCTGTTGTTTAGTGTTGGCAATGCCAAGTGATCTGAGACTTGAGGGAGCGGATCGTGGATGCCATCTCTCGAGGATAGCTTGTGTCCGAGCGGATGCAACCATTGAAGAACCGGGTGTGTCTTTAAATTATGTTGTCAGCGGAGTCAAAATCATGTTGGATCCAGCAACCGCCAACGACACCGTCTGAATTGGTCAAGCTTCAGCCAAAGGGACTTCTACGACGCACAAAGGGCCGCAACTGTCAGACGGATCACTTTAATGTCTCATCGACTACGCACAATTAATACGAGCAATCAAGAGGATGCCACCCAGGGCACTGCCCCAAGAAGCTCCTCAAATTCCCACGCGAGGCATGTGGCATGGTTGCAGCCTCGGCAACCGACTGGACGGGATACATCAGGAGGATGAGAGGTGGATGGAGAGACTTGCCTCCATCCGAATGAGACCGTCGAAGGATTTGACCTGGAGGAGGGTCCCCAACGAAGAGGCAGTGTCGAACCCACGGGAGAGCGAGCATGTACTTCACAAGCCATTCATTGACCAAGGTATGTCCCTGCCCCTACACGATTTCGTGCGAGGGATCCTCTTCTTTTACATCATTGAACTCCACCATCTAAATCTGAATGGAGTCTTGCACATTGCATGTTTCATCATGTTGTGTGAGTGCTTCCTAGGCACCCATCCGCATTGGGGTCTCTGGAAGTGGATCTTCGTCGTGAAGCCGCATACAATGGAGAAAGGTGGGCGGATGTCGGTTTGTGGGGGAACCGGCGTTCAGCTTGTGTCGCAAGATGTTTATTTCCCGCTCATGTTCTCCAACACTCACAAGCTCTGGCAAGCCGACTGGTTTTACATCCAGGATGTGCGCACACAAGCTGGCCACAAGACCTCCTGTGAGCTTGATTGGCTGGAAACCTCAGTTGACAAAGGCGAGGCATGAAGCCAAGCTCTTCATGGAGAGGATTCGGGAGCTCAAGAATCACAGACTCACTAGGGTCGACATGATCATGACTTCGGTTGATTGATGCATTCAACCCCTCCACGCGAGAGCTCACCCGATGTGGGAGTACTCAGGCACCGATGACTCCACTCGGACGTCCCCAAAAGATTCCAAAGACAAGCACTCCTTTGCTTGGATGGAGAGCATGACCAATGAGCACGAGAAGCTCCTCCCAGTGGCACCAGTACCGTCCTTCGGCTTTGATAACCAGCCTCCCGATGTAAGTTGGTTGAAACCCTCACCAATACTGGCCTTCGGCTTTGATAACCAGCCTCCCGATGTAAGTTGGTTGAAACCCTCAAGTAAAATTTCTTCTATCTATTTCTCACACTAAATACATATCTTCACTTCACATGAGTTCTTATCCTCCCCTCCATGCAGCCCGTTCCCGAGGGCGGTCAGGCTGCATCGATGCCTCAGCTGGGGGTCAGGTTTGATGACAAAGGTTATGTGAGGGAGGTCCCTGCCCCGTCCACAACAATTCCGAAGAGAAGGGTGGCTACGAGGTTACTAGATCGGAAACGTCTCAGCCAAAGCCCAACGGGACACAAGGAGAGCTGGAGCCAAGCAGACGCACGTCGCGCCGACAAACCCCAAGACGCAAAATCATGCGCCCTCACCGACAATCCCCGGGTCGGATGCACTAGCCGGCATGTGTAGTGAAGATGCTCGAACGAGGACCCTACTTTTCGGTACTTGTGTTGATTTAGATGTTTGCTGAAGTTGTGGCCGGCTGAAATTGCAGTGTCCAGTTGCACCTGTGCATCATGGGGGTTGGTCGGGAGAATACCCTATGCTCCGGGACCACATAAGCTTAGGTGCTCCAGCGCGAACACTGCTGTTGGATCTAGATCCAACAGTCATATAAAGATTCATGAGATCTCAACATAATTATCAAACTCCTCGGGGGTTTTTGCAAAAATTCACGAGCTATCTTCATGAACATTGGATCTGAGATCACACAGTCTTGATTTCGTCCAACTCTTTTATTCTGATCTGGTGGTAGCCTAAATAGGCATCCTCTTAGCCAGCCATGGAATCAATCACCTGGTCGATACGGGGCAGAGAAAATGGATCCTTGGAGCACGCCTTTTTCAAATAGTTGGTAATCAATAGACATGCGCCATGTTTGGTTCTTCTTGGGAACCATGACTGGGTTTGCTAGCCGATCTGGGTGGAAGACTTCTCGGATGAAGCCGACTTTGAGCAGTCGGGTGATCTCTTCGTTGATGGCTCTGCGCATGTCTTCCATGAAGCAACGAAGGGTCTGCTTTACCAGCTTCGCCCCTTAATGACGTTGAGTTTGTGCTTGGCAATGTCCCTTGGGACCCTGGCATGCCAGGACGAAAATGTCCTAATTCTCACGGAGTTCCTCCATGAGCGCACTTCCCTTGGGCAAGAAGATTGGTGGAAATTTGCGCTGTCTTCAATGAGTCCTCGGGATGGACTCGAACCTTCTTGGTGTCCTTGCCAACTAGAAGGAGGACTTGGTGGTCAGCTTCTTGTTTGATGGCAGCTTCTCGGCATCAGCCTCCTTCTAGATCTCAACCAGCTCCTCAGTCACAATCAAGGTCTCGATGATGGCCGCATTGGCGTCATCGCACTGATTATAATGCTGAGGGTTGCCCGAGTGTTATGCCCGACCTATCCACTAGTAAGCACAACTAGGTGGTGGGACATCTCTTGGAGACTGGTCCCACATGGAAGTCACTGGATGCAAGGGCTACATATACAACTAGGGAACCACATGAGAAGGCAGGGAATGAATGACTGAAACTTCTGAAGCTCCTTACCTCCTCTTTGTATTCCTCACATCTCCTTGCTGATTTCTCATCCCAAATCCACATTGTATCTTCAACTTGAATCAACGATTGGTACTGAATCCGTCTGTCCATCCCATCTCCGTACTTGGGTCATGACACCGAGATCGTAATCACCCTATTAGGGCTTGGCATCTTGAGCTTGAGGTAGACGTAGCAAAGCCTAGCCATTAACTTGGCATAACCAGACAGCCCAGGATGGTGTGGTAGCCACTCTGAAGGTTAACCACCTCAAAGCTAAGGATCTTGAACCAAAAGTTGTCATCGTCGCCGAATACGACCTCCATGGCCTCTCCAACTAAAGGCGCTTCATGATGCTTGGATGGCCTCTCCTTCATGTCATGGAACTTGCAGGGCTGATCAAGGATCTCATCAAATGGTAGCTTCTAAAATTTGCTATACTGCCACTAGTGGATATGCTGCATATTGTCGTCGTGGTTGGAATCAGAGCGATCCTTCTTCCTAGAGGGTTCGACATTCGCATTGCCTTTGTCCTGAGCAGTCGGGACCTTTGGGCATATGGTTTCTTCACCGATGGCGTACTTGTTGGCAATCTCCATGAGCCGACCCATGGTCAGCACCTCGCTGCAGGCAGCTTCTACCTCAGGTGCTCATAGGTAACTCCGTGCTTGAAGGCCTGAATGGCCTGCGGCTCTACGACGTTCTCAGTGCAGTTGCGAGGACGGGACCAGCGATTGATGTATTCACGAATGGGCGCTCCGTCCTTCTGGAAGCAATTTCAAGGATTTTCACACTTTGTCGGGCCCTTGCGTACGTGTCCTCAAAGTTCTTGAGAAAGGTATCACGTAGGTCATCCTAGTCGTAAATTTTGTCTACTAGCAAGTTGTTAAGCCATGCTCACGCCTAACCCTCCAGCATCAAGCGAAGATTACGGAGGGCAACATGCTCGTTTCCTCCACCAATGTTGCTAGCAAGCCAAGTATCTAGAATCACTCTAGAAAAGGCTCGATCCATATGCGGCAACTGAAGCACATAAAATCAAGTGACCTAAGCCGGACGACCAACCAACCTCATCTCCAAGGCGATTGGTCCACACGTTGGCCACTCGGATAGCCTCAATGTCATCCCACGCGTCGCAAGGTCCTGGTCCCCGGCCCCGAGGAGGGCAAAGTCGATGTCGCTCCGTGCGGATTCAGTTGGTGCCGTCAGGCGCATTAGGGCGGCAATTGTTGGATCGACTTGGATTAGACGAGTCCAAGGTGATGCACTATACTGACCTGGAAGCCAATAGGCATTGTGATGACATGGCCATGTTCTAGTGCTCCACGGTTACTCACAGCAATGCAACGAGTCAAACGAAGTTGGCGAGCGCGCAACGGCTTCTTGGCAGGTGTACGATGAATGTGCGCGCCCTCTGTCTCCTGGCTTGTCATGGAGCCACGACCCCATAGCAGGCGCGTCTGCCGTGTCCCACACGCCAACGCCGATGGCAGCTCACACTCCTGTGTGTCGAGGGCCGCTCTTTCCTCAGTGAGACGTTACTTCTCAGCAAAAACAACCGTGCGTGAGGCATTGACATCCTCTTTTGTTTCCTAGTCGCCCTCGACGAGGGTATGCATGATCATCCACCGCCTCTCAGGACGCTGTGTCTGTCGCAGCCGCGCCAACATTGTTGTTGGTCGTGTACACCTTCGCCACGAAAGTGGGAACTATATGAGCTCTCATGCCCGCCAGACTCAGAATCCAAGAAGGGCAAAATGAAGTTGGAATTGACCATGCCAACGAGCTGGGAAGCAGCCTTGTCGGCGTGCATCGCTAGTGGAGATCCCACGGAATGCCTGAGACTCGACCCCGCCAGTCAGAGCGGAAAAGATTGTTGAAGGCACATTATGTCGGATCGCTTGGCGATGAAGTGCATGCTCCCAGCAAAGGGAGAAATGCTACACTTACGCCCTGATTCTTACTGAATATTGTTACGGGCTGAGCTGTGAAAGATTGATTGGAAATCAGAAGGAGGTGGGACCCGCACTGAAAATCAGGGGTGAGAAGAGATTGGTGGAGAAGAGTCCGTAGGTGACTTCCGTGTCCACTTGACCGTAAGTGTAGAGTTATTGCAGCAAAGGTCATCATGCCCTCAAGAAGCACTGCAGAGGCAGGATGCATGCAGATTGCAGAGTCATCAGCGATGAAATGGAACATATCAAAACGCACAAGCTGCCCGGGCCTAAGCCCACCGCCGATTGCCAGAGGGGATCCAAACTAGACCACTCCTCCAGCACGTGCTTGCCCCACAATGGGCGCCAATTATCGCGGGGATTTCATGGAAATACTCATGATTTGTGGATTTTGTGAAAGCGAGGCGCACCTGGATAATCTAGGTACAGGATTTCACACATAAGAGGTTTTACCTAGGTTCCGGCCCCATGTTCTGGAGATAACACCCTACTCCTAGTACAATGGTTGTTAAGCCTTGTACAATGCAGGGTGCTTATGGGAGATGCTTAGAAAAATAAACCAAATTTTCTAAGCATTGGTGCTTATTTGTAGAAGGTAGACACTTAATTAAGCACCCCTCATATAGGGACAAACACCGGTGCTTGAACAAAACCAGGTTTATTTTACAAAGCACCTCCACTAAGCGCCTTGCATTGTACATGGCGTTATGAGCCATGATGATGGTCGTTACTAATGGAATTACCCCCCACGTCAAACAATTCGACAAAGGAAATATATTAATATCATGAAGATGTCAATTACACCCTGCCTTTGTACCAACAAGATGCCCAAAGGCATCCAGGATACACACAGCAAAAAAAGAAAAGAAAAAGAACAGAAGAAAAAAAGACTCCGCGATGGTGGTCAATCACTAGCATCAGCAACACTCTAACCACCACCGAAGACAATACTCAGATTACAAAAGAGGTTCTCCAAAAGCAACGCCTTCAAGAAGGAAATAATGCACAAGCGTTGTTGTTGCCCGATCAAAGATCTTGGGTTTTCACCCTCGAGAAAGTCCGAGTTCACCCAAAAACAATGCCTTAAACAAGGCCATTGCCAGATACAACCAATAAAACCCAGACCTTGGGTTTTCACCATTGGAATCAAGACTCGGTACTCGAGGAGCACCACCAAAAATGCAGCCCTCCAGTGTTGCCACCCCCACTTGCCGAGGACGCTATTGCAAGTCACCAAACCCCTGGCACCTGGCACAGAGTCTTCATCTCATCCAACACACCCTTCCACCAAAGCTTCAAGACCCCAATCGCAGCTGCCATGACTTTCCCCACTCTATCAATGCCTTGGGAATCTTGACTTAGACATATCTCATGACACCAATAAGAAATCGAAGCTTCGCGCCACGCCCTCTTGAGGCCGCGTTGGATGATAATATGAGCGCGTGTGACCGGAGCCTTTCCAATAAAGTTATCCAGGGACGAAATACGCCAATCCATGTAGATCTCCTACGGGGAATACCGGAACTCATCAGCGGCCAGATCCAAGAGGTCGACATCTGGCAGAAAGACGACTTGGTAAAAGAAGAGCGCTAGGGCCAAACGCCCAAACCATTACACGATCCCATCAAGCCACTAACCGGCCGCCGCCGCCCCACAACATCGTCGCTGGAGAAGCCGTAGCGGGCGCCGCTGCCGCGGGCGGCACCGCCGCCCTTGAGATCAACGCCTCGGAGGATCTACCACCGCCGCCTCGCTGCACGGGCCGGATCCCCGTGCAATCCGGATACCAACGGCTAGCAAGACCCGGCCGCCGTCAGATCCGACAGACTAGCTGCGGCCGGACCATACGTGGGCAAGGCTCCTAACCTGGCCCGAGGCACAACAGTGGGAGCCCGATGAAGCGGCCGATCTACTGAAGCGCCAACAGGGACCAACAGCGCGTGGAGGCCGGGAGGCGCCCCGGGATCAAGTGGAGAGGTGAGCAGGAGAAGGAAGGGACGCAGGCGGCGAGGGAGGAGTGCCGTGAGTACGCTCGCTATGGCGGTGGCGGCGAGTCATCCCGTGAGTCGCAAGAGCAACCCATGAGACCACGACGAGCTGGTTGTTGGGCGAGCGACTGAGGATCACCCCGACGCCATAATGTTGTCGTGAAGACACCATTGGTGATGTCTCCATTTGTTGAACATGCATGGTTCAATCAAATGAAAGCCACGTCATTTATTAGCCAGATGGACTTCAAGATGCCAGCAAAGCCGTGTTATTCTCTGCATGCACACTCGAGTTGTTCAAACCAGCTGTGCCGGATCCTTGTCATGGGCCTACCTTGGAAGGATCCCGCCGTCACTAAGTGTGTGTGCATTTGTTAGGATGTATTATGATCATGGAAATATTTCTAATAAAATGGTAAGTGCACCTAAGTCTAACTAATGAAGGCCGCCAAAAGTCTCAATGGCAGTTTTAGTCTAGTCTAATTTCATAAGAAAACACATGACCCTAGAATTCTATTTGCACAAGGCATGTTACACAACACACTAGTGGTTGGGGTGCTCAATTGCACGCCGCCTGAGATGAAGGCGTGCGCTCGTTTCTCCATCTCGAAGAAAAAAAGGGAAAAAAACTAACCTCCATCTCAGAAAGAAAAAAACTCGCCTCAACCAACCAGCAGATGACATGTGGCCCTCACATCCACCTCAAAAAGAAAATAAAAGAAAAGCCTCACTTCCATCTTAAAATAAATAAATAAATAAACTATTCTCTTGAAAAAAAATCATTCCCACCGCAACCAACCAGCAGATCCCACTTGACATGGCTGGTTGCTCACCCTTTCTTTCCCACCTAGGATCTTGGATTGAGCGGAACAATTTGATCCTAGCAAGAATCAGAGGGCTAGTTTGGGAGAGCTCCAACCCTTTGATTCTTGAAGGATATCAAGTACGTAGGCTAAAATAAGATGATTAAAGCATAACAAACAAAATGCACCACCGAAACACCCCCAATTCCAGCTCCATTGAGTCTTGGGACTATGGATACCCAGCTCCACTAATTTGTGGTCCTGTTTGTGAGAGCACCAGCTCCAAGAATACACTGTTCAGTTGTGGTGTTCAAGTAATTGGCATGGCATGGCATAAAGGTACAGCAATCTTACAGGGTCAGGAACATTAGGGTCGGCACCAGCTTCCAGTAACAACTTCAAGCATGCAGTTGAGCCTTTCATCTCAGCAGCAATAACTAAAGGGGGTAGAATACCGTCACTGACATCCGCACCAGCCTGCAAAAAAATACTATTACAAATCAGTTCGTACAGGAACTCTCTATGCGCTGTTTGATTCATTGCCGATTAGACACGGCGTTTTCTTGTGTAAAACCTTAGTGTAGCGCGGCCACAAAAATTTCTCAAAGGTAGCTCAAATAATAAACACCATCGAAGAAGGCCAGACCTACATTAGTGTCGAAAAATGTAGCATTGAACCAAAATTGTCTTGAGTAATTCTAACTTTCTAAGGCCTAACACAACTAAAATGAAGACTGCAGGCACTATACCTCAACCAGGAGCTTGACACATTTCAGTGAGGGAGCACTTATAGCAACAAGAAGAAGGGTGTCAATACCAGGTACTTTCTTATTACACTGGCAAAAAACAGATAACACACGATTTACAATACTCAAGTAAGATGTAGGATAGAGCAGACAAATAGAAGGAAGAATGCATTTGTTGTCCTGTGGCCTTCTGTAAAAAGAAGAAGGAAAAAAAATCAATAGCACTGCAAAAGCAAACATGTACTGTATCAACAAGAGTTTCCGGAAAAATATATTGAGCATTAATGCCTTGGGGGCCATTTTGAGCAATTAGACCCTTTTTTTAGTTCTGTCCCATGTATCTATTAAAATGAGTAGACGTACAACAATAACAGCCCACCCGTTTAATCTTTTCTTCCCAAGCAAGCTGGGTAGGCTAGAGCCAAGAGATGAACCCACCAAGAGGCACCAAAATAAGTAAACGTATATGAAAGAAAAACATCTTTCGTCATGAATTACTAGAGGGAGTACAAATTCAGAAACTTGCAGTGGAGCCTATATTGAAGAACCAAGTAGGATGGAGCTGCAAGAAGATATGGTGTGTAGAGTATGCATGGAGTTAGATTTTTTTTGTGAAGTAAAGAAATCATAGATGGCCAGAGCTCTTCGAGAATGCAGCCTTACTAGAACTTAAAGAAGGGTTAACAGAGTGCGCTTAGTCACTGCTACAAAGGCCTGATTTTGAATAATTGCTAAAAAATGTGCTAATTTAGCTGATTGCGCTCAGACTTCCCAACTTTTGAAGAAAGGCAGTAAAGCGGACTCAACACAACAGCCAAGTAAATGAAGCATGAAACAATGCAGCTAGCCAAAATTAGTAGGAAATAGTATGTTGTTAAACCTACATCCGCGTTGTTCTCCAACAAAATTTGCATAATTTCATCATGCCCTTCCATGGCAGCGGCATAAAGTGGTGTCCCTTCAGAAGATACTGGGTCAACAGAAACTCCTTTTGCAAGCAAGAGTTCCGTCATTTTACGGTCTCCTAAGTAAAGCAAAAAGATGAAAACAGAATCCAATAGGTAATTACTACAAAGTAGAACTGATTGTGTGATGGGGAAAATTCAATATGATCAAGATACACACCAACTAAAAGTGCATGCCCTGAAATAGTTACAAACAGACAAGAGGGCAGAATATGGGAAAATGGAAAACTTTTAAATCCTAAGGGAATCATCTAAGACAAAACGTAAATGGCACCAATGTTCTTCTACTCACATACAATTAAAATCATGAAAGAATTGTCAAACAAGTTCTTCTTCTACATCTTTCCAACACACATAGACATCATAATGGTACAGTATTGTAAGAGAAATGCCATGTGCTGTTCTGGCAGAGAAGTACCTGCTTTAGCAGCATGGTGAAGTGGGGCGAACCCTTTGTCGTCAGCTTTGCCTGGATCTGCCCCATGATCAAGAAGATAACTGGCGGTATTCATGCTTCCATGAATCAATGCCACAAGCAGAGGTGTTCGACCTATCAAAATGAAGACGTTTCCTCTCAGAGCATGTCAGAATGTACAAAATTAATACATAAATATGTCATAACATAACACTTTGTTTTCTACTCCCTCATTTGACAAATAAAAGATGTTTTGGATATTTCAGTACAAGCGGACTGAAATGAGTGAACTAACACACTAAAACATGTCTATATGCATCTGATTCACAAAATAGCATGACGGTTGTAAATTGCTGGTCAATATACAGTTTCCTATAGCTCAATTCTGAATGGAAGCCATATAGGAGTACAGTTCAGACACATTTACAGTTTAGAGGCAAATTAAACGCACCTCCATCGTTGACGGCGTCCACATCGACCCCTAGCTCCTCGACCAGGTACCTGCGCACAGCACACCCGTGGCCTTCCCTTCCCGGCAGCGAAGTGCAGCGCCACGAGACCTTGGTCCTTGGCCGCCTCCACCACCTCCCTGGGACGGCCCCTGCCCTTATCCAGATCTCTCACCAGCCCTGCGACGCGACGAACGAGCAAGTCAGTGCCTCCCAGTCCCAGATCCAAACAAAACCCGCCCGGAATCGCCCACGTACTCTTGAAGAGGCGGAGGTCGCCGCGGCTCGCCGCGTGGAGGAGCAGAATCGATCCGTCGGCGGGCGGAGGGGGCGGGCTAGGGTTTGGAGGGGCGGCGCGGCGCTTGGCTGAGGTGGCGGCGGGGTGACGCCGCGCCATGGCGACAAGCAGTGGCGAGGTGGCGGCGGGGTGTACACAACAAATCTCAAATTTGGTACCCGTTTGTCCGCGGACATGTGCGGTCCTTTGTCCTCTCCCCGATTTCGATTTGTAAGGTCAAAACTGTTAGCACAATTTCCGTTCAAAACCGTTTCCAGATCCATTTTCATAGGATTTTTGATACACGACAACAATCCGATCTGAATTTGAGGCCGGCTAATAGGATATGGTAAACTATACTACGCAGTACAATAATCCGTTTTTTCTAGCCAGATTGATAATCTAACCTTTAAATTTTGAATCAGAGTTATTATCCTGAGGGTGCTAATGTCATAAAACCCTTTAAGCCATTCGTTGTCACCAAGATTATACTTCACAAGCATAACCAACTTCAAACTACATAAAAGTTAATGAGTCATAAATTGTCGTGCCGACGACAACCTTGATGTGATTATATTCATCGTATCCACCTAACTTCTCGGATATCTTTTTCATTATATGTCACAAACACCATATGGATCGAGATTCTGTAAGAAAAAAATCCACACCGTTATGAATTCCTTTTGCTTGATCAGTTATGACTATCTTTTGGTTGATGATTTGACATACATGTAAGCCACGCTTGAAATAACCAAAGAAATGTTCCAGTATGTTCATCTGATAATAAAGCACATCCTAGCAACACTGATCGGCCATGATGATTGAGTTTGACAAAACAAACAAAAGGCATATCATATCTGTTCATCAACTATGTTGTGTCAAAAGTAATGACATCATGAAAGAGTCATACACCGCTCTGCTTCTTGCATCAAGCCAAAAAGTTTGGAGTGTTGGATTGCATTTTGATAAAACAGACACTAACCGCTTCATCATCACCACTGCCAAGTTTTAACCTTCTTGTTTTCTCTAGAAAATTGCAACAATTTTTCTCACCAAAAGTTACGTTCGCATGACCATCTGCTGCCACAACAAAAGAATTGAAATTCTTCTTTAGTCATATTTTG
This sequence comes from Aegilops longissima, assembly GCA_021605205.1. NCBI lineage: Eukaryota > Viridiplantae > Streptophyta > Magnoliopsida > Poales > Poaceae > Aegilops > Aegilops longissima. Next base: position 12,142,161 of record CM038681.1, read on the forward strand.
GCCCGATCATTCAGCTCAAGCCCTCACTTGACATGTAAATCCAACTCTTTGTTGTATGTGAACCGAGATTTATGTGAACTTCATTTGTGATTATGATCCAGAATGACCGTCAAAATATAAAGTTTCCCATCAGGACCATGAGCAATGTTGATTTTAGCTTCTTCTTTTATTTTGAGAAGATGTTAATTTTATCTTTACATCCTATACCGCCAATTGGATTTGGGCCTTCGCATATTACTTAAGTTGGACTGGGTCTTACCATAACAAGAGTGGGAAAGTGTAAGGTACTTCCATTGTTCATCTTTCACTAGTAGAAAACAGGGTTTTGGTTCGAGCCTGGCCAGCTCATTAGTCCTGGTTCAGTCACGAACCGGGATCCGTGGGGGCATACGTCCCGGTTCGTGAGCCCAGGGGGCGGCCTGGGCCTCGTGGGCATTGGTCCCGGTTTGTCTGGACCCATTTGTCCCGGTTCCTGGCACGAACCGGGACCAATGGGCTTCGCTCCTGGCCCACATACATTGGTCCCGGTTCGTGGATAGAACCGGGACAGAAGGTGGAGCTTTAGTCCCGGTTCCAGCCACGAACCGGGACAAATGAGCTGCCTATATATACCCCATCGCCGCAGCAGAGCACTCCATAGTGCTCTGTTTTTTCTGGCCGGCGAGGGGAGGGCATTTGGGTGCTCTAGCTCACCTCCTATGCACATGAGGTGTTCGATGAAATGCCCGAGCCACACTAGTTAAGCTTTCTCCTCTCGAAGCTCGACCTCCAAGCTCCATTTTCCCCGAGATTTGCATAGGTTTAGCGGTCCGTCACATCCCGTCCCCGTCTTCACCGTCTTCGATCGCCTGCGCCGATCTCGTCGTCGGCACCACCGTGGTGAGCCTCTTGTTCTTATCTTCTTTCTAAAAGCACAACAATTTTTTGTGATCCTCTAACATGCGCTGCAACTTCTTCTTCTCCAAATCACTTGCGCAGTTTCTCTTTGCATCGGCAATGGCCCGACCTAGATCATCAACGGGCTCATCTGATGCCTCTTCTTCAGCTTCTTCCCGCATTGCCGGCCCAGCTTCTTCCCGCATTACCGGCTCAGCTTCTTCCCCCATTGTTGTATCATCGTATTCAGGGAACCCATGGCCAGGATAGCTGTCGTCGTCCTCTTCTTCTTCATTGTCTTCCATCATAACCCCTCTTTCTCCGTGCTTGGTCCAAACATTACAAAGTGGAGCATGAAACCGGACTCAAACAGGTGGACGGAATGGTTCTTGACGAGAGTAATTGTGACCATTCTTACAGCCAGCACATGGACAAGGCATAAAACCATCCGCCCGCTTGTTTGCCTCAGCCGCAAGCAGAAAAGTATGCACGCCTCAACGAACTGGGAGAGCATCGGTCATCGATACATCCATTGCGGCTCATCTTCATTACACAACACCGAATAGACCAAATTAATACAAGTTCATACATAAAGTTCATACAGCACTTAAATGCAACAAACAAATAACTCTCTAGCTAAAGCATTTAAATGCAACAACAAATGCGATCAAGATCGCAACTAAGGTAACAATTGATCCAACAGCATAATGATACCAAGCCTCACTATCGATGGCATATTTTCTAATCTTTCTAATCTTCAAGCGCATTTTCTCCATCTTGATCTTGTGATCATCGACAACATCGGCAACATGCAACTCCAATTCCATCTTCTCCCCCTCAATTCTTTTTAATTTTTCTTTCAAGTACTCGTTTTCTCTTTCAACTAAATTTAACCTCTCGACAATAGGGTCGGTTGGAATTTCCGGTTCACGTACCTCCTAGATAAAAATATCTATGTCAACTTGATGGGCATAATTTGTCATAAACACGAAATGCAACAAATAGTTTTAAAAGAGAATATACCACATCCGAATCATAACAAGGACGAGGGCCGACGGGACGGATATCAAAACCATGGCACTATGTATAACAAACAACGACGGGTAAGATAATTATTATACGAGTAACTATATATCCAAATCACAGAAACATCAATTTTTATATAAAATTTCATGAACAAGAGGCTCACCACAAGGTGGTGCCGCTGACGGGACAAAAGGGCGATCGACGGTGGTTACGACAGAGATTTAGAAGGCACTAAGTAAACCACACCTACATATGCAAACTAAGTGTTATTTTGACCTCAAATTGCATATAAATCAAATACTAGCACATATATATATTTCCTCCCAAATTACTAAACTCACAAATTAATAACTATATGAACCAATGCAAGAGGTAATCTAGCAATGAGAGATGAAAGGACAAAGTTGCTAACCTTTGTGATCACTTGAATGGATGGGGGCCTTCAAATCTTGACAAATTTTGGGCAAAATGTGTGATGAGCTCGAGGGGAGAAGAGGAAGAACAAAGAGGAGAGGAGAGGGGAAAGGGGGAAGAACAGAGCGAGTTGGACGAAGGGTTTATATGCAGGAGGACCTATAGTACCGGTTCGTAGCACGAACCGGTACTAAAGGTGCTGGAGGGGGCCCAGACTGACAACATCCTGCCACCACCCTCATTAGTACCGGTTCGTGGCACGAACCGGTGCTAAAGGTTAGCCACGAACCGGTGCTAAAGGCTAGCCGTTGGAACCGGCACTAATGTATACATTTGTGCCGGCTCTAATACAAACCGGCACTAATGTGCTTCACGTTTGACCATTTTTCTACTAGTGGGGAGACACACCTCCGCACGCCCACCGACGGTGCTAGACGCACCGCCGGAACGGGGCTAGGCGGGGAGACCTTTATTCCATCTTTAGGAGTCATCGTCATCTCGTCTCCCTGAATAGGACACAAATTCTAGCAAAACTGAAAGAAACAATTAGAAACGGAGCCCTCCCGCCGGCCCTTGCCGAGGTCCACCGCGCCCCCATGGCCCTAGAGCCACCGGAGAGGAAGCGGACATGCAGCGGCGCCGATGGGAGGCAGAAACCCTAGCTTTTTTAATGAAGAAGGAGAAGACGTGTAATTAAAATAGTAGTATCATCGAAGAACAGATTTCCTTTTCCAACAGAAACTGATACGTACGCATGAGGTAGCCACACTTCTGCTTCACATTAACTGAGAGTCGTTTATTGAAAGGTTAAGAGTGTCAAAGTTCAAGAGTGTAAGTTTTCTTTACTTGGGGAAGCAACGAGAGTGCAAGGTTTTTTTTTAAAGGAGGATGTACCCCGTTCTTTGCATCTGGACGATGCATGGAGCCATATTATTAATTATTCACAAAGACCATATAAGGTGATACATCAATAAGCTCGAAGCCATCATCTTGGCAACGCTGTTGCTACTCCTATCCCCTTGATGAAGGTGTGCCGGATGTCCGGACCTAATACCAAACAGACAACACACCGAAGTCTAACATCTAAAGCCGGATGCCCCATCAAAGCCACTACCTGAATTGGGTCACACACCGGTCCGGCACACTCCTAGCGAGCACCGCACGCTGCAAGGGCCGTCACCTCCATCTTTCATCGATCCATCCTCGAAGCAGAACTGATGCACCGACCTTGTCAGGCCTCTCTGCCATTGACGCCACCATGACGCCAGACAGTTTTCTCCTCCTGCGCGAGTTCATCTCCGCACACTGGACGTTGAGTCTCCACTGCGCCATGCAGCCGAGATCCGCCGCCATCAATGCGTAAGCTGAAGCACCGCTCCACCAAAGAAGCCTTCCACTGGTTCCTCGGTCCGTGTACACCTCCACGAATGACGCCTCCAAGAGGGAAACGACACCATAGCGCCGCCGCCATCTGATCTTCTGATCTAGGGTTTCTCGCGGAGATAGCATAGAGTGGCCTTGAACTTCTGCACGACGATGCCTTCAAGAAGGGGACGATGGAGACAGCGCCGCCACCGTCGGCCTTGGCATCTAGCCGAGAGTAGGTTTTCACCCAGATCTGTTCGAAGAGCCTCCCTCAAGCATCTCATGCACGGACTGCCGACATCTCTGCCAGGGACTGTACGACAGGGATCTAGGCCTCCACCGTCTGACCGGTCATCGCACCATCACAGTGCCTACTGCCGGCGCCGCCAGGCCCACCACGCTCACCTTTAGATGCACACAGGAACCGCCAGCCCACCCAAGCCCATCTGGGCAAGACAAGACCCGCGACCCCGGCCGCCGCCACAGGGGCGCCTCCGCTGACGCCGCCGTCACGCGTGCCATAGGGATCTCGGCGCTCCTTTCCGCTAGATCTCCATCGTACCATGTGCCGCCGCCGCCCGGAGATATCGCCACCACCACGCGAGGGAGAAGGCCCCGCCGCCGCCATCATAGGCCAGGCTCATGTGCAAGGTGACCTACTAAGATTGGAAAATCAGAGACTCATGTGCTTTTGATTTTTTTTGAAAAGGAGGATAACCCCGGCTCTGCACCTCGACGATGCATATAACCATTTTATTAATTATTCACAAAGACCTTACAAAGTAATACATAAGTAAGTCTGAAGCCACCATCTTGACAATATCTGTTGCTACTCCTATCCACTTGATGAAGGGATACTGGTAGTCCGAGCCGAATACCAGACATACCTCACACCAAAGCCTAACATCTAAAGCCGGAGACCCCAACCAAGCCGCATTTCTTGGTTTGGGGCACACACCGGTCTGACACACTCTCAGAAGTCGCCGCCACCGTCTTCCACCGATCCATCTGCAGAGTAGGTACTAACGTATCGATTGCCATGCATGTTGTCGGCGCCAAACAACGCCACCTCCCTACGCATGTCCATCATCACTCTTCCGTCGCCAAGAACCTGCTACACCATGCCGCTGAGACTCCACATCATCGATGCATGACATGAAACGCCGCTCCACCGCTGAAACAGTCCACTAGTCCCTCGAGCCAATACACATCTCCAAAATGATAGAATGTGCTTTTGATGTTCACTGCCTACCTACTATCATGCAGTGCATCCACCCTTCTGGGATGATAATACATTTCTGTTTATTCATTTGTAGAGGCAGAGTGTACTCTGTCGCTAAAGTTTTGCTATTAAGAAGGCCGAGGGTGAAGCCGGTGACCCAGTCGAGATCTCAATTTCTACAACCTAAATTCAGTGCATGGTTTTCTCGGCCTGCCAATTTGTATTGTCTTGCAGACATCAGAGGATTGTATGGAGACCATTGTTGCCAACGGATTACTGCATTTTTATGTTAGATTTGAATCCTTTTGAATGAAATGACTATACAAAGTCTCTATGATAACCTATGACAAATCTTTTTCTTCTTTTTGCAAATAAAAAATTCAGTACATTCCTCCAGGGAATCTTTTTTGCTATCTGTGACAAACTATGAGTCTGTGCTCACTTACAAAGTACACGAACTCTTCCCGAGTTCCCGTTCCAGCCACACGGCCATCAATGGAGAGTGACTAGAAGCAGTCCTGGCAGACAACCTCAACCTTTCTCCAAGGTCCATGACCAATAGTCTAGGCAAACAATCTCAACCTTCCTTCAAGGTCCATGACCACTGCAGCTGCCATTCATGTCTAGGTCCGTTGCCTCAAAGACGTCGAGTCGGCGCTTCCCGATGGGTTCAAAAGAGACGAGCTGCTGTTCAATCTCCGGCTCAACCATGAGCGGTCGATCCCCAGACATGGCCTAGGTAGTACAAATATAGCACTTGTAGGCGCCCCTCAAGCAAGTAGCAATTCTAGCATACACTGACATTTTAGATCACTAATTTTAGTGATCTAAAATGTCCTATATCAGTTTACAGAGTAATTTTGGTTCATTGTTGTGAAAGCAAGACCATGCAGCCAACCCACCAAAGTATTAAATCTTCAAAATTTTGTTTACAAAGTTACACTGACATCAAATTAGTATCAGAGAACTTGCCACCGTAAGGAAAACCTTTCAACGACTTTTCAGGCACAAACCTGCTTGTACCGTTCCAACGCGTGCATCCTTCATGACCTCGCCTCCCGATAAAAACCGTTATTCTTTCTTACACCAAGGACGAAACCCCCAGTCTCGTCCGATCTCCCCCAACTTCTCATAGACGCCATGGGCCACGTGTTTATCAAAACCAGCGGCTGCCAGTAGCTTCAGTCCGATGAGATCTGCCTCCATCTCATTCCTACATTGTATACAGTTAGAACACACATGAGACCCGGCCGGTGCATAGAGCTTGTAACATGAAATATACGTGCGTACATGGAGCAACTAGGATTGGCAAATCAGCTAGCTAGTTTCAATGTCCATAAAAGAATTAATGTTCCTTTTTGCAATAATAAAAGGAGATAGAGAATGTAATTGCTTCTTTCAAGGCGCGGAGGGTTAATTTCTTTTTGCGGGGTGGTTAATTAATTATAATACCTTTGCACGGCTAGTAGGTCACAGATGGGCGGAATGATCCTTGAAACCTCCATGTAATGCTTTGCAACAATGTGTCCAGCCTACAAAAGAAAGCATCAATGAATTCCGTCCTTGCTTTCTTGATGATGACAAAAAAGAGATAAATAAAAACCTATACCTCATGCGCAATAAGGGCGGCGATTTCAGCGTCGGTCTTTAGGCAGTCGAGCAATCCAGTGTGGATCACAATCTTACCATTGGGGAAGCTGTACGCCTTAACTTTGACATTATTGACGACGATCACCTCCCAGTCAAGGTCATCGAGATGCCTCGTCTGCGGCCGCAGCTGCTTACCGTCATCTTCTTCGCAGGGGCTGTTGGTGGGGAAGACGTCGTGGACTCCACGAATGATATCAGAGGCGATGCGGCGGACACGGACGGTCTTGGGGTCAGACGGGCCAAGGATGGCGTGCCCGCGTTTCTTCTCGATCTTGTCGAAGAACATGTTCCCAAACTTCCGGTGAACCGCCGGAGGGAGGAAGACCCAGTGGACGCGGTTGGTGTAGGGCACCTTCTCGCGGTGGCATGTGCCGAAAAAGAACAACGCGGCGCCGGAGAAGAGGAGCCCTGCTTGTTTGGTGCCTGATGATGGAGGAGCTGCCGGGGGATGCACGGAGTTGCTGCAGTGGCGGCGGGCGATCTGATGGAGCCGGGAGAAGGCGGAGCGCGAGTTCCTCAGGAGGTTCATGCTGGCGGCGTTTGATCAATACGACGGCGGGGATGCTGTTCGCCGCTTGATGAGATGAGAGAACAAGCCGTACGAGAAGTATATATTCTCGAATTGACCCTATGGTTTTGCATGCGTACGAGCCAAGTAATACTGGGCTGTTGCACGTGCGTCCTACGGCCGCACGATCAATCTATGACCCGCGAGAACGTGCGGTCACCACTTCCCTTATTAGATCGAGCCGTTCCTTAAAATCGAGCCATCTAACAATGAACGAAACCCGGAGAAACTTATTATTCAGATGCGCCGCTGCTGCGCCGCCCTCGGAAACGACTCCTCAACCCTAACCCTGCTAAGAACACACCGGACACACAGATCCGAGGTTCCCCCTCCTCCTCACTGCCACAGCAACTAGCAGACGGAGAGGGAACCAGCGGTGGCGCCGGTGATGCACAAAGGACCTGCTGCTCGCCCTGAGATTGCCTCGCTAACCACACCTGCTCAAAGAGAGACTTGCATTGTTTCGATTGTACACAAAAGAGTGTACTGCTATCCTCCCAATGCATTTTAAAGCAGAAAAAAATATTTATCTCTCATCACACAGTAATCTAGACCAACAACATTCAACACATGGCCTCCTCATTTCTACATGCACTTAGCTCATTATGGTGGGGTAATTAAAGAGGAGAGAGATGATGTCCGCGACGGTGACAGAGGGAGAGGCAGTGACGAGAGGGACAATGATGAACGGGTGACAGGAAGAGGATAAGGGTGGTTTGGCAGTAGCACGGGGCAAGGGCCTTGTTCTAGTGCTAAGCCCATTAGCTGTAGGCCTGTAGCGCTTGATACATACCTTGCACTACTGCTAGACGGGACCCGGGAGCTGGGCCCGTGTATCCATAGTAGCAGCACTGGTAATAAAGGCCGCGCTACATCTAGGTGCCTCAAAGACTTTGAGCCGGCGAGTCCGGATATAGGTTTAAAAGAGACGCCCTCTGTTCAATCTCCTGCACAATCACGAGCATCCGATCCCAAAACACGACCAGGTAGTAATAGCACTTGTAGGTTCGCTCCACCAAAGTAGTAATTTTAGTATATTTTTTTTCTTGAATACGTAATTTTAGCAGAGTGCTACTAAAATGTTAGAATATAGTACTAACAGAAATTACTACTAATTTTAGTACGTATATAGTACTCTCCCCTCTCCCCCTCCCAATAATGTTAGACCTTATAGGACGGAGGAAGTACCACATAGTTTATCTAGAGTGCTTCATCCAACATTTTATATTTTGCCTAATGATTATCCCTTGAAAACACCATAATTGTCTCATTTTTACTTACTTACCAAATAAACTATAGTTTTTTTGGCAAGTCAATAAATGATAACAAAATAAAATCAATCGCAGAATTTGGTAAACATTTATTTATTTACTAAATCATCTAATACGAACATTGTAAATTATGGGTTATTGTATAAACTAATCGGTAAAACTAAAATCCTGCCTACTAGCAGATTGTAACAGGCGCAGACGATTCAGCCGACGTTGGATCATGATCGGACGATCGTCTTTATACATGCTATCGCTGTCCCCTTTTTATCCGCCCCCACATGATGTTGCTGTCCAGGCCCATCACGTGCAGCTTTTTGGTTGTGATATCTTGGCTGAGGAAAATGCAACCGCATGCATGCATGCATCCGTATGGTCCAAACTCAGTTTTTGTCTGTTTGTACAAAAAGTACACTTCGTGGCTTTGTTTGTAATTTGAGTTTGGGTCTTTTAGGTGGTAAGCGTGTCAAGTAACCAACTAAGCTGATCGTAAGTTGCTGTAAAACAAATAAAAACTTAAGTTATTTGAACCCTTTAAAAAGGCTTCTTTTTCCGGTGCAAAAATTACTCAATCTTCTTCTAGTGTTGCTACATTTTATGTGTTAATTTACAATGTAGTTCTTAGTAAAATATCCTGGTAGTCCGTATAACACTCTACGAGATGTGTCCTTTGGGGATTGGCTTCGTATTTGTACATGTTTTTCCTTAGTTTGTTAATTTATGAAATGAAGACTTGATAATTTATGTAGAAACGCCATGATAAATTTTCACGAAAAAAACAACATGGTAAATTTGACCAGGTACTTTTCTAGTTGAAAACATACGCCAGTCACTTATACGTGAATAGCATCGTAACATACGCACCGTATACCCGATAACTAACATACAAACACCACGGTAATTATGTGTAAATAGCATGATAATTTAACGCACATTAGACATGATGACTTAGTTACAAACACCGCGGTAACATTTTTGGCCCTGGGATTTTATTTTCCTTTTTGTTAAAAACATACCCAATAACTTCTGTGTAAGTATCATGATAATTTACGAATATCAGGTGTGATAACTTATTTACAAACACTGCAATAACTTTTTTGACCATACTCCATTAACTTATGTATAAATAGCATGATAATATACATACAACAGAGCTGATAATTCATGTACAAACACCGTGATAACCTTTGATCCGGAAAAATAGTTGTTGAAAATAATATCACATGATAACTTCTCTGTAAATAGTATGGTAATATATGAACCCATACCTGATAACTTAGGTATATACACCACGGTAAGTTTTACCTGGTGAAAAAAGTTGTTGAAATATACACCTCGATAACTTGTGTATAAATAACATGATAATATACATACAACAGAGCTGATAACTGACATACAAACACTGCGATAACATTTTCCCGAAATAAAAGTTGTTGAAAACATACACGGTAAGTTTTGTGTAAACAACATGATAATACTGGTAAGTAACGTACAAACACCGTGGTAATATTTTGATCTAGAAAATAGTTGTTGAAAACATACCCTCGGTAATTTATGTGCAAATAACATGATAATATACGCACAATATAACTGATAACCCACGTATAAACACCATGATTATTTTGACTAGGGGATTTTTTTTCAAACAATACATAACTTCGATAGTTTCTGTGTAAATGACATGATAATATTCGACCACACATCTGATAATCTACATACAAACACTGCGGTAACTTCCAAGAAAATTTGTTGAAAAACATACCCCTGATAACTTCTAAGTAAATATAATGATATTTTACGCACAACGAACATGATCATAGGTGGCAAACGGGGTGGCCTGGGATCGGCCCGATCCAGCACGCGCCTAAACTGCCCTGGCCTGACATGCGCTGCGAAGTTATGTTTCATATGCAGGCCTTTGCCGCGGCTGCACATGGACCTCATCTTGCAACCCAGGCATGACACCGATACTAGAAGGTGGTATTGCAGACCTGGTAGTTAACTTACAAATATCATGGTATTTTTTTACCCAGGCAAAAAGGTAGTCGGAACATACCCCTGACACTAGTAGAAAAAGGGCCTATTGTCCCGGTTGGTGAACCTGGATTGAACCGGGACTAAAGGCCGCGGCCACGTGGGGCTCCACCTTTAGTCCCGGTTGGTGTTGTCCCGGTTGGTAACACCAACCGGGACTAATGGAAATTTTATGATTTTTTTTTTTGAATTTTTTTTTGAATTTTTTTTGAATAATTTTTTATTTTCAAATTTCTGAATTATTTTAACCCCTAATCTCTAATCAGCACCCCTCATCACTGCTCAATTCATCCTCTTCTCTAATAACCCTCATCATTCCAAATCACCTAACTTCCCGAACGGTCACCCATCCTCCCACTCCCCCAGCCTGAGCACGCTTAACTTCCGGGTTCTATTCTCTCTCGTTTCCAAGTCTGCACTTGTTGTTTTCCTGACAATAGTAAGATGTCAATCCTATTAACCCTCAGGAATTTTGCTTGAACATGAATTGACACATTTTACAGTTTGAGTTTCAAACTATTGTTTTCAAAAACAATAATTATTTAGAAAACAATAGTTAACTTGAATAATTAGTCTGACCATGGTTTGACCATAGTTTGACCACAGTTTGACCAGATTTGACCAAAATTCAAAATAATTGAACAAATTATTTAGTAACTTTAATATTCTAGAATAATTAATTTGACCATGGTTTGACAATTGTTTGACCACTGTTTGAAATTTTTTTGATTTTTTCCACTCTAGATATTAAAAGCCCCGTAACTTTTTTCTGTTAGGTTTTTGAGGATTTTGAAAATGTTTAACGGGGTTCCCCCAGTTAAATTCGGATGTAACTTTTCGAGTAGATGATTTTTCATATAAAAAACTTTTTCATCCGAGTTAGTATGCAAAAGTTATGCCCATATTTAAAAATTCCAGAGAGATTTTGCAAATAAAGTCGAAATTCACATTTGCAAATTTTCCCAACAACAAGACCACATATCACATGAGAAACTTATTTTCTTTTATTTTTTTGACATTTCTATCATTTTCTTTTATTTTTTTTAAAATTGAAAAGGCGATCCACGCTGGGGTAAGAGTTTGAAAATGGGACCTTTAGTACGGTTCGTGGCACGAACCGGGACTAAAGTCTCAACCATTAGTCCCGGTTCGTGCCTCAAACCGACTAAAGGTTCTCTTTAGTCCGGTTTGAGGCATGAACCAGACTAATGGGCATCGATTTTTAGTCCCGGTTTGAGGCACAAACCGACTAAAGGGCACAGTGAACCGGGACTAATGCCTTAGCCGCACGAACCGAATAAATGCTCACATTAGTCCCGGTTCTGGATTGAACCGGGACTAATGGGCAAAACAAGCCTCAACGATAGCCCCTTTTTCTACTAGTGTGATAACTTCTATGTAAACATCATGATAAGTTACATACTGCAGGAGTGATAATTTACGCAGTCCAGCATGGTAACTTTTGACCTGAAAAAAAAGTTGTCGAAACATATCAACATGGGATCTAGTTTCGAAGCTCTCGTCGCGACAATTTTTTAATGTGATAACGATTTTTCAATTCAACCGACAGTTTGGTCTACAAATCATTTTGAAGTTTGTTTTTTGAGGGAATATTTGCTGACATCATCAAATTTATTGTTATATGCATGTATGTTTAACAATGAAGTGCTCCCTAACGTCTCACACTTGCTTCGCATGCATCAGTGATCAGATTGCCTCACCCTCACCTTGCATGCAGGAGATCGTACGGGTCGTTCATGCCTGTTCTTAAAATCAGCACGGTAGGAAGTTAGTCGCGTCCTAAACTAATACTCCCTCCGTTCCATAATGTAGCGCATATAGATTTTCTACAAAGTCAAACTTTATAAACTTTGACCAAGTTTATAGAGAAAACTATTTATATCTACAATACAAGATGTATATAATATGAAAGTATGTCTTGTGATGTATCTAAGCACATGTATTTGGTATTCTAGATGTATATGATTTTCTCTATAAACTTGGTCAAAGTTTATAAAGTTTGACTTTTAAAAAAATCTATATGCGCTACATTGTGGAACGGAGGGAGTATGTGGTTGGGTGGTTAGGAGGACAGTGGTATCCCAGCCCATCGGAGTTCAAATCCTAAACTTAACATTGGTGCTTGTATTTTTCTGGATTTATTTTAGACCTTTTGGCGATGTGCATTCAGTGGAAGGAGACGTTCCTGTCAACAATGAAGGCGTGTGTGGCGACTTCGTCAATCTTAAAATGATACTATGTTGGTTCAGTCTCTCGAAGGTGCTCATAAGGGGTGTGCGTGCATGCGTTCATTGGTATGAGTGTATGCCAGTGTATGTGAGCAACTTCGATTATATTGTGTTCAAAAAAAATATAGAATATTTACACCCCATAGCAACGCACGCGTAAATACCTAGTATATAATAGAGAAAGAATTTATTTCATTGTTGACGTAGCAAGACGATGTATTGAATGTCATAAATTTTGTTTACGAAGTTACTCTTACATAAAATTAATATTGCCACCGCAAAGAAAACGTCGGTCGACGTCTCTTCCGACACAAATTTGCTTGTACAGTTTCAGTTCCTCCTCATGACCTTGCCTCCCGATGAAAAACTGTTATTCTTTCTTACACCAAGGATGAAATCGGGACCACCAGTTTCCTCCGATCCCCGCTAACGTCTCATAGACCCCATGGGCTTCGTGCGTATCAAAACCAGCGGCTGCAAGTAGCTTCATTCCGATGAGATCGGCCTCCATCTCATTCCTACATTGTATACACAGGTAAAGCAGACATGAGACCCGTTATATACTATATATATAGCCTGTAACATGAAATAAACTTGCGTACGTGTAGCAACCAGGATTTGTCAAACCAGCAAGTTTCAATGTCCATAATGAATGTTTCTTTTTGCAAAATAATGTAATTTGTGAAATCGAAGTACGTAAATTGCGAAAGATCCCTAATTATAATACCTTTGCGAGGCTAGTGTGTCAAAGAACGGAAGGATCCTTGAAGCCTCCATGTCATGGTTTGCAACAACGTGTCCGGCCTAAGAAAAGACGGCACCAGTGAATTCCGTCCCAATTGAGGACGACCAAAATCAAGCAATAATGGATCTTAAAAAAAGACATGCAATAACGAAAAACCTACCTCATGTGCAATAAGGGCGGCAATCTCAGCATCAGTCTTTAGGCAGTCGAGCAATCCCGTGTAGACTACAATCTTGCCATTGGGCAAGCTGTACGCCTTAGCTTTGTCATCATTGACGATGACCACCTCCCACTTGAAGTCATGGCGCTCCGCCTTCTCCTGCCGACCATCGTGGTCATCGTCGCCGCGGGGGAAGAGGTCGTGGGCTGCGCGGATAATACCGGAGGCGATTTGCCGCACACGGACGGTGTTGGGGTCAGACGGGCCAAGGATGGCGGGCCCGCGTTTCTCCTCGATCTTCTCGAACATGATGTTCCCCATCAAGGCGTGACACGAGGGCGAGAGGAAGACCCAATGGGCGCGGTTGGTGCACGGCACCTTCTCGCGGTCGCAGGTGAGGAAGAAGAAGATCAAGCCCCAGGGGAAGAAGAGCCCTGCTTCCTGGGGCTGTTCCTGCGCCGCGGTTCGAGGGGCGGCGACAGGCTTGGCGTGGCGGGAGAAGAGCCCTCGGACGGAGTCTAGGACCCTGGGACGCGCCGGCTGAGGCTGCGCGGGGTTGGAGTAGCGCCGGACGGTATGTAGCCGGGAGAAGACGGAGCGCGAGTTCCTCAGGAAGTTCATGGCGGCGCCGGCGTTTGACCGACCGATGGATACGCCGTCGGCCGGCGGATGAGGTGCGGCGATTGATTACGCGCTGTGCCGATGATGCACGTACGAAGTATATGTACTCGAATTTTTCCTATCGTTTTGCATGCGTACGTGCCAAGTAACATTGGGCTCTTTGCGCTTGCGCGTGCGTCCAAAAACAGATACCTACGGCCGCACAATCAATCGGCGATCCACATGTACGGCGTTGTTGCGGCCACCCCTTCCCTTATTATACGTGCTTTCTATTCAAAATTTGAGTGATTTGTATTCAAATAAAGGAAAATTTTGTGTCCGTACGTGCTCCTCTTGCTGCCTCGTCTTCACAACTCGCAGTTGCCCAAGTGCGTGTCTAGCCCACATACTGTATATCGTTTTCTTTCTTCCATTGGAACAAAGAAATGCGATCTCGCCTGCCACCGTCAGAGAGCCTCCCTCTGCCGCCGTCCTCCGACAGCTTCCCTTCGCCAGCGACCTCGGTCATCGGGCGTGAGGGGGATCACTGGATCCATGTGCGAGGATCGTTTTAGGCTTTAGTAGGTTAGATATTTCGGAAGCTTACTAGATGGAAGGTGATAGATGGGAAGCTTGGCTTCATCTGGTGCGTAGACTGATGGAAGTCCAGCTAGCTCATCAGCCCGATCAGTTGTGTTGGAAACTTACTAGGTCTGGCCAATTTACTGTTAAGTCGATGTACATCGATGTTATTAACTCGACTGTCATTCCTAGTTCCAAACATGTTTGGAAAGTAAAAGTTCCTTTGAAAATTAAAGTGTTTATGTGGTTTGTTCATAAACAAGTTATTTTAACAAAGGACAATTTGGTTAAGCGCAATTGAACAGGATCTACTAGGTGTAGTTTCTGTGATCAGGACGAGACCATTAAACATCTCTTCTTTGAGTGTCCGTTGGCGAGAATTTTGTGGCGCACCGTGCAAATTGCCTTTAACATTACCCGTCCGAGTTCGGTCGGGTCGTTATTTGGAACGTGGCTGGATGGGATAGAGTCCGATACAGCTAGACATATTCGTGTAGGAGTGTGTGCGCTGTTATGGGCAATTTAGAACTGCAGAAATGATTTGGCTTTTAACAAAATAACTACTATTTATTTTTTGCAGGTTGTATTCCGTGCTACGGCGCTGATCCGTATGTGGTCCTTACTCACTCCGACGGAGGCCAGGGAGCGTTTGGTTACTGGATCTGTCCGGTGGGAGATGGTAGCGCGGGATATCTTCAACCGATTTGGATGGCGGTCATGTAATAGGATAGGCAATTAGTTTTCCTATCTTTATTTTGCCAGCCGGTTGTGGCTTTATGGCCTTTTCTTGTTTTGGCGTCGAGGCTCTATGTGAGCTCGCCTTTATTTTGTTTCAAGACTCTATGACATTGTTGAACCTATTTTATTTATTTAAGTGGCCGTATGCATCGTTCTGATGCAGAGGCCGGGGAGTGCCCTTTTCGAAAAAAGGTTAGATTTTTCAGATGTGCGCTCACTTTGAAGGTGATATCAATTCCTTTACTCATGTTTGCATATTAAGGCAATGACCGTGTGGTTGGCGAGATAGTGACTCGTTTGTTGGCTTGGTTCTCGCAAAAGTTCAGCTAGATAGTAACTATTTGTTGAGTCATAAAATCAGCACGTTCTTGTTTACATGGACATGAGTTTAAATCATGTCCATGTAAACCAGAACGTGCTGATTTTAAATCATGTCCATGTAAACCAGAACGTGCTGATTTTATGACTCAACAAATAGTTATTTCTAGGTATTAAATTTATACTTTCTTTCTGCCTGGCTAGTTAGCCTACGAGACAAAGTATAGCTATTTCTAGGTATTAAATTTACCGGTTGGGCAATCTCTAGTGAAGTTGGCGTCGCCTCCCTGGCGGCGGTGGGGGAACCTAGCCCGCGGCCCCGCACCCCCTTCCACCCCGCCCTACCTCCTTGCCGCCACCGGACGAGCGACCGACGAAGCCGCACCGGCTCCCAGGTTGGTGGCGGTGGGGTGCCTCGGCTCGCCCGCCTCCAGGACGCTGCCCTTCCTCCTTGTCTGTCGGATCCCAGAGCGCCCCGGCGTCGGCGTGTTCCCGCCAGATCCTCCTCCTTTCCCCTCGCTCGCCCCCTCTGTCTGGGCTCCGGCTGCCCTGCTCGTTCACCGGCGCGTCCTCGCCCCCTTCCACCTTATTCCCGTGTCAGATCCGTGCGGCCGTCAGCACCTCTGCTGTTGGAAATATGCCCTAGAGGCAATAATAAATTAGTTATTATTATATTTCCTTGTTCATGATAATCGTTTATTACACATGCTATAATTGTATTGATAGGAAACTCAGATACATGTGTGGGTACATAGACAACACCATGTCCCTAGTAAGCCTCTAGTTGACTAGCTCGTTGATCAATAGATGGTTACGGTTTCCTGACCATGGACATTGGATGTCGTTGATAACGGGATCACATCATTAGGAGAATGATGTGATGGACAAGACCCAATCCTATTCCTAGCACAAAGATCGTAGTTCGTATGCTAAAGCTTTTCTAATGTCAAGTATCATTTCCTTAGACCATGAGATTGTGCAACTCCCGGATACCGTAGGAATGCTTTGGGTGTACCAAACGTCACAACGTAACTGGGTGGCTATAAAGGTGCACTACAGGTATCTCCGAAAGTGTCTGTTGGGTTGACACGAATCGAGACTGGGACTTGTCACTCCGGTTAACGGAGAGGTATCTCTGGGCCCACTCGGTAGGACATCATCATAATGTGCACAATATGACCAAGGGGTTGATCACGGGATGATGTGTTACGGAACGAGTAAAGAGACTTGCCGGTAACGAGATTGAACAAGGTATCGGCATACCGACGATCGAATCTCGGGCAAGTACAATACCGCTAGACAAAGGGAATTGTATACGGGATTGATTGAGTCCTTAACATCGTGGTTCATCCGATGAGATCATCGTGGAACATGTGGGAGCCAACATGGGTATCCAGATCCCGCTGTTGGTTATTGACCGGAGAACGTCTCGGTCATGTCTGCATGATTCCCAAACCCGTAGGGTCTACACACTTAAGGTTCGATGACGCTAGGGTTATAAAGGAAGTTTGTATGTGGTTACCAAATGTTGTTCGGAGTCCCGGATGAGATCCCGGACGTCACGAGGAGTTCCGGAATGGTCCGGAGGTAAAGAATAATATATAGGAAGTGAGGTTTTGGTCACCGGAAAAGTTTCGGGTTTTTTTGGTAACGTACCGGGACCACCGGGAGGGTCCCGGGGGTCCACCAAGTGGGGCCACCATCCCCGGAGGGCTGCATGGGCTAAGTGTGGGAGGGGACCAGCCCCAGGTGGGCTGGTGCGCCCCCCCACAAGGCCCAAGGCGCAGCTAGGTGGGGAGAGGGGAAACCCTAGGCGCAGATGGGCCTAAAGGCCCACCCTAGGGGGCGCCCCCTCTCTCCCCCTCTTGGCCGCCCCCTTCAAGTCCCATCTAGGGCTGCCGCACCCCTTGGGTGGGAACCCTAGATGGGGGCGCAGCCACCTCCCCTCCTCCTATAAATAGTGGGGGTTTTGGGGCTGCCCAACACATGAGAACCTCTCCCTCTTGGCGCAGCCCTACCTCTCTCCCTTCTCCTCCCGCGGTGCTTGGCGAAGCCCTGCAGGATTGCCACGCTCCTCCACCATCCCCACGCCATTGTGCTGCTGCTGGACGGAGTCTTCCTCAACCTCTCCCTCTCCCCTTGCTGGATCAAGGCGTGGGAGACGTCACCGGGCTGTACGTGTGTTGAACGCGGAGGTGCCGTCCGTTCGGCACTAGGATCATCGTGATTTGAATCACGACGCAGCACGACTCCATCAACCCGTTCACTTGAACGCTTCCGCTTAGCGATCTACAAGGGTATGTAGATGCACTCTCCTTCCCTCGTTGCTGGTTTCTCCATAGATAGATCTTGGTGACACGAGGAAAATTTTGAATTTCTGCACGTTCCCCAACAAATGGCATCATGAGCTAGGTCTATTGCGTAGATTCTTTGCACGAGTAGAACACAAAGTAGTTGTGGGCGTTGATTTTGTTCAATATGCTTACCGTTACTAGTCCAATCTTGTTTCGACGGTATTGTGGGATGAAGCGGCCCGGACCGACCTTACACGTACACTTACGTGAGACAGGTTCCACCGACTGACATGCACTTGGTGCATAAGGTGGCTAGCGGGTGCCAGTCTCTCCCACTTTAGTCGGAACGGATTCGATGAAAAGGGTCCTTATGAAGGGTAAATAGCAATTGGCATATCACGTTGTGGTTTTGCGTAGGTAAGAAACGTTCTTGCTAGAAACCCATAGCAGCCACGTAAAACATGCAAACAACAATTAGAGAACGTCTAACTTGTTTTTGCAGGGTATGCTATGTGATGTGATATGGCCAAGAAGAATGTGATGAATGATATGTGATGTATGAGATTGATCATGTTCTTGTAATAGGAATCACGACTTGCATGTCGATAAGTATGACAACCGGCAGGAGCCATAGGAGTTGTCTTTATTTATTGTATGACCTGCGAGTCATTGAACAACGCCATGTAATTACTTTACTTTATTGCTAACCGGTAGCCATAGTAGTAGAAGTAATAAGTTGGCGAGACAACTTCATGGAGACACGATGATGGAGATCATGGTGTCATGCCGGTGACGATGATGATCATGGAGCCCCGAAGATGGAGATCAAAAGGAGCAATATGATATTGGCCATATCATGTCACTATTTGATTGCATGTGATGTTTATCATGATTATACTTCTTATTTGCTTAGAACGACGGTAGTAAATAAGATGATCCTCATTAAAATTTCAAGAAAGTGTTCCCCTAACTGTGCACCGCTATGAAAGTTAAATCGTTCAAGCACCACGTGATGATCGGGTGTGATAGATTCTTACGTTCACATACAACGGGTGTAAGCCAGATTTACACACGCGAAACACTTAGGTTAACTTGACGAGCCTAGCATGTACAGACATGGCCTCGGAACACAAGAGACCGAAAGGTCGAGCATGAGTCGTATGGTGGATACGATCAACATGAAGATGTTCACCGATGATGACTAGTCCGTCTCACGTGATGATCGGACACGGCCTAGTTGACTCAGATCATGTAATCACTTAGATGACTAGAGGGATGTCTATCTGAGTGGGAGTTCATGAGATGAACTTAATTATCCTGAACATAGTCAAAAGATCTTTGCAAATTATGTCGTAAGCTCGCGCTTTAGTTCCACTGTTTAGATATGTTCCTAGAGAAAATATAGTTGAAAGTTGACAGATGGCGATTATGCGGATGAAGAAAGCTTATGTCCTTAATGCACCGCTCAGTGTGCAGAACCCCAAACATCGTCTGTGGATGTTGCGAACATCGGACATACACGTTTGATAACTACGTGATAGTTCAGTTAAATGGTTTAGAGTAGAGGCACCAAAGACGTTCAAACGTCATGAACATATGAGTGTTTCGAGGGCTGAAATTGGGATTTTGGCTCGTGCTCACGCCAAGAGGTATGAGACCTCCACGATTTTCTTAGCCTGCAAACTAAGGGAGAAAGCTCAATCGATGAGCTTGTGCTCAGATTGTCTGAGTGCAACAATCACTTGAATCGAGTGGGAGTTGATCTTCCGGATGAGATAGTGATGATTCTCCAAAGTCATTGCCACCAAGCTGCTAGAGCTTCGTGATGAACTATAACATATCAGGGATAGATATGATGATCCTTGAGGTATTCACGATGTTTGACACCGCGAAAGTAGAAATCAAGAAGGAGCATCAATTGTTGATGGTTGGTGAAAACACTAGTTTTAAGAAGGGCAAGGGCAAGAAGGGACACTTCATGAAACGGCAAACCAGTTGCTGCTCCAGTGAAGAAACCCAAGGTCGAACCCAAACCCGAGACTAAGTGCTTCTGTAATAAGGGGAACAACCACTGGAGCAGAATTACCCTAGATACTTGGTAGATAAGAAGGCTGGCAAGGTCGATAGAAGTATATTGGATATACATTATGTTGATGTGTACTTTACTAGTACTCCTAGTAGCACCAGGGTATTAGATACCGGTTCGGTTGCTAAGTGTTAGTAACTCGAAATAAAAGCTACGGAATAAACGGAGACTAGCTAAAGGTGAGCTGACGATACGTGTTGGAAGTGTTTCCAAGGTTGATGTGATCAAGCATCGCACGCTCCCTCTACCATCAAGATTAGTATTAAACCAGAATAATTGTAATTTGGTGATTGCGTTGAGCATAGACATGATTGGATCATGTCTATCGCAATACGGTTATTCATTTAAGGAGAATAATGGTTACTCTATTTATTTGAATAATACCTTCAATGGTCTTGCACCTAAAGGAATGGTTTATTGAATCTCGATCGTAGTGATATACATTTTCATGCCAAAAGATATAAGATAGTAATGATAGTACCACTTACTTGTGGCACTGCCATGTAAGTCATATTGGTATAAAACGCATGAAGAAGCTCCATGTTGATGGATCTTTGGACTCACTCGTTTTGAAAAGTTTGAGACATGCGAACCATGTCTATTGGTGTATACGCATGATGAAACTCCATGCAGATGGATCGTTTGGACTCACTTGATTTTGAATCACTTGAGATATGCAAATCATACCACATGGGCAAGATGACTGGAAAAGCCTCGTTTCAGTAAGATGGAACAAGATAGCAACTTGTTGGAAGTAACACATTTTGATGTGTGCAGTCCAATGAGTGCTGAGGCATGCAGTGAATATCGTTATGTTCTTACTTCACAGATGATTTGAGTAGACGTTAAGTATATTTACTTGATGAAACTCAAGTCTGAATTATTGAATGGTTCAAGTAATTTCAGAGTGAAGTTGAAGATCATTGTGACAAGAGGATAAAATGTCTATGATATGATCATAGAGATGAGTATCTGAGTTACGAGCTTTGGCACACAATTAAGACATTGTGGAAATTGTTTCACAATTAATACCGCCTGGAACACCATAGTTTGATGGTTTGTCCGAACATCATAGTTGCACCCTATTGGATATGGTGCGTACCATGATGTCTCTCATCGAATTACCACTATTGTTTATGGGTTGGGCATTAGAGACATCCACATTCACTTTAAATAGGGCACCACGTAATTCCCTTGAGATGAGACCGTATGAACTATGGTTTAGAGAAACCTAAGCTGTCATTTCTTAAAGGTTTGGGGCTATGACGCTTATGTGAAAAAGTTTCAGGTTGATAAGCTCGAACCCAAAGCGGATAAAATGCATCTTCATAGGACACCCAAAACAGTTGGGTATACCTCCTAATTCAGATCCGAAAGCAATAGGGATTATTTCTTGAATCGGGTCCTTTCTCGAGGAAAAGTTTGTCTCGAAAAGTTGAGTGGGAGGATGGTGGAGACTTGATGAGGTTATTGAACCGTCACTTCAACTAGTGTGTAGCAGGGCACAGGAAGTTGTTCCGTGGCACCTACACCAATTGAAGTAGAAGCTTATGATAGTGATCATGAAGTTTCGGATCAAGTCACTAACGTACCTCGTAGGGTGACAAGGAGGCGTACTACTTCAGAGTGGTACGCAATCCTGTCTTGAAGGTCATGTTGCTAGACAACAATGAACCTACGAGCTATGGAGAAGCAATGGTGGGCCCAAATTCCGACAAATGGTTAGAATCCATGAAATCCGAGATAGGATCCATGTATCAGAACAAAGCATGGACTTTGGTGTGAAGGAAATATGCCCTAGAGGCAATAATAAAAGTTATTATTTATTTCCTTATATCATGATAAATGTTTATTATTCATGCTAGAATTGTATTAACCGGAAACATAATACATGTGTGAATATATAGACAAACAGTATGTCACTAGTATGCCTCTACTGGACTAGCTTGTTAATCAAAGATGGTTATGTTTCCTAACCATGAACAAGGAGTTGTTATTTGATTAACAAGGTCACATCATTAGTTGAATGATCTGATTGACATGACCCATTCCGTTAGCTTAACAGTTGATCGTTTAGTATGTTAATGCTTTCTTCATGACCCATACATGTTCCTATAACTATGAGATTATGCAACTCCGTTTACGGAGGAACACTTTGGTACTACCAAACGTCACAACGAATCGGGTGATTATAAAGGAGTACTACAGGTGTCTCCAAAGGTACTTGTTGGGTTGGCGTATTTGAGATTAGGTTTTGTCACTCCGATTGTCGGAGAGGTAACTCAGGCCTTCTCGGTAATGCACATCACTTAAGCCTTGCAAGCATTACAACTAATGAGTTAGTTGTGAGATGATGTATTACGGAACGAGTAAAGAGACTTACCGTAACGAGATTGAACTAGGTATTGGATACCGACGATCGAATCTCGGGTAAGTAACATACCGATGACAAAGGAACAACGATGTCGTTATGCGGTTTGACCGATAAAGATCTTAAGAGAATATGTAGGAACCAATATGGGCATCCAGGTTCCGCTATTGGTTATTGACCGAGAATGGTTCTAGGTCATGTCTACATAGTTCTCGAACCCGTAGGGTCCGCACGCTAACGCTTCGATGACAGTTCATAATGAGTTTATAAGTATTGATGCACGAAGGTTGTTCGAGTCCCGGATGTGATCACGGACATGACGAGGAGTCTCGAAATGGTCGAGACATAAAGATTGATATATTGGAAGCCTACATTTGGACATCGGAAGTGTTCCGGTGAAATCGGGATTTATCGAGTACCGGAGGTTACCGGAACCCCCGGAAGTCTATGGGCCTTAATGGGCCATGGGAGAAGAGGAAGGGCAGGCCAAGGTGGGCTGCGCGCCCCTCCCCTCTAGTCCGAATAGGACAAGGAAGGGGCGGCGCCCTTCCCTCTTCCCTCCTCCAATCCTAGTCCAACTAGGAGAGGGGGGAGTCCTACTCGGTGGGAGTAGGACTCCTCCTTGCGCGCCCCCCTAGGGCCGCCACCTCCCCTTGGCTCCTTTATATACGGGGCAGGGGCACCCCAAGACACACAAGTTGATCTACGGATCTTGCCTTAGCGTGTGCGGTGCCCCTTCCACCATATTCCACTTCGGTCATATCGTCATGAGCTTAGGAGAAGCCCTGCGCGGAGAAGTCATATCGTCGCGGAGCTTAGGCGAAGCCCTGCGTTGGTGGAGCATCAACATCGCTACCACGCCGTCAGGTTGACGGAACTCATCCCGACACTTTGCTGGATCGAGTCCGGGATCGTCATCGAGCTGAGCGTGTGCAGAACTCGGAGGTGCCGTCGTTCGGTGCTTGGATCGGTCGGATCGTGGAGACGTCGACTACATCAACCGTGTTATTATAACGCTTCCGCTTTCGGTCTCACGAGTGCGTGGGACGGACCTCTCCCTCTCGTTGCTATGCCATCACCATGGTCTTGCGTGATCGTAGGAAATTTTTTGAAATTACTACGTTTCCCCAACAGTGGCATCCGAGCCTGGTTTTATGCGTTGATGTCATGTGCACGAGTAGAACACAAGTGAGTTGTGGACGATACAAGTCATACTGCCTACCAGCATGTCATACTTTGGTTCAGCGGTATTGTGAGATGAAGCGGCCCGGACCGACATTACGCAGACGCTTACGCGAGACTGGTTTCACCGCCCGAGCACTCGTTGCTTAAAGGTGACCGGCGGTGTCTGTCTCTCTCACTTTAGTTGAATCGAGTGTGGCTCGCCCGTCCTTGAGAAGGTTAAAACGGAGTCTATTTGACGAAGTATCGTTGTGGTTTTGATGCGAGGTAAGAACGGTTCTTGCTCAGCCCGTAGCAGCCACGTAAAACTTGCAACAACAAAGTAGAGGACATCTAACTTGTTTTTGCAGGGCATGATGTGATGTGATGTGGTCAAACGTGATGCTATACTTTATTGTATGAGATGATCATGTTTTGTAACCGAGTTATCGACAATGGCAGGAGCCATATGGTTGTCGCTTTATTGTATGAAATGCAACGCCATGTAATTGCTTTACTTTATCACTAAGGAGTAGCGATAGTCGTAGAAGCAATAGTTGGCGAGGCGACAACGATGCTACGATGGAGATCAAGGTGTCGAGCGGTGGCGATGGTGATCATGGCGGTGCTTGGCGATGGAATCACAAGCACAAGATGATGATGACCATATCATATCACTTATATTGATTGCATGTGATGTTTATCCTTTATGCATCTTATCTTGCTTTGATTGACGGTAGCATTATAAGATGATCTCTCACTAAAATTATCAAGAAGTGTTCTCCCGAGTATGCACCGTTGCGAAAGTTCTTCGTTTGAGACACCACGTGATGATCGGGTGTGATAGGCTCTACGTTCAAATACAACGGGTGCAAAACAGTTGCACACGGAATACTCAGGTTAAACTTGACGAGCCTAGCATATAACAGATATGGCCTCGAAACACAGAGACCGAAAGGTCGGCGTGAATCATATAGTAGATATGATCAACATAGTGATGTTCACCATTGAAACTACTCCATCTCACGTGATGATCGGACATGGTTTAGTTGATTTGGATCACGTAATCACCTAGATGACTAGAGAGATGTCTGTCTAAGTGGGAGTTTTTAATATGATTAATTAAACTTAAATTTATCATGAACTTAGTACCGATAGTATTTTGCTTGTCTATGTTAACTGTAGATAGATGGCTCGTCTGTTGTTCCGTTGAATTTTAATGCGTTCCTTGAGAAAGCAAAGTTGAAAGATGATGGTAGCAATTACGGACTGGGTCCGTATTTGAGGATTATCCTCATTGCTGCACGAAAAATTACGTCCCGAAGCACCGCTGGGTGACAGGCCTGCTGCGAGATCTTGAGCGAAGTTGTGAGCGTCGGCAAAGCGAGCTGATGACTACTCTATAGTTCAGTGTGCCATGCTTTACGGCTTAGAACCGGGTCTTCAACGGCGTTTTGAGCGTCATGGAGCATATGAGATGTTCCAGGAGTTGAAGTTAATATTTCAAGCAAATGCCGGATTGAGAGATATGAAGTCTCCAATAAGTTCTATAGCTGCAAGATGGAGGAGAATAGTTACGTCGGTGAGCACATACTCAAAATGTCCGGGTATAACAATCACTTAATTCAGTTGGGAGTTAATCTTCCGGATGATAGTGTCATTGACAGAATTCTCCAATCACGCCACCAAGCTACAAGAGCTTCGTGATGAACTATAATATGCAAGGGATGACTAAGACAATTCTGAGCTCTTCACGATGCTAAAAGCAGCGGAGGTAGAAATCAAGAAAGAGCATCAAGTGTTGATGGTCAGCAAGACCACTAGTTTCAAGAAAAGGGCAAAGGGAAGAAGAAGGAAACTTCAAAAGAACAGCAAGAAAGTTGCTGATCAAGAGAAGAAACCCAAGTCTGGACCTAAGCCTGAAACGAGTGTTTTCCGCAAGCAGATCGACACCTTTGAAGCGGAACTGCCCCAAGTATTTGGCGGATAAAAAGGATGGCAAGGTTATCAAAGGTATATGTGATATACATGTTATTGATGTGTACCTTACTAATACTCGCAGTAGTACCTTGGTATTTGATACTGGTTCTGTTGCTAATATTTGCAACTCGAAACAGGAACTACGGATTAAGCGAAGATTGGCTAAGGACGAGGTGACGATGCGCGTTGGAAATGGTTCCAAAGTCGATGTGATCGCAGTCGCACGCTACCTCTACATCTACCTTGGGATTAGTTTTAGACCTAAATAATTGTTATTTGGTGCCAGCGTTGAGCATGAACATTATATCTGGATCTTGTTTATTGCGAGGCGGTTATTCATTTAAATCAGAGAATAATGGTTGTTCTATTTATATGAGTAATATCTTTTATGGTCATGCACCCTTGAAGAATGGTCTATTCTTGTTGAATCTCGACAGTAGTGATACACATATTCATAATGTTGAAGCCAAAAGATGCAGAGTTGATAATGATAGTGCAACTTATTTGTGGCACTGCCGTTTAGGTCATATCGGTGTAAAACGCATGAAGAAACTCCATCTTGATGGGCTTCGGAATCACTTGATTATGAATCACTTGGTACTTGCGAACCGTGCCTCATGGGCAAGATGACAAAACGCCGTTCTCGGAACTATGGGCGTGCAACTGATTTGTTGGAAATCATACATCCGATGTTTGTGGTCCAATGAATGTTGAGGCACTTGGCGGGTATCGTTATTTTCTCACCTTCACAGATGATTTGAGCAGATATGGGTATATCTACTTAATGAAACACAAATCTGAAACATTTGAAAAGTTCAAAGAATTTCAGAGTGAAGTGGAAAATCATCGTAACAAGAAAATAAAGTTTCTACGATCTGATCGTGGAGGAGAATATTTGAGTTCTGAGTTTGGTTTACATTTGAAACAATGTGGAATAGTTTAGCAACTCACGCCACCGGAACACCACAGAGAAATGGTGTGTCCGAGCGTCGTGTCGTACTTTACTAGATATGGTGCGATCTATGATGTCTATTTCGATTTACCGCTATCGTTTTGGGGTTATGCTTTAGAGGCGGCCGCATTCACGTTGAATAGGACACCGTCAAAATCCGTTGAGACGACGCCTTATGAACTGTGGTTTGGCAAGAAACCAAAGTTGTCGTTTCTTAAAGTTTGGGGCTGCGATGCTTATGTAAAGAAACTTCAACCAGATAAGCTCGAACCCAAATCGGAAAAATGTGTCTTCATAGGATACCCAAAGGAGACTGTTGGGTACACCTTCTATCACAGATCTGAAGGCAAGATTTTCGTTGCTAAATTCGGGTCCTTTCTAGAGAAGGAGTTTCTCTCGAAAGAAGTGAGTGGGAGGAAAGTAGAACTTGATGAGATAACTGTATCTGCTCCATTATTGGAAAGTAGTTCATCACAAGAAATGGTTCCTGTGACAACTACACCAATTAGTGAGGAAACTAATGATGATGATCATGAAGTTTCAAATCAAGTTACTCTTGAACCTCGAGGTCAACCAGAGTAAAATACGCACAGAGTGGTGCGGTAATCTTATTCGGAAGTCATGTTACTTGACCATGGCGAACCTACAAACTATGAAGAAGCGATGGTGAGCCCAGATTCGCAAAATGGCTGGAAGCCATGAAATCTGAGATGGGATCCATGTATGAGAACAAAGTATGGACTTTGGTTGACTTGCCCGATGATCGGCAAGCCATTGAAAATAAATGGATCTTTAAGAAGAAGACTGACGCCGATGGTAATGTAACTGTCTACAAAGCTCGACTTGTTGCAAAAGGTTTTCGACAAGTTCAAGGGGTTGACTACGATGAGACTTTCTCACCCGTAGCGATGCTTAAGTCTGTCCGAATCATGTTAGCAATTGCGCATTTTATGATTATGAAATTTGGCAAATGGATGTAAAAACCGCATTCTTGAATGGATTTCTAGAAGAAGAGTTGTATATGATGCAACCAGAAGGTTTTGTCGATCCAAAGGGTGCTAACAAAGTGTGCAAGCTCCAACGATCAATTTATGGTCTGGTGCAAGCCTCTCGGAGTTGGAATAAGCGCTTTGATAGTGTGATCAAAGCATATGGGTTTGTACAGACTTTTGGAGAAGCTTGTATTTACAAGAAAGTGAGTGGGAGCTCTGTAGCATTTCTAATATTATATGTGGACGACATATTATTGATTGGAAATGATATAGAATTTCTGGATAGCATAAAAGGATACTTGAATAAAAGTTTTTCAATGAAAGACCTCGGTGAAGCTGCATACATATTGGGCATCAAGATCTATAGAGATAGATCAAGACGCTTAATTGGACTTTCACAAAGCACATACCTTGATAAAGTTTTGAAGAAGTTCAAAATGGATCAGCAAAGAAAGGTTTTTACCTGTATTACAAGGTGTAAGATTGAGTCGGACTCAATGCCCGACCACAGCAGAAGATAGAGAGAAAATGAAAGATGTTCCTATGCTTCAGCCATAGGCTCTATCATGTATGCAATGCTGTGTACCAGACGGCGTATGCTTAGCTGTAAGCTTGGCAGGAAGGTACCAAAGTAATCCAGAGTGGATCATGGACAGCGGTCAAGAACATCCTGAAATACGAAAAGGACTAAGGATATGTTTCTCGTATATGGAGGTGACAAAGAGCTAGTCGTAAATGGTTACGTCGATGCAAGCTTTGACACCGATCCGGACGATTCTAAATCGCAAACCGGATCGTATTTTTATTAAGCGGTGGAGCTGTCGGTTGGTGCAGTTCTAAACAAAGCGTCGTGGCGGGATCTACATGTGAAGCGGAGTACATAGCTGCTTGGAAGCAGCAAATGAAGAGTCTGGATGAAAGAGTTCATTTCCGATCTAGGTGTCATACCTAGTGCATCGGGACCGATGAAGATCTTTCGTGACAATCTGGTGCAATTGCCTTGTCAAAGGAATCCAGATTTCACAAGAGGACCAAGCACATCAAGAGACGCTTCAATTCCATTGGGACCAAGTCCAAGTGGGAGACATAGAGATTTGCAAAATACATACGGATCTGAATGTTGCAGACCGTTGACTAAGCCTCTTCCACGAGCAAAACATGATCAGCACCAAGACTCCATGGGTGTTAGGATCATTACTTTGTAATCTAGATTATTGACTCTAGTGCAAGTGGGAGACTGAAGGAAATATGCCCTAGAGGCAATAATAAAAGTTATTATTTATTTCCTTATATCATGATAAATGTTTATTATTCATGCTAGAATTGTATTAACCGGAAACATAATACATGTGTGAATATATAGACAAACAGTATGTCACTAGTATGCCTCTACTTGACTAGCTTGTTAATCAAAGATGGTTATGTTTCCTAACCATGAACAAGGAGTTGTTATTTGATTAACAAGGTCACATCATTAGTTGAATGATCTGATTGACATGACCCATTCCGTTAGCTTAACAGTTGATCGTTTAGTATGTTAATGCTTTCTTCATGACCCATACATGTTCCTATAACTATGAGATTATGCAACTCCGTTTACGGAGGAACACTTTGGTACTACCAAACGTCACAACGAATCGGGTGATTATAAAGGAGTACTACAGGTGTCTCCAAAGGTACTTGTTGGGTTGGCGTATTTGAGATTAGGTTTTGTCACTCCGATTGTGGAGAGGTATCTCCAGCCTTCTCGGTAATGCACATCACTTAAGCCTTGCAAGCATTACAACTAATGAGTTAGTTGTGAGATGATGTATTACGGAACGAGTAAAGAGACTTACCGTAGCGAGATTGAACTAGGTATTGGATACCGACGATCGAATCTCGGGTAAGTAACTACCGATGACAAAGGAACAACGTATGTCGTTATGCGGTTTGACCGATAAAGATCTTCAGTAGAATATGTAGGAACCAATATGGGCATCCAGGTTCCGCTATTGGTTATTGACCGAGAATGGTTCTAGGTCATGTCTACATAGTTCTCGAACCCGTAGGGTCCGCACGCAACGTTCGATGACAGTTCATAATGAGTTTATAAGTAGTGATGCACGAAGGTTGTTCGAGTCCGGATGTGATCACGGACATGACGAGGAGTCTTGAAATGGTCGAGACATAAAGATTGATATATTGGAAGCCTACATTTGGACATCGGAAGTGTTCGGGTGAAATCGGGATTTTCTGAGATACCGGAGGTTACGGAACCCCGGGAAGTCTATGGGCCTTAATGGGCCATGGGAGAAGAGGAAGGGCAGGCCAAGGTGGGCTGCGCGCCCCCTCCCCTCTAGTCCGAATAGGACAAGGAAGGGGCGGCGCCTTCCTCTTCCCTCCTCCAATCCTAGTCCAACTAGGAGAGGGGGAGTCCTACTCGGTGGGAGTAGGACTCCTCCTGGTCGCGCCTCCCCTAGGGCCGCCACCTCCCCTTGGCTCCTTTATATCTGGGGCAGGGGCACCCCAAGACACACAAGTTGATCTACGGATCTTGCCTTAGCCGTGCGGTGCCCCTTCCACCATATTCCACTTCGGTCATATCGTCGCGGAGCTTAGGAGAAGCCCTGCGCCGAAGAAGTCATATCGTCGCGGAGCTTAGGCGAAGCCCCGCGTCGGTGGAGCATCAACATCGTCACTGCGCCGTCGTCTTGTGGAACTCATCCCGACACTTTGCTGGATCGAGTCCGGGATCGTCATCGAGCTGAGCGTGTGCAGAACTCGGAGGTGCCGTGACGTTCGGTGCTTGGATCGGTCGGATCGTGAGACGCGTCGACTACATCAACCGTGTTGTTATAACGCTTCCGCTTCGGTCTACGAGGGTACGTGGACGGACACTCTCCCCTCTCGTTGCTATGCCATCACCATGGTCTTGCGTGATCGTAGGAAAATTTTTGAAATTACTACGTTCCCCAACATGGTGGACTTGCCCGATGATCGGCAAGCCATTGGGATGAATGGATCTTTAAGAAGAAGACGGACGTGGACGGTAATATCAACGTCTATGAAGCTCAACTTGTGGCGAAGAGTTTTTCACAAGTTCAAGGAGTTGACTACGATGAGATTTTCTCATCCGTAGCAATGCTTAAGTCCGTCGGAATCATGTTAGCATTAGCTGCATTTATGAAATCTGGCAGATGGATGTCAAAACGAGTTTCCTTACCATTCTTCGTAAGGAAAGGTTGTATGTGATACAATCAGAAAGTTTTTGTCGATCCTAAGGATGCTAAAAGGTATGCTGGCTCCAGTGACCCTTCCATGGACTGGAGTAAGCACCTCGGAGTTGGAATGTGCGCTTTGATGATGTAACGACCAAACCTCGAAGGATTTGAGTCTCTGTGCTTACCGTGCTAGTCCCTGGATCGAACTCGCTAGCACACACAGTATAGATGAATACCAGAATAGCAAGTGCATCATTTATTACAACGTATGATCCAGAGTATATGAAATAAAACAATCTGCATAGCACTTGGCTAGCTTTATTCAATCAAACAGCGGAAAGTAGCAGAAAATAACGATGAGTCCCATCATAGCCCACTGGCGATGCTGAGTGCAGACTCGCGACCCTAACGGTACCTTACTCTTCGTCGAATATCCTGCAACATGAGGCGTTGCAGCCATATAGGTCAATACTTGGAATGTATTGGCAAGTTACACAGAGTAATAATAAAGCAGACCTACATGTATATGCATAGTACAACAAAGGAAGGCTCGAGGGTTTATTTTTTGCAGAAAGCTGATTTTATCCTCATAACTACCTAATAGTCAAATTTTTATTTAGTTCTTTATTACTACAATTAAATGCACAAGGTTGAGTTGGCAAAATCAACTCCAACCTACCCATTATTAAGTTGCCCACAAATATTATTAAGTGTCACATCTGTCAAGATCATCCAACAACTGTAATGGCATAGTGGCTCAGATTTACCCATAACCGGGGGCACGGCTAATCATGATTAGTTTTAATACTCTGCAGAGTTTTGTACGCTTTACCCACTGGACCCAATCCGAAGATTGAGACAAAGTCTTTCAGAAGAGGTTCCCTTAACCACCTGACGGCCACATCCCACCTACAAATGCTACATCTGTCGACACTGTCTGGGCCAGGGTTCCAACAACTGATCAACTAAGCCAGAGCCCATATAGCCAGTGGCCGCACATGGAAGCTACTAGTCACTAAGTCTGTCTGATCTTTTTGAACCTGGGCGGCATTCCACTTAGGGTGCACCCTCATGAGCGCATGGCCTTAGAAAAGGTGCAAGACCCCATGATGCCTTCCCTCAACACCAAGCAATACCACTTCCGCCCAGAGGTGAGTTAAATCCTGAGTTACTACTCAATTGTTATATATATATATATATATATATATATATATATATATATATATATATATATATATATATATATATATATATATATATATATATATATATATATATATATATATATATATATATATATATATCCTCACATAAACTCAATGAATACACGAACCACCCCCGTCTACAAAGCATAGCAACTACAACTATCACGATTTGCAAAAGACGGGAAGTTAACTCAACAGCATAGCTCAAAAAAATAACAATCCTATAATGCATAAAGTTATAGTGTGATATATACTATAATGCATAGAAAACAATAGGTAAAGGATGATCAACATGTAACTTGCCTTGGTTCTAGTTCAGAAAGTCACACTCCTGACAATAGCTCGCGTCGCACTCCGGACAATCTACACGTTTCACACAATTCAACAAATCAATCACCGGAACACGATTAGAACCAAAATAAAACCAACAGCAAGAAAATGATTTTTAAAACTCAACAACAGAAGCTTAACAGCACCTAAATTGCACTACGGTCACAAAGCAAAAAGAATCACTCGATTCCGATAAACGGTTTGAAAGTTACGGCCTCCGGAAGATTTGATTCAAATTCAAATGAATTCAAATTTGAACTGTGCAAACATGTGCAACGTTGGTACTATGATAATGTGCTGATTTTTATGAGATCACAGGAAAAAGAATTACCTAAATTGGAATTATAGAATAAAAGATATAGCTATCAGAAGTTAGAGTTGAAATCTGAAATAAAACAAAAAGGAAAACAGAAAACTCCTGAACAGTGAATACTGTAGCGGCGCTGTAGCTTTTGCCATGTGGCATCACCCGATTGGCCGAGGTGTATTGCACGCGCGTCCTCACCAGAGAACAGGGGATGCGGCGGCGGCGGGTCGGGCGTTGGCGGTGGCGCTCCTCCGGTGAGTCTCCGGCGAAGGCGAGGTGGCGGACGGGTGCGGCCGTGAGTGGCGGAGGTGTAGGTGGTGTTCAACGGCGACGGGGCTCCCTCGAGCGGCGGCGGCGAAGATCTGAACGCGGCGGGTCCGGCGAAGTCGGGCGTCGGTGGCGGCGCTCCTCCGGTGGGCTGCAGGGTACTTTGAGGTGTCAAAAGAGTGCGGCGTCGAGAGCGGGTTCGAACGGAGTAGGTGGTGCGGCTCTGCAGGTCCTTACGACGGCGGCAACGACCGGCGAACGGCGGCGGTCTCGAGCTCGACGGCGAGATCCGATTCGCCCTAGCTTGCGCGTGCAGCAATGGGAGACGGGGGAAAAGGGCTGCGGGGTTCGTCGGGGTCTTGGGCACGCGCACGGACACTCGGGCGCGTTCGAGGTGGACAGGCGCCGGATCGATCCGGTCGGCCTCGGCGTCGCGTCGTGCGGCAGCGTCGGCTCGGTGAAGGACGAACAGGCGCGGGGCCCGCTAGTCGATGGCTGGAGGCGGCGGGTGGGCTGCGGGGGCTGGCGGCGGGGCGATGGGGCTGGCGGTTGGGTGGGGCCACAGGCAAGTGGGTCGGTGGTGGCTCTTTGGGCGGCTGGCTGGCTGGGTTGGCTGGCTGGGCTGGCCGGCCGGTGGCGGTTGGCTTTTTTTTTAACAGAAACAGCAGCAGTAAAACTAAATAAATAAAATAAAATACACAGTATAAAATCTAAATAAAAATACCTAGACACACAGTAAAAATAGCCCTATAGCTATAAACTACAGGAACACTAGTTCCAATATTAATGCAATTTTAGAAATTCATTTTGATGCAATAGGCCACTCAAACAGCAATAAAACAATCAAATAAAATATTTTGAAGATTGCAAAAATTACCAGAACATATCAGATCAACTCGAAATAATATTCTGGACATTATGAACATTTTTTAAATAGGGGAGAAGTCATGTTATCTCCACTCCAATAATTTGCATTTTGTTGCATAATGATTTGAATATTTCAGAAAAGCAAATAATGCAATAAAAGTATGATATGCATGTGAATGATCTATTAACATCCTAATTTAGTAAAATTGGGATGTTACAAACCTACCCCCTTAAGATGAATCTCACCCTCGAGATTCGGGCTGGCTAGCAAATAGGTGTGGGTGATCCTGCCTGAGATCTTCCTCTCGTTCCCAGGTAGCTTCCTCTTCTGTATGATGATCCCACTGAACCTTGCATAACTTGATTGTCTTGGTGCGAGTAACTCTCTCTGCTGTCTCCAGAATCTTAATAGGCTTCTCCTCATAAGTCAAATCACTCTCCAATTGAATTGCCTCAAGTGGCACCGTGTCCCTCAATGGAACATCCATCATCTCTGCATGACACTTCTTCAACTGAGATACATGAAACACATCATGAACTCCTGACAAGGATTCTGGCAATTCCAGCTGATAAGCTACCTCTCCTCTACGCTCCAAGATCTTGTAAGGCCCCACAAAACGTGGTGCTAACTTACCCTTGATTCCAAACCTCTTAATTCCACGAAGTGGTGAAACTCGAAGGTATGCACGGTCTCCTACCTCATATGTCACCTCCTTACGTTTTGCATCTGCATAACTCTTCTGTCTAGACTGTGCTATCTTCAGCCTGTCACGAATCAATTTGACCTTCTCCTCAGCATCTCTAACGATCAAGTCTGGTCCAAGAACTGACGCTCTCCAACCTCATCCCACATCAACTGTGTCCTGCACTTTCTGCCATACAATACCTCAAATGGTGCCATCTTCAGACTAGCCTGATAACCGTTATTATATGAGAACTCTGCATAAGGTAAATTATCATCCCAACTGGACCCATAGTCCAAAGCACAAGCTCTCAACATATCCTCAAAAATCTGATTTACCCTCTCTCCGCCCATCACATGCGTGGATGGAAAGTTGTCTTGAACTCCACTGGTGCCCAAGGATTCATGCAACCGACGCCAAAATTTAGATGTGAACTGAGTACCTCTATCAGACACTACCTTCCTTGGAACTCCATGCAGACAAACAATTTTAGACATATAAATCTTTGCTAGCTGAGCACTGGTATAAGTAGTCTTTACCGAGATGAAGTGAGCAACTTTAGTCAAACGATCAACAACTACCCAAATAGAATCATAACCTGACCGTGTCCTAGGTAGACCTGTAATGAAATCCATACCAATCTCATCCCACTTCCAATCAGGGATAGGCAATGGTTGTAACAAACCTGCTGGTCTCTGATGTTCTGCTTTAACTCTCCGGCACACATCACATGTTGCAATATATCCAGCAATTTCCCTCTTCAGGCTAGGCCACCAAAATCTTTCCCTCAAATCCAAATACATCTTAGTATTACCTGGGTGAATAGAATAAGGTGAATCATGCGCCTCCTGAAGAATCAACTTCCTGATATCTGCATCTTGAGGTACACAAATACGCTTCTCAAACCATATGGCTCCATGTTCATCCTCATGGAAACCTTCTGCCTTACCTTTAACCATATTCTCTTTTATCTCAGCAATCTCCTTATCATTCTTTTGAGCTTCCCTGATCCTGTCAAGCAAAGTAGGCTTTACCTCAAGTGTTGCCAAATATCCCTTAGGAACCATCTCCAACCTGAGATTCCTGAACTGTTCACATAACTCGGGTGGCATATTATCCATACTAATTGCATTAGCATGGCTCCTACGACTCAATGCATCCGCAACAACATTAGCCTTACCAGGATGATACTGCACATTCAAATCATAATCCTTAATAAGCTCCAACCATCTCCTCTGCCTGAGGTTCAAATCCTTCTGAGTAAAAATATACTTCAAGCTTTTATGATCAGTAAGTATATCACAATGATTACCAATAAGATATGGCCTCCAAGTTTTCAATGCATGCACAACTGAGGCTAACTCCAAATCATGTGTGGGATAATTAAGCTCATGATTCTTAAACTGACGTGAAGCATATGAAACAACTTTACCTTCCTACATCAAAACACTGCCAAGTCCTTGACGAGAAGCATCACAATATACCTGGAAGTCCTTATGTATATCCGGCAGAGTTAAAACTGGTGCTGTAACCAAACGCTGCTTCAATTCCTGAAAGCTGGCTTCACATTCATCAGTCCAAACAAACTTCTTCTCCTTCTTCAACAATTCAGTCATAGGCTTTGCAATCTTGGAAAAGTTCTCAATAAACCTCCTGTAATAACCTGCAAGGCCCAAAAAGCTGCGAATCTCTCCAACTGTCGTGGGTGTCTCCCACTCTGTAACTGCAGCAACCTTAGATGGATCAACTGCAACTCCATTACCTGACACAACATGTCCAAGGAATGCTACCTCATCCAGCCAAAACTCACATTTGCTGAACTTGGCATACAACTGATGTTCCCTCAATTTCTCCAATACCAAACGCAAATGCACCTCATGCTCTTGCTTATTCTTGGAGAATACCAATATATCATCAATGAAAACAACCACAAATTTATCCAAGAACTCCATAAACACCTTGTTCATCATATTCATGAAATATGCAGGAGCATTAGTCAATCCAAATGACCTAACAGTATATTCATACAACCCATACCTCGTAGTAAAAGCAGTCTTTGGAATATCTTGCTCACGAATCTTCAATTGATGATAACCAGAACGAAGATCAATCTTAGAAAACACAGTAGCTCCCTCCAACTGGTCAAACAGATCATTTATCATAGGCAAAGGATACTTATTCTTAATGGTTACCTCATTCAGAGAACGATAATCAACGCACATCCTCAAAGTACCATCCTTCTTCTCCACAAACAAAACTGGAGCTCCCCAAGGTGATGAACTTGGGCGAATAAATCCTTGTGCCTGCAATTCTCTTATCTGCTTCTTAAATTCCTCCAACTCTTGAGGAGGCATTCTATCGGTCTCTTTGCAATAGGTCCGAGTGCACGGTATTAAATCAATAAGAAACTCAATATCACTATCCGGTGGCATACCAGCAACTCCTCCGAAACACATCTGGATAATCCCTCTGGCGGCACCTCTTCCGGGCTACCCCCTTAAGAGAGTTCACCGCACTGATTACGCTTATACTTACACAGATATTTGATTCTCTTCCCTCCTGGTGCACTGAGAGTAATAGATCGACTGGCACAATCAATTCGACCTTTATATAACTGCAACCAATCCATACCCAAAATAATATCCAGACCTTGTGACTTTAATATAATCAAATCCGTAGGAAAATCATGCTTTCCAATAGATAAAGTCAACTGATGACAACCAACACCTGCTATCATCTCAGCTCCTGGGGAACTCACTCTTATAGGCATGCTAAGTGTTTTGGTTGGCAATCCATGTTTATCAACAAATACCCTCGAAATGAATGAATGTGATGCACCAGTATCAAAAAGAACAAGTGTGGGTACTGAGTTAATCAAGAACTTACCAATCACTGCATCAGGTTCATTGTAAACCTCCTCCACATTAACATGATTTACATGACCCTTTTGGAAGGGGTTTGGCTTGCTGGATCCTGAGTTCTTCGCCCCCAGGCAATCTGTGGCATAGTGCCCCATAGCCTTACACCTGAAGCACTGCACTTGACTCAAATCCCTTGGCGCACATGTAACCTGGTGGTTCTGGTTATTGTTCCCTCCATTGCCATTACCATTACCATTACCTTTGCCATTGCCATTGTTACTCTTGTGCCATTATGTTGATGGTGGCCATTATGGTTGTGGCCATTCCCTCCATGATGATTATGATCATTACCTCCATGATGATTATGTCCATTACCTCCATTACCATGATATGAAGTGCGTGGCTTCTGCCGTGGTCCTGAATTATACCTGTTATTGTTGTTGTACTTCCTCTTGCGATTCTCTATGGCATGTTGCTTTCCCTCCAACACAATGGCCTTATCAATTAGGTCCTGACAATTCCTAAAAGTGGCCACTGTCAACTGAAGGCTCAACTCATCATTAAGGCCCTCCAAGAATTTCTCCTGCCTAGATGCATCAGTGTTAACATCATTAGGAGCATAACATGCAAGATTATTAAATTCCTCCACATAAGCATTAACTGTGCGACTCCCTGGCGCAAACTGCGAAACTCCTTCTTTTTCAGACTCATAGCACCAGCAGACACATGTGCAGCACGGAAAGCATCCTGAAACTGAGGCCATGTGATAGTAGCAATGGGATAAGTGACCAAGTAATTGTCCCACCAAGCTGCAGCAGGACCCTCCAACAAATGTGAGGCAAACCTCACCCTCTCTGCACTGTGCATCCAACCGTCTCTGGTTCCTATTGACTGCATGGAGCGGTCATCAGCCACAATAGGTTCAGGGAAGGCTGGAGAACCTCGAGGATTCAACCTCAAGAACCTGGTAAGCATATCCACTGGTGGAGGTGGCGGTGGATTGTTGTTGTTATTGTTGTTGTTCTGATTCTGGACAAGCAACTGGATCAACTGAGCCTGTCCCTGAAGCAACTGCTGCATGTATGGCGGTACATCATTGCCATTGTTGTCTCCTCCTGCAGCATTACGCCTATTATCACGCCTCGGCGGCATCTGGTGGGCAAGCATAGAAGAGTTATATATATAATAGGGCCAAAAACTATGTATATATAAATATATTCTACCCATATGCATAATATGATCAAGCCAACAAAACACAACAACGAATAACACTAACAAACAAACAAACAACAAACAACAAACAATATGATAATATTATATCTATAGTCAAATAATTTCGACACTAAGCAATTTAACAAACAACTACCAATCAAGCAAACAATCTAGTATCTTCATACCACGAAAGTGGGCATAATCAGATACGCTAACACGATAATGTGGCAATATAAAGCAAGCATGAATGGTGGTCTCAGCACTAGTTCCTACTTAACTGTTCAAGATACTTGAGGGGGTTAACTAATAAACAGTAAGAAGTATAGCTAGTTTATAAAATAATTTTCAGTCCTATGGCTTTTCTAATCCATTTTCTAGGGTCACGTCCTACAGTCAACACACTGCTCTGATGCCATCTGTAACGACCAAACCTCGAAGGATTTGAGTCTCTGTGCTTACCGTGCTAGTCCCTGGATCGAACTCGCTAGCACACACAGTATAGATGAATACCAGAATAGCAAGTGCATCATTTATTACAACGTATGATCCAGAGTATATGAAATAAAACAATCTGCATAGCACTTGGCTAGCTTTATTCAATCAAACAACGGAAAGTAGCAGAAAATAACGATGAGTCCCATCATAGCCCATCGGGCGATGCTGAGTGTGCATCGCGACCCTAACTGTACCTTACTCTTCGTCTGAATATCCTGCAACATGAGACGTTGCAGCCATATAGGTCAATACTTGGAATGTATTGGCAAGTTACACAGGAGTAATAATAAAGCAGACCTACATGTATATGCATAGTACAACAAAGGAAGGCTCGAGGGTTTATTTTTTTGCAGAAAGCTGATTTTATCCTCATAACTACCTAATAGTCAAATTTTTATTTAGTTCTTTATTACTACAATTAAATGCACAAGGTTGAGTTGGCAAAATCAACTCCAACCTACCCATTATTAAGTTGCCCACAAATATTATTAAGTGTCACATCTGTCAAGATCATCCAACAACTGTAATGGCATAGTGGCTCAGATTTACCCATAACCGGGGGCACGGCTAATCATGATTAGTTTTAATACTCTGCAGAGTTTTGTACGCTTTACCCACTGGACCCAATCCGAAGATTGAGACAAAGTCTTTCAGAAGAGGTTCCCTTAACCACCTGACGGCCACATCCCACCTACATATGCTACATCTGCGACCTTTGTCAGGCCAGGTTCCAACAACTGATCAACTAAGCCAGAGCCCATATAGCCAGTGGCCGCACATGGAAGCTACTAGTCACTAAGTCTGTCTGATCTTTTTGAACCTGGGCGGCATTCCACTTAGGGTGCACCCTCATGAGCGCATGGCCTTAGAAAAGGTGCAAGACCCCATGATGCCTTCCCTCAACACCAAGCAATACCACTTCCGCCCAGAGGTGAGTTAAATCCTGAGTTACTACTCAATTGTTATATATATATATATATATATATATATATATATATATATATATATATATATATATATATATATATATAATCCTCACATAAACTCAATGAATACACGAACCACCCCCGTCTACAAAGCATAGCAACTACAACTATCACGATTTGCAAAAGACGGGAAGTTAGCTCAACAGCATAGCTCAAAAAAATAACAATCCTATAATGCATAAAGTTATAGTGTGATATATACTACAATGCATAGAAAACAATAGGTAAAGGATGATCAACATGTAACTTGCCTTGGTTCTGGTTCAGAAAGTCACACTCCTGACAATAGCTCGCGTCGCACTCCGGACAATCTACACGTTTCACACAATTCAACAAATCAATCACCGGAACACGAATAGAACAAAAATAAAACCAACAGCAATAAAATGATTTTTAAAACTCAACAACAGAAGCTTAACAGCACCTAAATTGCACTACGGTCACAAAGCAAAAAGAATCACTAGATTCCGATAAACGGTTTGAAAGTTATTGCCTCCGGAAGATTTGGTTCAAATTCAAACGAATTCAAATTTGAACAGTGCAAACATGTGCAAAGTTGGTACTATGATAATGTGCTGATTTTTATGAGATCACAGGAAAAAGAATTACCTAAATTGGAATTATAGAATAAAAGATATAGCTATGAGAAGTTAGAGTTGAAATCTGAAATAAAACAAAAAGGAAAACAGAAAACTCCCAAACAGTGAATACTGTAGCGGCGATGTAGCTTTTGCCACGTGGCATCACCCGATTGGTCGAGGTGTGTTGCACGCGCGTGCTCACCAGAGAACAGGGGATGCGGCGGCGGCGGGTCGGGCGTCGACGGTGGCGCTCCTCCGGTGAGTCTCCAGCGAAGGTGAGGTGGCGGACGGGTGCGGCGGTGACTGGCGGAGGTGTAGGTGGTGTTCAATGGCGACGGGGCTCCCTCGAGCGGCGGTGGCGAAGATCTGAACGCGGCGGGTCCGGCGAAGTCGGGCGTCGGTGGCGGCACTCCTCCGGTGGGCTGCAGGGTACTTCGAGGTGTCAAAAGAGTGCGGCGTCGAGAGGGGGTTCGAACGGAGTAGGTGGTGCGGCTCTGCAGGTCCTTACGGCGGCGGCAACGACCGGCGAACGGCGGCGGTCTCGAGCTCGACGGCGAGATCCGATTCGCCCTAGCTTGCGCGTGCGGCAACGGGAGACGGGGAAAAGGGCTGCGGGGTTCGTCGGGGTCTTGGGCACGCGCACGGACACTCGGGCGCGTTCGAGGTGGACCAGGGCGCCGGATCGATCCGGGTCGGCCTCGGCGTCTTGTGCGGCAGCGTCTGCCTGCTGAAGGACGAACAGGCGCGGGCCCGCTAGTCGATGGCTGGAGGCGGCGGGTGGGCTGCGGGCTGGCGGCGGCGATGGGGCTGGCGGTTATGGGCCATGAGCGATGGGTCGGGTGTATTGCTGCTTGGGCAGTGGCTGGCTGGCTGGGCTGCTGGCTGGCCTGGCTGGCCGGCCGGCTGGCGGTTGGCTTTCTCTTTTTTTTAAACAGAAACAGCAGCAGTGAAACTAAATAAATAAAATAAAATACACAGTATAAAATCTAAATAAAAATACCTAGACACACAGTAAAAATAGCCCTATAGCTATAAACTACAGGAACACTAGTTCCAATACTAATGCAATTTTAGAAATTCATTTTGATGCAATAGGCCACTCAAACAGCAATAAAACAATCAAATAAAATATTTTGAAGATTGCAAAAATTACCAGAACATATCAGATCAACTGGAAATAATATTCTGGACATTATGAACATTTTTAAAATAGGGGAGAAGTCATGTTATCTCCACTCCAATAATTTGCCTTTTGTTGCATAATGATTTGAATATTTCAGAAAAGCAAATAATGCAATAAAAGTATGATATGCATGTGAATGATCTATTAACATCCTAATTTAGTAAAATTGGGATGTTGCAGATGAGATGATCAAAGTTTTTGGGTTTATACAGAGTTTATGAGAAACTTGTATTTCCAAAGAAGTGAGTGGGAGCACTATAGAATTTCTGATGAGTATATGTTGTTGACATATTGTTGATCAGAAATAATGTAGAATTTCTGGAAAGCATACAGGGTTATTTGAAAGATGTTTTTCAATAGAAAACCTGGATTAAGCTACTTGAACATTGAGCATCGAGATCTATAAGGATAAATCAAAATGCTTAATAATACTTTCAAATGAGCACGTACCTTGACATGATCTTGAAAGTTTTCAAGATGGATCAGTCAAAGAATTAGTTCTTGCCTGAGTTGTAAGGTACGAAGTTAAGACTTAAAGCTCGACCACGGCAGAAAAGAGAGAAATGACGAAGGTCGTCCCCTATGCTTTAGACATAGGCTCTACAGTATGCTATGCTGTGTACCGCACCGGAAGTGTGCCTTGCCATGAGTCAGTCAAGGGGTACAAGAATGATCCAAGAATGGATCATTGGATAGTGGTCTAAATTGTCCTTGGAGTAAATAAGGACATGTTTCTCGATTAAGGAGGTGATAAAGAGTTCGGCGTAAAGGGTTACGTCGATGCAAGCTTTAACACCTATCCGAGTGACTCTGAGTAGCAAACCGGATACGTATAGTGGAACAACCATTTGGAATAGCTCCAAGTGGAGCGTGGAAGCAGCGTTTACAATATGACATAGAGAATTGCGAAGTACATACGGATCTGAATGTTACAGACCCGTTGACTAAAACCTCTCTCACAACCAAAACATGATCAAACCCCAGAACTCATTGAGTCTTAATCACATGATGATGTGAACTAGTTTAATGACACTAGTAAACTCTTTGGATGTTGTGTTGGGGAACGTAGTAATTTCAAAAAAATTCCTACGATCACGCAAGACCATGGTGATGGCATAGCAACGAGAGGGGAGAGTGTCCGTCCACGTACCCTCGTAGACCGAAAGCGGAAGCGTTATAACAACGCGGTTGATGTAGTCGATGCGTCTCCACGATCCGACCGATCCAAGCACCGAGCGTCACGGCACCTCCGAGTTCGCACACGTTCAGCTCGATGGCGATCCCGGACTCGATCCAGCAAAGTGTCGGGATGAGTTCCGTCAGCACGACGGCGTGCAGGACGATGTTGATGCTCCACCGACGCAGGGCTTCGCCTAAGCTCCGCGACGATATGACTTCTCCGGCGCAGGGCTTCGCCTAAGCTCCATGACGATATGACCGAAGTGGAATATGGTGGAAGGGGCACCGACACGGCTAAGGAAAGATCCGTAGATCAACTTGTGTGTATTGGGGTGCCCCTGCCCCGTGATATAAAGGAGACAAGGGGAGGTGGCGGCCCAAGGGGAGGCGACAAGGAGGAGTCCTACTCCCACGGGAGTAGGACTCCCCCTCTCCTAGTTGGAGTAGGATTGGGAGGGAAAGAGGGAAGGGGCGCCCCTCTCCTTGTCCTATTCGGACTGGAAGGGGAGGGGCGCGCAGCCCACCTGGCCGGCCCTTCTCCTTCTCCCTTGAGGCCCATGAAGGCCCATATACCCCGGGGTTCCGTAACCCCGGTGTTCGATAACATCCTGTTTTCACTCGGAACCATTCCAAGTCCAAACATAGGCTTCAATATATCAATCTTTATGTCTCGACCATTTCGAGACTCCTCGTCATGTCCGTGATCACATCCGGGACTCGAACAACCTTCGTGCATCAATACTTATAAACTCATTATGAACTGTCATCGAAGCGTTAAGCGTGCGGACCCTACGGGTTCGAGAACTATGTAGACATGACCTAGAACCATTCTCGGTCAATAACCAATAGCGGAACCTGGATGCCCATATTGGTTCCTACATATTCTACGAAGATCTTTATCGGTCAAACCGCATAACGACATCGTTGTTCCCTTTGTCATCGGTATGTTACTTACCCGAGATTCGATCGTCGGTATCCAATACCTAGTTCAATCTCGTTACGGTAAGTCTCTTTACTCGTTCCGTAATACATCATCTCACAACTAACTCATTAGTTGTAATGCTTGCAAGGCTTAAGTGATGTGCATTACCGAGAAGGCCTAGAGATACCTCTCCGACAATCGGATGACAAAACCTAATCT
Source organism: Aegilops longissima (assembly GCA_021605205.1). Classification (NCBI taxonomy): domain Eukaryota; kingdom Viridiplantae; phylum Streptophyta; class Magnoliopsida; order Poales; family Poaceae; genus Aegilops; species Aegilops longissima. The sequence continues at coordinate 12,186,312 of CM038681.1, forward strand.
CAAATCGCCAACCCAACAAGTACCTTTGGAGACACCTGTAGTACTCCTTTATAATCACCCGATTACGTTGTGACGTTTGGTAGTACCAAAGTGTTCCTCCGTAAACGGAGTTGCATAATCTCATAGTTACAGGAACATGTATGGGTCATGAAGAAAGCATTAACATACTAAACGATCAAGTGTTAAGCTAACGGAATGGGTCATGTCAATCAGATCATTCAACTAATGATGTGACCTTGTTAATCAAATAACAACTCCTTGTTCATGGTTAGGAAACATAACCATCTTTGATTAACAAGCTAGTCAAGTAGAGGCATACTAGTGACATCTGTTTGTCTATATATTCACACATGTATTATGTTTCCGGTTAATACAATTCTAGCATGAATAATAAACATTTATCATGATATAAGGAAATAAATAATAACTTTATTATTGCCTCTAGGGCATATTTCCTTCAGTCTCCCACTTGTACTAGAGTCAATAATCTAGATTACAAAGTAATGATCCTTACACCCATGGAGTCTTGGTGCTGATCATGTTTTGCTCATGGAAGAGGCTTAGTCAACGGGTCTGCAACATTCAGATCCGTATGTATTTTGCAAATCTCTATGTCTCCCACTTGGACTTGGTCCCGAATGGAATTGAAGCGTCTCTTGATGTGCTTGGTCCTCTTGTGAAATCTGGATTCCTTTGCCAAGGCAATTGCACCAGTATTGTCACAGAAGATCTTCATCGGTCCCGATGCACTAGGTATGACACCTAGATCGGAAATGAACTCTTTCATCCAGACTCCTTCATTCGCTGTTTCCGAAGCAGCTATGTACTCCGCTTCACATGTAGATCCCGCCACGACGCTTTGTTTAGAACTGCACCAACTGACAGCTCCACCGTTTAATAAAAACACGTATCCGGTTTGCGATTTAGAATCGTCCGGATCAGTGTCAAAGCTTGCATCGACGTAACCATTTACGACTAGCTCTTTGTCACCTCCATATCGATAAACATATCCTTAGTCCTTTTCAGGTATTTCAGGATGTTCTTGACCGCTGTCCATGATCCACTCTGGATTACTTTGGTACCTTCCTGCCAAGCTTACAGCTAAGCATCGTCAGGTCTGGTACACAGCATTGCATACATGATAGAGCCTATGGCTGAAGCATAGGAACATCTTTCATTTTCTCTCTATCTTCTGCTGTGGTCGGGCATTGAGTCTGACTCAATCTTACACCTTGTAACACAGGTAAAAAACCTTTCTTTGCCTGATCCATTTTGAAATTTTTCAAAACTTTATCAAGGTATGTGCTTTGTGAAAGTCCAATCAAGCGTCTTCATCTATCTCTATAGATCTTGATGCCCAATATGTAAGCAGCTTCACCGAGGTCTTTCATTGAAAACTTTTATTCAAGTATCCTTTTATGCTATCCAGAAATTCTATATCATTTCCAATCAATAATATGTCGTCCACATATAATATTAGAAATGCTCAGAGCTCCCACTCACTTTCTTGTAAATACAGGCTTCTCCAAAGTCTGCATACAAACCCATATGCTTTGATCACATTATCAAAGCGTTTATTCCAACTCCGAGAGGCTTGCACTGCACCATAAATTGATCGCTGGAGCTTGCACACTTTGTTAGCACCTTTTGGATCGACAAAACCTTCTGGTTGCATCATATACAACTCTTCTTCTAGAAATCCATTCAAGAATGCAGTTTTACATCCATTTGCCAAATTTCATAATCATAAAATGCGGCAATCGCTAACATGATTCGGACAGACTTAAGCATCGCTACGGGTGAGAAAGTCTCATCGTAGTCAACTCTTTGAACTTGTCGAAAACCTTTTGCAACAAGTCGAGCTTTGTAGACAGTTATATTACCATCGGCGTCAGTCTTCTTCTTAAAGATCCATTTATTTTCAATGGCTTGCCGATCATCGGGCAAGTCAACCAAAGTCCATACTTTGTTCTCATACATGGATCCCATCTCAGATTTCATGGCTTCCAGCCATTTTGCGGAATCTGGGCTCACCATCGCTTCTTCATAGTTTGTAGGTTCGCCATGGTCAAGTAACATGACTTCCGAATAAGATTACCGTACCACTCTGGTGCGATTTTACTCTGGTTGACCCACGAGGTTCAGTAGCAACTTGATCTCAAGCTTCATGATCATCATCATTAGTTTCCTCACTAATTGGTGTAGTTGTCACAGAACCATTTCTTGTGATGAACTACTTTCCAATAAGGGAGCAGATACTGATTATCTCATCAAGTTCTACTTTCCTCCCACTCACTTCTTTCGAGAGAAACTCCTTCTCTAGAAAGGACCCGAATTTAGCAACGAAAATCTTGCCTTCAGATCTGTGATAGAAGGTGTACCCAACAGTCTCCTTTGGGTATCCTATGAAGACACATTTTTCCGATTTGGGTTCGAGCTTATCTGGTTGAAGTTTCTTTACATAAGCATCGCAGCCCCAAACTTTAAGAAACGACAACTTTGGTTTCTTGCCAAACCACAGTTCATAAGGCGTCGTCTCAACGGATTTTGACGGTGTCCTATTCAACGTGAATGCGGCCGTCTCTAAAGCATAACCCCAAAACGATAGCGGTAAATCGAAATAGACATCATAGATCGCACCATATCTAGTAAAGTACGATTCGACGTTCGACACACCATTTCTCTGTGGTGTTCCGGGTGGCGTGAGTTGCTGAAACTATTCCACATTGTTTCAAATGTAAACCAAACTCGTAACTCAAATATTCTCCTCCACGATCAGATCGTAGAAACTTTATTTTCTTGTTACGATGATTTTCCACTTCACTCTGAAATTCTTTGAACTTTTCAAACGTTTCAGATTTGTGTTTCATTAAGTAGATATACCCATATCTGCTTAAATCATCTGTGAAGGTGAGAAAATAACGATATACCGCTTGCGTGCCTCAACATTCATTGGACCACAAACATCGGTATGTATGATTTCCAACAAATCAGTTGCTCGCTCCATAGTTCCGGAGAACGGCGTTTTGGTCATCTTGCCCATGAGGCACGGTTCGCAAGTACCAAGTGATTCATAATCAAGTGATTCCAGAAGCCCATCAGTATGGAGTTTCTTCATGCGTTTTACACGATATGACCTAAACGGCGAGTGCCACAAATAAGTTGCACTATCATTATCAACTCTGCATCTTTTGGCTTCAACATTATGAATATGTGTATCACTCTGTCGAGATTCAACAAGAATAGACCATTCTTCAAGGGTGCATGACCATAAAAGATATTACTCATATAAATAGAACAACCATTATTCTCTGATTTAAATGAATAACCGTCTCGCATTAAACAAGATCCAGATATAATGTTCATGCTCAACGCTGGCACCAAATAACAATTATTTAGGTCTAAAACTAATCCCGAAGGTAGATGTAGAGGTAGCGTGCCGATCGCGATCACATTGACTTTGGAACCATTTCCCACGCGATCGTCACCTCGTCCTTTGCGGTGCTCGTCTATTCCGTAGTCCCTGCTTTGAGTTGCAAATATTAGCAATGAACCAGTATCAAATACCAGTGCTACTACGAGCTCTAGTAAGGTACACATCAATAACATGTATATCACATATACCTTTGTTCACCTTGCCATCCTTTTTATCCGCCAAATACTTGGGGCAGTTCCGCTTCCAGTGTCCGGTCTGCTTGCAGTAAAAACACTCAGTTTCAGGCTTAGGTCCAGACTTGGGTTTCTTCTCTTGATCAGCAACTTTCTTGCTGTTCTTTTGAAGTTTCCTCTTCTTCCTTTGCCCTTTTCTTGAAACTAGTGGTCTTGTTGACCATCAACACTTGATGCTCTTTCTTGATTTCTACCTCCATGCTTTTAGCATCGCCAAGAGCTCAGAATTGTCTTAGTCATCCCTTGCATATTATAGTTCATCACGAAGCTCTTGTAGCTTGGTGGCGTGATTGGAGAATTTCATCAATGACACTATCATCCGGAAGATTAACTCCCAGCTGAATTAAGTGATTGTTATACCCGACATTTTGAGTATGTGCTCACCGACATAACTATTCTCCTCCATCTTGCAGCTATAGAACTTATTGGAGACTTCATATCTCTCAATCCGGGCATTTGCTTGAAATATTAACTTCAACTCCTGGAACATCTCATATGCTCCATGACGCTCAAAACGTCGTTGAAGACCCGGTTCTAAGCCGTAAAGCATGGCACACTGAACTATAGAGTAGTCATCAGCTCTGCTTTGCGGACGCTCATAACTTCCGCTCAAGCATCTGCAGCAGGCTGTCACCCAGCGGTGCTTCCAGGCGTAATTTTTCGTGCAGCAATGAGGATAATCCTCAAGTTACGGACCCAGTCCGTAATTGCTACCATCATCTTTCAACTTTGCTTTCTCAAGGAACGCATTAAAATTCAACGAAACAACAGACGAGCCATCTATCTACATTAAACATAGACAAGCAAAAAACTATCGGTACTAAGTTCATGATAAATTTAAGTTCAATTAATCATATTAAAAACTCCCACTTAGACAGACATCTCTCTAGTCATCTAAGTGATCACGTGATCCAAATCAACTAAACCATGTCCGATCATCACGTGAGACGGAGTAGTTTCAATGGTGAACATCACTATGTTGATCATATCTACTATATGATTCACGTTCGACCTTCGGTCTCCGTGTTCCGAGGCCATATCTGTTATATGCTAGGCTCGTCAAGTTTAACCTGAGTATTCGCGTGTGCAACTGTTTTGCACCGTTGTAGATGGACGTAGAACTTATCACACCCGATCATCACGTGGTGTCCGGGTACTACGAACTTTGGCAACGGTGCATACTCGAGGAGAACACTTCTTGATAATTTTAGTGAGAGATCATCTTATAATGCTACCGTCAAACAAAGCAAGATAAGATGCATAAAGGATAAACATCACATGCAATCAATATAAGTGATATGATATGGTCATCATCATCTTGTGCTTGTGATCTCCATCGCCAAGCACCGCCATGATCACCATCGTCACCGCGCGACACCTTGATCTCCATCGTAGCATCGTTGTCGTCTCGCCAACTATTGCTTCTACGACTATCGCTACTCCTTAGTGATAAAGTAAAGCAATTACATGGCGTTGCATTTCATACAATAAAGCGACAACCATATGGCTCCTGCCAGTTGCCGATAACTCGGTTACAAAACATGATCATCTCATACAATAAAGTATAGCATCACGTCTTGACCATATCACATCACAACATGCCCTGCAAAAACAAGTTAGACGTCTTCTACTTTGTTGTTGCAAGTTTTACGTGGATGCTACGGGCTGAGCAAGAACCGTTCTTACCTACGCATCAAAACCACAACGATACTTCGTCAAATAGACTCCGTTTTAACCTTCTCAAGGACGGGCGAGCCACACTCGATTCAACTAAAGTGAGAGAGACAGACACCCGCCGTCACCTTTAAGCAATGAGTGCTCGGAGCGGTGAAACCAGTCTCGCGTAAGCGTACGCGTAATGTCGGTCCGGGCCGCTTCATCTCACAATACCGCTGAACCAAAGTATGACATGCTGGTAGGCAGTATGACTTGTATCGTCCACAACTCACTTGTGTTCTACTCGTGCACATGACATCAACGCATAAAACCAGGCTCGGATGCCTTTGTTGGGGAACGAGTAATTTCAAAAATTTTCCTCACGATCACGCAAGACCATGGTGATGGCATAGCAACGAGAGGGAGAGTGTCCGTCCACGCACCCTCGTGAGACCGAAAGCGGAAGCATTATAACAACGCGGTTGATGTAGTCGACGTCTCCACGATCCGACCGATCCAAGCACCGAACGTCACGGCACCTCCGAGTTCGCACACGCTCAGCTCGATGACGATCCCGGACTCGATCCAGCAAAGTGTCGGGATGAGTTCCGTCAGCACGACGGCGTGGTGACGATGTTGATGCTCCACCGACGCAGGGCTTCGCCTAAGCTCATGACGATATGACTTCTCCGCGCAGGGCTTCGCTAAGCTCATGACGATATGACCGAAGTGGAATATGGTGGAAGGGGCACCGACACGGCTAAGGAAAGATCCGAGATCAACTTGTGTGTATTGGGGTGCCCCTGCCCTCAGATATAAAGGAGACAAGGGGAGGTGGCGGCCCAAGGGGAGGCGACAAGGAGGAGTCCTACTCCCACGGGAGTAGGACTCCCCTCTCCTAGTTGGAGTAGGATTGGGAGGGGAAGAGGAAAGGGGCGCCTCTCCTTGTCCTATTCGGACTGGAAGGGGAGGGGGCGCAGCCCACCTGGCCGGCCCTTCTCCTTCTCCCTTGAGGCCCATGAAGGCCCATATACCCCGGGGTTCCGTAACCCCGGTGTTCCGTAACATCCTGTTTTCACTCGGAACCATTCAAGTCCAAACATAGGCTTCCAATATATCAATCTTTATGTCTCGACCATTTCGAGACTCCTCGTCATGTCCGTGATCACATCCGGACTCAACAACCTTCGTGCATCAATACTTATAAACTCATTATGAACTGTCATCGAAGCGTTAGCGTGCGGACCCTACGGGTTCGAGAACTATGTAGACATGACCTAGAACCATTCTCGGTCAATAACCAATAGCGGAACCTGGATGCCCATATTGGTTCCTACATATTCTACGAAGATCTTTATCGGTCAAACCGCATAACGACATCGTTGTTCCCTTTGTCATCGGTATGTTACTTACCCGAGATTCGATCGTCGGTATCCAATACCTAGTTCAATCTCGTTACCGTAAGTCTCTTTACTCGTTCCGTAATACATCATCTCACAACTAACTCATTAGTTGTAATGCTTGCAAGGCTTAAGTGATGTGCATTACCGAGAAGGCCTGAGATACCTCTCCGACAATCGGAGTGACAAAACCTAATCTCAAATACGCCAACCCAACAAGTACCTTTGGAGACACCTGTAGTACTCCTTTATAATCACCCGATTCGTTGTGACGTTTGGTAGTACCAAAGTGTTCCTCCGTAAACGGAGTTGCATAATCTCATAGTTACAGGAACATGTATGGGTCATGAAGAAAGCATTAACATACTAAACGATCAAGTGTTAAGCTAACGGAATGGGTCATGTCAATCAGATCATTCAACTAATGATGTGACCTTGTTAATCAAATAACAACTCCTTGTTCATGGTTAGGAAACATAACCATCTTTGATTAACAAGCTAGTCAAGTAGAGGCATACTAGTGACATACTGTTTGTCTATATATTCACACATGTATTATGTTTCCGGTTAATACAATTCTAGCATGAATAATAAACATTTATCATGATATAAGGAAATAAATAATAACTTTATTATTGCCTCTAGGGCATATTTCCTTCAGTCTCCCACTTGTACTAGAGTCAATAATCTAGATTACAAAGTAATGATCCTTACACCCATGGAGTCTTGGTGCTGATCATGTTTTGCTCGTGGAAGAGGCTTAGTCAACGGTCTGCAACATTCAGATCCGTATGTATTTTGCAAATCTCTATGTCTCCCACTTGGACTTGGTCTCGAATGGAATTGAAGCGTCTCTTGATGTGCTTGGTCCTCTTATGAAATCTGGATTCCTTTGCCAAGGCAATTGCACCAATATTGTCACAGAAGATCTTCATCGGTCCCGATGCACTAGGTATGACACCTAGATCGGAAATGAACTCTTTCATCCAGACTCCTTCATTCGCTGCTTCAAGCAGCTATGTACTCCGCTTCACATGTAGATCCCGCCACGACGCTTTGTTTAGAACTGCACCAACTGACAGCTCCACCGTTTAATAAAAACACGTATCCGGTTTGCGATTTAGAATCGTCCGGATCAGTGTCAAAGCTTGCATCGACGTAACCATTTACGACTAGCTCTTTGTCACCTCCATATACGAGAAACATATCCTTAGTCCTTTTCAGGTATTTCAGGATGTTCTTGACCGCTGTCCATGATCCACTCTGGATTACTTTGGTACCTTCCTGCCAAGCTTACAGCTAAGCATACGTAGGTCTGGTACACAGCATTGCATACATGATAGAGCCTATGGCTGAAGCATAGGGAACATCTTTCATTTTCTCTCTATCTTCTGCTGTGGTCGGGCATTGAGTCTGACTCAATCTTACACCTTGTAACACAGGTAAAAAACCTTTCTTTGCCTGATCCATTTTGAAATTTTTCAAAACTTTATCAAGGTATGTGCTTTGTGAAAGTCCAATCAAGCGTCTTCATCTATCTCTATAGATCTTGATGCCCAATATGTAAGCAGCTTCACCGAGGTCTTTCATTGAAAAACTTTTATTCAAGTATCCTTTTATGCTATCCAGAAATTCTATATCATTTCCAATCAATAATATGTCGTCCACATATAATATTAGAAATGCTACAGAGCTCCCACTCACTTTCTTGTAAATACAGGCTTCTCCAAAAGTCTCAGACAAACCCATATGCTTTGATCACATTATCAAAGCGTTTATTCCAACTCCGAGAGGCTTGCACTGCACCATAAATTGATCGCTGGAGCTTGCACACTTTGTTAGCACCTTTTGGATCGACAAAACCTTCTGGTTGCATCATATACAACTCTTCTTCTAGAAATCCATTCAAGAATGCAGTTTTTACATCCATTTGCCAAATTTCATAATCATAAAATGCGGCAATCGCTAACATGATTCGGACAGACTTAAGCATCGCTACGGGTGAGAAAGTCTCATCGTAGTCAACTCCTTGAACTTGTCGAAAACCTTTTGCAACAAGTCGAGCTTTGTAGACAGTTATATTACCATCGGCGTCAGTCTTCTTCTTAAAGATCCATTTATTACCCATGCTATAATTGTATTGATAGGAAACTCAGATACATGTGTGGGTACATAGACAACACCATGTCCCTAGTAAGCCTCTAGTTGACTAGCTCATTGATCAATAGATGGTTACGGTTTCCTGACCATGGACATTGGATGTCGTTGATAACGGGATCACATCATTAGGAGAATGATGTGATGGACAAGACCCAATCCTAAGCCTAGCACAAAGAACGTAGTTCGTATGCTAAAGCTTTTCTAATGTCAAGTATCATTTCCTTAGACCATGAGATTGTGCAACTCCCGGATACCGTAGGAATGCTTTGGGTGTACCAAACGTCACAATGTAACTGGGTGGCTATAAAGGTGCACTACAGGTATCTCCGAAAAGTGTCTGTTGGGTTGACACGAATCGAGACTGGGATTTGTCACTCCGGTTAACGGAGAGGTATCTCTGGGCCCACTCGGTAGGACATCATCATAATGTGCACAATGTGACCAAGGGGTTGATCACGGGATGATATGTTACGGAACGAGTAAAGAGACTTGCCGGTAACGAGATTGAACAAGGTATCGGCATACCGACGATCGAATCTCGGGCAAGTACAATATCGCTAGACAAAGGGAATTGTATACGGGATTGATTGAGTCCTTGACATCGTGGTTCATCCGATGAGATCATCGTGGAACATGTGGGAGCCAACATGGGTATCCAGATCCCGCTGTTGGTTATTGACCGAGAACGCCTCGGTCATGTCTCAGATGATTCCCGAACCCGTAGGGTCTACACACTTAAGGTTCGATGACGCTTAGGGTTATAAAGGAAGTTTGTATGTGGTTACCAAATGTTGTTCGAGTCCGGATGAGATCCCGGACGTCACGAGGAGTTCCGGAATGGTCCGGAGGTAAAGAATAATATATAGGAAGTGAGGTTTTGGTCACTTGGAAAAGTTTCGGTTTTTTCAGTAGCGTCCCGGGACCACCGGGAGGGTCCCGGGGGTCCACCAAGTGGGGCCACCATCCCCGGAGGGCTGCATGGGCTAAGTGTGGGAGGGGACTAGCCCCAGGTGGGCTGGTGCGCCCCCCACAAGGCCCATGGCGCAGCTAGGTGGGGAGAGGGAAACCCTAGGCGCAGATGGGCCTAAAGGCCCACCCTAGGGGCGCCTCTCTCCCCTCTTGGCCGCCCCTTTAAGTCCCATCTAGGGCTGCCGCACCCTTGGGTGGGAACCCTAGATGGGGCGCAGCCACCTCCCTCCTCCTATAAATAGTGGGGTTTTGGGGCTGCCCAACACATGAGAACCTCTCCTCTTGGCGCAGCCCTACCTCTCTCCCTTCTCCTCTCCCGCGGTGCTTGGCGAAGCCCTGCAGGATTGCCACGCCTCCACCATCCCCACGCCTGCTGTGTTGCTGCTGGACGGAGTCTTCCTCAACCTCTCCCTCTCCCCTTGCTGGATCAAGGCGTGGGAGACGTCACCGGGCTGTACGTGTGTTGAACGCGGAGGTGCCGTCCGTTCGGCACTAGGATCATCGGTGATTTGAAGCACGACGAGTACGACTCCATCAACCCCGTTCACTTGAACGCTTCCGCTTAGCGATCTACAAGGGTATGTAGATGCACTCTCCTTCCCCTCGTTGCTTGTTTCTCCATAGATAGATCTTGGTGACACGTAGGAAAATTTTGAATTTCTGCTACGTTCCCCAACATCTGCTGCTACCGGCACCGGATTCCGGGAGGACGGTTCCGGGGTTCTTGGTCGGCCCGGTCTGCTCTTGGGGCACTGCGAAGGCGTTCTTCCTCCCCCGGGCTGCGGCCATTGCTTTGGGGTGGCTGCTCCTCGGTGGTTTTCGGCGGTTGCCTGGTTACGTCTGCCCTTGCAGCGCGCTGAACGGGACCTTGGCAGGCTTTGGCTCCTTCTCCCGCCCTCTCCTATAGGTGCGGCTCTGGCACCGGCGGCTATGAACTTGCGTCCCCTCCCATGTCCATGGTTGTCCGGAGCGGCTCCAGATCCGACGCTCCCCGTGTTGGAGCCACATCTTCTTCCGGCTCCTCCGGCTTGTCGTTATCTCGGCAGCTCCGCATCCATCCCCTACAGGTGACCTTGGTTGGCCAGCTTCCTCCTGGTGCGGCTTTGACTCCGGCGTGCTCCTGGTACTGCGTCATCCCCTTCCAGCTACTTCAGCTCGCTAGGCGTCCCTGCAGCTCCGTTCCTGGCGGCTCGGATCTGCGACCCTTTCCGAATCCGTGCTCGTCCGGGTCTTCGACCTCCCATGCCCCCTTCCTCATGCCTGTGTCATCGGTATTCCGCGTGGCTTGCCAACCCGTCCACTTCCGTGCCATCCGCCCCTCCGACTGTCCTGGAGCTCGTTCTTCCGGTAGCTCCCCTTCCTATGGTGGTGGTTCCGGCCTACGAAGAGACTTTCTCATCTTCGAATTTTGCCCCGATGTCATGGGATTGCTCAGACTCGGCCAAGGCGAAATCCTTGCTCGATCTTTCGATGCTGGCAGCGACGACACCCGCGGGTGCCGTTTCCTTCCTGGAGGCGCTGCCATGACTGCTATTTGTGCCCCTCTTCAAGCGTCAAGGGAAACCCTAGGTCTATTTTTTTTGGCAGATCGGACGGCAATGGTGTCATGGCGTCATTCTCCTTCATGAAGGCGTCGTCTTGTTGCTCGCGGCGTCCTCCGTGGTGGATTTTGAGATGTTGTTTGTGTCTTGTTGGTTTGGTTTGGGCTGCGTCCTAGGGCGGTGAGTTTAGCCGTGTTTTTTCTCTGTTTGGACTTGAGCATCCCATGTTTTCTCTGCTTTGGGCGCCATGTTCACGCTTCTTAAGTTCGTGTCATATGTTGTACCATCACCTGTACTATTTCTTGCTTCTTCTATCAATGCAATGATACGCAAGCTTTGCGTATCCGAGAAAAAAAATCTCAAGTGAAGTTTGTAAATTTGCTTATGGTCTATATTATTTTTCCAAGAATATTTGTTGGATATTTAAAACATCACCCGCAAAAAAAGGATATTTAAAACTTTATTTTATCAGTAATACTTCAGTTTGACAAGTAATCTAGTATGTTTTCCTAGAATCTCATGTTGGCATCTAATTGATTCTGCCTTGGCCTGATTTTGTACAGGTTAGCTCTGATCAGTATGAGAAAGCTTCTACCCTCAGGAGATTCGACCTGATCAGTATGAAAAATAACTTTAATACTTCAAACTTGATATGTATTTGTAGTAAAAGTATTACCATAATGTGTTGATCAATAATAAAGTTGTACATGCTTTTACATCCAATTTTTGATGATTTTTGCTGGAATGTGTTGAACATAAAGTTAAGTAGTAACATTTTTTACATGATATGAAATAGTGCACACATCTAGATTTAAAGCTTATTTATTATACTAGTCGTCAACCCGTGCACCTGCACGGGCTAGCAATTTTAATATTAGATATAACAATCTTTTGAGAGATCCGAAATGTCAAACAATAATTTGCATATGTTGATGTAGGTTATTATTATCACACATGCACATAGGTTGCAATGAAGTTACATTGCTTTGACTATTTTGTGATTAGATTGTTTGCATCTAATTATGTCACAGCAATCCACGTCAGATTTATGGCCGATATGTGGACATATGGATGTCCTACTTATCAAGGTTACATAAGGGTATATGTGTTATGTTGGTAGAAAACATGGTTACGGACCTAGAAGTTGTTGCATGTATCATGTACTTATGATCTAAAAGTTTCTAGAAGGTATAAAGATAAAGTGCCCAATTCCAACATATATATTACTTTCTTATTAAGCCAAAAAAAAGACAGACGTCTTTTCTTTGCCACGGAAGCATGGTAGAATTATAAAAACTTTGTTTCTATATAGAATAATGGATACGTACATGAATGAATTTTTATCAACATACGCCACGTCGTAGCGAATAATGTACATGTTTAAAAAAGGAGGCAGTTGTATATTCTCATTATACTATAAGCACCATAGATTATTCTGATTATAAGATCTTGTCTGTACCAATTTTTATTAAAGAATTTCTCTTATGATTAACATGTATGGGAATTTTTAATATTTTCTATCCATACTATACATATGCATATCACATAGACAATCATGTTTATATGAGAGAGACAGTAGTGGCTATAGAAAAACTGTACTTTTTATATGAGATCTTTGTGGTGCATGATACAATCAAATTCTTTTTTGATAATTCAGCGATTTATATGTATATAATGATGTTCTAATAGCTATTATTTTTCTCTTTTTATTAGGATAAAAAATACATGTACATACTTACTATATATGACAATCTACACCTCCATAGAATTATGTTAATCTTTTTATACATGATTAAGTGGCCATGTACAGGACTCGAGGGGGATATTTTCCTTTTTTTTGAGGATGAGATGTCGTTCCTTTCTTATGTTTGATCTGTTTCTTTTTTCTTTCCACCGGTGTTGTTTTTATGTAAAGAAGCTATCCCTTTTCATATAAGGAACGATTTATATGAGCATGATTTCCTACTTTCTTTTCACCAACGTTACGTGTAGATGTTTGTTTTTTGGCCGGGCCATCTATATGTTATGTATAACTTTCACCCACATACGGTAGGTTTGTGTGGCTGTTTTTTTCCTTTTCAATCAGGAAAAGAAAGATTGGTTAGTCAAACATATCTTTTTTTTCATCCCTGGAGTTTTCTATGCAAGGAGATTAGATCTAATTTTTTTCATCGGTGGAGTTTTATTGAAGGATATTATTCTTTTTTGAGGGAAGTGTGGATTCTTTCCTAGTTTTATTTCACCAAATTGTAACGTGACAGATGTGATTTGTTTTTTTCTTTTCTAGATGCGATCTGTTTTATTTCTTTTTCAGCGCCCAACTTTTGTGGAAGTGGGCTATCCTTTTTTATGGAACCGTGGTTGATTTTTTTTTCTTTCAACCAATGCTGAACGTGAGGAAGCTGGACTACAAATGTAATGCTTTCATCTAAATGATATGGCCACTCAAATTTTTGTTTTTTAGGAAATAGAGAGAGTCCCATGGGATCAAGACTTCCATACGTGGTAGTATAAGACAACATATGGCCGCTCAGATTTTTGTTTTTTCTAGGAAATAGAGAGAGTCCCAAGGGGTCAAGACTTCCATACGTGGTAGTTTGAGACAACATGTCTTATACTTCATCTGATGGCTACAGATAGATTATATATTAATCCAACTGTCAAAATTCTTTAATTCTAAGGATTAACGTGGTGCCTCGTATGGTGCCTCCAATTAGTAAATATAAGATTGTATTGCAATCAACTTATAATTGAGCTTATTCACTAATTCCATAGAACAACTTCTCAAAACTTGAATGTTCTAGAGGTTTGCAGTAAGTGGTTACTACTTTTTTTCCCATGTAGGATCAACACAGTCATGCTTGGCAGTTGTTTACACTGTTAAAAAGAAAGAAATAGCTGAGTTGTTATGAAGCAACTGGCATGAACCTGCAAAAACAGTAGGCGACAATCAAACCAAACAACTTGAGGTATAAGCTCTTCTAAACCCACATATGATTTATTCCAAAAGACTAGTGCATTTCCATCCAAAAATAGCTGGAGGCTTTGCTGCCGCTATTATAGGTCCCATCGTATTATGACCTTGTTGAAAAACTAAATATATTTATTCGATGACCTTTACTGGACTAAACATGTTAATTATGTTCCCATAGGCATGTTTCTTTTTTCTTCCGCTTGTGTTACCTGGATGGCCGAATTTTCACCAAAATTCTGTAGGAGTTTTTGTGAGGCTTTGATCAAGTAAATGTGTCTATTTGTGCTATAGTTTGTTGGCAGGGAGTATCCATGTAATAGCACTTAAGGTAGTATTTTGACATGTATATCTTGTAGTTGATCCATTTCATTACTCATCCTTGCAAACTTGTATATGAAGGTGTTATCATCACAATATAGTTTGAAGAATTTTAATGGTTAACTTATACATAAAACTAGGATTATTTCTGAACTGAGATAAACGCATGCATATTTTCCCTTATGTGCTTTTCACAATGTGTGCACTATTGTTGAATTCAGTGCTTGTATGAAGGTACGATCAGATTAGAAACTCACACATCAAATCACTTCTCTACTCTACGACATAATCCTTTATGCATGTGTATGTTGTCTTTTATTGCATGTTGTGCCATTGCCTATAAAACATACTAATATTCACTTGTGCATGCTGACCTCTTTAGATTCATTATTTTATTGTAATGTTTGTGTTGTTCCCTTGTGGAGATCACGGGGTACGGTGAAATGGTAGCAAGTTGATGTCTTTTGAAGAAGCCTATTTTTAAGCTTAGTTTGAAGAAATCACAATCTTATTATGTTTCTCAAGATAATGTACGCTACATAACTAGAAACTCGTTATATTCTCATGTACTTGTTCCATTGTCTCAGCAGTTCAAATGTATTAATGCCCTTTCCCGCAAAAAATTGTGTTATTTGTTGGATATTAAATGATTATCTCAATTCAGCAAAATCTTGAGACAAATCTTGAGGAGTGTGAACTTAAATATAGTGATAAAATTAACATTAGGTGGTAAACTTGAGTTATGTTATGCACTCCCCGCAAAAATAGTATGTTTTGTGTTGCTGTGTAGAGTATGATGCACTTTTCCGGTACATAATACTCCCTCCGGTCCTTTCTACTCCATGTATTAGATTTGTCTTGAGTCAATTTTTACAAAGTTTGACCAAATTTATATTAAAACATATCAACATCTACAATATGAAATATATATACTATGAAACTACATTTTATAATGAATCTAACAATATTGATTTGGCATTGTGAATATTAGTATTTTTTTTCTATAAATTTGGTCAAAGAGATACTTTGACTTTCAACAAAACTTATATGCAGACTAAAAAGGACCGGAGGGAGTACGTTGACGAAGACTTTAAACCGTAAGTGGATTTGCAAATTGATGATGTTTGCTTTTCTCTGGATTAACGGAATCTTCGAAGGGGCTAGTGCACAATCGACGAACTTAATAATTGATGGTTTAATTCTCCTCTCAGTTATAACAACTTTTGACTGGTGAAATATACCGTCAAATATTATAACTGTAGAGTGGTCAAATATACCGTCAACTATTACAACAGGCGATGGGAGACAATACCTATTAGAAATAAATACTCGACAGGGAATCATCGGCTATCAGCATCATCGAGAGCCAACTGGTGGACAACATATATTCGAGGGCGCACCGTTGGTTTAATACCGTAGGGCAAGATATTACCCAAGGGTACACTCGGCTAATAGTGTAATGACCGAGAAGCATAACTGACGGGAAATGGCCGACAGTTTTACCATCGGTTATTATATTATTTGAGGGTGAACTAACATATCCAATGGTAACTTCACCGTCAGAAATAAGGGGATTTGTGTGGGGCCAATGAATCTGTTCAGCTGGCCCCACACGCAAGCTAGCTCATTTAGGCACGATGGACATCCCCAAGCACGAGCTGATGCAAGACCCACTGTTGCGACCGAACCAGCCAAGCGCGAAGCGAGGACACGGACAGGCAGGTCCCGGCTCAAGCGAGCACGACACACCACCCCATGCGTGACATGACGCAGTGGTCTTGACAGATGCCTCGCCTGTCACGACCAAACAAGCTCGGCATGTGCGGAGGATACCGACATACGGGTCCGGCCTCCCCTTTGCAAGCGGGACAGCGCATACAACCTCGCTTGAGGGCGCGCGCGCCACCACTCCATGACATCGACCCTGGCCACGCCACGAGTCGACCTACTCCGGACCAACGTCGCCGCGAAGAAAAGGAACACTGACCTGGCTTTCCTGCTGGGCATGTCGGCCTCATCCTGGACCAGCTCCCCTCGACGACGCCGCCCACGCCCACGCCGACACCGCCGCCAAGCCCAACCGATGATGCCCCCGAGACTGCCCGCAACGCAGAAGCCACGCCGCCAAGCACAGAGACCCCGTCAAACCTGCGCATGCCGACTCCGCCGACGTCGGAGGCCGACCTCGCCGTCTGATGCGCGCTTTCGTTCTGATTTTTGTACGCCGAACTTTTCATCGATCGCCGATCACCGCTTGATCGCCGGGTTGTGGCGTTTATTTTTGGGTGCGGGAAAGAACTACGTTTGAATTTGCTAAGGCTGGGGGGCGTGGAGTGCATGCTCTAGCCAATGCAACCAAAAGGCCGATCTGAGTGAGAGGGTCGGACATTTTACTCCAACACTCCCCCTTACGTCTATGCTCCTTTGGAGCTATATGACGTAGGCAGCGGAAGCGGGGGCAGGCTGCAACTATTTATTGCGTTTACCGGGTTTTGAACCCTGAACCTTTTGGTTGTAAGTTTATGCACCTAACCAGTTCACCCATCAGACCGATCTGATGAAAGAGACTAGGCAGCACATTATACGTCAACACTCCCCTCACGTGTGGCTCCCTCGGACCTAAACGTGGTCCGAAAGTGGGCTGCAATTTAAATTGCGCCAGCCGGGTTCGTGTTTTGCTCATCCCACAATCAATCGTCATTAGACCAAAACACAACATGCATCATGTTATAAGCTAGATTGGTGCTTGTTAGATCGATCGGTCGGAGACGAATAAGTGATGATGGTTAGTTGGTTAGGCTCTCATGGGATGGTTCTTTTTTTTTCTTGGCAAACATAACGCTGATCGTGGAAGAGCTGATAGTCTCTTTAGTTGTCGGCCTGTTGGGCTATAAGAGGGCCCATGGTGCTCGCGCTCGGTTCGCAGGCCGAGCTTTCGGTTGCTATTTTTGGAATACCACATCGCCTGCTCCGTGCATGCTTTTAGTACCACATCGCCTAACGAAAGGAAACATGAGCTGCTTATATACCGGCCTACGGAGCTGACTGTCACCGCGTGGGACACGCGGTTAGCAAAATCAAAATTCATATAGAATTAAGATTTCTCCTTAGGCATGCTTGTTTCGGCCATTAGCTTGGTTGTCTCATTACATGCCTGTTAACCACTCCGACATGGAGTGCTTGCATTTTTTTCCACTCCGCGCAAATCTACTTTCAAACCATCAAATTTACTACCTATTTTGGCTCATTTATCAGTTTTTGGAGTGCTTGCAGCTCCTCGGACCTCTACCCCCTTCAATATATCTATTTCAGCGACAAGTAATATGAATTGCGTAGAGTATTAGTCTTTGGAAAAACATTCACAAGTTGATAGTACCTTAAAGCAGCATCAGTTATAATTACCTAATTTGCCCCATTTATTTGGGGAAGTTTTTACGGATTGTAGGACTCGAGAGCTATTTATTCTCTGACGCAAACGGGGCATAAAGCATCATCAGTTACAATTACCTAATTTGCCCCATTTATTCGGGGAAGTTTTTACGGACTGTAGGACTCGAGAGCTATTTATTCTCTGGCGCAAACGGGGCATCTGTTTTCCAACCATCAAATCTCAGATCCACCTATTTTGGCCCCCATTTATCAGTTTTTTTCCCATTGGTTTTGATATAGCTTGCGGCTCCTCAGACCTCTACCCCCTTCAATATATCTGTTTGAGCAACAAGTAATATGAATCACATAGAGTATTATTCTTTGGAAAAACACAGTCACAAGATGATCGTACCTTAAAGCATCATCAGTTATAATTACCTAATTTGGCCCATTTATTCTAGGAAGTTTTTACGGATTGCAGGGACTCGAGAGCTATTTATTCTCTGGCGCAACTGGGGCATCTGTTTTTCAACCATCAAATCTTAGATCCACGTAATTTGGACCCGGGGATGCGTCCGGGAATTTCACAACTATTTATTCTCCCTGCAACCATGGCATCTATTTCCTAACCGTCAAATCCATACAAACATGGAGTGACTTGCTTTTTTCGCAATTCTACATATTTTTCTTTGGAAAAGACAGTTCCAAGGTGACCGTACCTTTGAAGAGCTTTTTTCGCGCTTTTGCTTATTTTTGGATTGCTTGAAATTTTTCGCAATTGATCTATTTTTCTTTGAAAAAGATAGTCTGAGCCAAACCCTGCAAGGACTCGCCGACGCAAAGATCTCAGCTAGGGTTTCCCCTATCTCTCGCCAGCGCCGGCGCCGATCCGTCTTGTCTCTCTTATGGTCCTACGACCATGGAGGTGTGGTGGATCCTGGGCCTTGCAGGCGGGAGGACTCTGTTTTTAGGTGTTTTGCTGAGTTTTGTTAGACATCCTGTCATGCTAAAGAAGTCGAGGTGGCGGTGGTTTCCTGGAGATTGAATAAGGTCCTACCCACCTAGGCTCCGCCCTGATGGTTGTTCTAGCATCGTCAGAGGGTGTGTGAAGGTGTGTCTCCTGCAGATGTCATGGGTTCCGGTTGTGTTTGTCTTTGGTGGATCCGCTTGGTTCTAGTATTCGTTCGTCTGCGTCTCTTTGTCTGTAGGTCAGATCCTCCCAATCTACGCTTCTCTTCATCGACGACGGTTGTTATTTCTGGTGCGCTGGTCCTATGGGGTCTTAGCACAACGACTTCCTGACTGTCTACTACAACAATATTTGTACGGCTCCGACGAGGGAAGGCGTTGATGGTCGCACGCTTTTGGCTCGTTCCAGTACTTATAATCGTCGCTAGATGGTCTATGGACCTGAATGTAATTTTGAATTCCGATGTTCTTTGTACTACCTTTACATTTGATGAATAGACCACAAGTTTCTTCGCAAAAAGAACAACTGGTCACGTATATCCGAGGTCAGCAACATGTGTTTTTTTATAGATAAAGCGGCTTGTGGTTAACCAGCGGTCATGAAGGCAAGTGAGGGGACCTCCTATTTAGCACCAAATGCATTGCCTAACGAGCAAACGCGCAACCCTCGCCCCCCACGTGCACGCTTCAAGGCTCACCCGTGTGCGGAGCGAGCACGCACCTGATTTTTTTTTTCCATTTTCTTTAAATTTTTATATAGTTTTTAATTTTAATTTTATTTTCATTTTTTATTTTTCTGCTTCTTTAAAATAATTCAGGAAATCAAGGAAACATCCAAATGTCCACAAGAAAAAAGAAATTTGCAAAACCAAATGCTCAACAGATCAGTAAATGTCCGTGCATTCAACAATTGTTCATGATTTCCAAAACTATTTGGCAAATGATAAAATGTTCACAGATTCAGAAAATGTTAACATTTTGAAAACATATTTGCATATTCAAAATAAAAATCATGATTTTGAAAAATAATGTTCGTGTATTCAGAAAATGTTCATGAATTTGAACGAAGATTCACAAATTCAAAAAATGTTTATGAATCTAGAAAAATGTTCAAAATATACAAAAAATGTTCGCAAATGCTCCCAAATTTTCAATAAAAGTACTACACTTTAGAAAAATGTTCATTATTTCAAAAACAATGTTCATGAATTAGATAAATGTTCATCCATTTCAGTATAAGTGTTCATAAAATTGCTAGTAAAAGAATGTTCATGAATTTTTTAAAATTGTTCCCAAATTTTGAAAAGTGTTCATCTATTTCGTAAATGTTTGCCACTTAAAACAATGTTCATGATTTAAAAAAAATGTTTGTAATTAAAAAGATATTCTTGCATTTGTATAAATTGTCCATGAATTTGAAAGAAAAAAAATCACAATTTCAAAACTTCTTCGTGAATGCAAAATTTGTGCATGATTTCCAAACTTATTCATGAATTTCATAAATTATTATCAAATTAAAAATTCGTTCACAACTGTAAAAAAATGCATATTTCTAAATTGTTCACGATTTTCAAAAAAGATCGTCGACAATCTCATGGTAGACAGAAATGTACTTTATACTCCATCCAGAATCAATACGATCAAAGCAGGATGTAGGGCATTATCTCTTCGAGAGAGGCCGAACTTGGGTAAAACCTTGCGTCTATTGTTACCATCATATCTAGCTACGAGCACGCCCCCCCCCAACCCGAGATTTTTCGGAATCGACCGTGACCATGTTGCCCAACCTGAGTTTCGGGGGCTACTGCATTATTGACTCGATGCAGGATATTTAAAGTGTTTCATGAACTACCACACACTGCGCTTTTCCTAAAATCCACTATCAAGCGAGAATTTGGTCCTACAAGCGAGAATTTGCCAAATCAACCTGAATCTCAAGGACTGATGCGGTCAGCGGTCTTATTTTATTCTTCAGGTGCATGCCAAATTTTATGCCGACACACACCTTGAGAGCTACCAGCTATATATCTCGACATAGAATAATTGCATCAATCGGGATATTCAGTGAAAAATAGACTCGTGGAAGCCGGGTTGGCAGGAAAAAAATTCCATGGAGGCGCTAGTCATCTACATCGATAACTCAAGACTGAGGTGGTGTGCACCACTTCAGAAACACTCTAGCATGAATGCCGGCTGCGAGCGACTCTCTATGTGGGAAACCTTTCCGGCGTGCAATTCGGCTAAACTCCTTCAACTTTTTCAAGACCAAGGTGGTCCATGACACCTTGGATGCAGTTTTGTATCGAAGCTTCACTGGAAGACAACACTGATCGGGGAAAGTTGTCGTTGAACTAGTTTCAAGATCGGCGGCCGAAGATGACGAGCAACTCAGAGAAGTCGAGGTGTGGCCAGATCATCGCCCCATCTTTTTTGTATATGGTTTCTTTACCATATGCAACGCTTCAACTCGTTAGCCATTCCTTCCTGCCACCCCTACTGCTCAGACTCGCTCTATCCTCTCTTCTCTCGCGTGGAAAGAAATCATGCTGAGCGTCGATCTACTTAATGTCAGCCTCCTCATGTTCTTGAAGTCGCGCCCCCACATCTCATCCACATACCCCAGTCTGATCCATCATTACTTGGTGGAAGGTCCGCGAAACCTCTCCTGCTCACCCGTCTACCACGATCCTCACGTCCCATCGGCTGCATGGGCATGTAGCTAGTATATTTATTATATATGCATTATCGAGCCCGCTAAAACAGGTTAGACAAGCCCATTTCTCCATAGGCACATTACACAAGCATCTCGTTTCAGCCCAATGACAATTCCCGCAAAAAACACTATTGGCATGCTCAACTAATTCGTGTTTTCTTCATCCCACAATCAATCGTCGTTAGGTCAAAACACAACATTCATCATGTTATAAGCTAGATTTTGCTTGTTAGATCGATCGGTCTGAGACGAATAAGTGATGATGGTTAGTTGGTTAGGCTCTCATGGGCCTCTTGGTCACATGTCCACTGAACGCTAGCCTGGCTTTGATTAACTGATGGCTTTTTCAGCATCGGCAATGTCGTCCAATACCAGCTTGGACAATAACGTTGCTCTTCCCTCTATTTTTTTTTTGAGACAAATTTATTTTCTTTTCTTGACAAACATAACGCTGATCGTGGAAGCGCTGCTAGTCTCTTTAGTTGTCGGCCTGTTGGGCTATAAGAGGGCCCATGGCGCTCGCGCTCGGTTCGCAGGCTGAGCTTTCGGTTGCTATTTTTGGAAATACCACATCGCCTGCTCCCGTGCATGCTTTTAGTACCACTCCCGACGGAAGGAGACATGAGCTGCTTATATACCGACCTACGGATATGCGGTTAGCAAAATCAAAATTCATATAGAATTCAGAGATTTCTCCTTAGGCATGTGGTTGTCTCATTACATGCCTGTTAACCACTCTGACATTGAGTCCTTGCGTTTTTTACACTCGCCCACGCAAATCTACTTTCAAACCGTCAAATCTTAAATGCACTACTCCCTCCGTCCGTAAATACTTGTCATCAAAATTGATAAAAAGGGATGCATCTAGACGTATTTTAGTTCTAGATATATCTCTTTTTATTCATTTTGATGACAAGTATTTTCGAACGGAGGGAGTACCTAATTTGGCCCATCTATCACTTTTTGGAGTGCTGAATCGCAGGGAGTATTATTCTTTGGAAAAAGACAGACACAAGATGATCATACCGTAAAGCATCATTAATTATAGTTACCTAATTTGGTCCATTTATTCAGGGGAATTTTTAAGGGTTGCAGGGACTCGAGAACTTTTTAATCTCTGGCGCAACCAGGGCATCTATTTTCCAACCATCAAATCTTAGATCTACCTAATATGGCACATTTACCTGAGAACATGTTTGGAAACTCGGACGTCTATTTATTCGCCCTGCAACCATGGCATCTATTTTCTAACCGCCAAATTCGGTCCATTTATTCAGGGGAATTTTTAAGGGTCGTAGGGACTCGAGAACTATTTATTCTTTGGCGCAACCAAGGCATCTATTTTCCAACCATTAAATCTTAGATCTACCTAATTTGGCACATTTATCCGAGGACATGTTCGGAAACTTAGACATCTATTTATTCGCCGTGCAACCATGGCATCTATTTTCTAACCGCCAAATCCATACACACATGGAGTGACTTGCTTTTTTCGCACTTCTATCCATTTTTCTTTGGAAAAGACAGTTGCAAGGTGATTGTACCTTTGGAGTTTTTTTTTGCGCTTCTGTTTATTTTTGGAGTGCTTGCCTTTTTTCAAACATCTATCTATTTTTCTTTGAAAAAATATAGTCTGAGCCAAACCCCATGCTTAGTCCGAGCCAAACACCATAAGGACTCGCCGACATCGGGGAAGAAAATTCTCAACGGCGCCGCAATCGCCCCGAGAGAAAAAAACCGAACCTGAGGGGATACATTTTTATTGGAATCCTTTTCAACGCTTGCTCCCCCCCCCCCCCCCCGCCCCCATCGTTGTTCTGTGGGTTGGCCCATTAAGAGTTTTCGAGTCAAAGTTCTGTCGCCGTTTTTTGGAAGTTTCGAACAGTTTTTTCTTTCTTTTCTCCACCGTTTTATTCTTATTTCTTTTAGTTTTTTCCAACCATATTTTTACAATGATGAAACTTTTTCAAATTGGTAAATTTTTTCAAAATATTGTACCTTTTTCAGATTTGTGAACTTTTTTTGGAATTCATTAGCATTTTCAAACCATTCAATGGTCAGAAGTCAAACCAGTCAATGGTTGGAGGTTAAACTGGTCAGCTATATGGCCCAGCTAGGGTTTCCTTTGCCTCTCGCCGGAACCACCTTCCATCTGCCTCATCTCTCCTATGGTCCTACGACCATGGAGGCTTGGTGGATCCGTGCCTTGCCGGCGGGAGGGCCCTGTTTTTAGGTGTTTTCTGAGCTTTGTTAGGGTTTCTGTCATGCTCAGGAAGCCGAGGTGGCGGAGGTTTCCTAGAGATGGAATAAGGTCCTCCCCGCCTAGGCCCTGTCCCGACGGTGGTTCTAGCGTCACCAGAGGGTGTGTGGAGGTGTGTCTCCAGCGGATCTCATGGATTCTAGTCAGCTTTGTCTTTGGTGGAGTTACCCCTTTTGAAGAAAAGACATGAGCTAGACGGCGGGATGCATCATATCACGCTTGGAATGGTCGAAAACACTTCTCCTTTTGCATGGGGTCCTAACATGGGTAAATAAATCTGGCGTAAAGAGGAAAAAGCCAATGCACAACTTAAAAGTGGCAAAATTACAACAAAGGGTGGGAGAAGAATGGTGGGCAATACCGACAAAAGATAATGGGTGAGAATGAGAGAGGAAAGAAATAAAATAAAATAAAATTAAAATGAAGCAAAAAAAAACTTTGTGCATCACAAAATGCGACGATAGTCAAAAGTATAGAGTTTGTCGAGTGTATTATATCTGTACTCGACAAAAATTCACCGCATTTATGAAATAAATATGCATAAATGTAAGCCGAATATCCATTAGGGTACACTCAACGAATAAAGCCCGCCATCACGGAGCCGTCAAACACGGTGGGGAATCACATGTGTCATGTGCTTTACCGAATGCAGCCTATTTGCTAGTGTTTTGTGTTTCCTTTGATGAGCACCTTCTACTTTCTGAGTTTTTTCAGGCGACAGTTGCCAAATACCCCACTTTACCGAGCACCTTATTTACCGAGTTCTTTTTGGGTTGCACTCAGCAAAGAGTCATGTATGCCGAGTTCCCGGGTATTTATACTTGACATAGGGGATACCACTGGGCAATGACATTTTTTTCTTGTAGCATTGAAAACGACCAAGTCCAATGCAGGATTCAAAGACTACCTCATTCACAATAACGATGACTATTCTCATCGTCAGTCTTAAAATGGTTGAGTAATCCAATGTAGACTAAGATTTGCCATCGGGACAACTGTACGCAATGGGATAATCATCTTCGACGATGATCACCTCCTAGTTAAGGTAAGTGAGATGCCCCATCTATGACCGCACAGCTGCATTCCCCTGCTTTTGGCTCTCGAAGCTTGCTCCGTTGTTAGTAGATTTCACCATCATCACCGTGGGGTTGTTGGTGGACAAGACACTGTTGACTCTATGGATGATATCATAGTTGATAAGGCCGATCCGGACAGTGATCAGGTCATATGGGCCAAGGACGTGTTCACCATGATCCTCTTTCACAAGGTAGATGAATAGGTAGTAGAGCTCACGCTCATGAGATGCAGAGAGGACAAATCGGTGGGTGCGGTTGGTGTTGATTGATCACAGCGCACACAATGAACCTTGTAGCATAGGGGTGAAGGACCACGATGTCAGCGAGCCTCCATGGGTCACACAGTACCATCGGCGGGCGAGGGGGTACCATTGTGGCGGGCTTTGTGAGGCACTCTCATTTGAGAGTGCGAATACAAGGAGGTATTTTTTGTTCAATAGCTCCAGACTATTAGGAGTCGGGAGAAGACATACCGCAAGGTCCGTGTGCTTGTGATTTCTTGCAGATGCATGGAGCCACATCGCCGGCGCCGTTTGATCGACTGGTGGATAGATATGGCGCAGTTGCCGAGCCAATCAATGCATGTACGAAGTAGTAGAGACATCCTCAACATAGCACGGTCCTACGTAAAATTGTTTCAGTGTTTGTGCAACAAAATGATGCAACCAACCAACCACAAGTACTTTGGGCAAAGAATTCCGTAGGGTACAAATCTTCAAAAAATGTTTAAAGTTATTTTGATATAAGATCAGTATTCGAGAACGTGCCATCACAAGGAAAACAACCGTCAGCACTTGTGCTTGTGTATATTTGCTTGTTGTACAGTTCCAATGCCTTCGCCATGACTTCGCTCCGCGATAAAAGTCGTGATCTTGTCTCACACGAAGGATGAGTACCGATGTAGTCCATCAATTCTGTATCTCCTGTGATCTTTCCTATCGTCTGGTGGAACTCAGGGGCTACACGGGGATCAAAACAGGCAGCAGCCAATATCATCATTCCAATGAGATCTGCCTCCATCTCGGCCCTACAATGTATATAGGTAAAACCCACATTAGACAAAATATCAAAGCATTAAACAGCATGCAAAACTCTTAGCGGCGGCTTGGTCAAAAGCTATGAAACGCTATAGCGCAGCTATATCATTTAGCATTTCAATATAAATAAATAAATAAACAAAAAAACATACAATCAGGAATCAATTTAACACAAACTTAACAATTGACATTTATCAATAAGAATCCAACCAAATAAATATAAGAATGACATTGTGTAGTTCATAATAGTACATAATAAGGACATAGTGCAGTCCGTTACACTATAGCCGCAAGTAATAATGTAAAGAACTGCGCTTGATTTTAGTTTCGGACCCCAGAACATTGGCCCGACTTGGTGGGAGAAATAGGGTAGTGCTAAATGATGGTCAGATTTAAAGCTTGCGCCGCTATTAGCGTGAAAACCTTTTTGACCTGAAATATACGCTAACTCCTCTCTGGCTATGATGACACTATAGCGCACTAGTTAAAACAGTGCAAGATATATAGCCTCTCCACAATGAAACATACTTGTATACATGGAGGACCTAGGATTTGGCGAACCAACATATTTTAATTTCCATACGAAATGTTATTTTCTAAAATAGAATGTAAATACTTCACTAATGAAGACTGTAATTCTTATTAAATCATCGTAACTAAAAGGGGAAAGGTCAATTAACGTACCATCGGGAGAAGGGAAATAGCTCATAAAACGGGAATTAACCTCATCAACTCCATAGTATGCCTTCAACTATGTGCGCTGCCTAAAAGGAAGACATCAAGGAATATCCCACTTGAAAACGACGAAAAGCTGTAAAATGCACCAAGATACTCCAATATGGAAAACCTACCTCATGCGCAATAACGGTGGCAATCTCAGCATCGGTCTTCAAATGTTTGAGGTATCCAGTGTAGATTACAATCTTGCCACCGGGTATGCTATATGCCTTGAGTTCCTCATCCCTGACCACGATCACCTCCCAGTTAAGGTCATTGAGATGTTCCGTGTTCGGCCACACCACCACCTTCCCCTGCTTAATATCATTGTCATGGAGGCTGTTGGCGGGGAAGACATGGCGGACTCTGCGGATGATATCGGAGGCAATGAGGCGAACGCGGACTGTGCTCGGGTCAGACGGCCCAAGGATGTCTTTCCCGTACTTTTTCTTGCGACTGGCGATGATTTCATCGCCAAGCCTGCGCTCACCCCACAGGTAAACCATGACCCAGTGAGCACGGTTCGTGTAGGGCACAGTCTCATTTTGGCTGGTCGCGGCACAAAGAAAGAACACCGTGGCGTAGGGTGGGAGAAACACGGCGGCTGCGACCTTCCACGGGTCATGGTACCACCGCGTCCGGCTCTGTGAGGCGACTGCCGGCAGTGACGGCACGTGGGTCGGAGGGGAGGCGCCAGGCTTGGGGTGAAGATCCCTCGGATGGAGCCCAAGACCTCGGAACATGATCGAGGACCTGGTGGGGGCCGTGCGGGGTTGCCGTAGTGGCGGAGGGTCAGGACCTCGGAACACTTAAGCTTTCTCCTCTTTCTTCTCCTCTGTTCTATCTCCAAGCCCGTCCCCGTCCTCACCGCCGTCGATCACGCGCGGCGATCTCATCGCTGGTACCACCGTGGTGAGCCTCTTATTCTTATCTTTTAAAAAAAATCTTACGTATGATTTAGATTAACCTTTTTTAAACCTTTTTTTTTTTGCCGGGCATAACCTCACCACTAAATGCTAGCTTGGATTTGATTACCTTTTTTTAACCAGGCATAACCAGTTTCCGTTACTTATCATAACGGAAATACACAGAATTGGATTTGATTAACTGATGGCTGTCTTCCAGTACAGGCTGGGACAATAACGTTTTTTTCTTATTTTCTTGGCAAACATAACGCTGATCGTGGAAGAGCTGCTAGTCTCTTTAGTTGTGGGCCTGTTGGGCTATAAGAGGGCCTTGATTATGGTGCTCGCGCTTGGCCCACAGGCTGAGCTTTCGGTTGCTATTTTTGAAATACCACATCGCCTGCTCCCGTGCATGCTTTTAGTACCACATCGCCTGACGACAGGAAACATGAGCTGCTTATATATCGGCCTACGGAGATGATTGTCACCGCGTGGGACACGTGGTTAGCAAAAGCAAAATTCATATAGAATTTAGATTTCTCCCTAGGCATGCTTGTTTCGTCCATTAGCTTGGTTGTCACATTTACATGCCTGTTAACCACTCTGACATGGAGTGCTTGCTTTTTTCGCACCTCTACCCCCTCGATACATCTATTTCCGTCACATATTTATTCGCCCTGTAACCATGGCATCTATTTCCTATTCGTCAAATCCATGCAAACATGGAGTGACTTGCATTTTTCACACTTTTATCTATTTTTCTTTGGAAAAGACAGTTGCAAGGTGACTGTACCTTTGGAGAGTTTTTTCCTTCTGTTTATTTCTGGAGTGCTTGCCTTTTTTAACGCACATATATCTATTTTTCTTTGCAAAATATAGTCCGAGCCAAACCCCGCAAGGACTCGTCGACGGCACAGAAGAAAATTCTAAACGGCGCCGCAATCGCCCCGAGAGAAAAAACCTAACATGAGGGGATACGTTCATGATGTGTTTTTCACGAATCCTTTCCAATGCCTGCTCCACAGGTTACATTCATTTCCGTATGCGGTGCACCGCCTCCCCCCACATCGATGTTTTGTAGGTCGACCCATTAAGAGTTTTTGAGTCGAACTTTGGTCGTAGGTCGACCCATTAATACCGGAGAACTCCGCAAGGAAAAAGCCGACCGGAGTTTCTTCGAGGACAAATTTGCTTATACAGTTCCAGCACCACCTCCATGACACTGCCTCATGGTAAAAATTGTTATTCTTTCTTACACCAAGGATGAAACCGAGACCAGCTGCCTCTTCGGATCTCCCTGGACTTCTCATAGATCCCATGGGCTTGGTCTGTATCAAAACCAGCGGCTGCCAGTAGCTTGAGTCCGATGAGATCTGCCTCAATCTCATTCCTACATTGTATACGTAAAACACACATGAGACCTGGTATAGCCTCTCTAACATGCAATATACTTGCGTATATGGGGCAACTAGGACTTGGCAAACCAGCAAGTTTCAATAAGGTTCCTTTCGCAATAAAGGGAGAGAGAAAATGTAGTTGCTTCTTTTAAAGAAGAAAATAATGTATTAACTAATAAATCGACGTACGTAAATTGTGAAAGGTTAAGTAGAATACCTTTGGGAGGCCAGTTTGTCATGGAAGGGAATCATCCTTGAGAACTCTGTGTTATGGTTTGCAATAACGTGTCCGGCCTAATAAGAAAAGAAGGCATAATTGAATCAGTTTGTCTAATTCACATCTAGATGTTTTTTAAGGATGTCACATCTAAGCTCCAACAAATATATAATGCAGCAACAAGAAACAAAAAAAACTACGACAGAATAAATAGACCGCAAATAGAGTGGAAAATCAGCTTGCATGTGACATAACTATGTCACATCTAGATGTGTCCTAGACATACCCTAATTGAATTCCGTCCCATTGAAGGATGACAAAAAACAACAGAAGCAATAACGAAAATTAACATACCTCATGTGCAATAAGGGCCGCAATTTCAGCGTCGGTGTTTAGGCAGTTGAGCAATCCAGTGTAGACTACAATCTTACCATTGGGCAAGCTGTACGCCTTCGCCTTTTCATTATCGAAAAGGATCACCTCCCAGTTGAGGTCATGGAGCGCAACCGTCTTCCCCTGCTTATCGTCGTGGGGACTGTTGGTGGGGAAGAGCTCGTGGGCTGCGCGGAAGATGCCAGAGGCGATGAGCCGGATACGGACGGTGTTGAGGTCAGATGGGGAAAGGAAGGCATGCCCGCGTCTCTCCTTGATCGTCTCGAATATGGTGTCCCCGATCAAGGTGCGACAGAACGGCGCGGGGACCCAGTGGGTGCGGTCGGTGCACGGCACCTTTTCGCGGTCGTAGGCAACGAAGAAGAAGACAACGGCCGTGGGGATGACGACCCATGGAGAGTCGGAGTCCCTGCAACAGGGCCGCTGTAGCGGTGAGAGGTTGGGGTAACGGCGGATGCTCTGAAGCCGACAGAAGCCCGAGCACGAGTTCCTCATGCAGTTCATGCCGGCGTGTTTAATTGATAGATGGATACGCCGCCGAGGGATGGTGGTGCGGCGCTTGATTACAGCAGCCGATGATGCATGTATATATATATACTAGTACAAATGCCCGTGCGTTGCACCGGGCAAAAATAGAGACACAATCTGCTTCATGTGGCATTGTGCATCATTTTTATATCTAATTTAAATAAACATTGATAATTAGGTTAATTTTGGTATAATAAAAGTTAACGTTTTCATAAAAATTAAACACTATTTAGGCTTGTCCCAAACAAACACTTCTTTTTTTGAAGTTCACACCCCCACTTTATTAAACTAAATTAGGAATTTCATCTGATACAACGCTAAGAATACAATCAGGGGAACTGGGTCCCAAAGCACCACTGATGCTCTCCTGCTTATTCCTAAGCGCGCCAGCAATTGGGCAGCACCATTTGCTGTCCTTCGGACCCAGGTGAACTCACTCAAAGTTCTGATCAAGGCTTTTACCTCCACCACCACTTGTCCCACAGATGATAAGTTCCGATCCTGATCATTAAGCTTCCCGGAAAGTAGGACGTAGTCTTTCCCCTTAGTTACTGATTTTGGTGGTAAATTACATATGCACATGGAATTATTCGTATAGATTGCACAAACATTATAAAGGACCATCAGACTAATCAAAATTTTAAATAACGATGAACGAGTCATTGCAAACATTATAAAGAAATATCCATGAACGATTTACTGGTTCAGTACATGTAGACATGCTCGATCAAGTAGTCCAACTTTTCTGTGTACTAATCTGGGTGTCCAATCTCTGAAATTTTCCTCTTCCACATCCGATCCAGTAATCCATTTCCTTTTAGTTTGTGATCAGTAGTAGTCTGTTAAGGACACAGATAGTACAAAATCCTCAAATACAGCTCTCCGCTGCTTCCAGGCGGACGTGTTCTGGTCGCCATCGTAGCTGTCGGAGAATTCCTCTCGCACTAAAGGAGCCGATATGGTCACAGATCTCGCTGACGCTCTTGTGGTCCCACAGCGCAGCCAAACGCCGGCCTCATCACGATCATACACGCTCTTTTCCTCCGTGACCTCCGTACTGCATGAGAATGTTTTGTTGCGTAACAGGAAAGATCATTTTGCGAAGTCCCTAAAGAGCAGTTCTGAGCATCATGCCTGCACCCTGCAACCCAATTCTGAAATTCTCTACATTATCACTGTCCTTGGCCACAATAGGAGAACATGCCGAGGCCGACCACGTCCCTGTCTATGCTATGTAAACGGCGCCATCAGGACCACGGGTAGGACGTCGCAGTAAGGGTGCTGCTCGATGATAGATGCGACACAAGTGCTACCAAGCTGGTCGCCGAACTCTCCAGCCTCTATATTTTACTTTTCTGAATCCAGTTTTCATCGAAGTGCACTGACAGGATACACATTCAGTCCCTCCACATAATGTACAGCCTTACTGACCTGCAAATCAATCAGCCTACCCACATAACATAATCTTACATGCTAGGAGAAAAGGACATTTTTGAAGTGACAAACAAAAGAAGCAACTAAAGTGTTTTTCTCCACGCAAGAGAAGTAATTAAATCGGTTGCACAAACTGAGCATGGTAACTAATACATATTGCAATGCATATCCCATAAGCTTGGTCCAATAATGAAAAGGTTTTGCAGCAACACAGATGAGATGTGGTGCTTCCAACCAAAGAAGACCTGCTATTTAGATGCTTGTTCAAGGTTGAATTGACTGTCACTGAAATGCGATCAACTGTTGTCACAAAGTAAGACATGAGACGCATCCTGGTACAACCATCACTCCCAGATTGAAGTATGCAATTATAACTATTACTGAATGGCAAAAATCTGGCACAAGAATACCACGTTATAGAGGGTTCGGGTATAAGCATATGCGATAGATGATCCAAATTCTAAACAAATACTTCTAGTGAGCTTAGAATCGATTAAGCTATTGAGATTGATAATATAGTGTCAAGATTTTAACAGAGAAAGCATCATTGTACTGGTAATGAAGGGGCAAGGGAACAAAGAGAACACCTACAGAAGGATTAATGGAACCTGACTACTGGTCCCTTGTTTCATTTTTCATGATTGCAGAAGCTTAAGTACTTGAGCTATCCACAAAAACCCTAAAACTACTTACTTAATCCACTGCACCTCTATCAAGATAAATCATACTGTAGGTGTTGGCATCTATGATCATTCCCTTATTCATATTCTGCAACTCCAGTCACACATATAAGACAAGCTTTTTGTTCACATACTAACAGAAGTGTAGCTTCTATGAATCTACTTCAAGCACTACAGACTTGAATCAACTTTCAGAATTGAATTCACGTGCACAAAATCAAGAGCTGCCTATGGTAAGGTGTCATCTCTATTCTTGAGGTCCAATTAACAGGATAACGGTGATCAACTTAAGCAGCATGTATAACAAATTATGTAATTTGCACGTGCTCCTAGCAATATCATGTAAATGCAGGGTGTCTCGCACCAATATATCAGGACTGAAGGAGGAAACTTACAGTCTGCACGTCGGTGTCTTGGAGCGTTATTGGTGGCAGTCCGAAAGCCGAACCTCTTTGGCCTCCAACTGAGTTCGATCAGATATTAATTGTCATTCGCCTAAGTGAAAACAACCCACGGGTACAGACGTCTAAAGGCCAGCACATCTGAACAAAAACCATGATTTAGACTTGGCCGTTTTCAGCCATTAGAAAGACAAACATCAGTTTTTTAGTCAGTTAACAATACAAACAACAGCCACTGAAAAAGAACACTTACTGAATAAAACAAACATTGCAGAAAAGCTATCATGTATACTTGCATTGCATAAACATGAGCAGAAACAAAGCTAGAGTTTTACGCAAAGAAACAATTGACGAGAAGCAGCAAATAATATTGCTATCCTTCCACAGTACAGTTTTCTTCAGATTTCTGAAGAGACTCAGACAACGAGCCAAACTAAAAATTGAAAGCATTTGTACACCAGGGAAAGACAATGAGCCAAATTAAAAATTTAGAGCTGCCAAAGAAAATGATTAAAATAAAGATAAGTAGTCAAGCAGTACATTTAGAGCAATTTGTACGGTTGATCTAGTGTACGAGTAAGAGCATCTTCAGCCAAACTTAAAATTCAGAAAATGTTGCAGCCTGAATATGAAGAGCAGTGGACTCACGTTTGAGTCTGGTGCAAGCTCCGAGGAATTTCAAGCAGAATCACGTGGTGCGGTGGTGGCTTCTCTCCCCCTCCTATGCAGAGACGTCGGAGCCCCTCGCACCTCACCCCTGTGGTGGCGTAGTCCAGCCCCTCCTCGCTCTCCTTGGCGATGGCGCCAGGTTGCCTGGCTTCCAATGAACGGGCACAACTTTCCTCCCTCTCTCCTGCTTGGTGGTTACCCTTCTTCTTCTCCGCGACGATGACTAACACCCTCCACCCTCTCGTCAGCGGCGCGACATGGAAGAGCACAATAACGAATAACGGCTGTTTACAGATGTTTCTTGTAAGTACAGACAATCTGCTTCTGATAATAGAAATCAGAGCTAGGCAAAAATATTTATCAAAAGATATTGTGTGATCATCTGTTCCTGAAGGAATTACTTCGGAATGTAAATACCTAGCATGGACCCATAATTACTAATGTTAGTATCGTACATAGTAATGGATACCATTACTTCATGTGTAATCATCTGTTCCTAAAAGAACTGCTTCAAAATAGAAATAGGTGGCACGGACCCATAATTACAATGTTAGTATAGTACACGGTCATGGATATTGTTTCTTTCTCATCCTCTGTCTTCACAAAAAACAGATTAAGGATAATATTATTATAGAGCTCGGAGATCAATAAGTAGTCAAATATGTGGTTTAATTTCTCCAGAAATAACTTAGGGTTCACAGGCTACTTCTCCATGCATTGGTCTTGGGATTTCAATGGTCAACAGATACAAACAACATGCTTTTGTTGCACATTCTCGGATAAAAGTTGCATTCCTATGCATCTGAATTGAGGAGACTATAATTGCTGATGGTTGGAAACTTGGGAGTGTGTTCAAGGAACATTCTGGAAAATAAATTGCAATGTTGTACCTGGTAGCAATCATGATCTCACAACGCATGCTTTGGTGAAGGAAAGACGGACAAAGTACATCGATCTGCAGACCGTGTCTAAAATATGATGTTCTTGCTACACTAAATTAGCTTCTTACAAAATTACATGTTGATATGGGTGGAAGAGGGACAGGCACATACCTCAAAGTGTTCGGTCAACAAGTGTAAGCATAGTTATCGTCCATCTAGTACTGCAGGTTCCCGATCTAGAGTTCAATCCGCACACCACCTACATCTTTCACCTGGATTCGCTCTATAATTGTGGGACTCACAATTGTACACGCCTCTGCAATGCCACACTCTTTCTTATGCAACTTGCTAGTGACAAAGATGACCAAATCAATGGCGCAGATCTGTAGTAAAATTGCTGCTTGATTCTTCCAATTGCCTCATCAATTTTTCTATTAATTAAATGAAATAACAAAGCAATCACATCATCTAGATCAAATCCACACGCATTCCTCCTTGGTCCTTGATTTGCACCTCTCTTGCGGTAACAACTCTATTTCTGTCAAACAAATGGCCCTTGCTGCATCAAATCCTGCATATATAATGGTGATGTCAGTGGCAAATTATGCAGCTGCACTCATATAGGTTAAAAACACACACAAAAAATAAGAGGAGGCAGTGCTGACTTAAACAACAGCATAAAATCCTTATATCATAATTTCAAAGACGGGAAATAAACCTCAACCTCAAGCATGTGAGGTCTTCTTAGCAAAAGGAAATTTAACCAGTGTTTGCAAAAGTGTAGTGAAAACTTAAATTGCTGAAATTAAATTGTCAGATAGCTGGAATCCTCAATCACTTTTTTGCTTGAGGGCTGAAAATCACATCCCCTGAATTTCAAACGAAATTTAGGACCATATCATCAAATACAGGAAATATGTGTAAATTACCAAGGGAAGAAACATGAAGTAAACCTATAGTTTGACCAGCTAGTGCTCAATTTCACCAACGAAAAGCCTTAAATATTGGCACAAGCATCCAAGCGACAAGAAAATACCTCACGGCGGAAGATTCATGCAAGAATAGGCCGGTGTTGAAGTAGTGCAGGATGGAATTGTGGCCGCCTCGACCCTCCTCCCTAATCTCCAGAAGCGGCAATGCTCCTCACCAACGGAGCTTCGGGTCAACTCAATGGCAAGTCAAACTTCACCCGTCCACCCGGATCGAGCAGGGAGGCCGGCGGACGGGCGGATCAGCGCAGGAGGTTTGGTGGTGGCCGGATCCGGCGCGGCGGAGCAGAGGATGCGGATCCGGGAAGGGGCGGCCGGATCCCGCCGGAGTTGTGGCCGGAGGGAGGCGGGCGCGGCTGCCGGCGAAGCTTGGGGCAGCCATGGCGGCGCTGCAATGAGAGGGAGAGAAAATGATGGGAGGGAAGGATGAAGGAGAGGGAGGAGGAGAAGGCAGGTGCGACGACGTGACCTGGTCGTGGAGGTGGTGATCTCCGGTGAGGCCAGCCGGCGCGGCGAGGCAGCGGAGGAAGCCGGGGTCGGGGCGAGCCCCTCCGTGGCTCGGGCGCACGCGTTTTTGGCCCTAAAAAGGATCGCGGGTCGAATACACAAAAATGCAGGGTTCTTTTTCAAAAACGAATCGTTTTCTCATATACCCACTTAAAATAGGACTGCGGGTTGAATACTCAGAAACAGAGGGGCTTTTTTGCAAAAACGGTGACGGCGGACGACCAGAAGCGATACCCGCTTTATTAGTAGGTAAAGATATATACATATATATATATATATATATATATACATATATATATATACATACATATATATATATATATATATAGGACAAATGTTTCCTACAAGCAGTGGTAGTTACCACCACTTGCGTTTTGTATGTTGTATGTAGTATCTGTCGAAACCGAGAGTATGTACGTGTAGTATGTAGTATATAATAATGATTAGGTAGTATATATACTAATTTTTAGGTAGTATGTACCATTTTTGAGTATGCTCTTTTTATGTACAAATATGTACGTATTTCATAAATATAAAAAACTATGGGCTCATATGCAATTTTTCATGTAACTTGCTTTGAAATATATATATATATATATATATATATATATATATATATATATATATATATATATATATATATAGGAAAATCCATCCTACCATTCGTGGTAGTTACCCACATGTCTCATATACTACCATGTGGTACTATATATACTATTTTATTATTTTAAATATGTTCATATAATATATCTAAGATATTTCAAAACAAGTTACATGAAAAATTTCACATGAGCCCATAGTTTTGTTATATTTGTGAAA
Organism: Aegilops longissima; assembly: GCA_021605205.1. Lineage (NCBI taxonomy): Eukaryota > Viridiplantae > Streptophyta > Magnoliopsida > Poales > Poaceae > Aegilops > Aegilops longissima. The sequence continues at coordinate 12,222,960 of CM038681.1, forward strand.
TACGTATATATTTGTACGTAAAAAAAGCATACTCAAAAATGGTACATACTACTTAAAATTTTGTATATATACTACCTAATCATTATTATATACTACATACTACACGCATATACTCTCGGTTTCGACAGATACTACATACAACATACAAAACGCAAGTGGTGGTAACTACCACTGCTTGTAGGAAACATTTGTCCTATATATATATATATATATATATATATATATATATATATATATATATATATATATATATATATATATATATATATATATAGAGGATGGATTTGCTATCAACAACAACTAGTGTGTGTGCTATCGGAACCGTTGATTCGCATCGAGATCCCAACTTTGGTATGGATAAGGTGCCCAATTGTTGAATTATGGGAGATCACATTTACAGAAGAGGAAAGCATGTGGGGAACTTTACGGTGTTGTGGATGAAAATGGCAAGCTAGGTTCTGAAATGGCAGGCTTATTCATGGAATGGGTGCAGCGGCTTTCTAGCATTGGTCCTTGAGCATGATCTTTTTAGGAAAGCCTAATGGACAGGTTTTGTTGCATTGCTAACTCTCAAAGGTTCCATTCATCTTTGGGTTTTTTAGTAGGTGTAACTTTCATTTTTCTACATCACCTGCCGCTGGTTTGGAACCTTTTGCATCACCGACAGGAAAGTACTGCATTTGTTCTGGATCTCCCGGTTGGCATCATGTTTTTTATTGCATACCTAGTTAGGAACTTCCATGAATCCTTCATTCTTTTCAGTCTTGCAAGCGGTGCTAGCCAGTGCCCATTATGCATCCGAAAGGGCCATGGAATGCACACCAAAAATGAGTTTGTAGTTAAGATTATGTTATTTGGTTGCAGTGCCAGCACGTGGCCATAACTGCATCTCTTTGGTTGGAGTGCTTTAATCGCCAATATATACTGCTGCATCCAGTGGCGGAGCCACCGCCCAGCGACCCTGGGCACTTGCCCGGGCTCGCTCGCTCGTAAAAGCAGCGATCGATAGATTATACAGAGGCCTTAAACTGATCGATAGCTTGCTTACCCGGGCAAAAAGAATTGGGCCTTCTTTTCTCACCGGTTCACAGCCCAACAAACAAGCAGTACTGCAGTCTGCGGCCTAGGCCGGAAAAGAAACAACGCCCGGAATACCTACGATGGACGGTTCGATTGCTCCAACTCTCTTGTCCCTTCGTTTCTCACACGCGAGCGCAGGTACTGGGCGACAGAGGGGCCCTGGCGGCTGATCTTGAGGCTGAGCCCTAGACGGCAAGACGCAGGGCCGGCGGCGAGCGACGCTAGGCTCCCAAGCAGTCTACTCGTCCGACTCTCCTTCCTTTAATCCGGCTTCGGCTTCCTTCGGTAAGAAATCTCTGCCGAAATTAGGGCTAGGGATCCCTCATCTCTGAAGTCTGAATAATTGGTATGGGTTAGGGTCCTTAGGGAAGTAGGGATTGATGCGACGTATGGATCAAAATACATACACACCCGTCTAATTATACATATGCAGGCTATGGTGTGTGAAAAGCAACTAATGGTGTGAGAGTTCAAGGTCGGGCTCAGGGGTTAGGGCTTAAATTTAGGGGGGGAAATCGTTGGGGATGATCATGAATTCATGACTAGATAAAAATTGTTTTTTTTTGCTGCTGAAACTACAAAATCTAGGTATATAAGAAGAGGGCAGCTTGCAGACCATGGAATTCATGCAGTATTTCTTACCTTCAAACCGAATAAACTGCGTAGCGAGATAAATAATGAATGGTTCAAATGTTACACCAAGCGAGAGTTATTCAAGTTAGTTGATGATAAAGATAATATTCAAACATTTACTGCAATGAAGTCTCTGAAAGGGCATTTGCCTTGTGATTTTCTTTAGCACATTGTCAGTATATTCCATCTAACCATCACTATTAATGCAAGCATTCCATTGTAATATATTCACATCTCACAACCAAATTTCTTTTAGTAATCATTTTTTTTATCTTGTAGTGCCTTCTAGGAATTTGGCCATGGCGAGTTTTCCTACAAGCAGGAAGGTTATATATCTTTCTTTTGGAAAAAATGAACAAGTAAAAGATGCTTTTGATTGTGGTGGAAGAAAACTGCACAATATGACATGCGGCAACATCTGGTATGGATAGCTTACTTTTGCTGGCAACATGGCGAGTTTCGGCGGAGCGGTGCTTCATCCTACTTATTGATGGCGGCGTATCTCGGCGGCGTGGCGCAGTGGAGATTCGGCGTTCGATGTGTGACGATGGACTCGCGCAGGAGGACGAAGTTGTCTGGTGTCGTGGTGATGTCGATGGCTTAGTGGCCAGACAAGGTAGAAGCCTCAATATTTGCTCTGAAAACGGACCTGTGGAAGATGGCGGCGACGACACACGAGTGCGTCGGACCGGTTTGTACCCCAGACCCGGTATGTGGTTCGGCTGGGGCTTCCGGCTTTTGATGTTAGGCTTAGGTGAGTGGTCTGGATAGTGGCCCAGCTAGCACCCCTTCATCATTTTGATGTTAGGCTTACATGAGTGGTCTGAGTAGTGACCCAGCTAGCATGCCTTCATCATTTAAATAGGAGTAGCGGCATATGTTTCCGAGATGATGGATTCAGGCATATTGTTGTAATACTTTGTAAGGTCCTCGAAAATAATCAATAAAGTGGCCGCATGCATCTCCCAGATGCAGAGACCGGGGGTCATCCTTCTTTTCTAAAAAAGAAGCCACCATTGGCCGGTGCGGTGAGAGCATCTGGACAAGGCTGCTGCGAATCAAAGATTTTGTTGGTAACGATCCAGCGACAACCAGGCTCTTGCGAATATCAAAGATTTAAACGCTGGCTCGAAGAGAAAATACAGAAAATACAGCCGACGATGACGGCTCGCCGGAGTCGCGCATCTACTTCTAGTTGGAGAAAATTCAGGACAGCCGACGACGACGGCTCGCCGGAGTCGCCCATGCTTCCCGTTAGAGAAATACAGCCGCCGATGATGGCACATGTCGGAATCGCCCATCCGCTTTTCTCGATCGCTAATGAAGTTTTCGAAGCGCTAATGAAGTTTCATCGGTAGACGGATTGCAGCAGCATCAGCGGGCCTGATGTGGACAAAGACGATGTCTAACTAATGACTGTACTTTAGTCCCATACCTGTTCCTGAGAGAGATTCTGCCCTCCTTAAAAGGATGAGTGTGCGCACTGTTTCACCAACACAGCTAGTTGAATAGTCCGGGCCTACCATGAACTTAGTTATTATAAGTATAAATAAAAATAAGATAATATACAATAGAGCTATGAATTGGTTGCTGTGTTGTGCGTAGGATAAGCCTACATGGTGTGTAGATGGAGAGAATGTAACTGAAAGACCTGTCAGACCAGTTTTTGACTTAGCTAGCTTTCAGACACGCTAACTAAAGATGCCAGCGAGCTTTTGAGGCATTTCTTAAAAACGCCATGGAATGCCTGACATTCGGAGGCGTTATTGTAAAATGCCTTCGTTAGCCTTTCGCGCTAACTAAAGATGCCAGCGAGCTTTTGAGGCATTTCTTAAAAACGCCGTGGAATGCCTGACATTCGGAGGCGTTATTGTAAAATGCCTTCGTTAGCCTTTCGCGCTAACTAAAGATGCCAGCGAGCTTTTGAGGCATTTCTTAAAAACACCGTGGAATGCCTGACATTCGGAGGCAGGGACCAGTGCGGCCAGGACCGGACTGGTCGTCGTGCCATGATTTCCTGCTACGCATACAATGTCTAAGAAGAGTGCAGCGAGCTTGTCAGAATGTTCAGATTATTGCACCTCCTATTCTTGCTATACCAGATACGTCCTTTAACATGTAATCTGTTCAAAGTTTACATAGAAGGTTTCCTGATTGCAATGACCTGCGTCTAGCTTAGCTCGGTTAGACTTGTTTTTCCTTTAAGTAATTCCTGATTGCAATGTCCTGTTACAGAAGCCGGTGGTAGTAAGAACCCTGAACACAACTTAGTATTTTCAGTTTTTTTAGAAATCAGAACCAATATCTTAGCGAAAAAACAAAAGGATTCTTATTCATCTCATTTTGATACAAAACTATCATTCGGTCAGCACAAGCTGGGCAACAAACTGCCACTTTCAGGGGGGAAACATTGCATTAGGGTACAAGACGAGTCAATATAGCTGAAACCACGACAATGAGGAAGAGCTCAAAAACTCCAGGTCAACGCATTAGTATGTGACACGAAAAAAGTTCTGCACTACAAGTTCAGCCATGATTCGAATAAGAACTACAAGTTCAGTCATGATCTGAATAAGAATTATATCAATTGCGGCCACAAGCACGCGCATGGGCATCAAAATTTCTTCAACACCAGCAGCTGGCGGCATGCACACAATATCTTCAACAACTTTAACTAACTACATCTTACGAGATTTCACATAAAAAGCACAAGCTGCATGCATGGAAGCAAAAAATTTGAGCCGAAAAATCAGTGGAGAAATCAGCCTCATTGCTATAGAGGAGGGGCGAGGAGGGAGCCAGAAGGAGGGTGCTGATGATCCATGAACATCTATTTTATTAAAAAAAAAAACTAGAGAAGGGAGGAGCGACAAGCAGCATGCTCTCTGAGCCGCTCTTTACATTGATAAAAGCTTCACTAATCATACAACCTTGTCAGCAAGGCAAAAAAAAATCCTAATCAAGCCAAAACAATAATTAATTACAAAAGGAGAGGAAAGTTGAACTATAAAAAGCAAGCATAAGTGTGCTCACCCGTGCACATCTATCTACTAGATGCAAAATCAAGCAGGCACAAGTCACAGCCTCAACAAAAAAATCCATCACTATCTGCACTTCACAATCTCACCATCCTCACAAAACAAAATAGCCACGCAATTCTAAGAGCAGGGTGCACATTTCATTTATTCAGAGAACATAGTGCACACGCACACGCAGGGGTCAAACATTTATCAGACAACACAGGTTTAAAAGATATAGAGATTGAGACTTCATGGTCATTTAAAACAAACTGGATAATCTGCCATCAGATTAATGGTAACTCCCAAAATTTCAGAGAAGAGTCAAACTGACAGATCTAGCAGGTTTTATCATTGTCAGAATAGCATAAATGAAATATATGAAAACATGATAGAAAATCGGGGTCAAACATTTATCAGACAACACAGGTTTAAAAGATATAGAGATTGACACTTCATGGTCATTTAAAACAAACTGGATAATCTGCCATCAGATTAATGGTAACTCCCAAAATTTCAGAGAAGAGTCAAACTGACAGATCTAGCAGGTTTTATCATTGTCAGAATAGCATAAATGAAATATATGAAAACATGATAGAAAATCTTGAAGCGAATGGATAACCAATAAGCCAGCCACCCCAATTCACGCACCTATGAGGACTGTGATAGCACGCTCCCCACGCTCCAGTTGCAAGCGAATGCGCCGCCGCAGGCAGCAAGTTCTACACGACCATTGGCGCGGGCGTCTTCCCCGCCACCCGAGCTAAAAAGCTCAGAGGGTGAGGCAGCTAACCCATGTAGCACATACACCTTAAAACTGGAACCACGAGCCATGTATGATGGAAAGTAACCAGTTCAAAATCCATCCAGCTCGCTCTAAAACTGCATACAACGATGGACATGTTAACATCAAAATTTGAAAATATGAAACGACCGACAACGGCACTAGCCAGAACACCAACAATGCACATGAGCTAAAGAGGAAGTTGGGTAGCAGGGTGAAGAACTCGCAGCAAATCAAAAAAAAAAATGTAACAGCAATCTCACCTTCGAGCAACCATAAAATCAACTTCAACGCATGTGGTTATCCCAATCTGCAGGTAGTTCTCCAGACAAATCTGGCCTTGTGGAAGAGGATGGGGGAAACGAAATAAAAACTACTACAATTCCCACAAATCCACTTCAGTTTGGCGACATGGCGCAGGAGGGTTGTTGCTGTGTGTGCCTGGGAGGCGAAGGTTGCATGGTGGGAGACAAATGAGCGATTCCTCATCCATGAATTACATATTAGCACCTGCATAATCGTCGCACGGCCCGTGATGGATGAGCTCCACAGGTGACGCCCACGACCTTCGGAGAAGGGGTGGGAGTCGAGTGGAGGTCCTCGCTGGAGAAGGATTGGGGCGGTGGGATCTAGATCGAGATGGAGACGAGAGAGAGAGAGGGACCGGTGATGGAGGACTGAACGAGGAAGAGAGAAACGGGATGGAAATAGCCCAGCCCACAACCTTAGCATAGCACCGCCGAAAATACAAACCATCAAAAAAAAATGCACGAACCTTACCTGCGCATGGAACCGATCGCACATTGAGAACCTTTTGTGGGCTGGGACCCTTTGCTCGGCCCGAACACTTACACAGTGCAGGCATGCCAGGCTATGGGCTGGGCCTAATGCCTATGCATGCCAGGAAGTGGTCCAGATTCAGCTAAAAGAGGAAATAAACTTCACACAGCCAAAATAATGAAAATGTTTAGAGGGAAAGGAAGTGGACCAGATCCCAACACGAGCATGTGGCTCAGATTGGGCCAATGTAATATTGGGCGGCCATTTGTGCGTGCGTCCAAGATGGGCACCTACGGCCGCTCGATTTTTTTAACACAGTACAGACGCAAGCACTCATATACACGCGCATACACTCATTCCTATAAACGCACATACACACACCCTATCCTTATGAGCATCTCCGAAAGACTGAGCCGGCATATCATCTTGAAATTTACGAAGTCACTGTAGGCACCTCATCATCGACGGGAATATCTCCTCCCACTGAATGCAAATCGCCGGAAATTCTGAAATAAATCCAGGAATAAATGCGAGCACCAGAAATTGAATCCTGAAAAGCTGGGGATACCACAGTCCCTCTAACCATCGAACCACAGATTAGTTCGCTACGGCCGCTCGATCGATCGGTGATCCACACGTATGGCTTTGCTGCGGTCACCCCTTCCAACATGTTTTGTACTCCATCCGTTTCATAATAAAAGAGTGTTATTTCTCTTATATTATGATACGGAGGGAGTAATTTTGAGGGCGAGGAAAGGAGATTTGGATAGTGGAGCTGTAACGAGATTAGACGGACCTTTGTTGCTGGACCTGCAAATCCATCTTAAAAATTATAGGTTCAGGTTTGGCCCGCGCCTCATCTAAGAGGGCGAAGGGTAGACCTTAGGTTCGGCCCTCTTCTTTGTTTGTTGCTGACAGTGTGTTCTACTTCTATGCATTTTCTGCCAACCGGTGGCTTGATTGGTTCCAACATTGTAGAAGACCTGGAGACCGGATGGTAGAGAAGTGGAGGATGGTGAAGGGCTCCGCAAGAAGGCAACTTCCCTACATGCTCTACTCTGCTGAGGTTATTCTGAGGGTTGACGGCTACTTTGGGCTTGTTTGCTTTGCAGCCTAAGGTTGCCATGTCTAAGCTTAAGCGTACCATAATATTTTGGGCATGTATTTGATTCATTGTCACACTTGTGGCTTGCCATACTTTTCTAGCTACATGGTCCACATGTCATAGACTCAACTTTTTGCTAAATCATGCCACACTTGTGGTGGCCAAGGGGTTGTTTGGTTTGATACTAAGTTTGCCAAAGCTTGCCACACCTAAGGTTAGGTAAATTTGACCAACTTAAGTGTGTGTTTGGTTCAAGCCACATCTTAGGCAAGCCACACTATGATCCCACATCACATACACACAACAAGTGTGGCAAGATTCCTTTAGACTTGCCAACTTATGGCTCTCATTTTTTAAGAACTAACCTTAGGCAAGTTTGATAACATTATATGGCAAAGTGTGGCACTCCTAGGCCTAAAACCAAACAATCCCTTGTTAGCGACACTTTTTATGGCAGCCACACTTTGCCTAAGCTTAGTTGTGGCAAAGTTAGTCATGAACCAAACAGACTCTTTGCATCTTCAACTTTCCTACAACGTCTGTGGCAGTGGTATTCCTCGCCGGGCTCTAGTGATTGGGAAAATTTGGAGACCGGGGTTGAGGAGACGTGTGGAGGGGCTGGCAGGGGAGGCTTGTCCCTGTGCTGCACTCCGGCGACCGGCACAATGATAGCATCGGTATTCTTACTGATACCATTCGAAGCTAGGTTCGAAAGGGTTTGTCCCGGCTGAACCCTAATTAATTATTTTTTAGGTGAACTGTTGGACCCTAATTAATGGTTCTCCGTGCTAGACCTTGTCTTTGAATTGAGATTAGAGAAAGGTGTAACAGCTCCCGGGTGCCTAGACATCCTCTATGAACAATCAAATCAAAAAATAGAAAACAAAATCAAAAAAATCTGAAACTTTGCAACATCAAAGATGGTCGAATTTTGTAGGTTTTTGCAAGTTTCATGTCAAAATATCATACAGAGAAAGGTGTATAGACGGATTTCAAATTTCAGTGGAAAAAGTGCTAAAAACTTCATGCACTGAAATCTTTTTCATGTGTTGAGCTATTCAAATGGTTTTTGGCATGAAAACTTGCAAGCACCTACAAAGTTTGATCATTTTTTATGTTGCAAAGTTTCAGAATTTTTTTTAGTTTTTTTTCTATTTATTGTTGGGGAACGTTGCATTAGAAAAATCTACGCACACGCAAGATCTATCCATGGAGATGCATAGCTACGAGAGGAGAGAGCATCTTCATACCCTTGAAGATCACTAAGCGGAAGCGTGTATCAACGCGGTTGATGTGGTCGTACACCTTCACGATCCGTCCCGATCAAGTACTGAATGTACGACACCTCCACGTTCAGCACACGTTCAGCTCGATGACGACCTCGCCTTCTTGATCCAGCAAGAGAGGCAAAGTAGTAGATGAGTTCCTGCAGCACGACAGCGTGGTGACGGTTGGTGATGAAGAACAATCTCCGCAGGGCTTCGACAAGAACTACAAAACTAGACGGAGGATAAACTAGAGGGACGGGGTTGCCGGCACATGGCTTGGTGAATCTTGATGTGTCTTGGGTGCTAGCCCTACCCCTCTATTTATATGTTGAGCCCTGGGGTCGAAACTTGGAGTAAAAGCCTCCTCAAAGTCGGTTTTGCCTGAAAGGCAAGAGTCCTTCTTGGACTCCAGGACCAGACGCCACGGTCCCTGGCGTCTGGGGTCCCTGGCGTCTGGCCTCTGGTCTCCGCAAAACATCCTTTTTCTCTTTCCAAAACCCTCGTGGGTTTTCCCCTTTGGCCCAAATAAAGTGTTGTCGTACGCAAACATTTCGGGAAACATCCGAAACCCCTTCCGGTGAATTACGGAACCCTTCTGAAGACCAAACACTATTATCCCATATATCAATCTTTACCTCCGGACCATTCCGGAGCTCCCCGTCATGTCCGTGATCTTATCCGGGACTCCGACGGTCACCAACATACATAACTCATATAATACTATATCGTCAACAAACGTTAAGCGTGCGCACCCTACGGGTTCGATAACTACGTAGACATGGTCGAGACACCTCTCCGGTCAATAACCAATAGTGGAACCTGGATGCCCATATTGGCTCCTACATATTCTACGAAGATCTTTATCGGTCGAACCTTATGATAACATACGTAATTCCCTTTGTCCATCTGTATGTTACTTGTCCGAGATTCGATCGTCGGTATCTTCATACCTAGTTCAATCTCGTTACTGGCAAGTCTCTTTACTCATTCCGTAATACATCATTCTGCAAGTAACTCATTAGTCACTTTGCTTGCAAGGCTTCTTATTATGTGTATTACCGAGAGGGCCCAGAGATACCTCTCTGATACTCGGAGTGACAAATTCTAATCTTGATCTATGTCAACTCAAAAATCACCTTCGAAGATACCTGTAGAGCATCTTTATGATCACCCAGTTACGTCGTGACGTTTGATAGCACACAAGGTATTCCTCCGGTATCCGGGAGTTGCATAATATCATAGTCGAAGGAATATGTATTTGACATGATGAAAACAATAGCAATAAACTGAACAATCATTATGCTAAGATAACGGATAGGTCTTGTCCATCACATCATTCTCCTAATGATGTGATCCCGTTATCAAATGACAACACATGTCTATGGTTAGGAAACCTTAACCATCTTTGATCAATGAGCTAGTCTAGTAGAGGCTTACTAGGGACACGGTATTTGTCCATGTATTCACACATGTATTTAAGTTTCCGGTCAATACAATTCTAGCATGAATAATAAACCTTTATCATGAATAAGGAAATATAAAATAACAACTTTATTATTGCCTCTAGGGCATATTTCCTTCATTTATTTCGATTTTACTGTTCATAGAGGGTGCCTAGGCACCCGGGAGCTGAAAATCCACGCTCCTTCGAATTTTGTCCCAGAGAATCGATTGCGGTTGCACATGAATTAGCTAGGATTGCCAGAAGTTTGCTTTGTAAACAGTGGTTAGATAATGCTCCTTATGAGCTTCTTCCCCTACTACTTAAAGAGTAAGCCTGATCACGAATGAATAAAGAGGAAGTAAAGTGGTAAAAAAAACCATCTCTCACAATTAATCCCAGTTTCTTTGAAAAGAAAATATGTTCTTTGAGAGTATTTTTGACTGTAACCTAAACCTGGGCATGGGCAGCATGGCCCGACAACCCGACCCCGGCTAGAACGGGCTTGACCATCAGGGCTAGACTCGGGCCTATATCTTTAGCCCAAAAATAAATTTAGGTTGGGATCGGGCTTTATTTTTAGCCCCCAAAATAACATGTCATGTGTTGGGGAACGTAGTAATTTCAAAAATTTTCCTACGATCACGCAAGACCATGGTGATGGCATAGCAACGAGAGGGGAGAGTGTCCGTCCACGTACCCTCGTAGACCGAAAGCGGAAGCGTTATAACAACGCTGTTGATGTAGTCGTACGTCTCCACGATCCGACCGATCCAAGCACCGAACGTACGGCACCTCCGAGTTCTGCACACGTTCAGCTCGATGACGATCCCCGGACTCCGATCCAGCAAAGTGTCGGGGATGAGTTCCGTCAGCACGACGGCGTGGTGACGATGTTGATGCTCCACCGACGCAGGGCTTCGCCTAAGCTCCGCGACGATATGACTTCTCCGGCGCAGGGCTTCTCCTAAGCTCCGTGACGATATGACCGAAGTGGAATATGGTGGAAGGGGGCACCGCACATGGCTAAGGCAAGATCCGTAGATCAACTTGTGTGTCTTGGGGTGCCCCCTGCCCCCGTATATAAAGGAGCCAAGGGGGAGGTGGCCGGCCCTAGGGGAGGCGCACCAAGGAGGAGTCCTACTCCCACCGGGAGTAGGACTCCCCCTCTCCTAGTTGGACTAGGATTGGAGGAGGGAAGAGGAAGGCGCCGCCCCTTCCTTGTCCTATTCGGACTAGAGGGGAGGCGCAGCCCACCTTGGCCTGCCCTTCCTCTTCTCCCATGGCCCATTAAGGCCCATAGACTTCCGGGGTTCCGTAACCTCCGGTACTCGATAAAATCCCGATTTCACCGGAACACTTCCGATGTCCAAATGTAGGCTTCCAATATATCAATCTTTATGTCTCGACCATTTCGAGACTCCTCGTCATGTCCGTGATCACATCCGGGACTCCGAACAACCTTCGGTGCATCAATACTTATAAACTCATTATGAACTGTCATCGAAACGTTAAGCGTGCGGACCCTACGGGTTCGAGAACTATGTAGACATGACCTAGAACCATTCTCGGTCAATAACCAATAGCGGAACCTGGATGCCCATATTGGTTCCTACATATTCTACGAAGATCTTTATCGGTCAAACCGCATAACGACATACGTTGTTCCCTTTGTCATCGGTGTGTTACTTACCCGAGATTCGATCGTCGGTATCCAATACCTAGTTCAATCTCGTTACTGGTAAGTCTCTTTACTCGTTCCGTAATACATCATCTCACAACTAACTCATTAGTTGTAATGCTTGCAAGGCTTAAGTGATGTGCATTACCGAGAAGGCCTGGAGATACCTCTCCGACAATCGGAGTGACAAAACCTAATCTCGAAATACGCCAACCCAACAAGTACCTTTGGAGACACCTGTAGTACTCCTTTATAATCACCCGATTCGTTGTGACGTTTGGTAGTACCAAAGTGTTCCTCCGTAAACGGAGTTGCATAATCTCATAGTTATAGGAACATGTATGGGTCATGAAGAAAGCATTAACATACTAAACGATCAACTGTTAAGCTAACGGAATGGGTCATGTCAATCAGATCATTCAACTAATGATGTGACCTTGTTAATCAAATAACAACTCCTTGTTCATGGTTAGGAAACATAACCATCTTTGATTAACAAGCTAGTCAAGTAGAGGCATACTAGTGACATACTATTTGTCTATATATTCACACATGTATTATGTTTCCGGTTTAATACAATTCTAGCATGAATAATAAACATTTATCATGATATAAGGAAATAAATAATAACTTTTATTATTGCCTCTAGGGCATATTTCCTTCAGTCTCCCACTTGCACTAGAGTCAATAATCTAGATTACAAAGTAATGATCCTAACACCCATGGAGTCTTGGTGCTGATCATGTTTTGCTCGTGGAAGAGGCTTAGTCAACGGGTCTGCAACATTCAGATCCGTATGTATTTTGCAAATCTCTATGTCTCCCACTTGGACTTGGTCCCGAATGGAATTGAAGCATCTCTTGATGTGCTTGGTCCTCTTGTGAAATCTGGATTCCTTTGCCAAGGCAATTGCACCAGTATTGTCACAGAAGATCTTCATCGGTCCCGATGCACTAGGTATGACACCTAGATCGGAAATGAACTCTTTCATCCAGACTCCTTCATTTGCTGCTTCTGAAGCAGCTATGTACTCCGCTTCACATGTAGATCCCGCCACGACGCTTTGTTTAGAACTGCACCAACCGACAGCTCCACCGCTTAATAAAAACACGATCCGGTTTGCGATTTAGAATCGTCCGGATCAGTGTCAAAGCTTGCATCGACGTAACCATTTACGACTAGCTCTTTGTCACCTCCATATCGAGAAACATATCCTTAGTCCTTTTCGGTATTTCAGGATGTTCTTGACCGCTGTCCATGATCCACTCTGGATTACTTTGGTACCTTCCTGCCAAGCTTACAGCTAAGCATACGTCAGTCTGGTACACAGCATTGCATACATGATAGAGCCTATGGCTGAAGCATAGGAACATCTTTCATTTCTCTCTATCTTCTGCTGTGGTCGGGCATTGAGTCTGACTCAATCTTACACCTTGCAACACAGGTAAAAAACCTTTCTTTGCCTGATCCATTTTGAACTTTTTCAAAACTTTATCAAGGTATGTGCTTTGTGAAAGTCCAATTAAACGTCTTGATCTATCTCTATAGATCTTGATGCCCAATATGTATGCAGCTTCACCGAGGTCTTTCATTGAAAAACTTTTATTCAAGTATCCTTTTATGCTATCCAGAAATTCTATATCATTTCCAATCAATAATATGTCGTCCACATATAATATCAGAAATGCTACAGAGCTCCCACTCACTTTCTTGTAAATACAGGCTTCTCCAAAAGTCTGTACAAACCCATATGCTTTGATCACACTATCAAAGCGCTTATTCCAACTCCGAGAGGCTTGCACCAGACCATAAATTGATCGTTGGAGCTTGCACACTTTGTTAGCACCCTTTGGATCGACAAAACCTTCTGGTTGCATCATATACAACTCTTCTTCTAGAAATCCATTCAAGAATGCGGTTTTACATCCATTTGCCAAATTTCATAATCATAAAATGCGGCAATTGCTAACATGATTCGGACAGACTTAAGCATCGCCACGGGTGAGAAAGTCTCATCGTAGTCAACCCTTGAACTTGTCGAAAACCTTTTGCAACAAGTCGAGCTTTGTAGACAGTTACATTACCATCGGCGTCAGTCTTCTTCTTAAAGATCCATTTATTTTCAATGGCTTGCCGATCATCGGGCAAGTCAACCAAAGTCCATACTTTGTTCTCATACATGGATCCCATCTCAGATTTCATGGCTTCCAGCCATTTTATGAATCTGGGCTCACCATCGCTTCTTCATAGTTTGTAGGTTCGCCATGGTCAAGTAACATGACTTCCAGAATAAGATTACCGTACCACTCTGGTGCGTATTTTACTCTGGTTGACCTACGAGGTTCAGTAGCAACTTGATTTGAAACTTCATGATCATCATCATTAGTTTCCTCACTAATTGGTGTAGTTGTCACAGGAACCATTTCTTGTGATGAACTACTTTCAAATAAGGGAGCAGATACAGTTATCTCATCAAGTTCTACTTTCCTCCCACTCACTTCTTTCGAGAGAAACTCCTTCTCTAGAAAGGACCCGAATTTAGCAACGAAAATCTTGCCTTCAGATCTGTGATAGAAGGTGTACCCAACAGTCTCCTTTGGGTATCCTATGAAGACACATTTTTCCAATTTGGGTTCGAGCTTATCTGGTTGAAGTTTCTTTACATAAGCATCGCAGCCCCAAACTTTAAGAAACGACAACTTTGGTTTCTTGCCAAACCACAGTTCATAAGGCGTCGTCTCAACGGATTTTGACGGTGTCCTATTCAACGTGAATGCGGCCGTCTCTAAAGCATAACCCCAAAACGATAGCGGTAAATCGGAAATAGACATCATAGATCGCACCATATCTAGTAAAGTACGACACGACGCTCGACACACCATTTCTCTGTGGTGTTCCGGGTGGCGTGAGTTGCGAAACTATTCCACATTGTTTCAAATGTAAACCAAACTCGTAACTCAAATATTCTCCTCCACGATCAGATCGTAGAAACTTTATTTTCTTGTTACGATGATTTTCCACTTCACTCTGAAATTCTTTGAACTTTTCAAATGTTTCAGATTTGTGTTTCATTAAGTAGATATACCCATATCTGCTCAAATCATCTGTGAAGGTGAGAAAATAACGATACCCGCCGCGTGCCTCAACATTCATTGGACCACAAACATCAGTATGTATGATTTCCAACAAATCAGTTGCACGCCCATAGTTCCGAGAACGGCGTTTTTGTCATCTTGCCCATGAGGCACGGTTCGCAAGTACCAAGTGATTCATAATCAAGTGATTCCAGAAGCCCATCAGTATGGAGTTTCTTCATGCGTTTTAAACCGATATGACCTAAACGGCAGTGCCACAAATAAGTTGCACTATCATTATCAACTCTGCATCTTTTGGCTTCAATATTATGAATATGTGTATCACTACTGTCGAGATTCAACAAGAATAGACCATTCTTCAAGGGTGCATGACCATAAAAGATATTACTCATATAAATAGAACAACCATTATTCTCTGATTTAAATGAATAACCGCCTCGCAATAAACAAGATCCAGATATAATGTTCATGCTCAACGCTGGCACCAAATAACAATTATTTAGGTCTAAAACTAATCCCGAAGGTAGATGTAGAGGTAGCGTGTCGACTGCGATCACATCGACTTTGGAACCATTTCCAACGCAGATCGTCACCTCGTCCTTAGCCAATCTTCGCAATCCGTAGTTCCTGTTTGAGTTGCAAATATTAGCAACAGAACCAGTATCAAATACCGGTACTCTGCGAGTATTAGTAAGGTACACATCAATAACATGTATATCACATATACCTTTGATCACCTTGCCATCCTTTTATCCGCCAAATACTTGGGGCAGTTCCGCTTCAAAGGTGTCGATCGCTTGCAAGAAAACACTCGTTTCAGGCTTAGGTCCAGACTTGGGTTTCTTCTCTTGATCAGCAACTTTCTTGCTGTTCTTTTGAAGTTTCCTTCTTCTTCCCTTTGCCCTTTTCTTGAAACTAGTGGTCTTGCTGACCATCAACACTTGATGCTCTTTCTTGATTTCTACCTCATGCTTTCAGCATCGCCAAGAGCTCAGAATTGTCTTAGTCATCCCTTGCATATTATAGTTCATCACGAAGCTCTTGTAGCTTGGTGGCAGTGATTGGAGAATTCTGTCAATGACACTATCATCCGGAAGATTAACTCCCAGCTGAATTAAGTGATTGTTATACCCGGACATTTTGAGTATGTGCTCACCGATGTAACTATTCTCCTCCATCTTGCAGCTATAGAACTTATTGGAGACTTCATATCTCTCAATCCGGCATTTGCTTGAAATATTAACTTCAACTCTGGAACATCTCATATGCTCCATGACGCTCAAAACGCCGTTGAAGACCCGGTTCTAAGCCGTAAAGCATGGCACACTGAACTATAGAGTAGTCATCAGCTCGCTTTGCGACGCTCACAACTTCGCTCAAGATCGCAGCAGCTCTGTCACCCAGCGGTGCTTCCGGGACGTAATTTTTCGTGCAGCAATGAGGATAATCCTCAAGTTACGGACCCAGTCCGTAATTGCTACCATCATCTTTCAACTTTGCTTTCTCAAGGAACGCATTAAAATTCAACGGAACAACAGACGAGCCATCTATCTACAGTAAACATAGACAAGCAAAATACTATCGGTACTAAGTTCATGATAAATTTAAGTTTAATTAATCATATTAAAAACTCCCACTTAGACAGACATCTCTCTAGTCATCTAAGTGATTACGTGATCCAAATCAACTAAACCATGTCCGATCATCACGTGAGATGGAGTAGTTTCAATGGTGAACATCACTATGTTGATCATATCTACTATATGATTCACGCCGACCTTTCGGTCTCTCGTGTTCCGAGGCCATATCTGTTATATGCTAGGCTCGTCAAGTTTAACCTGAGTATTCGCGCGCAACTGTTTTGCACCCGTTGTATTTGAACGTAGAGCCTATCACACCCGATCATCACGTGGTGTCTCAGCACGAAGAACTTTCGCAACGGTGCATACTCAGGGAGAACACTTCTTGATAATTTTAGTGAGAGATCATCTTATAATGCTACCGTCAATCAAAGCAAGATAAGATGCATAAAGGATAAACATCACATGCAATCAATATAAGTGATATGATATGGTCATCATCATCTTGTGCTTGTGATCTCCATCGCCAAGCACCGCCATGATCACCATCGCCACCGGCGCGACACCTTGATCTCCATCGTAGCATCGTTGTCGTCTCGCCAACTATTGCTTCTACGACTATCGCTACTCCTTAGTGATAAAGTAAAGCAATTACATGGCGCTTGCATTTCATACAATAAAGCGACAACCATATGGCTCCTGCCATTGCCGATAACTCGGTTACAAAACATGATCATCTCATACAATAAAGTATAGCATCACGCTTTGACCACATCACATCACATCATGCCCTGCAAAAACAAGTTAGACGTCCTCTACTTTGTTGTTGCAAGTTTTACGTGGCTGCTACGGGCTGAGCAAGAACCGTTCTTACCTACGCATCAAAACCACAATGATACTTCGTCAAATAGACTCCGCTTTAACCTTCTCAAGGACCGGGCGTAGCCACACTCGATTCAACTAAAGTGAGAGAGCAGACACCGCCGTCACCTTTAAGCAACGAGTGCTCGAGCGGTGAAACCAGTCTCGCGAAGCGCACGCGTAATGTCGGTCCGGCCGCTTCATCTCACAATACCGCTGAACCAAAGTATGACATGCTGGTAGGCAGTATGACTTGTATCGTCCACAACTCACTTGTGTTCTACTCGTGCACATGACATCAACGCATAAAACCAGGCTCGATACCATTGTTGGGGAACGAGTAATTTTAAAAATTTCCTACGATCACGCAAGACCATGGTGATGGCATAGCAACGAGGGGAGAGTGTCCGCCCACGCACCCTCGTGAGACCGAAAGCGAAGCGTTATAACAACGCTGTTGATGTAGTCGACGCCTCCACGATCCGACCGATCCAAGCACCGAACGACGGCACCTCCGAAGAGTTCGCACACGCTCAGCTCGATGACGATCCCGGACTCCGATCCAGCAAAGTGTCGGGATGAGTTCCGTCAGACGACGGCGTGGGACGATGTTGATGCTCCACCGACGCAGGGCTTCGCCTAAGCTCCGCGACGATATGACTTCTCCGGCGCAGGCTTCTCCTAAGCTCCGTGACGATATGACCGAAGTGGAATATGGTGGAAGGGGCACCGCACACGGCTAAGGCAAGATCCGTAGATCAACTTGTGTGTCTTGGGGTGCCCCTGCCCCAGATATAAAGGAGCCAAGGGGAGGTGGCGGCCCTAGGGGAGGCGCGCTAAGGAGGAGTCCTACTCCCACCGAGTAGGACTCCCCTCTCCTAGTTGGACTAGGATTGGAGGAGGGGAAGAGGGAAGGGCGCCCCCCTTCCTTGGTCTATTCGGACTAGAGGGGGGGGGCGCAGCCCACCTTGGCCTGCCCTTCCTCTTCTCCCATGGCCCATTAAGGCCCATAGACTTCCGGGGTTCCGTAACCTCCTGCACTCGTAAAATCCCGATTTCACCCGGAACACTTCCGATGTCCAAATGTAGGCTTCCAATATATCAATCTTTATGTCTCGACCATTTCGAGACTCCTCGTCATGTCCGTGATCACATCCGGACTCAACAACCTTCGTGCATCAATACTTATAAACTCATTATGAACTGTCATCGAACGTTAGCGTGCGGACCCTACGGGTTCGAGAACTATGTAGACATGACCTAGAACCATTCTCGGTCAATAACCAATAGCGGAACCTGGATGCCCATATTGGTTCCTACATATTCTACGAAGATCTTTATCGGTCAAACCGCATAACGACATACGTTGTTCCCTTTGTCATCGGTGTGTTACTTACCCGAGATTCGATCGTCGGTATCCAATACCTAGTTCAATCTCGTTACGTAAGTCTCTTTACTCGTTCCGTAATACATCATCTCACAACTAACTCATTAGTTGTAATGCTTGCAAGGCTTAAGTGATGTGCATTACCGAGAAGGCTCGAGATACCTCTCGACAATCGGAGGACAAAACCTAATCTCAAATACGCCAACCCAACAAGTACCTTTGGAGACACCTGTAGTACTCCTTTATAATCACCCGATTCGTTGTGACGTTTGGTAGTACCAAAGTGTTCCTCCGTAAACGGAGTTGCATAATCTCATAGTTATAGGAACATGTATGGGTCATGAAGAAAGCATTAACATACTAAACGATCAACTGTTAAGCTAACGGAATGGGTCATGTCAATCAGATCATTCAACTAATGATGTGACCTTGTTAATCAAATAACAACTCCTTGTTCATGGTTAGGAAACATAACCATCTTTGATTAACAAGCTAGTCAAGTAGAGGCATACTAGTGACATACTATTTGTCTATATATTCACACATGTATTATGTTTCCGGTTTAATACAATTCTAGCATGAATAATAAACATTTATCATGATATAAGGAAATAAATAATAACTTTTATTATTGCCTCTAGGGCATATTTCCTTCATCATGGCCCTAGGGACATGAATAGCAAGCCAAAGCGCGCAGGACCAAGGCGAGAATGAGCCAACTACCATTTAGCCCGACCCCTGAACAAAACCAGCCCTACCCTTTCTAACCTAGTCACCACATCTCCAGTTTTAGTATTGGGTATTTTAATCCATCACCCTTCCTCTTTCTTGAGCTTCTGCCGCCGGTTCAATCGGTGCTAGTGAGCGCACCATCATGATCCTCTCTCTCCTCTGTGCCCATTTCAATCTATTGTGTCACCTATCTTTGGCGTTAATGACTTTTACTTTCGTGAACCCTAAGGGCCACTTTGGTTAGAGAGTGGTCACCGCTGGGATCACTGCTCAATCCACGTTGAACACCCAGACGGGGAATAATTCCTGGATTTGAGTGATCCATTTGTCTGGTTAAGGTCGCAACAGTGAAAATCCCTGTCTAATCCACCCGAACTACGTTGTTCTAGGTGAGGAGAAAAGAATTTACTTTGAGCAGTGGAGTGAATATCCCTCTCAAACCAATCCCTTTGTAGATTTATTCCACTATGGGATTAGATCCCCTACAACCAAACATGACCTAAGGTTTATCATTGGACCTCATCAACACCAGCCCCTTCTTTGGTGAAAGTCAACACCATTTCCGCGCAGAACCTCTAGGCAACTGCGAGAAGTGATACATGATCTCAATGATGCAACAAAGGAAATAAGTAGGCCACACTTGGAGTTCAAGGTAGAGGCAGGATGCTTCAGTCGCCCTCACCGTCCTCCTAGAGCAACACCACTGGCTACGTAAAATGAGTGAGTGAGAGAGAGAGAGAGAGCGAGAGAGATTCTCTCAATTACATGTTGTCCTGTGCCAACATTGAGTTGTGATGTGGCCAAAACCATGACACGTCAAGTCAAAACCATGTTTGACAGAGAAATACCACTTTCAAGACTAAATGAGGCATTGTTGATGACCGCACACAACTAGAAGGATGCCGAGGATGACCTGATAGACTGGGAAGATCCCCGCCGAGGATTCCTCCGACGGGGATGATGACTTCGGCTCTGACGTTGACTTAGTTTAGGAGTTGATCTCTCCACCGTGGCTAGTCATATAAATCCGTG
Organism: Aegilops longissima; assembly: GCA_021605205.1. Taxonomy (NCBI): domain Eukaryota; kingdom Viridiplantae; phylum Streptophyta; class Magnoliopsida; order Poales; family Poaceae; genus Aegilops; species Aegilops longissima. The sequence continues at coordinate 12,243,436 of CM038681.1, forward strand.
CTTCAAATGTTTGAACCTTTATTGTAGTACTTATATGAAACTTTCTGTGGCATATTATATATGTTCGTGACTTCGTAGAGCCTTATTTGGTAGACGTGATAAACCTGCTTATATATATAGTCATACTACCTAATTGTAGCAGTGTTGGTAATCTATGATCATACCTCATCGTGATGACATTTTTTCCTGCCGATTTTTTATGTTGTTTCTCAATATTACTTTCATGACTTAGCACCAATGATAAAAGTGTTTAACTTCTTGAAGGAGGGCTCATGGTGCATAAGGTCTGCAATGTCTGCAAAATTCCCTGTAGGGATAGTTTATCCCATGCAGTAGAATTCGGGCTCTTCTTGAGGGACGGATTCGAAAAATCTGTGGTAACAATGTTTATCATTTAATTCTAACCATTTTCTGAATTCTTGTACTTTGCATACCATTAATTATTAACTGCATTATTCTTAATTGTTACATAGTGTATCTTATGCAATGTAAGGGTCCAATTCAATAATTTACTTGATGAAAATTTCAACTTTTCAGATGGTCAAGGACAATCGTACAAAATTGACATTTGTAAACAAAAGGATAAAACCATCATAGGAGGTGATGGATGGAACAAGTACATTGCAAATAATAAACTCACCGGGAGAGATTACATAGGCTTTTACTTGAAGAAAGCGGTCAACAAGTTAAGGATTAAGTATTTTCCGGACCAAGATGATGAGCTTGATGAACATGATGATGAGGATGATGAAGATGACGAGGACGATGATGATGATGATGATGATGAGAGCCAGGATTATGATGATGCTAGTGAGGATGACAACAGCCAGGAGCATGAGGATGATGATGAGGATGAGAAAGATGATGATGATGATCCATACAATTCTGCAATTTTCTCTCAAAGAATAAATAGCTTACTGAGGATGAGAAGGCCAATCTCATCGCGAGCCTACGATCAAGTGTGCACTACTTGGGGAGGCCATTTGTGCACCATTTTTCTAAGACCAACATCGTGAAACACACCATGGTATGTTTTGTCTCTTTTCTCTCATTTCATTCATAACACTATATATATGGCGAGATGTCTAACACTGTGTGCTCTATTTTGCTTTTAATCACGGGGATCATAGAAATTACCTATTAAGATGATTTCTGGCTATCATCATCTCTGCTGCTTTATTTTGATTTCCCTTAGGCAAGCACCCAAAGGCTACTGCTTTTTTTGTATACGTAATATATGCTCCTCTTCCGGACATGAAGTTTCTACTCCCGAGCTCAAATGCTCCCTTATGAATAGTAAATCAAAACAAATCGTAGAAAAATCTGAATTTTTTTGTGGTAAACTTTGACAAATGATTTCTATGCTTACAAAATTTCACGCAAATGACATTCGTGGAAGTCGTGGCAAATAAATAAATAAATTGATGTTCCAAAAATTATAGTTCTGTAAACATTTTGCGGTGCTGATTTTTTTGCCATGCCCTCCACGAATGTCATTTTGTGTTAAAATTTTGCAAGCATAGAAAACATTTGTCAAAGTTTAACCCAAAAAGAATTTCAGATTTTTTTTGTAATAATTTTTCAATTTTACTGTTCATGAGAGAGCATTTGAGCTCGGGAGTAGAATAGTACTTTCACCTGTTTCGGTATATGCATGCACATCTTTGATTTGTCAACATACATGATGTGCTCTAGACACACAAAGGGCATCTCTAACGCGGTCTCTCATACTATCCGCATACATCTAGACGTAGTTTGACATAGTTTGTCATCCAACGCGGTACCCCATCGGTATGTGGGCTGATCCGGACTGTTTTTTCGCAAACTGGAAGCAAACCAGAAAGGCTTTGCGGGTCCGAACATCGTTTGACCAAGATTGGTTTGGGGATTTGGTAGTGCTACTTTAGGATTTGGTAGAGGCACATGATTGGTTTGGGGAAGCTAGCTTGACATGATGGTGGAAGCTCCTGATCACATAGCGCACATCACCTAACACTACTAATCACATAGGAATGAATGACGGAAGCTCCTTTGCTTTGCATCGTTGGATGGCGGAAGCTCCTAATCACATAGTGCACGTCACGTAGCTGGATGGTGGAAGCTCCTAATCACTATTTAGCAGAAGATATTCACATGTAATCACGTACGCTTTCTTGATTTCTCTTTGGTAAATGGGACTTATAGCTCGCCCTCTATTTTTCTGATGCCTCAATTGCACGTATATAAGTTAGTGTGATTTAAAGTAAAAGAGTGATGTGGGACTATTAATTAATAAACAACCTTTAGGTCGGGAGTGGAGGTCATGGGCTCGATCCCTCACACAAGCAACTCTTTTTATCCACCCTGCTAGGAAGCCCACTCACATCTCTCGCCATCGACATTGATAATTCTAGCTCAGGTGCGTACAAAGCTGAGTTGCAGACCATTTTTCTATTTCCCATTAAAATAGGAAGCCCACTTACATGGCTCGCGACCCACATCAATAATTCTGGCACATGTGACGTAGGGACAACCCAAACATTTGGAAAAACACACCCTCCTTTATTAATAGATATAGAATTAAGAAATATTTGGTAGATTCTCAACCTCTTGCATTGCTCATTGTCAAGTCATCATACTACTCAACATTATTATTTGTTACACGCACCCTATGATAGTTGCAACATGTTTCTTATTCAACACTCCCATTGGCACGTACAAATTCCGAAGAATAGGTAACAAAACCCTTCGATAAGGCCCTCCTTGTGGCATGCATCAACACAAGGATCATGCTTGCATGGTACAGACGTATAGGTCCGGCTCTCTCGAGTGCACATCTTTGCTTCCGAACCTACAAAATAACCACATAATTTTGTGTACAAAAATAAATTCAGATCTTATGATGTTCCACAAAGAAAGGGGATAAAAAGTTGTGGCATGGAGTACAAATTTCACATAGGAGGAAACAAAGTATAAACATGCAATGAGGAAGTTCCTTGTTCTTCATGTGAAATTTTCAGACAACGCTTACCAGGAAGTAAAAGTGGCATGAGCAAGAACAGGAATAACAGTCCTGTCATCTTGACCACTCCCATGACTCCAAGAATAAACAGTCCCAAAGTAAGCAGGCATGAAATCGACGCATCAGAAGAGGCCACACCCTATCTTATAGCCTCGAAAGATGAGACCTAAAAAGGTCAAAGAAATGATTATGTGATCCTATCTAGAAGATATGGATGTTGCAATTCTGATATTCTATCTAAAAGATTTGGCTATATCTGCATGGAAGCCATTATGAAAGAAGATACGAACCACCAAATTTATGGTGTATAATACTGTAAACATTTAATTTTTACATGCATGCTACAATTCTGATATTCTATCGACATGTGGCTCTATCTACATGAAAACCATTCTGAAAGAAGATACGGATCACTGAATTTATGGAGTACAATAATGTAGCCATTTAACTTCTACATGCATGCTGCTATTTGATACGTCTTCAACGTATCTATAATTATTGACTGTTCAATGTTATTATATTATCCATCTTGGATGTTTTATAGGCATTATTATGCCATTTTATATCATTTTTTGGGACTAACCTATTAACCTAGTGTCCAGTGCTAGTTGTTGATTTTTCCTTGTTTTTGTCTTTCACAGAAAATCAATACCAAATGGAACGAAACTTTTGATGATTTTTCTTGGACAATAAGACACCCACGAAGCTTCATCACCATGTTGCCGTCGGAGTTGTCATGCCAATCATGCCTCTACTACTTTTCTACCGTTTAGCGATAAAGTAAAGCATTACACAATGCTTAATGATTGACACGCAGGTCGTACAATAATTAAAGACAATCCTATGGCTCTTGCCGGTTGTCGTATGCATCGACATGCAAGTCGATATAAACTATTACAAACATGATCATCTCATACATCAAATATATATATCATCATGTCTTTGTCCATATCATATCACAACATACCCTACAAAAACAAGTTAGACGTCCTCTAATTTATTGTTGCATGTTTTACGTGGCTGCTATGGGTATCTAGCAAGAACGATTCTTACCTACGCAAAACCACAACGGTGATATGCAAGTTGATATTTAACCTTATAAAAGGACCGCCTTCGCCGAATCCGATTCAACTAAGGTGGGAGAGACAGACACCTGCCAGTCAATTTATGCAACAAAGTCACATGTCAGTCGATGGAACCGGTCTCATCTCCGTGTACATGTAAAGTTGGCCCGGGCCGCTTCATCCCACAGTACCGCTGAATCAAGAAAAGACCAAGGAAGGAAGAAATTTGGATATCAACGCCCACAAACTCCTTTATGTTCTACTCTTGATGTCATCTACGCAAAGACCTAGCTCATGATGCCACTGTTGGGAAACGTTGCGTTGGAAACAAAAATTTCCTACGCTCACCAAGATTAATCTAGGAGATGAACATCTATAAGAGGAGAGATTGCATCTACATACCCTTGTAGATCGCTAAGCGGAAGCGTTAAGAAATGCAGTTGATTTATTCGAACGTCTTCGCGATCCAATCACGATCCGTCCTGCGAACTCCCGATCCAAGTGCCGAACAGACGGCACCTCTGCGTTCAACACACGTACGGCTTGATGATGCCTTCACCTCCTCGATCCAGCGAGCGATGATGAAGTAGTAGCTTGATTCCTCCGGCAGCACGACAACGTGGTTGCGGTGGTGGTGGTGGAATCTCAGCAGGGCTTCGCCAAGCACTACGGAGAGGAAGAGGGCTACGAGGGAGAGGAAGGGAAGCGTCGTGGCATGGATTGGGTGTGGCTGCCCTCCCTCTACCCCACTATATATAGGGGGAAGGAGGGAGGAGGAGGCGCCCTAGGGTTTCCCTAGGGGGGCCGACGGCCACAAGGGGCAACCCTAGATGGGTTTTGGGTGGCCCCCTAGGTGCCTTGCCCCCCAAGGAAGGGGGAGGCAGCCCTAAGGGGGCGCACCATCCCTCATGGTCTTGTAGGATGGCGTGAGGGGGGCGCACAACCCCTTAGTGGGCTGGTGTGCTCCCTCCCCTTGGCCCATGAGGCCCCCGAACACTTGTCGGGGCCACCGAAACCCCTTTCGGTCATCCTGGCCATAACCCGGTACCCCCGGAACAATTCCGGACTCCGATACCCTTTGTCCTAGATATCAATCTTCACCTCCGAACCACTCCGGAGTTCCTCGTCGTGTCCGGTATCTCATCCGGGACTCCAAACAACCTTCAGTTACCACCAAAACAACTCAACTATACTTATATCATCATCAAACGTTAAGTGTGTGGACCCTGCGGGTTCGAGAACTATGCAGACATGACCGAGACACCTCTACAGTCAATAACCAATAGCGGGCCTGGATGCCCATATTGGTACCTACATATTCTACGAAGATCTTATTGGTCGAACCTCGATGTCAAGGATTCAGCTAATCTCGTATGCAGTTCCCTTTGTCTATCGGTATGTTACTTTCCCGAGATTCAATAATCAGTATCTCCATACCTAGTTCAATCTCTTTACCAGCAAGTCTCTTTACTCGTTCCGTAATACAAGATCCTGTGGCTAACCCATTAGTCACATCTCTTGCAAGCTTATTGTGATGTTGTATTACCGAGTGGGCCCTGAGATACCTCTCCATCATATGGGGTGACAAATCCCAGTCTTGATCCATGCCAACTCAACAGACACCCTCGGAGATAACTGTAGAGCACCTTTATAGTCACACAGTTACGTTGCGACATTTGGTACACGCAAGGTACTCCTCCGGTGTCGGTGAGTTGCATGATCTCATGGTCATAGGAATGAATACTTGACATGCAGAAAATGATAGCAATAAACTTGACACGAACATATGTTATGATTATAGTTTGGGTCTTGTCCATCACATCATTCTCCCAGTGATGTGGTCTCGTTATCAAATGACAACTCATGTCTCTAACTAAGAAACCATAGCCATCTTTGATCAACGAGCTAGTTCGGTAGAGGCTTACTATGGACATGCTATTGTCTATGTATCCACACATGTATTTGAGTTTCCGGTCAATACAATTATAGCATGCATAATAAATGATTATCATGAACAAAGAAATATAATAATAACCACTTTATTATTGCCTCTAGAGCAGATTTCCAACAGATTCCCCCATAAGTCGGGATGAGGCTCCGGACTTAAAATAAAAGAGGCCAAAGAGCCCAAAAATAAGAAGAAAAAAGAAAAAGGAAAAGGAAAGAAAAAAATGAAAGAAAACAGAGACTGGACAATGTTACTATCCTTTTCCACACTTGTGCTTCAAAGTAGCACCATGTTCTTCATAATAAAGAGTCTCCTATTTTGTCATTTTCATATGCTAGTGGGAATTTTTCGTTATAGAACTTGGCTTGTATATTCCAATGATGGGCTTCCTCAAATTGCTCTAGATCTCCGTGAGCAAGCAAGTTGGATGCACACCCACTTAGTTTTCTTTTGAGATTTCATACACTTATAGCTCTAGTGCGTCTGTTGCATGGCAATCCCTACTCACTTGCATCGATATCAATTGATGGGCATCTCCATAGCCCATTAATTTGCCTAGTTGATGTTAGACTTTCTCCTTTTTGTCTTCTCCTCACAACCTCCACCATCATATTCTATTCCACCTATAGTACTATATCCATGGCTCATGCTCATGTATTGCGTGAGAGTTGAAAAAGCTTGAGAACATTAAAAGATGAAACAATTGCTTGGCTTGTCATCGGGGTTGTGCATGATAAATACTTTGTGTGATGAAGATAGAGCATGACAAGATTATATGATTTTGTAGGGATAACTTTCTTTACCCATGATATTTTGAGAAGACATGATTGCTTTATTTAGTATGCTTGAAGTATTATTATTATTTTTTATGTCAATATTAAACTTTTGTTTTGAATCTTATGGATCTGAATATTCATGCCACAATAAGAAAGATTACACTGACAACCATGTTAGGTAGCATTCCACAGCAAAAATTCTGTTTTTACCATTTACCTACTCGAGGACGAGCAGGAATTAAGGTTCGGATGCTTGATACGTCTCCAACGTATCTATAATTTTTTATTGTTCCATGCTATTATATTATCCATCCTGTATGTTTTATAGGCATTATTATGCTATTTTATATCATTTTTTGGGACTAACCTATTAACCTAGTGCCAATGTTAGTTGTTGTGTTTCCCCTTGTTTTTGTCTTTTATAGAAAATCAATACCAAATCGAGTCCAAATAGAACGAAACTTTTTGACGATTTTTCTTGGACAATAAGACACCCACGAAGCTTCGGGAGGAGGCCAGAAGGGCCACGGGTGAGCCACAAGCTCACCAGGCGCGCCGTAGGGGGCGCCCTATGAGCTTGTGGGCCCCACATAGCCCCTCTAACCCTAATATCAAATACCCAATTATTGCCCTTATACCAGAAGGAACACAAAAAAAGACTTTTTCGCCACAGCAAGCCTCTATTCTCGTGAGATCCCATCTTGGGGCCTTTTCTGGCACTCTGCCGGAAGGGGATTCGATCACGGAGAGCTTCTACATCAACCTTGCTGCCCTACTGATGATGTGTGAGTAATTTTCCACAGACCTACGGGTCCATAGCTAGTAGCTAGATGGATTCTTCTCTCTCTTTGATTTTCAATACAATGTTCTCCTTGATGTTCTTGGAGATCTATTCAATGTAATATTCTTGTGCGGTGCGTTTGTTGAGATCCAACGAATTGTGGATTTATGATCAGATTATCTATGAATATTATTTGAGTCTTCTCTGAACTCTTTTATGCATGATTAAGATAGCTTTGTATTTCTCTCCAATCTATTGATTTGGTTCGGCAAACTAGATTGATCTATCTTGTAATGGGAGAGGTGCTTTGGGATGGGTTCAATCTTGCGGTGTCCTCACCCAGTGACAGTAGGGGTAGCGAGGCACATATTTGTATTGTTACCATTAAGGATGAAAAGATGGGGTTTATATCATATTACTTGGATTTATCCCTCTACATCATGTCATCTTGCTTAAGGCGTTACTCCGTTCTTGTTAACTTAATACACTAGATTCATGCTGGATAGCGGTCGATGTGGAGTAATAGTAGTAGATGCAGGCAGGAGTCGGTCTACTTGTCACGGACGTGATGCCTATATTCATGATCATTGCCTTAGATATCATCATAACTATGCGCTTTTCTATCAATTGCTCAAAGTAATTTGTTTACCCACCGTATGCGTTCTTTCAAGAGAGAAGCCTCTAGTGAAAACTATGGCCCCCGGGTCTATTTCCTATCATATTATTTTCAGATCTATAAAACCAAAAATACAAAAATACCTTGCTGCAATTTATTTACCTTTACTTTATTTTGCACTTTTATTTATATTTTATAAATATCACTATGAGATCTCATCCTTGCAAGTAACCCTGAAGGGATTGACAGCCCCTTTTTCGCGTTGGGTGCAAGAATTTGTTTGTTTGTGTAGGTGCATCCATTGGAGACTTGGTGTACCTCCTACTGGATTCATACCTTGGTTCTTAACTGAGGGAAATCCTTATATCTACTTTGTTGCATCACCATTTTTCTCTTCAAGGGAAAACCAACGCAAACTCAAGAAGTATTACTATTATGATATTCTATGGACATGTGGCTCTATCTGCATGAAAGCCATTGAGAAAGAAGATATGAACCACTGAATTTATGGAGTATATTAATGTAGACAGTTAAGTTCTACATGCATGCTGCAATCCTTTTTTAGGATAACTACCCAACAACACCATAACTCAATCGGTGTATTCAGATAGCATCAGCGAATGGAGCGCGTCCAGCACCTTCACGATCAATAGACAGTCTCCATACTTCCTTGCTCTGATTGCAAGTTCATGAGCTAGCTTGTTTTGTCCCCTTTTGATAGCTTTTACTTGAACTGAGCTAAACATTGGCATCACATTTTTTTTATTTCGTAGGCTATCCAGAAGCACTCTGATCGACTAGTCCCTTTGACACTGATCTCCTTGGACATCATTGCATTATCCATCTCAACTATGATCTGTCCCCTCTACAGCATTGCCAGTGCCGTCAGGCCCAACAGGATGGCCTGACCCACTGCTTCCTCCACTGACTTACATGTATTCATCGTCTTGCTAGCAGAGAAGAACACTAGGCCTTTGTTATCTCTTGCCACAACACCCGCCTAGCTTTGTCCCGATCCCGGGAGGAAGCTTGCATGCTGCAATTCTGATATTCTATCAACATATGGCTCTATCCGCATGAAAGCCATTCTGAAAGAAGATACGAACCACCGAATTTATGGGGTATAATAATGTAGACAGCTAAGTTATACATATGCATGCTGCAACTCGATCTGCATGAAAGACAATCTGCACCAAGATACGAACCACCAACTTTATGGAGTATTATAATATAGAAATTTAACATATAGAATTATAGATGCATGTTGTTTTATCGACATGTGGCTCTATCTACATGAAAGCCACTCTAAAAGAATATATGAGCAAATAAATATATGGAGTATAATAATTTAGACATTTACTGCCTATTCAAGTTGTTTGCACATGTGCATACAAATTTCTAACATACTCAGATAGTTACTACACAATTTTGGACTATCTATTTTGTTTTGGTCCATTGCACAAGGCCACATATTTATGACCGGTCCTGAGATTTCAGGGGCCCGGGGCGAAAGTACAATCCGGGGTCCTCCGGGGAAGGTGTAAATTTATATCAAAGAAAACAATTAAGTACATACAAAATCATTGTATATATCAAATAATGTTTTATATATTAGCTTCAAGATTCTCTCCTAACATTTTATGATGCAAAAATCGCTAATGATAGCCATTACTCAAGAAAAATCAATAACAATTCTCTCCTAACATTTAATGTTTTCTTCTTCCATTCTAGGCCCCTTTTTCCACTAATATGTCCCTTGCTTTGTTATTAAGATTACTCCAATTGCTTGGATCATAAATATCCACAATAACAATTGTTTCCTCATCAACACTAACAGATCATGTCACAGACAAATTAAATATGGGCTCATGATCACTCAGATTGGTATCATCCATGTTGATGTCAACATTGTCTTCCATAGGACTATGACCAGCATCCTCCTCATCAGCACTAGTTCGGTCATCTGCAAGAACTATTGCCAACTCGTCTGGATTTTCTCAAGTGCTTGTATCGCTCTTATAATATTTAAAAGGGATCCTCTCGATGCTCGTTTCATCTCATCTACCGCGTTCCTTTTTCCTTTTTCACTTCCTGATGGATACTTTGTACCCAAACCCGACATGGCCGTGCTGCAATTGAAGGGAATAATTTACTTTTAAAATTAGCGCAAACCTATGGAGATATTATATAAATTACGAAAGATCTTAATCTAATATCATGAAAAAACCTGCTAGGGCATAGACGCATAGTAGTATAGTACCTTCTCTTTCTTTGTAATCTGACTATGTGTGTGTAATGATTCGAGCGCTCGACAATGAGCTAGTCTGGTAGAGGCTTACTAGGGACATGCTATTGTTTATGTATCCACACATGTATTTGAGTTTCTGGTCAATACAATTATAGCATGGATAATAAACGATTATCATGAACAAAGAAATATAATAAGAAGCACTTTATTATTGCCTCTAGGGCATATTTCCAACAGATTCCCCCATAAGTCAGGATGAGGCTCCGGACTTAAAATAAAAAAGAGGCCAAAGAGCCCAAAATGAAGAAAAAAGGGAAAAATGAGAGAAAAGAGAGAATAGACAATGTTACTATCCTTTTCCACACTTGTGCTTCAAAGTAGCACAATGTTCTTCATAATAGATAGTCTCCAATTTTGTCACTTTCATATGCTAGTGGGAATTTTTCGTTATAGAACTTGGCTTGTATATTCCAATGATGGGCTTCCTCAAATTGCCCTAGGTCTTTGTGAGCAAGCAAGTTGGATGCACACCCACTTAGTTTTATTTTGGGATTTCATACACTTATAGATCTAGTGTATCCATTGCATGGCAATCCCTACTCACTTGCATCAATATCAATTGATTGGCATCTCCATAGCCCATTAATTTTCCTAGTTGATGTGAGATTTTATCCTTTTTGTCTTCTCCTCACAACCTCCACCATCATATTCTATTCCACCTATAGTGCTATATCCATGGCTCACGCTCATGTATTGCGAGAGAGTTGAAAAACTTGAAAACATTAAAAGATGAAACAATCGCTTGGGTTTTCGTCGGGGTTGTGCATGATAAATACTTTGTGTGATGAAGATAGAGCATGAAAAGATTATATGACTTTGTAGGGATAACTTTCTTTACCCATGATATTTTGAGAAGACATGATTGCTTTATTTAGTATGCTTGAAGTATTATTATTATTTTTATGTCAATATTAAACTTTTATTTTGAATCTTATGGATCTAAATATTCATGCCACCATAAGAAAGATTACATTGATAAACATGTTAGGTAGCATTCCACATCAAAAATTCCGTTTTTATCATTTACCTACTCGAGGACGAGCGGGAATTAAGCTCCAGGATGCTTGATACGTCTCCAACGTATCTATAATTTTTTTTATCGTTCCATGCTATTATATTATCCATCTTGGATGTTTTATAGGCATTATTATGCTATTTTATATCATTTTTTGGGACTAACCTATTAACCTAGTGCCCAGTGTTAGTTGTTGTTTTTTCGTTCTTTTTGTCTTCTACAGAAAATCAATACCAAATGGAGTCCAAACAGAACGAAACTTTTTGACGAGTTTTCTTGGACAGTAAGACACCCACGAAGCTTCGGGAGGAGGCCAGAAGAACCACGGTTGAGCCACAAGCTCACCAAGCACGCCCTAGGGAGGCACCCTATGAGCTTGTGGGCCCCCCGTAGCCCCTCTAACCCTAACCTCGGCTCTATATATACCCAAATATTCCCCTTATACCAGAAGGCACACAAAAACGACTTCTCCGTCGCTGCAAGCCTCTGTTCCCGTGAGATCCCATCTTGGGGCCTTTTCTGGCACTCTGGCGGAGGGGGATTCGATCATGGAGGGCTTCTACATCAACCTTGCTTCCCTACTGATGATGTGTGAGTAATTTACCATAGACCTACGGGTCCATAGCTAGTAGCTATATGTCTTCCTCTATCTCTTGATTTTCAATACAATGTTCTCCTCGATGTTCTTGGAGATCTAGTCGATGTAATCTTCTTTTGCGATGTGTTTGTTGAGATCCGATGAATTGTGGATTTATGATCAAATTATCTATGAATATTATTTGAGTCTTCTTTGAACTCTTTTATGCATGATTAACATAGCTTTATATTTCTCTCTGATCTATTGATTTGGTTTGGCCAACTAGATTGATCTATCTTGCAATGGGAGAGGTGCTTTGGGATGGGTTCAATCTTGCGGTGTCCTCACCCAGTGACAGTAGGGGTAGCAAGGCACGAACTTGTATTGTTGCCATTGAAGGATAAAAAGATGGGTTTATATCATATTGCTTGGATTTATCCCTCTACATCATGTCATCTTGCTTGAGGCGTTACTCCGTTCTTCTTAACTTAATACACTAGATGCATGTTGGATAGCGGTCGATGTGTGGAGTAATAGCAGTAGACGCAGGCAGGAGTTGGTCTACTTGTAACGGACGTGATGCCTATATTCATTATCATTGACTTAGATATTGTCATAACTATGCGATTTTTTATCAATTGCTCAACAGTAATTTGTTTACCCACCGTATGCATTCTTTCAAGAGAGAAGCCTCTAGTGAAAACTATGGCCCCCGGGTCTATTTCCTATCATATTATTTTCAGATCTATAAAACCAAAAATACAAAAACTACCTTGCTGCAATTTATTTACCTTTACTTTATTTTGCACTTTTATTTATCTTTTATACCTGTCACTATCAGATCTCATCCTTGCAAGTAACCGTGAAGGGATTGACAACCCATTTTTCGCGTTGGGTGCAAGTATTTGTTTATTTGTGTAGGTGCAGCTATTGGAGACTTAGGTGTACCTCCTACTGGATTCATACCTTGGTTCTTAACTGAGGGAAATACTTATCTCTACTTTGCTGCATCACCCTTTTCTCTTCTAGGAAAAAACCAACGCATACTTAAGAAGTAGCACTATTCTAATATTCTATCGACGTGTGGCTCTATCTACATGAAATCCATTCAGAAAGAAGATACGAACCACCGAATTTATGGACTATATTAATGTAGACAGTTAAGTTCTGCATGCATGTTGCAATTCTTTTTTTAGGATAACTACACAACAACATCATAACTCAATCGGTGTATTCAGATAGCATGAGCGAATGGAGCGCGTCTGGCACCTTCACGATCAACAGACAGTCTCCATACTTCCTTGCTCTGACCGCAAGTTCATGAGCTAGCTTGTTATGTCCCCTTTTGATAGCTTTTACTTGAACTGAGCTAAACATTGGCATCACATTTTTTATTTCATAGGCTATCCAGAAGCACTCTAAACGACTAGTCCCTTCGCCACTGATCTCCTTGGCCATCATTGCATTATCCGTCTCAACTATGATCGGTCTCCTGTACAGCCTTGCTAGTGCTGTCAGGCCCAACAGGATGGCCTGCCCCTCTGCTTCCTCCACTGACTTACATGTGCTCATCGTCTTGCTAGCAGAGAAGAACACTAGGCCTTTGTTATCTCTTGCGACAGCACCCGCCCAGCTTTGTCCCGATCCCGAGAAGAAGCCTGCATGCTGCAATTCTGATATTCTATCAACATGTGGCTCTATCCGCATGAAAGCCATTCTGAAAGAAGATACGAACCACCGAATTTACGGGGTATAATAATGTAGACAGTTAAGTTATACATGCATGCTGCAATTCTGATATTCTATCGACATGTGGCTCGATCTGCATGAAAGCCAATCTGCGCCAGGATACGAACCACCAAATTTATGGAGTATTATAATATAGACATTTAACATATAGAATTATAGATGCATGTTGTAATTATGATATTCTATCGACATGTGGCTCTATCTGCATGAAAGCCACTCTAAAAGAATATATGAGCAACGAAATATATGGAGTATAATAATTTAGACATTTACTACCTATTAAAGTTGTTTGGACATGTGCATACAAATTTCTAACATACTCAGATAGTTACCACATAATTTTGGACCGTCTATTTTGTTTTGGTCCATTGCACAGGGCCACATATTTATGACCGGTCCTAAGATTTCAGGGGCCCGGGGCGAAACTACAATCCGGGGGCCTTCGAGGAAGATGTAAATTTGTATCAAAGAAAACAATTAAGTACATTCAAAATCATTGTATATATCAAATAATGTTTTATGTATTAGCTTCAAAATTCTCTCCTAACATTTTGTGATGCAAAAATCCCTAATGATAGTCATTACTCAAGAAAAATCAATAACAAATCTCTCCTAACATTTAGTGTTTTCTTCTTCCATTCTGGGCCCATTTTTCCACTAATATGTCCCTTGCTTTGTTATTAAGATTACCCCAATTACTTGGATCATAAATATCCACAGTAACAACCGTTTCCTCATCAACACTAACAGATCATGTCACGGGCGAATTAAATATGGGCTCATGATCACTCACATTGGTATCATCCATGTTGACGTCAACATTGGCTTCTGTATGAGTATGACCAGCATCCTCCTCGTCAGCGTTAGTTCGGTCATCTGCAAGAACTATTGCCAACTCGTCTAGATTTTCTGAAGTGCTCGTATCGCTCTTATAATATTTAAAAGGGATCCTCTCGATGCTCCTTTCATCTCATTTACGGCGTTCCTTTTTCCTTTTTCACTTCCTGATGGATACTTTCTACCCAAACCCGACATGACTGTGCTGCAATTGAAGGGAATAATTTACTTTTAAAATTAGCACAAAGCTATGGAGATATTATATTAATTACGGAAGATCTTAATCTAATACTATCATGAAAAAACCTGCTAGGGCATAGACGCATAGTAGTATAGTACCTTCTCTTTCTTTGTAATCTGACTATGTGTGTGTAATGATTCGAGCGCCCGACAACAATTTCCTGTTACCTGTTCGATCCAGAAAGAATTGGGAATCGGCCTTAGAAAAAACAATCAGGAATTGGTCGATTCCTTTCCTCTCCACGTCATTTGCATGTACGCGCAAACATGGGCCGGCCCATTATCTCTAACTTTTCTATGCTAGGCCTAGCAGCAGGCGACGCGAGAGGCTGAGGCGAGAGCTCCTCTTCGGCGCCCTCAGCGCCGCTTAGGGTAGAGGGCTCCCGAAGGTGCGCAATAATGGGCCGGCCCAGCGCTGCTCACGTCCATATGCTCAAAACACCAAAACAGCAGGAAAAATATGACAGAACTGGGATTCAAACACACACGCCACCACGACGGACTTGGCTCATTTGCCACTGCACTAGGATGACTTTGATGTGTGATTTCCGAAAACATATTATATGACTTGTCTGGGTCCCACTACGAATCCTTTTTTAAGAACACGTAAATTTGAAAAAGAATCCACAGTTTTTTTTAAGGTTCATCGATGTGGAAAAACAATTCACGGATTTTCAAAGAAATGATCAAAAAAATCAAAAAATATTTCAACAATTTTGAGAAAAAGTTAATGAATTTGGAAAAAGTTCACCAGATTTTGGGAAAAAACCACGGATTTGAAAAAAGTTCATCGATTTTGGTAAAAAAAGTTCACCGGATTTTGTCAATGGTTCACAAATTTTTTAAAAAGTTCACGAATTTGAAAGTAGTTCACCGGATGTTGAAAAAAGTTCACGTATTTGAAAAACGTCCATCGATTTTGATTTAAAATTTCACGATTTTGAGAAAAAGGTTCATGGATTTTCAGGAAAAAGTTCATAAAATAGTGTACAGGCAACTTTGACCTCGGGAAAAGTTCATTGAATTTTAAAAAGAGTTCATCGAATTCAAAAAAAGTTCACCGAGTTCTGAAAAAAGTTCATCAAATTCAAAAAAAGTTCATTGAATTCCAAAAAAAGTTCACCGAATTCTAAAAAAAGTTCACCCTAGGGCCGGCGAGCTCATGTACGTACACAAACCTCCTCGGAGGGCCCCCTGACTTTTGGGGGCCCGGGGCGGTCGCCCGTTCGCACCCCCTAGGGCCGGCCCTGCACATATTACATTTTAATAGGTCATGTTTTCTTACAACTGGATAGTTAACATATAAACAATATATTTGAAAAGTAGAACTTCTGTAGTGTTGAAGTTAATTGCAATGTAAATAAAGGCACAACTAGTTGGAGGGTGTCATTAGCGGAGGATGAAGGGGTCTGTGTGTGGGCCTGATACCTATCAAATCACAAGCGAGCAAAGGATGGAAGCGAGAAAAGGAGGATATTTCGTTTGGCCTTTTGGCTGCACGCGGCTCCAGAACGCCACCAGGGGACCACCATAACCGTCATCGGTGCAAATGATTTGACCACCATCTCCATCGCCTATTTCTTTCTTTATCGAGTGGCTTGTTCTTCTATGAACATCCGGATCGCCAACCACGCGAGCAAGGTATTGAGTATGGCTAAATTGCAGCGCCAATATTAAAGTACAATGTACTGTGATAGATCTGTTTTTTTAACAATTCTCTGAAACAAATGTGAACGATTTTCCTTAAAATATTCTAATAATTTTCTAAAATCGTGAATAGATATCAAAATTCTAACAAAATATTAAAACCTGAACAATTATTGAAAATATGAACAAAAAAATTGAAATTCCAAACGTTTGTTGATTCTTTTATATGCGTTGAATTTTTTGAAATATAGATTGAACATTTCTTTACATACGTTTTACAAATTTTAAATATATATTGAACATTTTGTGATACATGACAAACAATTTTAAGTACACATTGAACATTTTGTGATATCCATTGAACAATATTCAAATTTGATTGGACATCTTTGTATAAAGATGTTTTTTGAAGTTAGTTCGGTGTTTTAGTTTAGAACAAATAATTGAAAATAGAAAAAAAGAAAAGAAAAAAGAAACGAAAAAAAGCAAAAAGAAATAGAAAAAACAGCTATGCCTACCTGGGCCGGCCCAACTCAGAGTGCCTTCAATGAAGCCCCGACATTTGGACGCTCACGAGCGTCAAATAGGATCCACCCGTTGCATCGAATACAAATGCAACTGAGAAGCTAGGCCCACCAAGGAAGGCCTGGATCGCGCTGTACTGGCTCAGGACCCGATCTGGGCATGGGTAGTTCATCCTCTCGGAAGCTTGAAGCATGACATGGAAAAAAGTAGCACTGCCTGCGCAGCTGCTTTCCCTGCTGAGGGCATAGTGTTTGCTATCCATCCCCAATTTTACTCCATAAGCGGTCCTTGAGGTACTTGAAAGCCCCATTTTTAGAGCTCACTATGTCCGAGGGCATCCCCAAGTATTTTCATTTGGTGTTCCATTTGGCACATTTAGCAACGCTTTGCTCTCGTGTCTGGTGTTATCCGGAACCCCTTTGCCGAAAAATATGGATAATTTTGAGTAATTGATTTGCCGTCCTCTCGCTTGACAGTACGTGTCCAGTACCAGGTTCACCTCATTAGGCACCCATACATTAACTTTTTCAAAAATCATGAACATTTTTCGATTTTCCGAACATTTGTTTTTCGAAAGTTTAGACATTTTTTGAATAAGAAAATTTTTTTCACGAAATCACGAACATTTTTAGTCCACAAACATTTTATGATTTATTAAATTTTAATTTCAAATTTCTCATTTTTTTTAATTTTTGTAACTTTTTGGATGTCCCAAATTATTTAAAGTAGAAAAAAATAACTTTAAAAAACAGGCCACCCGAGCATGGGCCGGCCCTAACGGGGGATTCCCTATGTAAAACGTATTTTATCACTTATAGGTCGCATTGGTGGGTAATATTTTGCAATTTAGAGGGCAATTTCCGTCATGTACCGCCAGAAGCAATAGCCCCTTTATTATTTGGTATAGGAAATGTGTCAGTGCGTTGGAATAGTAGAAACTAATTCCTTGCACGCCCCTAGCAACCTATTCTATGATGTTGCAATTTCTCCTCTGTGTCACTATTGCTTGTGTCACCATTTCCGATCGTGCTCATATTGTCCATCTATTATTCATGAAGAACGTGATCAATCTCAAGTGGTGTGCTTGTCATCATGCCATGGCATAACACTCGTGCCTCGCTACAGGGTAAACACTGAACAATGGGTTCTCTTCCTCATGCGATGGTGACGGGTGCTAGCGTGGTGGGCTTCTGCCTTGCGGCACATGCTTTGGCGAGCACCCTGAGAATCGCGAGGCCCTCCTCGTTGATCTGGAGTATATAGTAAAAATGACCATTATATTGACCTTTGCGCCATCACTGTAGCGGTAGCAATTTATACCCTATTTATTCCTTTCCTTCCTCGCTCATATCGAAATTTATTTCCTATTTTGTACCTTTCCTTCATGTTCCGTTGATTCTTGAGGAGGCTTATTTACTTCAAATAATAAACATACATAAATTGATGAAGTGCGGTATAAGGAACCGAGGTGGGACTATTTAATTAGTGAACAAATTGTATTTTTGATGAACAACCACGATGTAGCTCAATTTGACCTGGGCTTTGCATTTGCACCTATGGTCAGGAATTCGATCCACTCCAGCGCCTATTTTTGCCTCCTTAGTTCGGACGGATCAAATGGGCTGAGGCCTCATGCAGCGACCAGGTTAGTTCGAAAATAGAGTTTTTGGGACCATTGGTACCAGCTTCGATTCACTCAAAAACACCACCTTCAAAATCTCGTAAAGACGTACGGACGGACGGAAATTTGAATCGTATGAACGGACGTATATTCGGAAGGAAGAAGCAACAGCCCTTTTGTTATTAGGTAGATATTAGTATGTAGAGTCTCAAGAATGCGCTTAGGGCATGTACAATGGTGCTATCTTTGGAGTGCCACCTAGCATAAATGCTGAGATGGAGGAGAGAGAAATTATAAAAAACTAGTCGTCAACCCATGCGCCTGCATGGGGGCTAGGAACTACTCCATGATGGCACACTACAGTAGTATACATACTTCATGATGGTACATTTGTTATAACTAGTCAATGTGTACGTGCAATGCACGTTAATTTGGAAGTATATTAAGTGCATGCGGATATTAAGTAGGATATTATTTGCGTGTTATTATATGATTATCACTATATTTGACATGAAATAAACGTCACGCTAAACGCGTTGAGCACTCGACATCAAAGCAGTGTAGGTCGTTGGATTGACATGATTTAATGGCCGAGATTAATTAGATCTGCCCCTTTGGGTCTTTTTATATTGGTATAGATTGTATGACTCTACGGATATTATGTTAGTAATTAAGGCAAAAACACAGAGATGTCTAGTTCTCGCCTCCAAAAAGGATACAATTTAATCATAGTGAGATTCCTATAGGATCATCCATATAGAGTTGGCACCATTGATTAATTTGTGCGTACTGTCAAGGAAAACATAACTGAAAAAAATATGCAAGGCAACATACTCAACATAACTATTGTTGAAGCACTTGATAGCTAATATTTTTTGTGTTAGATAACTAACATTTTTTGACACATATAAGAAAACAATTCGTGTTTCTATCACCAATTGTTTCTTAGAATTGTATTACCAAAAATGAAGGAAACGAAAAGGAGATAACTTGAGACATATTTAAGAAAATCAATGAAACGAATAAAACAGCAGAATAAAAATAAAAGTTAGATTACATATTCTCAAATTTAAACCAAGGAATGGTAATCATACATAACTACCTTAACCTAAAAAACCATATGCACACACGTCTGAAATTGGCACTTACAATTTTTGGATTGAAATTAATGGGCCATTGTTATTTTAAAAATTCATAATATAGAAAAAAGATCTCAGATTTATTATATGACAATCATGCATCAGAATAACAAATAGCTATACAAATCTCTATTATGTTTGCTGATGAAAAAAGGGCTTTATTTATTTAACTGAAGATAATGAACCCATACCAACATGATATTTTAGCATTATTAAAGATGTTTTTATTAAAGGTGAATGTACAACATAAACTATATTGGTGTTTAAAGGAAAGAAAGAGAACCCGCCAGGGAAACGTTGGGCTTAATCCTGGGGCAACATCTTCTAAAAGACCTTTACCATAAAATTTAGAGGAAAGAAGTCAAGTTTTTTTTTTGTTTTTTTCTTTGCAGCTACCTTAGATGTGTGCACTGTGGACTTTTTTTGTACGTATCGGGTGTTAACTCCTAGGATATCTCCTATCCTTAACGAACTCAATAGATTTTAGTGTTAGAGAGAAAGGGCGCTAAAATAAAAGAAATTTATTTTTGACTCTTTTTTTCGACGTGAGGCTTCAGGTCTATTTTTATGTACGTGCATGGGTTTAGCTTTTTTTAAACTGAGATTTGGACTCCTTTTTTACGTGCAGCTTCAAGACTTATTATCTATTTTAGGGGATTCAAGACTTATTATCTGCATGTTTGTTTAACACCTATCTGTGCGTTTTTTTAAGGAAAGAAGGCATGCTGTTTTTTATTTTTATTTCATAACGTAGAGGTGGGCCTTTTTTTTGTATGTGTGAGCTGAATCTAGCACGTTCTAATATATCTTAACCACCAAATTTAAAGGAAAGAGGCATATTTTCTTTTTCTTTTTACAGAACCTAGACGTGTGTTTTTCTTTGCAACTAACTTACATGGTTTTCCTTTTGTTATTGAGGAAGCGTCTTTCATTAGATCTTGACCATCAAATTTATAATCTAGTGGCTAAATTAATTTTGATGTTGTGGATTAACGTGAAGCCTATTATGGTGCCTCCAATTAATAAATATAAGATATTGAAGGCTGGCCTTCTCTTATTTTAGAAATGATCTCTTCACTAGTAGAAAAGGGGGCAAAGGTCCAGGCCGGGTCAGCCCATTAGTCTTGGTTCAGTCCAGAACGGGGACCCATGGGGGCATTGGACCAGGTTCGTGAGCCCCGGGGGCCGGCCGGGCCACGTGGGCCATTGGTCCCGGTTCGTCTGGACCTTTTGGTCCCGGTTGGTGGGACGAACCGAGACCAATGGGCCTCGCTCCTGGCCCACCATCATTGGTCCCGGTTGGTGGCTTGAACCGGGACCAACTTTTGTTACAAACTTTAATAGCAAAAAGAATTATCATAAAAGAAAATAAATAAATAATTAGAATTTTGTTACAAACTTTAATAGCAAAAAGAATTATCATAAAAGAAAATAAATAAGTAATTAGAATTCTGTTCAAAACATTAAAAGCAAAAAGAATTATCATAAAAGAAAATAAATAAGTAATTAGAATATTTTTACAAACTTTAATAGCAAAAAGAATTATCATAAAAGAAAATAAATAAGTAATTAGAATTTTGTTCAAAACATTAAAAGCAAAAAGATTTATCATAAAAGAAAATAAAAAGTAAATAGAATTTTATTATAAACTTTAATAGCAAAAAGAATTATCATAAAAGAAAATAAATAAGTAATTAGAAACAAAAAGAAAGCAAAAAACTGGGAAAATTTTAAAAGGTGCCACCTACAGGCCACCACGGCCTGCACACGACTAGAAACCCATTACTAGGGCTGGATGCAGGCCCGCAGAGGCCCAATATGCCCGTAGCACGAAAGTGATTTTAGGCCCAGAAGCTCAGATATAGAGGAGCTCAAGTGGTTGGTTCGGCAAGGCTTATAAACCACTCCGAGCCCCTCTCGGCTAGCGAGGTGGGACTAAACATAGCACCGCACCGCGCCAGCTTCCAAAGACGACCTTTGGTCGGTGGTGGCATCAACCGACTAAAGGACGATTGGTCCGGTTAGGCACCAACCGACAATGGTTTCTAGTCTCGGTTGGTGCCACCAACGGGACCAAAGGCTCTCGCTTCCGCCCTTTGGGCTCTTGAAAAAGGCCTTTGGTCCCGGTTGGTGCCATCAACCGACTAAAGGGTTGCATTTGTCCCGGTTGGTGCCATGAATCGACCAATGCTCGCCTATATAAGCGGCACTCGTGAAAATTTGGTTCAGTTCCTTCTTCCCCGCCGCCCGACGCGCCCAGCTGCCCGTCGTCTCCGCCGCCGCCGCCGCCGCCGCCTGCCCAGCGCCACAAAAATGTCAAAAAAATGGCGCTTAAAAACCTGTAGAAAACCCGTTTAAAAAGCCGAAACACATGCATAAAAATAAAAAAAACAAAATCCGAAGGGGGCGTCCAGAGCATGACGCGTGGCCAATGGCTGTGAGCGCGCCAAATGACGCTGATTGTTGTGGGGCTCGGAGCGCTCGTTAATTAGTTGCTCCGGCCCTCTTACCCCCCTCTCAGGGCCCACCAAGGAAGGCCCGGGATCGTGCTGTACAGCTGACCCAAACGGGCCGGCCCAGGCCCCGATCCGCGTCGGTTCATTCCGTCGTCTCGAACCGACCCGGCCTGGCCTGAGCTGACCTAGGCTATATTCCCCGAGTCCAATCCAATCTCCGCCCCGCCGCCTTCTCTTCCCCCCCAAATCCATCCCTATAAGCCTTGCAAGCAATGTGGCCAATGAGTTGGTTACGGAATGATGCATTACGGAATGAGTAAAGAGACTTGCCGGTAACGATATTGAACTAGGTATTGGATACCGACGATCGAATCTCGGGCAAGTAACATACCGATGACAAAGGGAACAACGTATGTTGTTATGCGGTTTGACCGATAAAGATCTTCGTAGAATATGTAGGAGCCAATATGAGAATCCAGGTTCCGCTATTGGTTATTGACCGGAAACAGTTCTAGGTCATGTCTACATAGTTCTCGAACCCGTAGGGTCCGCACGCTTAACGATACGATGACAGTTTTATTATGAGTTTATAAGTTTTGATGTACTGAAGGTTGTTCGGAGTTCCGGATATGATCACGGACATGACGAGGAGTCTCGAAATGGTCGAGACATAAAGATTGATATATTGGACGACTATATTCGGACACCGGAAGTGTTCCGGGTGATTTCGGAGAAAACCGGAGTGCCGGAGGGTTACCGGAACCCCTCGGGAGAAGTAATGGGCCTTATGGGCTTTAGTGGAGAGAGAGGGCAGCCAGGATGGGCCGCGCGCCCCCTCCCCCTCTGGTCCGAATTGGACTAGGAGAGGGGGGGCGGTGCCCCCCTCTTTCCCTCTCCCTCTCCCCCTTCCTTCCCCCTCCTAGTAGGAGTAGGAAAGAGGGAGTCCTACTCCTACTAGGAGGAGGACTCCTCCTCCTTGGCGCGCCCCCAAGGGCCGGCTGGCCTCCCCCCTTGCTCCTTTATATACGGGGGCAGGGGGGCACCCTAGGACACACAAGTTGATCTTCGTGATCGTTTCTTAGCCGTGTGCGGTTCCCCCCTCCGCCATATTACACCTCGGTCATATCGTTGCGGTGCTTAGGCGAAGCCCTGCGTCGGTAGAACATCATCATCATCACCACGCCATCGTGCTAACGGAACTCATCCCCGACACCCCGCTGGATCAGAGTCTGGGGATCGTCATCGAGCTGAACGTGTGCTGAACTCGGAGGTGCCGTACGTTCGGTACTTGGATCGGTCAGATCGTGAAGACGTACGACTACATCAACCGCGTTGTCATAACACTTCCGCTATGCATAACCATGATCTTGCGTGTGCGTAGGAAAATTTTGAAATTACTACGTTTCCCAACACATCCCTCACTAAATTTCAAGCTATAAGTGTTCTCCCTGAGTATGCACCGTTGCTACAATTCGTCGTGCCGAGACACCACGTGATGATCGGGTGTGATAACCTCTACGTTCACATAAAACGGGTGCAAACCAGTTTTGCACGTGCAGAATACTCGTTTTAAATTTGACGAGCCTGGCATATGCAGATATGTCCTCGGAACACTGAGACCGAAAGGTCGAACCTGAATCATATAGTAGACATGATCAACATAGAGATGTTCACCATTGAAAACTACTCCATCTAACGTGATGATCGGACATGGTTTAGTTGATATGGATCACATGATCATTTAGATGACTAGAGGGATGTCAATCTAAGTGGGAGTTCTTAACTAATATGATTAATTGAACTTTAATTTATCATGAACTTAGTACCTGATAGTTTTTTGCATATCTATGTTGTTGTAGATCAAAGGCCCGTGCTACCATTCCCTTGAATTTTAATGCGTTCCTAGAGAAAGCTAAGTTGAAAGATGATGGTAGCAACTACACGAACTGGGTCCGTAACTCGAGGATTATCCTCATTGATGCACAAAAGAATTACGTCCTGGAAGCACCGCTAGGTGCAAGAGCCACTGCAGGAGCAACACCGAACGTTATGAACGTCTGGCAGAGTAAAGCTGATGACTACTCGATAGTTCAGGGTGCCATGCTTTACGGCTTAGAATCGGGACTTCAAAGACGTTTTGAACTTCATGGAGCATATGAGATGTTCCAGGAGTCGAAGTTGATATTTCAATCAAATGCCCGAATTGAGAGATATGAAGTCTCCAATAAGTTCTATAGCTGCAAGATGGAGGAGAATAGTTTTGTCAGTGAGCACATATTCAGAATGTCTGGGTACCACAACCACTTGACTTAGCTGGGAGTTAATCTTCCTGATGATAGTGTCATTGACAGAGTTCTTCAATCACTGCCACCAAGCTATAAAAGATTCGTGATGAACTATAATATGCAAGGGGTGGATAAGACAATTCCCGAGCTCTTCGCGATGCTAAAGGCTGCGGAGGTAGAAATCAAGAAGGAGCATCAAGTGTTGATGGTTAACAAGACCACTAGTTTCAAGAAAAAGGGCAAAGGGAAGAAGGGGAACTTCAAGAAGAACGGCAAGCAAGTTGTTGCTCAAGTGAAGAAGCCCAAGTCTGGACCTAAGCCTTAAACTAAGTGCTTTTACCGCAAAGGACTGGTCACTAGAAGCGGAACTGCCCCAGGTATTTGGCGGATAAGAAGGATGGCAAAGTGAAAGGTATATTTGATATACATGTTATTGATGTGTACCTTACTAATGCTCGTAGTAGCACCTGGGTATTTGAAACTAGTTCTGTTGCTCATATTTGCAACTCGAAATAGGGGCTGCGGATTAAACGAAGATTGGCTAAGGACAAGGTGACGATGCGCGTGGGAAATGGTTCCAAAGTCGATGTGATCACCGTCGCCACGCTACCTCTACATCTACCTTCGGGAATAGTTTTTTATCTGAATAATTGTTATTTGGTGCCCGCGTTAAGCATGAACATTATATCTAGATCTTGTTTGATGCGAGACAGTTATTAATTTAAATCAGAGAATAATGGTTGTTCTATTTATATAAGTAATATCTTTTATGGTCATGCACCCTTGATGAGTGGTCTGTTTTTGTTGAATCTCGATTGTAGTGATACACATATTCATAATATTGAAGCCAAAAAATGTAAAGTTAACAATGATAGTGCAACTTATTTGTGGCACTGCCGTTTAGGTCATATTGGTATAAAGCGCATTAAGAAACTCCATGCTGATGGGCTTTTGGAATCACTTGATGCTTGCGAACCATGCCTCATGGGCAAGATGACTAAGACTCTGTCCTCCGGAACAATGGAGCGAGCAACTGACTTATTGGAAAATAATACATACTGATGTATGCGGTCCAATGAGTGTTGAGGCTCGCGGCGGGTATCGTTAATTTTTGACCTTCATAGATGATTTGAGCAAATATGGGTATATCTACTTAATGAAACGTAAGTCTGAAACATTTGAAAAGTTCAAAGAATTTCAGAGTGAAGTGGAAAATCATCATAACAAGAAAATAAAGTTTCTACGATCTGATCGTGGAGGTGGATATTTGAGTTATGAGTTTGGTCTTCATTTGAAACAATGTGGAATAGTTTCTCAACTCACGCCACCTGGAACACCACAGCGTAATGGTGTGTCTGAATGTCGTAACCGTACTTTATTATATATGGTGCGATATATGTTGTCTCTTACCGATTTACCACTATCGTTTTGGGGTTATGCTTTAGAGGCGGCTGCATTCATGTTAAATAGGGCACCATCTAAATCTGTTGAGACGACACCATATGAACTGTGGTTTGGTAAGAAACATAAGCTGTTGTTTCTTAAAGTTTGGGGTTGCGATGCTTATGTGAAAAAGCTTCAACGTGATAAGCTCGAACCCAAATCAGAGAAATGTGTCTTCATAGGATACCCAAAGGAGACTGTTGGGTACACCTTCTATCATAGATCCGAAGGAAAGATATTCGTTGCTAAGAATGGATCCTTTCTAGAGAAGGAGTTTCTCTCGAAAGAAGTGAGTGGGAGAAAAGTAGAACCTGATGAGGTAATTGTACCTTTCCCGAATTGGAAAGCAGTTTATCATAGAAATCAGTTCCAGTGATTCCTACACTAATTAGTGAGGAAGCTAATGATGATGATCATGAAACTTCAGATCAAGTTACTACCGAACCTCGTAAGTCAACCAGAGTACGTTCCGCACCAGAGTGGTATGGTAATACTATTCTGGAAGTCATGTTACTAGACCATGATGAACCTACAAACTATGAGGAAGCGATGATGAGCCCAGATTCCGCAAAATGGCTTGAGGCCATGAAATCTGAGATGGGATTGTCGGTGTCTGAGGGAGTCCTGGATTAAGTGGTCCTCGGGCGTCCGGCCTGTTATCCATGGGCCGGACTGATGGGCTGTGAAGACACGAAGGCCGAAGACTATACCTGTGTCTGGATAGGACTCTCCTTGGCGTGGAAGGCAAGCTTGGCGATCAACTATGAAGATTCCTTTCTATGTAACCGACTCTATGTAACCCTAGATCTCCCCGGTGTCTATATAAACCGGAGAGCTTAGTCCGGATAGAGACATATTCATTACCATAGTCATACAGGCTAGGCTTTTGGGGTTTAGCCATTATGGTCTCGTGGTAGATCAACTCTTGTAATACTCACATTCATCAAGATCAATCAAGCAGGAAGTAGGGTATTACTTCCATAGAGAGGGCCCGAACCTGGGTAAACATCGTGTCCCCTATCTCATGTTACCATCGACCTTAGACGCACAGTTCCGGACCCCCTACCCGAGATCCGCCGGTTTTGACACTGTCATTGGTGCTTTCATTGAGAGTTCCACTGTGCCGTCAAAGAAAGGTTCAATGGCCCCTTCAATCATCGATAGTGACGCTGTCCAAAAGGTAAACCTTCCTTCCCGGACATATCTTCCTGTTCGGCGGCTTTGTACTGCAGGCCAACTCGCTTGGCCATCTGGAGCAGATCGATAGCTACGCCCCTGGCCATCAGGTCAGATTCGGAAGCTTGAACTATGTCGCGGACATCCGTGGAGACTTGATCTTTGACGGATTTGAGACCGCGGTGATCCCCCCCCCCCTCGCTCCGATGGGCATGACTTAAATCTATCATTGGACCACATCCAGGAGATGGTCCCCGTTACTGCTCTGGCCTTAGATCCGGAGCAGTCGTGCCATCCGAGGTCACAGGGTCCGCGGCGTTGGAGCTGCACACAGACTCAACCTCATGAAATACCTGCGTTATCGGAACCCCGGAATCGTCTCCGGCTACAAATTCTGAACCGCGTACACCTGCGGACGCCGAACTTGATCGTTTATCGATCTTCGAATTCAGCACCGCAGACATCTTTCAGCACTCACCTTTTGGCGATGTGCTAAACTCTTTTAAGAACCTGTCCTTGGCGGGGGACTCACAGCAGAACTATGTCCGGTTCGAACTAGGGGCTGAGGATGGAGAATTTTGCTTCCCACCCGCCACCCACTTCATAGCCACTGTCGAAGACTTAACCGACGTGCTCAACTATGACTTCGATGACATCGACAGTATGGGCGACGATGCCGAAGACGAGGAAGCCCAAAACCCGCCGTTCACTGGATGATGGACGGCCACTTCCTCATATGACGTATACATGGTAGATACGCCGAAGAATAATAGCGGCAATGACAAGGAAAACCCAACAAAGGAGGACCCTCCTAAAGCACAATCAAAGCGCGGGCGTCAGTGGGGCCGCTCTAAATCTCGTCGCAGCAGGGACAACAACACCGGCCCAGGAGACAACATCACTCCGGATGGTGCCGAAGACACAGAAGAACCTGACGAAGAAACTGCCGAACAAGACAACTGGGAATCAGGGCATGTCAGCCCTGACGAACAAGCCATAGAAGAAGACTCGGAGGACGGTAGTTACCGTCCGCCCTCCAAGGAGGAGACGAGCCTCGGCAACGAAGACTTCATCGTGCCTGAGGAGCCTCTGGAGCAGGAGCGCTTTAAGCTTCAGCTCACAGCCACTGCAAGGAGCCAGAAAAAGAAACAGCAGCAGCTTCAAGCTGAACAAGATCTGCTCATTGGCAGATGGACTGATGTCCTGGCAGCCGAAGAATACGGCCTCAGACGCCCAGCCAAGAGTTACCCGAAGCGAAGGCTGCTACCCCAGTTTGATGAAGAGGCACCGGAGCTCATACCTCCCTCACGTAATGCGGCGGACCGACCACCACGTGCTCGGGATAGAACGGCAGCTCAGGCCGAATAGCAGCCTGCCCCACTTCCCCATAAAAATAGAGACGGAACTACTCGGGGTCACACGTACGACCTCCGGCAGACCCTGAATACTAGAGCGGGACATACACGATCTATTTATGGATTGAGAGGACATCCCTCTACACGTGATGATGGCCACCTATTCGGACATGACAAACCTAGTCACACCCGAGCGGATAACGGCAGACGAACTCCATCGGAGCTACGGCGCAATGCGGCCAGATACAGAGGCGCCGCACACCCTCTTTGCTTCACGGATGAAGTAATGGATCACGAATTCCCCGAAGGGTTCAAACCCGTGAATATTGAATCATATGACAGGACAACTGATCCCGCGGTATGGATCGAGGACTTCATCCTCCACATCCACATGGCCCAGGGAGATGACCTCCACGCTATCAAGTACCTCCCACTAAAGCTTAAAGGACCAGCTCGGCACTGGTTAAACAGCCTGCCCGAAAATTCTATTGGCAACTGGGAGGACTTAGAAGAGGCCTTCCTCGATAACTTCCAAGGTACGTATGTCCGGCCACCAGACGCCGATGACTTAAGACACATAGTTCAAGAGCCGAGGGAGTCCGCCAGGAAGTTCTGGACTAGGTTCCTAACTAAAAAGAACCAGATCGTCGACTGTCCGGATGCCGAAGCCCTAGCGGCCTTTAAACACAGCATCCACGACGAATGGCTCGCCCTCCACCTCGTCCAAGAAAAATCGAAATCTATGGCACCCCTCATGGCACTAATGACCCACTTTTGCGCAGGTGAGGATAGTTGGCTGGCTCGCAGCAAAAACACAGCCAGCAAGGCAGGCCCCTCCGAGGTTAAGAACAACAACGGCAAGCTCCTGGAGCAATGGCGATAACACCGATGACACTACAGTTAACGCTGGATTTAGTGGCTCCAAGTCCAGCCAGCGAAGAAGACCTATAAAAGGAACAGTGAGGGACCATCCATCTTGGACCGCATACTCGACCGTCCGTGCCAGATACATGGCACCACAGACAAACAAGCCAATCATACCAACAGAGATTGTTGGGTTTTTAAACAGGCTGGCAAGTTAAACACCGAGAACAAGGAAAAGGGATCACAAAGTGAGGACGATGACGAAGAGCCCCGGCAGCAGAACACTGGGGGGCAGAAGAAATTTCCCCCTCAAGTCAAAACGGTGAACATGATATATGCTACACACATCCCCAAAAGGGAGCGCAAGCGCGCACTCAGGGACGTCTATGCGGTAGAGCCAGTCGCCCCAAAAATCAATCCATGGTCGTCATTCCCGATCACCTTTGATCATCGGGATCATCCTACTAGTATCCGTCATGGTGATTCGGCCGCACTGGTCCTCGACCCAATCATCGACGGATTTCACCTGACACGAGTCCTAATGGACGGTGGTAGCAGCCTCAACCTGCTCTGTCAGGATACAGTGCGCAAAATGGGCATTAATCCCTCACGGATCAAGCCCACAAAGACTACCTTTAAAGGAGTCATACCAGGCATAGAGGCCCGTTGTACGGGCTCAATCACACTGGAGGTTGTCTTCGGTTCTCCGGACAACTTCCGAAGCGAAGAGCTAATCTTCGATATCGTCCCCTTCCGCAGCGGCTACCACGCACTGGTCGGACGAACCGCGTTCGCTAGATTCAATGCGGTGCCACACTATGCTTATCTCAAGCTCAAGATGCCCAGTCCACGCGGCGTCACAACCGTCAATGGAAACATGGAACGCTCCCTCCATACAGAAGAGCACACCGCCGCCCTAGCAGCAGAGGTACAGAGGGGCCTTCTCAAGCGGAAACATAATCTGGCTGCTGAGCCCCTGGACACTATTAAGAGGGTCCGGACTACACTGCAACAGGACAGCTCGGCTCGTCAAGAGCTCGATTAGAAATTCGGCATCCGCCCAGTCCCGATGAGGTAGTGGCATTCGTTCCACGCGTACATAATTACGCACTCAAAATTTCATGGGCATCGACGGAGGCACAGCTAGCTTGTGATACACAGTTCACCTAGACCGATCCCAGGCTCACACATAACTTCACTACTTTCTTTTCCCCTTTCTCAGGTTTCTTTTATACAGGCCTCCTTCGACGGCCTGATTACTGGTCCTGTCAAAGGATAAGTACACCAGAATGGCAAGAAGCACAGGCGTACAGGGGAAGCTCTAGAGGTCAATTCAACGATTACTCTACCTGTTTTCAGGACCCGCGCGCAGCTCACCTTTGATTGTGGCATGTTAAATAGCCGGTTGCCTAGCGCACTATTTGTATCAATGCGCTATGACGCATTAATCCAATTATAATGGAAATAGTTCATGGCCCAAGTTCAAGGGCCCCAGATACTACCCATGCTCTCTCTCTCTGTTTTCCTTTTTTTACTTCTCTTCTAGCATCCGTACACTTTGGTACGCTTCATATTTGCCAGGGGCTCCTCACCGCCCCATAATACGGCAACAAAGTCCGAACACTTCTTATAGATAAGTTCGGCACCCCGAATTTAGCAATATATGCATTGGCTCCGAATCATGTCTTTGGTCAATAGTTGGGTTACCCGACTCCTGTGCTTGCTACCCTACGTTCCGCTACATCGGCTAGGGTAGTAAAGGGAGAACTACTGCAATTGTGCCCTGGTTTACCCGGAAGAGCACCTCAGTAGAGAAAGCCGAAAACTGACTGTCATGATGCGGCGAGAGCCGGTCAGCTGTTCGAGAGGTTGCAAATCGCTGGAGATTTTTTCCGCATTACGCGAAGGATCGGTACTTCCCGATCAGACGACTCACAGCACTCTGGTCCGGATACCAGGGGCTGCGTCCATGTTTTATTATAAAACTCCTATGGCTAAGTGAGGGCGTTTAGGCCGCATAGTCTGATTGTCTGGTTCATTGCGCTAAACAACTCCTTCAAGGACCATATAATTGGATCAAGATTGTTTAGATTCCAACCCGAACACCTCTGTACTACCTACGTGAGGGCAGAAGCCGCCGACTGGCCAACCCTCAGATTCCACACAACATGGCCGCATAGGAGGAAAAAATTAAAACATAACAAGCATTATATTACAAACAGGCTTTGTTTTCATCATACAAGGCAAGGACAACACGAATGTATTCATTCAAAAATAATGTCCTGCCCGCACTGAGTTGCCGCAATGCGAGACCCCTCCAGGACATCCGCAAAATATCGCTCGGGTGTGCGGTGCTCCTTGCCCTCTGGCAGCCCCCTGGTCACCTCGACGGCGTCCATCTTTTCCCACCACATCTTGCAACGGGCGAAGGCCATGCGGGCACCTTCGATGCAGACTGATTGCTTGACGATGTCTAGCCGAGGACAGGCCTCCACCACCCGCTTCACGAGGCCAAAATAACTATTGGGTATCGCTTCGGCTGGCCACAGCCGGATTATTAAATTCTTCATGGCCAGTTCGGCCACCTTGTGCAGCTCGACCAGCTGTTTCAGCTGATCGGTAAAGGGC
Source organism: Aegilops longissima (assembly GCA_021605205.1). Taxonomy (NCBI): domain Eukaryota; kingdom Viridiplantae; phylum Streptophyta; class Magnoliopsida; order Poales; family Poaceae; genus Aegilops; species Aegilops longissima. The sequence continues at coordinate 12,275,487 of CM038681.1, forward strand.
ACCGGATGTTCTGGCTACTACAGTTAACGCCAGGGGGGAAGTAGGGTATCAAGATCAATCAAGCAGGAAGTAGGGTATTACCTCCATAGAGAGGGCCTGAACCTGGGTAAACATCATGTCCCCTGTCTCCTGTTACCATCGACCTTAGATGCACAGTTTGGGATTTTCACCGAGATCCGCCGGTTTTGACACCGACAGAGTCAAAACCGGCCGATCTCGGGTAGGGGATCCCGAACTATGCGTCTGAGGATCGAAGGTAATAGGAGGCAAGGGACACGATGTTTACCCAGGTTCGGGTCCTCTTAATGGACGCAATACCCTACTTCATGCTTGATTGACTATGATGAGTATAGGGTTTACAAGAGTTGATCTACCTCGAGATCGTAATGGCTAAACCCTAGATGTCTACCCTATATGAATGTGATTGCCTCTACGGACTAAACCCTCTGGTTTATATAGACATCGGAGGGGCCTAGGGTTGTACAGACTCGGTTTACAGAGAAATGAATCTTCATATCCGAATGCCAAGCTTGCCATCCACGCAAAGGAGAGTCCCATCCGGACACGGGGAAAGCCTTCTATCTTGTATCTTCAGGGCCCACCAGTCTGGCCCATGTCACATAGCCCGAACGCCCGGGGACCCCCTAATCCAGGACTCCCTCAGTAGCCCCTGAACCAGGCTTCAATGATGATGTGTCTGGCGTGCAGATTGTCTTCGGCATTGCAAGGCGGGTTCCTCCTCCGAACACTAAAAAGTAGTTGACCAAAACAACTATATCTGGCTATGTATAATAGTTACAACCCTGAACCACAAGGGAAAAACACTTAAACAAAATAGGTCATGTCTTCTGACAAATTTTTCGGCATGGCGTTGTGTTCCGGCCTTATTATTATTTCGAACCGTTTTGCAGCCTCCCGCTTCTCGTTTCGAGACGCAATCTTCATTCACACGTCTCGTCAAAGCAGAGATCGTGTCCCCTTATTGCGGGATTCTCATCAATACGGGTGTGGGTAATCCAACCATGTCGTTCGCACGACCCTTTGGGAATAGGCGGGTTTTAAGGCTCGTGGGGGGCGCTAGATATTCCCTGCCTCTATAAGAAGATAAGGATCCATCTTTTCACCCCACGCCTTTCTCCTTCCTTAGCCCTTCCGTCCCTGAGCTCCAACGCCCAAGTTCCAAACTTTTCCCCTCGCCACCAACCACTCCAGCCATGTCCGAATCCGGCTCGCAAGGTAAGTGGATGGCCTATTCTGTGATGTAGAAGGGCATCAAGGAGCTTCAGGAGGCAAGGTATTTGACAGCGAAAATCAAACACAGGCTCCCTGCCAAAGAGCAGGTCATCCCCACTCCAGAGCCCGTGAGAGGGTTGTATTCCTTCCTCACTTTCTCCGCGGACTAGGGTTTAGCTCACACCCCTTTGTCCGAGGTCTCATGTTCTATTATGGGCTAGATTTTCACGATCTGGCCCCGAACTCCTTCCTCCACATCTCGGCGTTCATCGTCATGTGTAAAGCATTCCTCCGCATCCCTCCACACTTCAGCCTGTGGCTCAAGACTTTTAATGTGAAGCCGAAGGTGGTTGATGGGCAACATGCAGATTGTGGCAGTGCCATGGTGAGCAAGCTTCCCAAAGCTATCTGGCCCAAAGGGGCCTTTGTGGACACCATCAAAATATGGCAGTAGGAGTGGTTTTATATCATTGAGCCCTGCGGCACCAAGTGGGCGGCCGCCCCTGCGTTTAGATCCAGACCCCCGCTGCATCTTGCATCATGAACCAACAAGGGCCTGGACTGGGGATCACCCGACGAGGTGCTGATGCTGCAGAAGTGCATCAAAAATATCATAGCGAAGAACACCAGCCTCACGGACATGATCCAGGTGATGCTCATCCACCGGTCCCTTCCCTGTCAACGCCGGCCTCGCCCATGTGGGAGTTCAATCCGGAAGGGCCACGGATCCTGACGCGATTCTTCGGCACGACGCATAAAGCAATCTGGAAGCTACTTTTCAAGACTCAAAAGTCATGGCCAGGGACGTCCGAAGACATCGGCCTCGACTGCAATCATCCAGCCTCCCCAATAAGTGATATCTTTCCGAATATAACATAGTTTATTAACCGAAAGAGGGGGTGTACTGAGAATTCCATCCTGTAAAATAGAGCTGGACGAAGAAGGCGGAACGGATCAGATGTCCAGCTCCACTGCCCGAAAACCCAGCAGATCCTCTTCTAATGAAGATGCTGGTCCCGGCGCCCTATCAAGCGCCGGAGAAAAAGGTCCAGAAGAAGAACAAGGGAGCCAAAGATGGCCCCTGCCGCAAAGGTACTCCGGATGCGGTGTCCGGAGAGACCAATACTCACTCCTCCGAGGAAGATGAAGACGAAGAGGAGGAGGAGGCAGAAAGCAATCCTTCCCCGAAGGGGAGGAAGATGAAGAGGGGGGCCTCCGAAGACCCTGGGGCGGGGGCGTCTAAAAGGGGAAATTATCCCTCCATGATGGCTCGGATTCGGACGCCGAAGCCATCCTCGAGTGGCGCCCCAAACCGAAGCCCCTTGCCAAATCGTAAGTATCCAAGGATGCCTTACATAAGTTCGGTCTTTATAATTATGGTCTTAACACATCGTATTGTGCAGTCCGGCCTGCGATCTCCCCCAACAATCATCGGAGGGGAATTCTTTAGATCCGGGGATGATGGAGAGCGAGTCGCCTCCGTGAGCCTCCCCGCCAACCGCTATGGACGACACCGAAGTGTTGTCCCACAGGGCCTATCCGGGCTGCGGAGCGGTACGGGAGACCGCCAAAACGGCGCCAGAGGTTAATGCCTTGGCTGCCGAGAACATGGGGGGCGCAATCCCCATGAAGACCGACGGCGGGGGCCTTGATCAGTTTGCCCCCAGCCGAAGTTCCGGAAACCCAAACGGTTCCGGAACCGAATAAGCGACCCCCTTCAAGCGAGGGGTTGTCGACTCCTGCGGCTACCTCCACAAGTCCAGGGGTGCTGAACACCCTGATGGAGGCATTGCAACGTGCTTCCATGTCGGAGGAGCACTGCACCCTAATGGGTGTGTTGGTTGAAAAGGTTCAGTCCGCCAAGAACGGACTAAACGAGGCCTTTACTAGCCTGCTGACAGGCTTCGAGGTATGCAATGTCATTTTCCTGACCGCTTTTCATATGAAAAGATGCATGTGTATGGATAGTAGCCCCTGATACTCTGACCGTCCCTTATGTTAATCAAAAAAGGGGGACGGACAGAGGATCAATAATTTTCGCAGGAGCTAATATACTTTCATATGTTGAAATGTAGGCTTCACTGTTAGCGGCGACTGCCCAAGCCGCTGAAGTATCCGAACTGAAGCGTAAGCTGGGACTGGATGATGAGGATCTTGTCCACATCAATAAGGGTTTTTATCAGGCGCCGGGTATGTTATTAAAACATTTCGTTCAGGCCCGTAACTCTGAAGTTAAAGCTTATGCGCCGTTATGCGCGTAATTGCAGGTAGCGCAGCTGCAGTTGAGGCCCTTAGGGGTGAACTTGCCCAAGCCAAGGAGCAGGCAAGGGTGAACAAGGCGGCCAAGTCCGAACAGGTTGTCCGCTGCCAGTACGAGGAGCGGGTGGCCGAAGTAGAGAAGGCACTCAAGGACGCCACCGACAAGTATAAGTCCCTAGAGGACAAGAGTAAAGCCTAGGCAACCGACATTGCTGAGGCCCTTAAAGAGGCCAAGGAGGCGCGGGCCAAATCACAAGCGGCGCGGGAGGAGATTGAGCAAGCCGTAAAAATAGTGGCCGATAAGCCCTTTCTTCTACGGAGTAAATTCAGCAATCAATTGTATGTTTTACTCATGCAACTGTCGGGTGCTCCAGGTGTCTTTGCGGATCTTTCGAAGAGCGTTGCTGACGCCGCGCGGTTCTTCCAAACCCAGGACGGGCAGGTGACGGAGAAGCAATTCTGGAGCCAATTCATGGCACAGGAGCGCCCCGCACTGCTGAATGACCAGATGGCGCAGAGGACCGAGCTGCATAGGATGTCTGGATCAGCCATGAGGGACGTCATAGTCCGGCTGTGGCCAACCGAACCCGTTCCGAGCAGCTATTTGGCCTAGTGCAGCGACTTGTTGACGCCCTGCCTCGTATTGACGCGGTTAAGCGGTCATCATGTATAGAAGGTGTGCGGCTGGCCTTTGCCCGTGTCAAGATGCACTAGGCCAAGATGAAGGCCGCCAGCATCGCCGTTGAAGGTCGGGCCGGAGACAAGATCCACCGTACGCCCGAGCGCTATTTCGAATACTTCCTGGAAGGTGCCCGCTTAATAGAGGGTCAGTGCTCAAAGGACATCTTGTTCGAGTGAATGTGTCCGAATTGCCTGGATGTTTGTATGAACCAAAACTTTGTAATATATTTATGTTGTTTGTCTTTAAAAGTGCCATTCCTCATGTGCGGCCGTTGCATACCTGAGAGTTTACCAGTCGCCGGCTTCAGCCCCCACGTACATATTACGGGAGTGTTAAGAACAGCACATGACCACACGTTAACCCAACGTCTTGGTCTGTAAAGGAGGTGTCAATGCAGCGAACGAGGCAATCAAACTATGTGGCTTTACCACTCTCACTTAGCCATAGGAGTTTGACAATGGGGTTGTGAAATAGCCCCTGGTGTGTATGCGGCGATCGAACTTAGATGCCTTAAACGCGTGACTGAAAAAGAAGAAAATCCAGCCCTTCGTGTAATACGGGAGAAATCGCTAGAGATTTAGTAAGTCACAGAATTGCTGACGAGCTCTCGCCGCATCACGACACTCAGTTTTCGGCTTTCTCTACTGAGGTGCTTGACCAGGCTAGCCGGAAACACAATCGCAGTAGTTCTCCCTTTACTACCTTAGCCGAGAACGGAACATAAGGTAGCAAGCACGGGAGCCGGGCAACCCAATTATTGCCCAAAGGCATGATTCGGAGCCGAGGCATATAATGCAGTATTCGAGACGCTGAAGTGTACTCTGAGAGTGTTTGGACTTTCTATTGTTTGAATATATATATATATATATATATATATATATATATATATATATATATATATATATATATATATATATATATATATATATATTGCTTGAATAGAGCCCATGGCGATTTAAGTCGTACCAAGGTGTATATGCCAATATGACGAAAAAAAGAAAAGGAGGGAAAATAGATTTAGGAAATAAGCCGATACCAAACAAAGTTGGGCAAAACTGTTTCTGTCGGGGATATGCCCCGTGGCGTAAACCGGCCGGAAGTTAACCCGGCCGGACAGGACGACTCACTGGTAACCCGCCCGGAGCTTGGCGGTTCACGGGCTACCCGCCCGGTCTTGGCGGTTCATTAGTAACCCGGCGGGCGGGTCAGAGGAGCGACAAGACCCGGTTTCCCAACTGGCGGTTCATGAAGGCCGGTTCATACTATGATGGGCCGGTTTAAGAGGAAAGACATAAAGAATATTTGTCTTACAAGGAGTTAAGACCTGGACTTGTATCCGGTTTGTATTAGAGATAGACTAGTCATAATCCTAATAGGACTCCACAGAGGAGAGCCGGTTTACGGCGACTCCCTCGTGATGATAATGAGACCTAGCCTCAAACAGCATGTAGGGTTTTACCGGATGATGTTTCCGGGCCCAAGCTGTCTAAATCCCTGTCTTGTGTTGCGTCTCTCGATTCCGCTCAACCCCTCTCAAGCTACCACATAGATGCGTTGGCCTCGCGACTAAGTCCTGACACTAAGGACATCTGCCGTGACAATTCCACGACAGTTGGCGCCCACCGTAGGGCTTGCGCATAGTGGTGTTGAGTTCTTGAAGGGATCTTTCATGGTTTTGAGAAGTTTGTAATTTTTTAGATGAAGATTTTACAATCCGGGAGATTGAAGTCGAAGAAGAAAGATAGGGTTGCGCCTAAGTCATCGCCGACACAAGTCTCCATACGATTCGAGGAAATCCGATCAGTGAAAGTTTTCAGCGTGAGACGGCAGCAATCCATCAGGTCGTCAAATCACCAAGCCGCTGAGACCGTCAGCTTCTGTTGAAATTTGATTAGGCGTACTACTCGGAGCATCTACGCGTAGCTGCTGTTGTTATTTCCTTCAATATACAACAATCTGAACTCAGATCGAGGTTGGAAAGTACCACCTGCAAGAGGCCGATACCGACAGGAGTTCTATACACGTGCAAGTCACCGAGTTTTGCTGCTCCAACGTCCCGTACACTTTTTTGCTACCAATACATTGACCAAGTCCAAGTGCCAGTCACGTAAGGAAAAAACTGAGGAGAAAGATTCCATCAGCGGCGGCCCACAGCGCCCGTCCACATGGGCTGCTAGCCCCGTTTTGGCCTTGCCTTCGTTCCTGCCCTTGAGCCACTCCTACCGCGGCCGTCTCTGCAGCCGTGAGTGGCTGTCTCCGCTGGCGAGCCGCCCGCTTCCACTACCACGGTCGTGTCCCTACGACCACGTACCGGCTCGCGCACGTACTACATCACCAAGTCACAGTGCCACAAGTCGTTCTGTTGTGCCCGTGAGCCCAAGCCGCCCAGTCATCGGTTTGGTTCCGCTTCGCTGTGCCTCTGGACGCCCCGCTAGTTCTGTCCAAGGCGCTGCCTCTCCGATTCTTTGGCCTCGCTCCGAGTCGCCATCGGATTTCTGCAGCTGTCTGCGCTACGACTCTCACTTCTGCGCTAAGCCGCCTTGTCTTGTGCTTGAGCTGCAGGGCTCTGTCTCCACTGGCCTGAGCCGCCCGCGCAGGCTGGCCGCCGCCTCCTTGCTCAAGACGCTCGCCGGCTCACCGCCCACGCCAGCTGCTTCGCTGAGCCACTGTGGTCCTTCGTTTAGTCGCCGGTGTGCTTCTCTTCAGCCGTTTCCGGGTCAAACCGTTCTCACCGTTGTCGTCCCAGCCCGCGAGCAGCCGCCGCCCGCGAGACACAGTCTACCTAAGTCGCCGCAGCGGGCTCATCCTCCGCACCTCCTTCTAGCGCCCGCCGCTGGGCCACCTGCTGATTCTGTTACTCCATCATTCCAGGGAGGATCTGAGAAAACTATGCATCATCCAACGTTTGGAAGTCAGAGTTTATTGCAAAGCGGACAGTCGTTCAAAACCTGATGCCGACATGGATCTGGAGCATTTTACTAGTACTCCATAATGCTAGCTGAAGGAGAGTCCACGTGAAATCCCAGCACTACTAGTATTTGCACAAAAAACGAGGGCTGATGGATTTTGAGCACATGTAAAAAAACGGAGGAAGTACTAATACGCTAGCCTTTATTTTGACTACGGAGCCGTTTGATCAGTCTATATGGACATCTCCCGTCCAAATACATCAGGACATCTATTAAAAGAAAATGAGGTGGTGTTATACCGCGGAGGCACGTTCAGCTGTGCTGTGTGGCTTCATGGGCACGCGTGTCACGGTCCAGTTTACATCAAAACGCGCCAGCTGACTCGCCCATCCGTGTCGCCTTACAACGCCATGGATGACTCGCCCGTCCTTCCTCGCGACCGGTTCACGTGTCCGCGCCGGCTTACAAACGTTGCGGCTGACTCAGCCGTCCGCACCGGTTTACCACGCCACGGCCGGTTCACCCGTGAGCAACTTCAACTCCACCTAGCGATCATCGATTTCATGGCGGATTATTTCCGGCCTGGCACATCAGGTGATATTCATCTAAAATATATTTTATTAGTGCATATTATTTTTGTCAAAGAGCAGTTTATCTTTGCCTTGGTCTGCAATATTGTATGCAGGACAATTATTCATTATAAACGTGGTTTATACCATGGGTACGAAGCACGCGCTGGCAACGTCCTGCCCGGTGTTCGTCCGTGCCACATTACACGGTGAATGGACGCGCAAGACGCCGCCTTACGGCCCGGTTTACATCAGCTTGCCGACCGTGCTCGCGCTTGACTCGCCCGTCCAACCAGTTTACAACACTGTGGCCGGTTCATCTGCCCAAGCCACCTCTAATACTGTGGACGTCTCTACCGTCCATTTATTGCGGCCTGGTCTACATCAACATACCAGGCCGCACCTGTCTGCATGAGCAAGTCACAGCTTGGGTAGCCCGGTTTTTCTTTCAAAATGTTATGCCGGTTTATATCACGGTCAAATATGGAGAGTTTCAAGCCAACTCCTCGAGTCACCTTTAGACTCGGGGGCTACGATGACATGACTAAGCAAATCTTGCCAGCAAATTTAAGAACCCCAGGACGATGGAGGGAAAGATAACCCGGTCCCGGAGGCTACTGTTATTCGAAGGCCGTCAGAAAATTTCCGGCTTAGTAAGTATATGACAGTTACAAAATCCCGGCTCAATGAAGAAGTTCCGGATCATCAGAAAGGATTCGGGTTTAAAATCCGCTCAAGGAGGTCAGTCTCACTGAAGTTTCTCAAGTATCCGGTTTACAATCCGGTTCAAGGGAAATATATTCTCCCACAAAGCTCTCAAGCGCCAAACCGTTTAAAATGTCCGTTCAAAAGGAATTAACTTCGCAAGTTCGAGTTGAAAGGCCATCAGAAAATTTCCGCCGAAATGAAGATTCCGTTTATAATCCGTTCAAGGGAAAGATGTCTCCCACAAAGCTTTGAAGCTCTCAATATCCGTTCAAAATCCCGCTCAAGAAGGATTTATCTCTTGCAAAAGTTAAAGGGTGCCAAAGAGGACCTGCTGCCATGATGCGCGGTCCAAACATGGGTATCATGCCTTATTGGCTTATCATATTATTGGTCACTTGGGGCTTGGTCGATCCAACCATAGCCACGCCTCTTGATCGGCCTAGTGCCACAATATCACTTGGGGCCTGGTCGTGTCCGAACCAATGCAACACCTTTTGATAGGCGAAAGCCACCAGATCACTTGGGGACATGGTCAAGTCTGAACCAGTCACGCCTTGATCGCCTAAGGCCATAGAGTCACTTGGGGCTTGGTCGAACCCAACCATTGCCACGCCACTTGATCGGCATAATGCCACGGTTTCAGTTGGGGACCTGGCTGACTTGAACCATAGCTACACCTTATTGGGAGCTTGGTCGTGTCCGACCATGGTAACACCATCTGATCGGCTCAGTAAAGCCTCTTTTTTGCAAACGGTCTTATCATTGCCTTTGCTTCCATATTTTTTCATAACTGTTATTTGATTTTTGTTGCGGTTTTTAAACCGACATTGTTAATCCGGTTCGACTATCAATTACAAATTGGCGCAACATGGTCAAATCCTAATCCGGAGACTATCTGCCCGGTTTGATTTTATGTTACCATCTTATTATGGAGTAAACCGGTGTTCATTGACCCGGCTTAACTTTCAATTACAAATTGTCAGTACATGATCAAATCATAATCCGGAGACTATCCGCCCGGTCTGGTTTGACTACGAGTCGCCAGTATTATATATGGTTAAACCGTTGTTTATCACAACCCGGTACGGTTTTATCATAAACCGACACAGTATGAAAGGAGTTATCATTGCTCAAGATTGGGGTTATCACCCTTACTACAAAAAGTTGGTAAACCAATGATGTGATTCAAAGTCACAGGTATGATGTATTTCATTGATTATTCTTAAGTGCAGCCTTGGTTATAAACCTGGGTTAAATGTTGGGCATTATGACCCGTCCGGCGGTAAACCGCCAGTACACTTTAAACTTGGTGTATGCGGAGACAGGTTGAATAAAGCATGATGATAAATTATCCGGTGTTTATTAACCGTCCTGGCTTTAAGATGATAAGTCGCCAGTATATGATGAGAAATTATCCGGTGTTTGTTAACCCGGCCTGGCTTTGGACTATAAGTTGCCAGTACCTATTTGGATTGCGCCATTGGAATCATGCGCTTATAAATCATTGGGTTATATTATTCAAATAGCCAAACTTGGCTGAATTTTCATTATGATATTGAATGAATAAGGTTTTTCATACCGGATTATATTATCTTGAATAGCCAACATGGCTGGATTTTTTATGGTTATCAATAACCAGTATTATGATTAAGGTTTTCAAAGTCGCTTTAGCGCAATGGCTATCATATTATCAATGGATATGATTTATTTTACAATGAAAGGAATAGGCCCAAGTTGCTGCTGGCTTACGACCCGGCCCTTGGGGGCTACATTATTTCAGTTGAAATTACATCAAATACACAAGTCTCATGTCGCTGCAAGCATGCACCATGACACTTGGGGGCTAATGCAAAGTCATTTTTTGCTCATCTTATTGAAGACCCGACTCATCATATCATAATGAGCCGGCCCTTGGGGGCTACCAATTGCTCCTGTCAAACATTCAAGGTATACAAGCCTTAATCCATTATATTAAAGGGTTCATTGCTCGGTTGGTAAAACACAAAGCTCTTAACCTTGTGGACGTGGGTTCAAGCCCTATGATGGAAGCTACATTATAAGCCAGCCCTTGGGGGCTACACATCACTGCTCAAATCTATATGATTATATTTACAAAGTCCCTGCTCATTATTGCATAATGACCCGGCACTTGGGGGCTACATAGTATGGAGTATTCAGTTTTTACTAGTCACTGGGATGAACAACATGGATTTCTTTGAAAGTGGCAGTATTTATATTGAAGCAAAGTCTTAAGCCACCACTTTGTTCTGCTCAAAGACTTGGGGCTACAGGTATTATATTATTATCAAAGAAATATTTTCAAATTCTCTGATTGAGCAAACTAGGTTGACCCGGCGTCACCAATCATTATGACCCTGTGGCTGCAACCCGGCGTCATTAATAATCATGAACCAGCGTTGGCAACAATCATGAACCGTGTCTCGCAATAATCATGACTCAAATTATCAAGTTTTTATAACCCGACAGTCTTTGGCAATGATAAAACCGACAAGTTCTGCATCTTCAAACCGGTTGAATATCAGATGAGTATCTCAAGACCAATATTTCTTAAACCGGCGCTTTGGAAGCCGACTCAAGTGGATTATTCTTCACAATATTTTTTCTATAAGAAGCCAACATCAGCAATTTGAGTATGAAGCTGGTTATTGACCCAGATTTTCTAGAAGGAGGAAATGACAAAGGACTTAAGGACGATCAGGTGTCGGTCTACAAGAATTCTTAACCCGGAGCACAACCTGCCAAATTTGTTCTAGTGTTTATTTTGCAGCATAAGTTTACCATGGATAAATCCAAGCTATGTTGGAAATATGCCCTAGAGGCAATAATAAATTAGTTATTATTATATTTCCTTGTTCACGATAATCGTTTATTATCCATGCTATAATTGTATTGATAGGAAACTCAAATGCATGTGTGGATACATAGACAACACCATGTCCCTAGCAAGCCTCTATTGGCTAGCTCGTTGATCAATAGATGGTTACGGTTTCCTAACCATGGACATGGGATGTCATTGATAACGGGATCACATCATTAGTAGAATGATGTGATGGACAAGACCCAATCCTAAGCCTAGCACAAAGATCGTAGTTCAGTATGCTAAAGCTTTTCTAATGTCAAGTATCATTTCCTTAGACCATGAGATTGTGCAACTCCCGGATACCGTAGGAATGCTTTGGTGTACCAAACGCCACAACGAACTGGGTGGCTATAAAGGTGCATTACGGTATCTCCGAAAGTGTCATTGGGTTGGCACGAATCGAGATGGATTTGTCACTCCGTAAACGGAGAGGTATCTCTGGGCCCACTCGGTAGGACATCATCATAATGTGTACAATGTGATCAAGGAGTTGATCACGGATGATGTGTTACGGAACGAGTAAAGAGACTTGCCGGAAACGAGATTGAACAAGGTATCGGGATACCGACGATCGAATCTCGGCAAGTACAATACCGCTAGACAAAGGGAATTGTATACGGATCTATTGAGTCCTTGACATCGTGGTTCATCCGATGAGATCATCATGGAACATGTGGGAGCCAACATGGGTATCCAGATCCCGCTGTTGGTTATTGACCGGAGAACGCCTCGGTCATGTCTCAGATGGTTCCCGAACCCGTAGGGTCTACACTTAAGGTTCGATGACGCTAGGGTTATAAAGGAAGTTTGTATGTGGTTACCGAATGTTGTTTGGAGTCCCGGATGAGATCCCGGACGTCACGAGGAGTTCCGGAATGGTCCGGAGGTAAAGATTTATATATGGAAAGTCCTGTTTTGGTCACCGGAAAAGTTTGGGCGATATCGGTAATGTCTGGGACCACCGGAGGGTCCTGGGTCCACCAAGTGGGGCCACCTGCCCAGAAGGTTGCGTGGGCCAAGTGTGGGAGGGACCAGCCCCTAGGAGGGCTGGTGCGCCCCCACAGGGGCCCAAGGCGCAAGGAGAGTGGGAGGGGCAACCCTAGGCAGATGGGCCCTAAGGCCCATCTAGTGGGCGCCTCCTCTCCCTCCCTCTTGGCCGCCTCCCTGATCCCATCTGGGGCTGCCGCCCCTCTAGGGGTGGGAACCCCAGAGGGGCACCTCCTCCCCTTCCCTATATATATGAGGCCTAGGGGCTGCCCATAACACGCGATTCGATCTCCCTCTTGGTGCAGCCCCCTCCTCCTCCTCCTCTCCCTTGGTGCTTGGCGCGGCCTGCTGGGATTGCCACGCCTCCATCACCACCATGCCGCTGTGCTGCTGCTGGATGGAGTCTTCTCAACCTCTCCTCTCTCCTTGCTGGATCAAGGCATGGGAGACGCCACCGGCTGTACGTGTGTTGAACGCGAGGTGCCGTCTGCTCGCACTAGGATCTCCGGTGATTTGAATCACGACAGTACGACTCCATCAACCCCGTTCACATGAACGCTTCCGCTTAGCGATCTACAAGGGTATGTAGATGCACTCTCCTTCCCTCGTTGCTAGTTTCTCCATAGATAGATCTTGGTGACACGAGGAAAATTTTGAATTTCTGCCACGCTCCCCATCGGTATATCGAGCTAGGTTTATTGCGAGATTCTTTGCACGAGTAGAACACAAAGTAGTTGTGGGCGTTGATTTTGTTCAATATGCTTACCGTTACTAGTCCAATCTTGTTTCGACGGTATTGTGGGATGAAGCGCCCGGACCGACCTTACACGCATTTCACGTGAGACAGTTCCACCGATCGACATGCACTTGGTGCATAAGGTGGCTAGCGGTGCCGCCTCCCACTTTAGTCGGAACGGATTCGATGAAAAGGGTCCTTATGAAGGGTAAATAGCAATTGGCATATCACGTTGTGGTTTTATGAGGTAAGAAACGTTTGCTAGAAACCCATAGCAGCCACGTAAAACATGCAAACAACAATTAGAGGACGCCTAACTTGTTTTTGCAGGGTATGCTATGTGATGTGATATGGCCAAGAAGAATGTGATGAATGATATGTGATGTATGAGATTGATCATGTTCTTGTAATAGGATTCACGACTTGCATGTCGATGAGTATGACAACGGCAGGAGCCATAGGAGTTGTCTTTATTTATTGTATGACCTGCGTGTCTTTAAACAACGCCATGTAATTACTTTACTTTATTGCTAACCGTAGCCATAGTAGTAGAAGTAATAGTTGGCGAGACAACTTCATGAAGACACGATGATGGAGATCATGATGATGGAGATCATGGTGTCATGCCGGTGACGATGATGATCATGGAGCCCAAGATGGAGATCAATGGAGCTATATGATATTGGCCATATCATGTCACTACTATATAATTGCATGTGATGTTTATTATGTTTATGCATCTTGTTTACTTAGAACGACGGTAGTAAATAAGATGATCCTTACAACAATTTCAAGAAGTGTTCTCCCTAACTGTGCACCGCTGCCAAAAGTTCGTCGCTTCTAAGCACCACGTGATGATCGGGTGTGATGGATTCTTACGCTCACATACAACGGTGTTGACGAGCCTAGCATGTACGCACATGGCCTCAAACACACGCAATACACTTAGGGTTAACTTGACGAGCCTAGCATGTACAGACATGGCCTCGGAACACGAGAGACCGAAAGGTCGAGCATGAGTCGATAGTAGATACGATCAACATGAAGATGTTCACCGATGATGACTAGTCCGTCTCACGTGATGATCGGACACGGCCTAGTTGACTCGGATCATGTAATCACTTAGATGACCAGAGGGATGTCTATCTGAGTGGGAGTTCATAAGATGAACTTAATTATCTTGAACATAGTCAAAAGACCTTTTGCAAATTATGTCGAAGCTCGCGCTTTAGTTCCACTGCTTAGATATGTTCCTAGAGGAAATATAGTTGAAAGTTGAAAGAGCGATTATGCGGACAGAGATAGCTTATGTCCTTAATGCACCGCTCGTGTGTTGAACCCCAAACGCCGTCTGTGGATGTTGCGAACATCGGACATACACGTTTTTGATAACTACATGATAGTTCAGTTAAACGGTTTAGAGTTGAGGCACCAAAGACGTTTTCGAAATATCATGGAACATATGAGATGTTTCGAGGGCTGAAATTGGGATTTCAAGCTCGTGCCCACGTCAAGAGGTATGATACCTCCGACAATTTTCTTAGCCTACAAACTAAGGGAGAAAAGCTCAATCGTTGAGCTGGTGCTCAGATTGTCTGAGTACAACAATCACTTGAATCGAGTGGGAGTTGATCTTCCAGATAAGATAGTGATGTTTCTCCAAAGTCATTGCCACCAAGCTGCTAGAGCTTCGTGATGAACTATAACATATCAAGGATAGAGATGATGATCCTTGAGGTATTCGCGTTGTTTGACATCGCGAAAGTAAAAATCAAGAAGGAGCATCAATTGTTGATGGTTGGTGAAACCACTAGTTTCAAGAAGGGCAAGGGCAAGAAGGACACTTCATGAAACGGCAAATCAGTTGTTGCTCCAGTGAAGAAACCCAAGGTTGAACCCAAACCCGAGACTAAGTGCTTCGCAATAAGGGAACAGCCATCGGAGCAGAATTACCCTAGATACTTGGTAGATAAGAAGGCTGGCAAGGTCGATAGAAGTATATTGATATACATTAAGTTATTGTGTATTTTACTAGTACTCCTAGTAGCACCAGGGTATTAGATACCGTTCGGTTGCTAAGTGTTAGTAACTCAAATAAAAGGCTATGGAATAAACGGAGACTAGCTAAAGGAGAGTCGACGATATGTGTTGGAAGTGTTTCCAATTTTGATGTGATCAAACATCGCACGCTCCCTCTACCATCAAGAGTAGTACTAAACCAGAATAATTATCATTTGGTGTTTGCGTTGAGCATAGACATGATTGGATTATGTCTATCGCAATATGGTTATTCATTTAAGGAGAATAATGGTTACTCTATTTATTTGAATAATACCTTCAATGGTCTTGCACCTAAAAGAATGGTTTATTGAATCTCGATCGTAGTGATACACATTTCCATGCCAAAAGATATAAGATAGTAATGATAGTACCACTTACTTGTGGCACTGCCATGTAAGTCATATTGGTGTAAAACGCATGAAGAAGCTCCATGTTAATGGATCTTTGGACTCACTCGTTTTGAAAAGTTTGAGACATGCGAACCATGTCTATTGGTGTATACGCATGAAGAAACTCCATGCAGATGGATCGTTTGGACTCACTTGATTTTGAATCACTTGAGATATGCAAATCATACCACATGGGCAAGATGACCTGAAAAGCCTCGGTTTGAAGAAGAGGAACAAGATAGCAACTTGTTGGAAGTAACACATTTTGATGTGTGCAGTCCAATGAGTGTTGAGGCATGCTGATGAATATCGTTATGTTCTTACTTCACAGATGATTTGAGTAGATGTTGAGTATATTTACTTGATGAAACACAAGTCTGAATTATTGAAAGGTTCAAGTAATTTCAGAGTGAAGTTGAAGATCTTCGTGACAAGAGAATAAAATGTCTGTGATGTGATCATAGAGATGAATATCTGAGTTGCGAGTTTGGTACACAATTGAGACATTGTGGAAATTGTTTCACAACTAATACCGCCTGGAACACCATAGTGTGATGGTGTGTCCGAACATCATAGTTGCACCCTATTGGATATGGTGCGTACTATGATGTCTCTTATCGAATTACCACTATTGTTCATGGGTTAGGCATTAGAGACAACCGCACTCACTTTAATGGGGCACCACGTAATTCCGTTGAGACAACACCGTTTGGAGAAACCTAAGTTGTCGTTTCTTAAAAGTTTGGGGCTGCGACGCTTATGTGGAAAAGTTTCAGGTTGATAAGCTCGAACCCAAAGCGGACAAAATGCATCTTCATAGGACACCCAAAACAGTTGGGTATACCTCCTAATTCAGATCCGAAAGCAATAGGGATTGTTTCTTGAATCAGATCCTTTCTCGAGGAAAAGTTTGTCTCGAAAAGTTGAGTGGGAGGATGGTGGAGACTTGATGAGGTTATTGAACCGTCACTTCAACTAGTGTGTAGCAGGGCACAGGAAGTTGTTCCCGTGACACCTACACCAATTGAAGTAGAAGCTTATGATAGTGATCATGAAGTTTCGGATCAAGTCACAACCGAACCTCGTAGGACGACAAGGACGCGTACTGCTTCGGAGTGGTACGGTGATCCTGTCTTAAAGGTCATGTTGCTAGACAACAATGAACCTACGAGCTATGGAGAAGCGATGGTGGGCCCAAATTCCGACAAATGGTTAGAAGCCATGAAATCCGAGATAGGATCCATGTATCAGAACAAAGCATGGACTTTGGCGGACTTGCCCGTTGATCGGCAAGCCATTGAGATAAATGGATCTTTAAGAAGAAGACGGACGTGGACGGTAATGTCACCGTCTATGAAGCTCGACTTGTGGCGAAGAGTTTTTCACAAGTTCAAGGAGTTGACTACGATGAGATTTTCTCATCCGTAGCGATGCTTAAGTCCGTCGGAATCATGTTAGCATTAGCTGCATTTATGAAATCTGGCAGATGGATGTCAAAACGGGTTTCCTTACCTACCACGTAAGGAAAGGTTGTATGTGATACAATCAGAAAGTTTTTGTCGATCCTAAGGATGCTAAAAGGTATGCTGGCTCCAGCGATCCTTCTAAGGACTGGAGTAAGCATCTCGGAGTTGGAATGTGCGCTTTGATGAGATGATCAAAGATTTTGGGTTTATACAAAGTTTATGAGAAACTTGTATTTCCAAAGAAGTGAGTGGGAGCACTATAGAATTTCTGATGAGTATGTGTTGTTGACATATTGATGATCAGAAATGATGTAGAATTTCTAGAAAGCATATAGGGTTATTTGAAAGATGTTTTTCAATAGAAAACCTGGATTAAGCTACTTGAACATTGAGCATCAAGATCTATAAGGATAGATCAAAACGCTTAATGGTACTTTCAAATGAGCACATACCTTGACATAATCTTGAAAGTGTTCAAGATGGATCAGTCAAAGGAGTTCTTGCCTGAGTTGTAAGGTATGAAGTTAAGAGTTAAAGGCTCGACCACGGCAGAAAAGAGAGAAAGGACGAAGGTCGCCCCTATGCTTCAGACATAGGCTCTATAGTATGCTATGCTGTGTACCGCGACCGAAGTGTGCCTTTCCATGAGTCACTCAAGGGTACAAGAATGATCCAGGAATGGATCATTGGACATGTCAAAATTGTCCTTGGAGTAAATAAGGACATGTTTCTCGATTATGGAGGTGATAAAGAGTTCGGCGTAAAGGGTTACGCCGATGCAAGCTTTAACACCTATCCGAATGACTCTAAGTAGCAAACAGGATACGATTGTGGAACAACCATTTGGAATAGCTCCAAGTGGGGGTGGAAGCAGCATTTATAATATGACCTAGAAATTTGCAAAGCACACACGGATCTGAAAGGTTCGACACGCTGACTAAAACCCGTTGACTAAAACCTCTCACAAGCAAAACATGATCAAACCTCGTAACTCATTGAGCCTAAATCACATGATGATGTGAACTAGTTTACAGACACTAGTAAACTCTTTGGGTGTTGGTCACATGGTGATGTGACCTATCAGTGTTAATCACATGACGATGTGAACTAGATTATTGACTCTAGTGCAAGTGGGAGACTGTTGGAAATATGCCCTAGAGGCAATAATAAATTAGTTATTATTATATTTCTTTGTTCACGATAATCGTTTATTATCCATGCTATAATTGTATTGATAGGAAACTCAAATACATGTGTGGATACATAGACAACACCATGTCCCTAGCAAGCCTCTATTGGCTAGCTCGTTGATCAATAGATGGTTACGGTTTCCTAACCATGGACATTGGATGTCATTGATAACGGGATCACATCATTAGTAGAATGATGTGATGGACAAGACCCAATCCTAAGCCTAGCACAAAGATCGTAGTTCGTATGCTAAAGCTTTTCTAATGTCAAGTATCATTTCCTTAGACCATGAGATTGTGCAACTCCGGATACCGTAGGAATGCTTTGGGTGTACCAAACGTCACAACGAATCTGGGTGGCTATAAAGGTGCATTACAGGTATCTCCGAAAGTGTCATTGGGTTGGCACGAATCGAGATGGATTTGTCACTCCGTAAACGGAGAGGTATCTCTGGGCCCACTCGGTAGGACATCATCATATGTGCACAATGTGATCAAGGAGTTGATCACGGATGATGTGTTACGGAACGAGTAAAGAGACTTGCCGGAAACGAGATTGAACAAGGTATCGGGATACCGACGATCGAATCTCGGGCAAGTACAATACCGCTAGACAAAGGGAATTGTATACGGGATCGATTGAGTCCTTGACATCGTGGTTCATCCGATGAGATCATCGTGGAACATGTGGGAGCCAACATGGGTATCCAGATCCCGCTGTTGGTTATTGACGGAGAACGCCTCGGTCATGTGCAGATGGTTCCCGAACCCGTAGGGTCTACACACTTAAGGTTCGATGACGCTAGGGTTATAAAGGAAGTTTGTATGTGGTTACCGAATGTTGTTCGGAGTCCCGGATGAGATCCCGGACGTCACGAGGAGTTCCGGAATGGTCCGGAGGTAAAGATTTATATATGGGAAGTCATGTTTTGGTCACCGGAAAAGTTTTGGGCGATATCGGTAATGTACCGGGACCACCGGAGGGTCCGGGGTCCACCAAGTGGGGCCACCTGCCCTGAAGGTTGCGTGGGCCAAGTGTGGGAGGGACCAGCCCCTAGGAGGGCTGGTGC
Organism: Aegilops longissima; assembly: GCA_021605205.1. Taxonomy (NCBI): domain Eukaryota; kingdom Viridiplantae; phylum Streptophyta; class Magnoliopsida; order Poales; family Poaceae; genus Aegilops; species Aegilops longissima. The sequence goes on from CM038681.1 coordinate 12,294,627, forward strand.
GCCCCCACAAGGGGCCCAAGGCGCAAGGAGAGTGAGGGGCAACCCTAGGGCAGATGGGCCCTAAGGCCCATCTAGTGGCGCGCCCTCTCCCTCCCTCTGGCCGCCTCCTTGATCCCATCTAGGGCTGCCGCCCCTCAGGGGTGGGAACCCCAGAGGGGCGCACCTCCTCCCTTCCCTATATATATGAGGCCTAGGGGCTGCCCATAACACGCGATTCGATCTCCCTCTTGGTGCAGCCCCTGCCTCTCCTCCTCCTCCTCTCCCTTGGTGCTTGGCGAAGCCTCGGGATTGCCACGCCTCCATCACCACCATGCCGCTGTGCTTCTGCTGGATGGAGTCTTCCTCAACCTCTCCCTCTCTCCTTGCTGGATCAAGGCATGGGAGACGCCACCGGGCTGTACGTGTGTTGAACGCGGAGGTGCCGTCTGCTCGCACTAGGATCTCCGGTGATTTGAATCACGACGAGTACGACTCCATCAACCCCGTTCACATGAATGCTTCCGCTTAGCGATCTACAAGGGTATGTAGATGCACTCTCCTTCCCCTCGTTGCTAGTTTCTCTATAGATAGATCTTGGTGACACGTAGGAAAATTTTGAATTTCTGCTACGTTCCCCATCAAGCTAAACTTGGGGGCTAATGTCGGGGATATGCCCCGTGGCGTAAACCGGCCGGAAGTTAACCCGGCCGGATAGGACGACTCACTGGTAACCCGCCCGGAGCTTGGCGGTTCACGGGCTACCCGCCCGGTCTTGGCGGTTCATTAGTAACCCGGCGGGCGGGTCAGAGGAGCGACAAGACCCGGTTTCCCAACTGGCGGTTCATGAAGGCCGGTTCATACTATGGTGGGCGGGTTTAAGAGGAAATACATAAAGAATATTTGTCTTACAAGGAGTTAAGACCTGGACTTGTATCCGGTTTGTATTAGAGATAGACTAGTCCTAATCCTAATAGAACTCCACATGTAACCCGCCCCTTCAACATATATAAGGAGGGGCAGGGCTCCCCAAAGGGGGACAAGCTACAAGCAAGAAGAAACAATCTCTAGGGCTAGACACAAAGAGGAGAGCCGGTTTACGGCGACTCCCTTGTGATGATAATGAGACCTAGCCTCAAACAGCATGTAGGGTTTTTACCGGATGATGTTTCCGGGGCCAAGCTGTCTAAATCCCTGTCTTGTGTTATGTCTCTCGATTCCGCTCAACCCCTCTCAAGCTACCACATAGATGCGTTGGCCTCGCGACTAAGTCCTGACACTAAGGACATCTGCCGTGACAATTCCACGACAGTTTCCATTCTAGTCTGATGGTACGTCAAAACGTATATTTACAGAAGATGCAATAAGCATCACGGCTATTTTACATGCCGAGAACAAGGGAAAGCTGTATACAGGTCCTAAATTTGAAAACATGATCTAGAAGATCCTTTGGACACTCTGTCGCACGTCTGCGCTGCTTTTCACCTTGGTGTAGGATCCTTTGAGAGGGTCGATAATCGAGTATGTACAAGGGGCCTAGAAGGGAACCCTTGTTAGCTCCAGAAATTGATGTGGGTTGTAAAGAAACTGAAAAATAAAAACAAGAAGAAAAAGGTGGCGCCATTTGAAGGTCCGGATAGGGTCGAGCCGTACCGTGGACCTTATGTTTAACCTGCCTCCGTCATTGCCCATGGAATTTTTAACGTGTAATTATGCACGCGCGGTACGTATGTCGCTATCAGGCTGGGGCACTGGCGGAGGCCGAATTGTTAATCTAGCTCTGGATGAGCCGGACTGTCGTTCCGCAGGGTAGACTGGACTCGTTTAACAGTGTCTGAGGGCTTGACTACCAGTGTAGTATTCGGCTTAGCGAGGCCCCCCTGCACCTCGGCTGCGAGGGCCGCGGTATGCTCCTCTGTATGAAGGGAGCGCTCCATGTTTCCATTGACTGTTATAACGCCACGTGGTCCAGGCATCTTGAGCTTTAGATAAGCGTAGTGCAGGACTGCGTTGAAACGGGCGGAAGCGGTTTGTCCGAGTAGTGCGTGATAGCCACTGCGGAACGGGGCGATGCCAAAGATGAGGTCTTGGCTCCGGAAGTTATCCGGTCAGCCGAAGACGACTTCCAGCGTTATGGATCTTTTGCAACAGGTCTCTATGCCGGGTATTGCCCTTTTAAAGGTGGTTTTAGTGGGCTTGATTCTTGACAGATGAATGCCCATTTTACGAACGGTGTCCTGATAAAGCAGATTAAGACTGCTGCCGTCGTCCATAAGGACTCACGTGAGGTGGAATCCATCAATAATTGGATCGAGGACTAATGCAGCTGAGCCTCCATGACGGATACTGGTCGGATGGTCTCTGCGATCAAAGGTGATCGAACAAGCTGACCATGGATTGAATTTTGGGGCGACTGGCTCTATGGCGTAGACGTCCCTTAGCGTGCGCTTGCGCTCCCGCTTAGGGAGATGAGTAACGTAGATCATGTTCACCGTTTTGACCTCGGGGGGAAATTTCTTCTGTCCCCCTGTGTTCGGTGGGCGAGGCTCTTTGTTGTCGTCCTCGCTGGGCGGCCCTTTCCCCTTGCGTTTGGCGTTGAGCTTGCCGGCCTATTTAAAGACCCAACAGTTTCTGTTGGTATGATTGGCAGGCTTATCGGGGGTGCCATGAATCTGGCAAGGCCGATCGAGTATTTTGTCCAAACTAGATGGACCATCTCTGTTTCCTTTGAATGGCTTCTTCCATTGAATGGATTTAGAGCCACTGAATCCGGCACTGACCGCCGTGCCTTCGGTACCTTCGTTATTGTTTCGACGCTTGTGCTTGTTGCGTCGTGGCTTGCCGTTGCCGTCCCTGGCTTTGGAGGTGCCAGGGTCGCTGGTGGTATTGCTTCTACGGGCTAGCCAGCTATCTTCTCCCATGCAAAAGTGGGTCATAAGTGCGGTAAGGGCTGCCATGGACTTCGCCTTTTCTTGGCCGATGTCGGTGTCAAAACCGGCGGATCTCGGGTAGGGGATCCCGAACTGTGCGTCTAGGCGGATGGTAACAGGAGACAAGGGACACGATGAATTATCAAGGAATGCGGCTTCCAGGTCCTCCCAACAACCAATTGATTCTGCTGGCAAGTTGTTAAGCCAATGCTGAGCTGGTCCTTTAAGCTTGAGGGGGAGGTATTTGATGGCGTGTAGATCATCACCGCGGGCCATGTGGATATGGAGGAGGTAGTTCTCGATCCAAACCGCAGGATCTGTTGTGCCATCGTATGATTCGATGTTTACGGGTTTGAAACCCTCAGGGATTTGATGATCCATTACTTCATCTATGAAGCATAGTGGGTGTGCAGCGCCTCTGTATTGGGCTATATCACGACGCAGCTCAAATGAGCTTTGTCTATTGTGTTCGGCCCGGCTGGCGTTGCTTTATCTGGCGTGACGGTTATCATCACGTGTCGTGGGGCGCCCACGCGATCTGTAGATCGATCTTGTATGCTTTGCCTTATCCTCCAATATATCTCGCAAGTCCGGCGCGTTTTCCCGTGCCTTAGTATTTTTTGAGCGGCGGGCGTGGCTTGAGCGGAGGGCCGAGAGGCTTTCGTCGCGCCACGGGTGGCCGGTCTGCCATGTCGCGGCGCTGGTGACTTGGGTGCTTCCTCCTCCGATCGAGGCAACGGCCTACGCTTGGGGTAGCTTTTGAGGGGCGTTCGAGTTCATACTCTTGGCTGCAAGGACTTCAGTCCATCCGCCGCCTAGCAGTGTCTTGGTCAGCTCTAAGTTGTTGCTGCTTTTCTTGAGGCTGCTTGCCGTGGCTATAAGCCTGCGCTTGAAACGCTCCTGTTCGGCGGGATCCTCCGCACGACGAATTCGTCGTCGTTGAGGCTTGCCTCATCTTCGGAGGAGGCGATAATTATCGCCCTCTACCTTCTTTCATGCCGACCGTCAGGCGGATTTGCTTCTCCCTCCTCCCGCGCTGAGTCCTGCTGGAGGGGTTGTCTTCGCACCGTCCGGGTGTTATTATCTCCGTGCGGAATCACCGCTTTTGCTGTGGCGGATTTAGAGCGGCCGCCGACGCCGGGCGCTTCGTTGCTTCTTGGAGGGGTCATCCTCCGTTGTTCCATCGATGTTCCCATCTTTTGGGATGTCCACCATGTATATGTCGATGACGAGGTGGCCTTCCAAAGTGCCTCGTAGGCGCTGGTTCTTGGTCGTCTCCAAGATCGCCGCCCATACCGCCGATGTCTTTGAGTCGAAGTCGAGCATGTCGGTTAAATCATCGACAGTGCCTACAAAGTGGGTGGTGGGTGGGTGTTGAAATTCTTCATCGTCCGCATCCCAACCTTCCTGACCGTAGTCCGGCCAGGGCTCTCCAGATAAAGAGAGAGACTTTAGTGAATTCAGGATGTCGCCAAAGGGCGAGTGCTGAAAGATGTCCGCGGCAGTGAACTCCATGACCGGCGCCCAATCGGATTCGATTGGCAGGGGCACGGGGGGTTCGGAGTTCGGAGAGGAGTCTGGCACCTTGGAGTCACGGTCTTCGCAAAGGATAGGGATTGTGTTCGGCTCAATCACCTACAGATTTCAGCCCCTGAAGTGGTATCCAACCAACCATCCTCGATCGGCGAGATCGGCTCCGAATCAATGTTCGGAGCGGACACTAGTGCGGCCTCCAGGACACTGTTCGGTGGCAGAGTTAGATCATGCCCATCGAGATAGTGCGGCGCGCTTGGCTGCGGCTCGAATCCGTCGAAGATCAAGTCTCCGTGGATGTCATCCGTGTAGTTTAAACTTCCAAATCTGACCTGATGGCCAGGGGCGTAGCTTTCGATCTGCTCCAGATGGCCTAGCGAATTGGCCCGCAGTGCAAACCCGCCGAATACGAAGATCTGTCCGGGGAGAAAAGTCTCACCCTGGACCACGTCGTTGCTGATGATTGAAGGAGCCATCGGGCCTATCAGTGACGACACAGAGGAACTCTCAATGAAAGCACCAATGTCGGTGTCAAAACCGGCGGATCTCGGGTAGGGGGTCACGAACTGTGCGTCTAGGCGGATGGTAATAGGAGACAAGGGACACGATGTTTTACCCAGGTCGGGCCCTCTCGATGGAGGTAATACCCTACTCCTGCTTGATTAATATTGATGATATGGGCAGTACAAGAGTAGATCTACCACGAGATCGAGAGGCTAAACCCTAGAAGCTATCCTATGGTATGATTGTTGTTCGCCCCACGGACTAAAACCCTCCGGTTTATATAGACACGGATAGGGTTAGGGTTACACAGAGTCGGTTACAATGGTAGGAGATCTACATATCCAGACGCTAAGCTTGCCTTCCATGCCAAGGAAAGTCCCATCCGGACACGGGATGAAGTCTTCAATCTTGTATCTTCATAGTCTTGGAGTCCGCCAAAGATGATAGTTCGCTATCCGGACACCCCTAGTCCAGACTCCTCAAGAGCCCTGAACCAGGCTTCAATGACGACGAGTCCGCGCGCATATTGTCTTCGGCATTGCAAGGCGGGTTCCTCTTCCGAATACTTCATAGAAGGTTTTGAACACCAGGATAGTGTCCGGCTCTGCAAAACAAGTTCCACATACCACCGTAGTGCCGGCATTACTGTCTTTGTCGCGACGCGATTTTGAGCAGTGCCGCTGACGTCGATGCTTCGGAGGTGCCTCAACAGGCTTGTCCTCAACCGGATCCTCCTTGCATCATCGCCATCCTCTTTGGGTGTGTCCACCATGTACACGTCGTACGTGGAGGTGGCCGTCCATCGTCCGGTAAACGGAGGATCGGGGCCTTGTTCGTCTCCGGCATCATCGGCCGTACCGTCGGTGTCTTAGGAGGCGTAGTCCAGCATGTCGGTTAAATCTTCGATAGTGGCTATAAAGTGGGTGGTGGGTGGGATGTAAAATTCCCCGCTCTCAACCCCTAGTCCGGGCTGGGCATAATTCAAAAGCAATTCTTCTGTAATGACGTGTGATCGCATTAAGTCCAGAGTCTCATTTAGGAGCAAGGTTTGGACAGAGAAGCGAGGGTCCGCAGGGCTGGCCGGGGCGAGAGCCTCCTGGCCGCGCCCGCTCGACGCGGACCTCGAGAGTTCGGATTTAGAGTCCGAGGGAGAGTCCGGCACTTTAGCAACAAGGGGATCTCGGTTTGGGCTTGCCGATGACATCGTCCCCTCCAGATCTCCGGTAGCAAGTTCCCTAATTGCTAGGAGTCTGGAGGGCTCTAAACTTGCATCTTCGGACCTGGTAGTCTGCTCTGGATCTAAGGCCAGAGCGGCGGTCGGGGCCGCGATTCCCTCGAAGATCAAGTCTCCTTGCATATCAGCGACATAATTTAGGTTCCCGAAACTAATCTGATGACCAGGGGCGTAGCTGTCGATCTGCCCAAGGTGGCCGATCGAATTGGCACGCAGTGCGAAGCCGCCGAAGACGAAGATTTGGCCTGGGGGGGAAAGTCTCCCCCGAAATAGCATCATTGTAGATGATCGAATAAGCCATCAAACCTTCTATCGACAGCACAGAGGAACTCTCAATGAAAACACCAATGTCGGTGTCAAAACCGGCAGATCTCGGGTAGGGGGTCCTGAACTGTGCATCTGAGGATCGAAGGTAACAGGAGGCAAGGGACATGATGTTTACCAAGGTTCGGGCCCTCTTAATGGATTTAGTACCCTACTTCTTTCTTGATTGACTATGATGAGTATAGGGTTTACAAGAGTTGATCTACCTCGAGATCGTAATGGCTAAACCCTAGATGTCTAGCCTATATGATTGTGATTGCCTCTACGGACTAAACCCTCCGGTTTATATAGACACTGGAGGGGCCTAGGGTTGTACAGAGTCGGTTTACAGAAAAAGGAATCTTCATATCCAAACGCCAAGCTTGCCATCCACGCAAAGGAGAGTCCCATCCGGACACGGGGAAAAGCCTTCTATCTTGTATCTTCATGGCCCACCAGTCCCGCCCATGTCACATAGCCCGGACGCTCGGGGACCCCCTAATCCAGGACTCCCTCAGGGATCCATGTATGAGAACAAAGAATGGACTTTGGTTGACTTGCCCGATGATCGGCAAGCCATAGAGAATAAATGGATCTTCAAGAAGAAGACTGATGCTGGCAGTAATGTTACTGTCTACAAAGCTCGAATTGTTGCGAAAGGTTTTCGACAAGTTCAAGGAGTTTACTATGATGAGACCTACTCACCGTAGCAATGCTTAAGTCTGTCTGAATCATGTTAGCAATTGCCGCATTTTATGATTATGAAATTTGGCAAATGGATGTCAAAACAACATTTATATCTTAAATAAGAGTTGTATATGATGCAACCAGATGGTTTTGTCGATCCTAAAGGTGCTAACAAAATGTGCAAGCTCTAGCGATCCATTTATGGACTGGTGCAAGCATCTTGGAGTTGGAATACACGCTTTGATAGTGTGATCAAAGCATATGGTTTTATACAGACTTTTGGAGAAGCTTGTATTTACAAGAAAGTGAGTGGGAGCTCTTTAACATTTCTGATATTATATGTGGATCACATATTATTGATCGGAAATGATATAGAATTTCTGGATAGCATAAAGGGGTACTTGAATAAGAATTTTTCAGTGAAAGACCTCGGTGAAGCTGCTTACATATTGGGCATAAAGATCTATAGAGATAGATCAAGATGCTTAATTGGACTTTCACAAAGCACATACCTTGATAAAGTTTTAAAGAAGTTCAAAATGGATCAGTCAAAGAAAGGGTTCTTGCATGTGTTACAAGGTGTGAAGTTGAGTCAGACTCAATGCCCGACCACTACAGAAGATAGAGAAAAAATGAAAGTCATTCCCTATGCCTCAGCCATAGGTTCTATCATGTATGCAATGTTGTGTACCAGACCTGATGTGTGCCTCGCTATAAGTTTAGCAGGGAGGTACCAAAGTAATCCAGGAGTGGATCACTAGACAGCGGTCAAGAACATCCTGAAATAGCTGAAAAGGACTAAGGATATGTTTCTCGTTTATGGAGGTGACAAAGAGCTTGTCGTAAATGGTTATGCCGATGCAAGCTTTATCACTGATCCGGATGATTCAAAGTCGCAAACCGGATACGTATTTATATTGAATGGTGGAGCTGTCAGTTGGTGCAATTCCAAGCAAAGCGTCGTGGCGGGATCTACGTGTGAAGTGGAGTACATAGCTGCTTCGGAAGCAGCAAATGAAGGAGTCTAGATGAAGGAGTTCATATTCGATCTAGGTGCAATACCTAGTGCATCTGGTCCAATGAAAATCTATTGTGACAATACTGGAGCAATAGCCTTGGCGAAGGAATCCAGATTTCACAAGAGAACCAAATACATCAAGAGACGCTTCAATTCCTTCCGCGATCAAGTCAAGGAGGGAGACATAGAGATTTGCAAAATACATACAGATCTGAGTGTTGCAGACCCGTTGACTAAGCCTCTTCCACGAGCAAAACATGATCAGCACCAAGACTCCATGGGTGTTAGAATCATTACTATGTAATCTAGATTATTGACTCTAGTGCAAGTGGGAGACTGAAGGAAATATGCCCTAGAGGCAATAATAAAGTTGTTATTTATATTTCCTTATATCATGATAAATGTTTATTATTCATGCTAGAATCGTATTAACCGGAAAACTTAGTACATATGTGAATACATAGACAAAACAGAGTGTCCCTAGTATGCCTCTACTTGACTAGCTCGTTGATCAAAGATGGTTAAGTTTCCTGACCATCGACATGTGTTGTCATTTGACGAACGGGATCACATCATTAGAGAATGATGTGATGGACAAGACCCATCCGCTAGCTTGGCATAATAATTGTTTAGTTTTATTGCTATTGCTTTCTTCATGACTTATAAATGTTCCTTTGACTATGAGATTATGCAACTCACGAATACCGGAGGAACACCTTGTGTGCTATCAAACGTCACAACGTAACTGGGTGATTATAAAGATGCTCTACAGGTGTCTCCGTAGGTGTTTGTTGGGTTGGCATAGATCAAGACTAGGATTTGTCACTCCGTGTATCGGAGAGGTATCTCTGGGCCCTCTCGGTAATGCACGTCACTATAAGCCTTGCAAGCAATGTGACTAATGAGTTAGTTGTGGGATGATGCATTACAGAACGAGTAAAGAGACTTGCCAGTAACGAGATTGAACTAGGTATGAGGATACCGACGATCGAATCTCGGGCAAGTAACATACCGATGACAAAGGGAATGACGTATGTTGTTATGCGGTTTGACCGATAAAGATCTTCGTAGAATATGTAGGAGCCAATATGAGCATCCAGGTTCTGCTATTGGTTATTGACCGGAGATATGTCTCAGTCATGTCTACATAGTTCTCGAACCCGTAGGGTCCGCACGCTTAACGTTCGATGACGATTGGTATTATGAGTTATGTGTTATGGTGACAGAAGTTTTTTCGGAGTCCCGGATGAGATCACGGACATGACGAGGAGTCTCGAAATGGTCAAGAGGTAAAGATTCATATATTGGAAGGTTATATACGGACACCGAAATGGTTCCGAAGAAGATCGGGGATTTTTCGGAGTACCGGGAGGTTACCGGAACCCCCCGGGAAAGTTAATGGGCCTCACAGGCCATGGTGGAGAAGAGGAGGCAGGCCACGGGAGGTGGCGCGCGCCTCCCCCTTGCCCAAACCAAATTGGACAAGGGGTGGGGGCACGGCCCCCCTTTCCTTGTCCTTCTCCCCCCTTTCCCCTTTCCCCTTTCTGTTGGAAGGAAAAGGGGGGGGGCGAATCCTACTTGGACTAGGAGTCCAAGTAGGACTCCCCCCTTGGCGCGCCTCCTCCTGGCCGCCGGCCTCCTCCCCCTCTCCTTTATATACAGGGGCGGGGGGCACCCCAAAGGCACAAAAAGATTTCTCTTAGCCGTGTGTGGTGCCCCCTCCACAGTTTACTCCTCCGGTCATAGCGTCGTAGTGCTTAGGCGAAGCCCTGCGCGGATCACATCACCAACATCGTCAACACGCCGTCGTGCTGTCGGAACTCTCCCTCTACCCTCTACTGGATCAAGAGCTAGCTCGAGGGACGTCATCGAGCTGAACGTGTGCTGAACACGGAGGTGCCGTATGTTCGGTACTTGGATCGGTTGGATCGTGAAGACGTTAGACTACATCAACCGCGTTAACACAACCCTTCCGCTTTCCGTCTAGGACGGTACGTGGACACACTCTCCCCCTCTCGTTGCTATGCATCTCCTAGATAGATCTTGTCTGAGCGTAGGAAATTTTTTGAAATTGCATGCTACGTTCCCCAACAAGTATTGGTGGAAGTTGCATGGCAATATATCTAGGAATGGCTATGTAAATGCCATGATAGATAGGTATGGTGGTTGTTTTGAGGAAGGATATATATAAGGCTTATTTGTGAAAGAGCGAGTCATTTCACGAGATTTGGATGCACCGACGAAGTTTGCTCCAAGTCTCGTGGTGAGAATGGGCAATGCACGGTTCCGAAGAGTCTAGCAAATTATGGATAGGTGGGAGTGCTTATAGTCCAAAACCTCACATTAGTTATGAAGAACTCATATACTTACGGTGAAAATCTATAAGCCCTCAAAACAAAGTACTACTTGCATGCCCCTTTGGAGGAGGTTGGTAGGAGTTAACCATCGCGCGCACCCGATCTGGACAAAATGGCTTGAGGAAGCGGCGCACGCTTATGATGCCATGGCCTCGAGTGCCAAGGGCCAAGGGCCCAGCTCAACTTTCCTTGGGGTGCTTGGCGCGTGAGTGAGATAGCGCCTCCTAACATGTGGATAGTCTCCAAGGCCGAGGAGCAGGAGCACCTGAAGGAAGAGGCGCTCATCAGAGCCCGTGAACGCCAGAGCACCAGTCCCTTGGTGGAACCGTATGCCATTAACGAGGCGTTGTTGATGACCGCACACAACCGTAAGGATGCCGAGGATGACCCGATAGACTGGGATGATCTCGCCGAGGATTCGTCCGACAAGGATGACGACTTCAGCTCTGGTGTTGACTTAGTTTAGGAGTTGATCTCTCCATTGTGGCTAGTCGTATAACTCCATGCTTTAGATGTTTGAACCTTTAATGTAATACTTATGAAACTTTCTTTCGCATAATATATATGTTCGTGACTTTGTAGAGCCTTATTTTGTAGACGTGATAAACATGCTTATATATATAGTCGTACTACCCAGTTGTAGCAGTGTTGGTAATCAGTGATCATACCTCATCGTGATGACATTCTTTCCTGCCGATTTTTTTTGCTGTTTCTCAATATTACATTCATGACTTAGCACCAATGATAAAAGTATTTAACTTCTTGAAGGAGGGCTCATGATGTGTAAGGTCTGCAATGTCTACAAAAATCCCTTTAGGGATAGTTATCCCATGCAGTAGAATTCGGGCTCTTCTTGAGGGAGGGATTCAAAAAATATGTGGTAAAAATGTTTATCATTCAATTCTAACCATTTTCTGAATTCTTGTAATGTGCATACTATTAATTATTAATTGCATTATTCTTAATTGTTACATAGTGTATCACATGCAACATAAGGGTCCAATTGAATAATTTAATTGATGACAGTTTCAACTTTTCAGATGGTCAAGGAAAATCGTACAAAATTGATGTTTGTAAACAAAAGGATAAACCATCATAGGAGGCGATAGATGGAATAAGTACATTTCAAATAATAAGCTCACCAGGGGAGAGTACATAGGCTTTTATTTGAAGAAAGCGATCAACAAGTTAAGGATTAAGCATTTCTCTGACCATGATGATGAGCTTAACGAGCATGATGATGATGATAGCCAGGATGATGAGGATGATGACGATGATGACGATCATGACGATGATGATGATGATGATGATGATGATGATGATGATGATGAGAGCCAAGATGATGATGATGCTAGCGAGGATGACGATAGCCAGGAGCATGAGGATGATGATGCGGATGAGGAAGATGATGAGGGTAGCTGAGATGATGATGCTCATGATCCATACAATTCTGCAATTTTCTCTCAAAGAATAAAGAGCTTACTGAGGATGAGAAGGCCAATCTCATCGCGATCCTACGATCAAGTGTGCACTACTTGGGAAGGCCATTTGTGCACCGTTTACTAAGACCAACATCGTGAAACACACCATGATAGTTTTGTATTTTTTTTCCTTTTGTTCATAACATTATATGGCGAGATGTCTAACATTGCATTCTCTGTTTTGCTTTTAATCACGGGGATCATAGAAATTACCTATGAAGATGATTTCTGGCGAGGACATTCCTGTTGCCGGCATGGCTGGAGTATGCCTTGGAGCAGCAGGTGCTGTTACCGGCCTTCAATACAAGACGGACACAAATGGCCACATATCGTTCTATGAGGTCGGCTCGCGAGAATTCCTGAAGGGAAATAGATGACTAAGGGTTGACACAGCAGTGGTCATCATGATAAGGAACAACAGGAACAACAACTTCCAGATAATGGTTGTTGTAGATCTTATTTAGAAATAAGGTCCGAGTCAAATATCTTCAAGCCGATGAACTCTTAGTTACTTAGTTAAGATGACTGTGATACTTTGATGTTGGTTTGTTAACTCGAACAAATTTGAGGTGTTAGTAGTTGTTATGAAGAGTACTAATTACCTAGTGAACTTGCATGCCTAAGCTTACAATGCGTGCTTTATTTGCTTCTAGTATTGAATTTCTTAAATTTGATTTATGCAAAAAGCAGCCATGGCAGCACAATTGGTGCCATGGCTGCAAAAAATTTAATTCGCATGCCTAAGCTTTCAGTGGCGGACGCTCCTGCCATTGCAACATGAATAAATGGTGGCGGGCATGTGAGCATCGCCTGCCACTACAGAGACACAAGCAGTGGCGGGCATGTACTCACCGCCCGCCATTGCAGGACTCTACCAGTGGCGGGCGGGCGCCCGTCACTTATGCAGTTATAGCAATGGCGGGAGGTCGGTAGTGAGCGGCCCTGGAAGCCTGGCCCGCCACTGCTAGGAATTCCTGCGGTAGTGATTAGGCTGGCTTAATTTTGATTTCCCTTAGACAAGCACCCAAACGCTACTTCTTTTTTTTGTATACGTAATATATGCTCCTCTTCCGCGACATGGGGTTTCTACTCCCGAGCTCAAATGCTTTCTTATGAACAGTAAAATCAAAAAATAGTAAAAAATTCTGAAACATTATTGTGGTAAACTTTGACAAATGACTTCTATGCTTACAAAATTTCAGCATGAAATGGCATTCGTGGAAGTCCTGGAAAAAAAATGATGTTCCAAAAATGCTAGTTTTGAAAACATTTTAGAGTGCTGATTTTGTTTTTTTTTCACACCTTTCACGGATGTCATTTTGTGTTGAAATTTTGCAAGCATGGAAAATATTTGTCAAAGTTTTACCAAAAAGAATTTCAGAATTTTTTGAATTTTTTACTATATTTTTTATTTTACTGTTCATTAGGGAGCATTTGAGCTCGGGAGCAGAATAGTACTTTCACCTCTTCCGGTATATGCATGCACATCTTTGATTGTTCAGCATACATGATGTGCTCTAGACACACTAAGGGCATCTCTAACACGGACTCTCAAACTATCCGCATACATCTAGACGTAGTTTGACGTAGTTTGTCATCCAACTCAGTACCCCATCGGTATGTGGGCTGATCCAGACTCTGTTTTTTCGCAAACTGGAAGCAAACTAGAAAAGCTTTGCGGGAGTCCGAACATCGTTTGACCAACCAAAAGGCACCACGCATCCTCTCTCTCCATATGTATGCACGGCTAAATTTTTTGCTATGTGGCGGAAGGCTGCTAATTAGCGTAGCATTTGGCGGAAGCTAGTAGTGCTACTTTATATAGGATTTGGCGCATGATTGGTTTGGGGAAGCTTGCTTGACATGATGGTGGAAGCTCCTGATCACATAGCGCACATCACCTAACACTACTAATCACATAGGAATGAATGACGGAAGCTCCTTCGCTTTGCATCGTTGGATGGCGGAAGCTCCTAAGTGCACATCATATAGCTGGATGGTGGAAGCTCCTAATCACTAGTAGGCAGAAGATATCCACATGTAATCACGCGGAAGGCTGCTAATTTGACGGAAAGTTATTTGCTGCTACTTTTTAAGTGAATAAAAACGGACATTTGAGGTATAGCATTGGATGGCCAATTCCCATATCACTATCCGTAGACTGGTCCCCATCGACTGCAGATACAGTGTTCAATTTAAGGTTCAGTGTTGAAGATGCCCTAAATCGCCACATGTTGCTTTGCCTTTGGTACTTAAACCATGCACGGTCATGCATGCATGCGTACTTTTCCTCTGTTCCTACGAAATCTCTTAGACTACCCATAGTGGGAGTAACACAGGTAGTAGCATCACATATATCTAGATAATATAGATGATGTGGCAAGAAATAAATGAAGAAAGAGAGGCATGTACTCAATTGCACGTATATAAGTTAGTGTGGTTTAAAGTAAAAGAGTGATGTGGGACTATTAATTACTAAACATCATACTTATCTAGGCAAAAAAGTGATGTGACATGTAATTAATGAAGAAAGAGAGTCATGTGATAACATAGCTAGTTACTGTAACATCATACGTATCAAGAAAAGATGAGTCTACAATCTAATAAATGAAGTGATGCATGACACAACACATATGTTACTCCTCACTATAGAGATAGTAATATAGACTAGTAACATATGCATGTTACTACTCCGAGCTACTCCCCACTGTGACTAGTGTTAGGTCGGGAGTGGAGGTCATGGGCTCGATCCCCCACACAAGCAACTCTTTTTATCCACCCTGCTAGGAAGCCCACTCACATCGCTCGCCATCGACACTGATAATTCTAGCCCGGGTGCGTACAAAGCTGAGTTGCAGACCATTTTTCTATTTCTATTAAAATAGGAAGCCCACTTACATGGCTCGCGACCCACATCAATAATTCTGGCACATGTGACATAAGGACAATCCAAACATTTTGAGAAATGCGCCCTCCTCTATTAGTAGTTACTAGTCGATAACCCGTGCACTTGCACGGGCTAGGGTTCTTTAGGACTGTGACACTGTCCCAATGCATATTGTATGGACGAATGTTTAAATTAAATATTGTAGATCATACCATAGGAATTTTCCAAAGAACGCACATGTGTGGCCGTGATAGCGACTAAACGACAACTATAAGAGTTGTTGCATAAGTTCATGTCAAGCACCAGCAGCTTAAGGAATAATGAAATACAAAAAATTGACGTGAAGACATTTAGGGAACTTAAAACATGACCTATTCTCTCAAACTCCAACATGCTATTACTCAATTTTATACATGTAAATATTATTATTTTGTATTAAAAATGAGAATTGCTTGTGAACTTCTCTAAAGAACATATACTGCAGAAAAGTTAATATGAAGGTTAACTTTCGTAGATTTGCTTCAGCTGTATCTGGTAGATGAATTATGTGGAAGCATATATAAGTCAGTTACAATGGCATGCATGGCCGAGACCAGTTAGAGAATATAGAGACTATTTTCCAACATTGACCAATCATGTGCAAATATAATAAAATAATCACTTCAAATGTGCACGTATCTAACAGGTAGTTTGCATTGAAGCTAGTGGCAATATGTAAGCAATAGGCAAGATGTAATGTCCGTCCACCCAAATATATTATAAGATGGACCAATCATTGTAATACAAATTAGTAAGAATATTCTAACAAACTACATTATTTTGCTAAATAATTATATTTTTCTTGGAGCCAGTAAAGGTATGTACTTGAAGTGCCATCATATGGTTATATGAAATATCTCATGCTTTAAGCACCCAATTAAGGTGGTCTAAAAAGTGAATCACCTCTGCATATATTCAAAAGCCATCGATAAACTAACCTTGGGTTGGCACCTGTAGTTTGCGATAGTTACTCAGGCATGTCTCGTTCATGACATGCCATTAGAAGCCAATAGTGGCGCACGCAAAAGAAGATCTAAATTAGATTACATGTTCATTTACAAAGGTGTCGTTACCTTCTTCAAGCAAAATAAGAGAGCAGATGGTACCTTCATGAACTGGAAGGTATATAAACAATCCAATTTTTTAACCCTGAATGTGACTATGTAGAACTAAAAACGGTTCATCGATCAATGCTGGGTTGCATGTCAAATACCTAATTTTAAGAATAACCTCAAATAGACATCCATATTTTTTCAAATGGAAAGAAACAAAACACTCAGAGTGGTGCAAATACGATTTCCTCGATATGTACTGGTAATTAGTTGTTATTTATTTTTATGAATGCGAAGAACTTCATAGATAGATGAACAGGTTCATTACAATCACGCAAAGCCATGTTCAACGGCAGATCAACACACCCAAAATTTTCTTACACCATGAGCTACCTTGGTATTCCATGTTATAGTTATGGAAACTGTGAACATGATTTACGTGAGATGTCGACATAGACATTTTAATTATATCAATGTACTGGTTATGAACTTGGTGAATATGAGAAATTGGGAGTGGTTCATACTATGACGATGCTGATTATTCTTAAACAATGCTTTCGTACATCAATAATTGAGGCCTCATGCTAGCATAGTACAGCCTACATGCCACCATGATGAGATAAACTAATTCATCAGCAGTGATCTCCAGAGCAAGCCCCAAAAAATTATCTAAAAAGATCTGAAGTAGTTAGAAACTTACAAAATATCCAACAACTGGACAAATATTTGTTTAGAAGAATAAGTGTACCATATCACTCAATATCTAATAATACTTTGAACTGTGATGCATCACTGATAAGATCTCAAAATAAACTATGCTAGCAATGACACGTACCAGATAGAAAAAATATTGCTTTTACATCAACCGAAATCCTAGAGGTCTATACAGTATTTCTGCACAACCAATGCTCTTACAGCTAAATTCCATCGACCCTAGAAGAATTAGAGATCTCAACTTTTCTGGATCGAATCAGCCCATGTATCAGACATAAAACAAAATAGTGTTGCTTACATGAGATCAGTGAAAGTTATTGTGGTGCGGAGTACAGGGATCCGGCCAACAACATGATGCGCAAATTTGACCTGGATGGTGGGAACTTCGGCCATTGCTGCTGCTTGCTATGGAGCCCTAGAGCCGTAAAGTCTGTATGATGCATCAGAGAGGCCTTGTGGAGGCAGATGCAGCTTTATCATCGCGCACTGGTTGATTCAGTCAGATGTAGCTCGCTGGTTTAGTAGTCATATCAATGAGGACGATGCTCAAATTTTTTATTTGAGGGAAATAGAGAGAGATGAAGGGTAAGACCCCTCTTACGTACCTCAAATTTGGAGACGACTTCCAGTTCTTTCTCCAGAGAAACAAATAGAGATGAACGGGAGGAGATGAGATTTATGCGCTCAGTTTTTTGGGGAAGCAGAGAGAAACCAACGGGAGGAGGAGGACTCCCGTACCTGGGGAGGACTCGTCTTGTGTATACATCAGATCTAGCGACTCAGTGTTTTTTTGGGAAATAGATAGAAACCAAGAGGAGACTCTTACGTGGGGATGACTCCTCTTGTGTATACATCAGATCTAGGCGCTTAGTTTTTCTTGTGGGGGAAACAGATAGAAAGCACGAGAAGGACTCTTACGTGGGGATGACTCTTGTGTATAGATCAGATCTAGGTGCTCAGTTATTTTTTTGTTGGGAAACGGAGGGAAGCCAAGGGATGGAGGACTCATGTACGTGGGGATTGGAGAGCTGGTCTCATAGTTCATCCGATGGCTATAGATGAATCATATATTAATCGAACGGTTAAAATTACTTAATTTTCAGGATTAACGCGGTGCCTCGTATGGTGCCTCCAATTAGTAAATATAAGATATAAGATAGAATTAAGGAATATTTGGTAGATTCTCAACCTCTTGCATTGCTCATTGTCAAGTCATCATACTACTCAACATTATTATTTGTTACACGCACCCTATGATAGTTGCAACATGTTTCTTATTCAACACTCCCATTGGCACGTACAAGTTCCGAAGAATAGGTAACAAAACCCTTCGATAAGGCCCTCCTTGTGGCATGCATCAACACAAGGATCATGCTTGCATGGTACAGACGTATAGGTCCGGCTCTCTCGAGTGCACATCTTTGCTTCCGAACCTACAAAATAACCACATAATTTTGTGTACAAAAAGAAATTCAGATCTTATGATGTTCCACAAAGGAAGGGGATAAAAAGTTGTGGCATGGAGTACAAATTTCACATAGAGGAAACAAAGTATAAAACATGCATTGAGGAAGTTCCTTGTTCTTCATGTGAAATTTTCAGACAACGCTTACCAGGAACTAAAAGTGGCATGAGCAAGAACAGGCATAACAGTCCTGTCATCTTGACCACTCCCATGACTCCAAGAATAAACAGCCCCAAACGCAAGTAAGCAGGCATGAAATTGATGCATCAGAAGAGGCCACACCCTATCTTATAGCCTCAAAAGATGAGACCTAAAAAAGACAAAGAAATGATTATGAGATCCTATCTACAAGATATGCATGTTGCAATTCTATATTCTATCTGAAAGATTTGGCTATATCTGCATGGAAGCCATTATGAAAGAAGATACGAACCACCAAATTTATGGAGTATAATATTGTAAACATTTAACTTTTACATGCATGCTACAATTCTGATATTCAATCGACATGTGGTTCTATCTGCATGAAAACAATTCTGAAAGAAGATACGGATCACTGAATTTATGCAGTATAATAATGTAGACATTTAACTTCTACATGCATGCTGCTATTTGATACGTCTCCAACGTATCTATAAATTTTATTGTTCCATGCTATTATATTATCCATCTTGGATGTTTTATAGGCATTATTATGCTATTTTGTATCATTTTTTGGGACTACCTTATTAACCTAGTGCCCAGTGTTAGTTGTTTTTTTCCTTGTTTTTGTCTTTTACAAAAAATCAATACCAAATGGAGTCCAAACAGAACAAAACTTTTTAACGATTTTTCTTGGACAATAAGGCACCCACGAAGCTTCGGGAGGAGGCCAGCTTGTGGGCCCCACGTAGCCCCTCTAACCCTAATCTCAGCTCTATAAATACCCAAATATTCCCCTTATACTAGAAGGCACACAAAAAAGACTTTTCTGCCGTTGCAAGCGTCTGTTCTCGTGAGATCCCATCTTGGGGCCTTTTCTGGCACTCTGTTGGAGGGGGATTCAATCACGGAGGGCTTCTACATCAACCTTGCTGCCCTACTGATGATGTGTGATTAGTTTACCACAGACCTACGGGTCCATAGCTGGTCGCTAGATGGCTTCTTCTCTCTCTTTGATTTCCAATACAATGTTCTCCTCGGTGTTCTTGGAGATCTATTCGATGTAATATTCTTTTGTGGTGCGTTTGTTGAGATCCGATGATTTGTGGATTCATGATCAGATTGTCTATGAATATTATTTGAGTCTTCTCTGAACTCTTTTATGCATGATTAAGATAGCTTTGTATTTCTCTCCAATCTATTGATTTGGTTTGGCCAACTAGATTGATCTATCTTGTAATGGGAGAGCTGCTTTGGGATGGGTTCAATCTTGCGGTGTCCTCACCCAGTGACAGTAGGGGTAGCGAGACATGTATTTGTATTGTTGCCATTAAGGATGAAAAGATGGGGTTTATATCGTATTGCATGGATTTATCCCTCTACATCATGTCATGTTGCCTAAGGCGTAACTCCGTTCTTGTTAACTTAATACACTAGATGCATGTTGGATAGCGGTCGATGTGTGAAACAATGGTAGTAGATTTAGGCAGGAGTCGGTCTACTTGTCACGGATGTGGTGCCTATATTCATGATCATTGCCTTAGATATCATCATAACTATTAGCTTTTCTATCAGTTGCTCAATGGTAATTTGTTTACTCATCGTATGCGTTCTTTCAAGAGAGAAGCCTCTAGTGAAAACTATGGGCCCCAGGTCTATTTCCTATCATATTATTTTCAGATCTATAAAACCAAAAATACAAAATACCTTGCTCAATTTATTTACCTTTACTTTATTTTGCATTTTTATTTATCTTTTATACCTATCACTATGAGATCTCATCCTTGCAAGTAACCGTGAAGGGATTGACAACCCCTTTTTCGCGTTGGATGCAAATATTTGTTTGTTTGTGTAGGTGCATCTATTGGAGACTTAGGTGTACCTCCTACTGGATTCATACCTTGGTTCTTAACTGAGGAAAATACTTATCTCTACTTTGCTGCATCACCTTTTTATTTTAAGGGAAAACCAATGCAAAGTCAAGAAGTAGCACTATTCTGATATTGTGTTGACAAGTGGCTCTATCTGCATGAAAGCCATTCAGAAAGAAGATATGAACCACCGAATTTTTGGAGTATATTAATGTAGACAACTAAGTTCTATGTGCATGTTGCAATTCTTTTTTTAGGATAACTACCCAACAACACCATAACTCAATCGGTGTATTCAGATAGCATCAGCGAATGGATTGCGTCCGGCACCTTCGCGATCAATAGACAGTCCCCATACTTCCTTGCTCTGACCGCAAGTTCATGAGCTAGCTTGTTTTGTCCCCTTTTGATAGCTTTTACTTGAACTGAGCTAAACATTAGCATCACATTTTTTATTTCACAGGCTATCCAGAAACACTCTGATCGACTAGTCCCTTCGCCACTGATCTCCTTGGCCATCATTGCATTATCCGTCTCAACTATGATCGGTCCCCTGTACAGCCTTGCCAGTGCCGTCAGGCCCAACAGGATGGCCTGGCCCTCTGCTTCCTCCACTGACTTACATGTGTTCATTGTCTTGCTAGCAGAGAAGAACACTAGGCCTTTGTTATCTCTTGCGACAGCACCTGCCTAGCTTTGTCCCAATCCCGAGAGGAAGCCTGCATGCTGCAATTCTGATATTCTATCAACATGTGGCTCTATCCGCATGAAAGCCATTCTGAAAGAAGATATGAACCACCGAATTTACGGGGTATAATAATGTAGACAGTTAAGTTATACATGCATGCTGCAATTCTGATATTCTATCAACATGTGGCTCGATCTGCATGAAAGCCAATCTACCAAGATATGAACTGCCAAATTTATGGAGTATTATAATATAGACATTTAACATATATAATTATAGATGCATGTTGTAATTATGATATTCTATCGACATGTGGCTCTATCTGCATGAAAGCCACTCTAAAAGAATATATGAGCAACGAAATATATGGAGTATAATAATTTAGACATTTACTACCTGTTAAAGTTGTTTTTACATGCGCATACAAATTTCTAACATACTCAGATAGTTACCACATAATTTTGGACCATCTATTTTGTTTTGGCCATTGCACAAGTCCACATATTGATGACCGGTCCTATGATTTCAGGGGCCCGGGGCGAAACTACAATCCGGGGTCCTCAGGGGAAGATGTAAATTTGTATCAAAGAAAACAATTAAGTACATTCAAAGTCATTGTATATATCAAATAATGTTTTATATATTAGCTTCAAAATTCTCTCCTAACATTTTGTGATGCAAAAATCGCTAATGATAGCCATTACTGAAGAAAAATCGATAACAATTCTCTCCTAACATTTAGTGTTTTCTTCTTCCATTCCAGGCCCCTTTTTCCACTAATATGTCCCTTGCTTTGTTATTAAGATTACCCCAATTACTTGGATCATAAATATCCACAGTAACAACCGTTTCCTCATCAACACTAACAGATCATGTCACGGGCGAATTAAATATGGGCTCATGATCACTCACATTGGTATCATCCATGTTGACGTCAACATTGTCTTCTGTGTGAGTATGACCAGCATCCTCCTCGTCAGCGTTAGTTCGGTCATCTGCAAGAACTATTGCCAACTCGTCTAGATTTTCTCAAGTGCTCGTATCGCTCTTATAATATTTAAAAGGGATCCTCTCGATGCTCCTTTCATCTCATCTACCGCGTTCCTTTTTCCTTTTTCACTTCCTGATGGATACTTTCTACCCAAACCCGACATGGCCGTGCTGCAATTGAAGGGAATAATTTACTTTTAAAATTAGCACAAAGCTATGGAGATATTGTATTAATTACGGAAGATCTTAATCTAATATCATGAAAAAACCTGCTAGGGCATAGACGCATAGTAGTATAGTACCTTCTCTTTCTTTGTAATCTGACTATGTGTGTGTAATGATTCGAGCGCCCGACAATAATTTCCTTTCCTCTCCACGTCATTTGCATGTACGCGCAAACATGGGCCGGCCCATTATCTCTAACTTTTCTATGCTAGGCCTAGCAGCAGGCGACACGAGAGGCTGAGGCGAGAGCTCCTCTTCGGCGCCCTCAGCGCCGCTTAGGGTAGAGGGCGCCCGAAGGTGGGCAATAATGGGCCGGCCCAGCGCTGCTCACGTCCATATGCTCAAAAAACCAAAACAGCAGGAAAAATATGACAGAACTGGGATTCAAACACACACGCCACCACGACGGACTTGGCTCATTTGCCACTGCACTAGGATGACTTTGATGTGTGATTTCCGAAAACATATTATATGACTTGTCTGGGTCCCACTACAAATCCTTTTTTAAGAACACGTAAATTTGAAAAAGAATCCACAGTTTTTTTTAAGGTTCATCGATGTGGAAAAACAATTCACGGATTTTCAAAGAAATGATCAAAAAAATCGAAAATATTTCAACAATTTTGAGAAAAAGTTAATGAATTTGGAAAAAGTTCACCAGATTTTGGGAAAAAACCACGGATTTGAAAAAAGTTCATCGATTTTGGTAAAAAAAGTTCACCGGATTTTGTCAATGGTTCACAAATTTTTTAAAAAGTTCACGAATTTGAAAGTAGTTCACCGGATGTTGAAAAAAGTTCACGTATTTGAAAAACGTCCATCGATTTTGATTTAAAATTTCACGATTTTGAGAAAAAGGTTCATGGATTTTCAGGAAAAAGTTCATCAAATAGTGTACAGGCAACTTTGACCTTGGCATTGAATTTTAAAAAGAGTTCACCGAATTCAAAAAAAGTTCACCAAATTCTGAAAAAAGTTCATCGAATTCGAAAAAAGTTCATTGAATTCCAAAAAAAGTTCACCGAATTCTAAAAAAAGTTCACCCTAGGGCCGGCGAGCTCCTGTACGTACACAAACCTCCTCGGAGGGCCCCCTGACTTTTGGGGGGCCGGGGTGGTCGCCCGTTCACACCCCCTAGGGCCGGCCCTGCACATATTACATTTTAATAGGTCATGTTTTCTTACAACTGGATAGTTAACATATAAACAATATATTTGAAAAGTAGAACTTCTGTAGTGTTGAAGTTAAGGGCAATGTAAATAAAGGCACAACTAGTTGGAGGGTGTCCTTAGCGGAGGATGAAGGGGTCTGTGTGTGGGCCTGATACCTATCAAATCACGAGCGAGCAAAGGATGGAAGCGAGAAAAGGAGGATATTTCGTTTGGCCTTTTGGCTGCACGCGGCTCCAGAACGTCACCAGGGGACCACCATAACCGTCATCGGTGCAAATGATTTGACCACCATCTCCATCGCCTATTTCTTTCTTTATCTAGTGGCTTGTTCTTCTATGAACATCCGGATCGCCAACCACGCGAGCAAGGTATTGAGTATGGCTAAATTGCAGCGCCAATATTAAAGTACAATGTACTGTGATAGATCTGTTTTTTTAACAATTCTTGGAAACAAATGTGAACGATTTTCCTTAAAATATTCTAATAATTTTCTAAAATCGTGAATAGATATCAAAATTCTAACAAAATATTAAAACCTGAACAATTATTGAAAATATGAACAAAAAAATTGAAATTCCAAACGTTTGTTGATTCTTTTATATGCGTTGAATTTTTTTGAAATATACATTGAACATTTTTTACATACGTTTTACAAATTTTAAATATATATTGAACATTTTTGTGATACATGACAAACAATTTTAAGTACACATTGAACATTTTTGTGATATCCGTTGAACAATATTCAAATTTGATTGGACATCTTTGTATAAAGATGTTTTTTGAAGTTAGTTCGGTGTTTTAGTTTAGAACAAATAATTGAAAATAGAAAAAAAGAAAAGAAAAAAGAAACGAAAAAAAACAAAAAGAAATAGAAAAAACAGCGATGCCTACCTGGGCCGGCCCAACTCAGAGTGCCTTCAGTGAAGCCCCGACATTTGGACGCTCACGAGCGTCAAATAGGATCCACCCGTTGCTTCGAATACAAATGCAACTGAGAAGCTAGGCCCACCAAGGAAGGCCTGGATCGCGCTGTACTGGCTCAGGACCCGATCTGGGCATGGGTGGTTCATCCTCTCGGAAGCTTGAAGCATGACATGGAAAAAAGTAGCACTGCCTGCGCAGCTGCTTTCCCTGCTGAGGGCATAGTGTTTGCTATCCATCCCCGATTTTACTCCATAAGCGGTCCTTGAGGTACTTGAAAGCCCCATTTTTAGAGCTCACTATGTCCGAGGGCATCCCCAAGTATTTTCATTTGGTGTTCCATTTGGCACATTTAGCAAGGCTTTGCTCTCGTGTCTGGTGTTATCCGGAACCCCTTTGCCGAAAAATATGGATAATTTTGAGTAATTGATTTGCCGTCCTCTCGCTTGACAGTACGTGTCCAGTACCAGGTTCACCTCATTAGGCACCCATACGTTAACTTTTTCAAAAATCATGAACATTTTTTGATTTTCCGAACATTTGTTTTTCAAAAGTTTAGACATTTTTTGAATAAGCAAACTTTTTTCACGAAATCACGAACATTTTTAGTCCACAAACATTTTATGATTTATTAAATATTTAATTTCAAATTTCTCATTTTTTTTAATTTTCGTAACTTTTTGGATGTCCCAAATTATTTAAAGTAGAAAAAAATAACTTTAAAAAACAGGCCACCCGAACATGGGCCGGCCCTAACGGGGGATTCTCTATGTAAAACGTATTTTATCACTTATAGGTCGCATTGGTGGGTAATATTTTGCAATTTAGGGGGCAATTTCCGTCATGTACCGCCAGAAGCAATAGCCCCTTTATTATTTGGTATAGGAAATGTGTCAGTGCGTTGGAATAGTAGAAACTAATCCTTGCACGCCCCTAGCAACCTATTCTACGATGTTGCAATTTCTCCTCTGTGTCACTATTGCTTGTGTCACCATTTCCGATGGTGCTCATATTGTCCATCTATTCATGAAGAACGTGATCAATCTCAAGTGGTGTGCTTGTCATCATGCAATGGCATAACACTCGTGCCTCGCAACAGGGTAAACACTGAACAATGGGTTCTCTTCCTCATGCGATGGTGACGGGTGCTAGCGGCTCTAGCGTGGTCGGCTTCTGCCTTGCGGCACATGCTTTGGCGAGCACCCTGAGAATCGCGAGGCCCTCCTCGATGATCTGGAGTATATAGTAAAAATGACCATTATATTGACCTTTGCGCCATCACTGTAGCGGTAGCAATTTATACCCTATTTATTCCTTTCCTTCCTAGCTCATATCGAAATTTATTTCCTATTTTATACCTTTCCTTCATGTTCCGTTGATTCTTGAGGAGGCTTATTTACTTCAAATAATAAACATATATAAATTGATGAAGTGCGGTATAAGGAACCGAGGTGGGACTATTTAATTAGTGAACAAATTGTATTTTTGATGAACAACCACGATGTAGCTCAATTTGACCTGGGCTTTGCATTTGCACCTATGGTCAGGAATTCGATCCACTCCAGCGCCTATTTTTGCCTCCTTAGTTCGGACGGATCAAATGGGCTGAGGCCTCATGCAGCGACCAGGTTAGTTCGAAAATAGAGTTTTTGGGACCATTGGTGCCAGCTTCGATTCACTCAAAAACACCACCTTCAAAATCTCGTAAAGACGTACGGACGGACGGAAATTTGAATCGTATGAACGGACGTATATTCGGAAGGAAGAAGCAACAGCCCTTTTGTTATTAGGTAGATATTAGTATGTAGAGTCTCAAGAATGCGCTTAGGGCATGTACAATGGTGCTATCTTTGGAGTGCCACCTAGCATAAATGCTGAGATGGAGGAGAGAGAAATTATAAAAAACTAGTCGTCAACCCGTGCGCCTGCATGGGCTAGGAACTACTCCATGATGGCACACTACAGTAGTATACATACTTCATGATGGTACATTTGTTATAACTAGTCAATGTGTACGTGCAATGCACGTTAATTTGGAAGTATATTAAGTGCATGCGGATATTAAGTAGGATATTATTTGCGTGTTCTTATGTGATTACCACTATATTTGACATGAAATTAACGGCACGCTAAACGCGTTGAGCACTCGAAATCAAAAGCAGTGTAGGTCGTTGGATTGACATGATTTGATGGCCGAGATTAATTAGATCTGTCTTTTTGGGTCTACGGATATTATGTTAGTAATTAAGGCAAAAACACAGAGATGTCTAGTTCTGGCCTCCAAAAAGGATACAATTTAATCATAGTGAGATTCCTATAGGATCATCCATATAGAGTTGGCACCATTGATTAATTTGTGCGTACTGTCAAGGAAAACATAACTGAAAAAAATATGCAAGGGAACATACTCAACATAACTATTGTTGAAGCACTTGATAGCTAATATTTTTTGTGTGAGATAACTAACATTTTTTGACACATATAAGAAAACAATTCGTGTTTCTATCACCAATTGTTTCTTAGAATTGTATTACCAAAAATGAAGGAAACGAAAAGGAGATAACTTGAGACATATTTAAGAAAATCAATGAAACGAATAAAACAGCAGAATAAAAATAAAAGTTAGATTATATATTCTCTAATTTAAACCAAGGAATGGTAATCATACATAACTACCTTAACCTAAAAAAACCTAAAAAAAACCATATGCACACACGTCTGAAATTGGCACTTACAATTTTGGGATTGAAATTAATGGGCGATTGTTATTTTAAAAATTCATAATATAGAAAAAAGATCTCAGATTTATTATATGCCAATCATGCATCAGAATAACAAATAGCTATACAAATCTCTATTATGTTTTGCTGATGAAAAAAGGGCTTTATTTATTTAACTGAAGATAATGAACCCATACCAACATGATATTTTAGCATTATTAAAGATGTTTTTATTAAAGGTGAATGTACAACATAAACTATATTGGTATTTAAAGGAAAGAAAGAGAACCCGCCAGGGAGACGTTGGGCTTAATCCTATTCATGTACGTGGGGTTACTTTTGTTCATGGGGCAACATCTTCTAAAAGACCTTTACCATCAAATTTAGAGGAAAGAAGTCAAGTTTTTTTTTTGTTTTTTTTCTTTGCAGCTACCTTAGATGTGTGCACTGTGGACTTTTTTTGTACGTATCGGGTGTTAACTCCTAGGATATCTCCTATCCTTAACGAACTCAATAGATTTTAGTGTTAGAGAGAAAGGGCGCTAAAATAAAAGAAATTTATTTTTGACTCTTTTTCTCGACGTGAGGCTTCAGGTCTATTTTTATGTACGTGCATGGGTTTAGCTTTTTTCAAACTGAGATTTGGACTCCTTTTTTACGTGCAGCTTCAAGACTTATTATCTATTTTAGGGGATTCAAGACTTATTATCTGCATGTTTGTTTAACACCTATCTGTGCGTTTTTTTGAAGGAAAGAAGGCATGCTGTTTTTTATTTTTATTTCATAACGTAGAGGTGGGCCTTTTTTTTGTACGTGTGAGCTGAATCTAGCACGTTCTAATATATCTTGACCACCAAATTTAAAGGAAAGAGGCATATTTTCTTTTTTCTTTTTACAGAACCTAGACGTGTGTTTTTCTTTGCAACTAACTTACATGGTTTTCCTTTTGTTATTGAGGAAGCGTCTTTCATTAGATCTTGACCATCAAATTTATAATCTAGTGGCTAAATTAATTTTGATGTTGTGGATTAACGTGAAACCTATTATGGTGCCTCCAATTAATAAATATAAGATATTGAAGGCTGGCCTTCTCTTATTTAAGAAATGATCTCTTCACTAGTAGAAAAGGGGGCAAAGGTCCAGGCCGGGTCAGCCATTAGTCCCGGTTCAGTCCAGAACCGGGACCCATGGGGGCATTGGATCCGGTTCCTGAGCCCCGGGGGCCGGCCGGGCCACGTGGGCCATTGGTCCCGGTTCGTCTGGACCTTTTGGTCCCGGTTGGTGGGACGACCCGAGACCAATGGGCCTCGCTCCTGGCCCACCATCATTGGTCCCGGTTGGTGGCTTGAACCGGGACCAACTTTTGTTACAAACTTTAATAGCAAAAAGAATTATCATAAAAGAAAATAAATAAGTAATTAGAATTTTGTTACAAACTTTAATAGCAAAAAGAATTATCATAAAAGAAAATAAATAAGTAATTAGAACTCTGTTCAAAACATTAAAAGCAAAAAGAATTATCATAAAAGAAAATAAATAAGTAATTAGAATTTTGTTACAAACTTTAATAGCAAAAAGAATTATCATAAAAGAAAATAAATAAGTAATTAGAATTCTGTTCAAATCATTAAAAGCAAAAAGATTTATCATAAAAGAAAATAAATAACTAATTAGAATTTTATTACAAACTTTAATAGCAAAAAGAATTATCGTAAAAGAAAATAAATAAGTAATTAGAAACAAAAAAGAAAGCAAAAAAACTGGGAAAAATTAAAAAAGGTGCCACCTACAGGGCCACCACGGCCTGCATACGACTAGAAACCCATTACTAGGGCCAGGATGCAGGCCTGCAGTAGGTCCAATAGGCCCACAAGCACAGAGAGTGATTTTAGGCCCGTAAGCCTGCAGTAGAGAGGAGCTCGAAGTGGTTGGTTCGGCAGGGCTTATAAACCACTCCGAGCCCCACTCGGCTAACGAGGTGGGACTAAACATAGCACCGCACCGCGCCAGTTCCAGCACACTACCTTTGGTCCCGGTTGGTGGCACCAACCGGGACCAAAGGCTCGCTTCCGCCCTTTGGGCTCTTTGAAAGAGGCCTTTGGTCCCGGTTGGTGCCATCAACCGGGACCAAAGGGTTGCATTTGTCCCGGTTGGTGCCATGAATCGGGACCAATGCTCTGCCTATATAAGCGGCACTCGCAAAAATTTGGTTCAGTTCCTTCTTCCCCGCCGCCCGACGCGTCCATGTTGCCCGTCCATCTCCGCCTCGCCTCGCCGTAAATGCGTCGCCCGCGCCGTCCAGCGCCGCCCAACGCCGCCGCCGCCCCGCCCAGCGCCCGTGCCCGCTGCCCCTGCCTGTCGCCACCCGCCTTGCCCGCGCCAAGACCGCGCCTCACCTGTCGACCGTCGCCGGGCCGCCCCGCCCCGCGCCGCACCTCGCCATCGCCGTCGCCGTCCCCGACACCGTCGCTGTGAGCAACTAATTTAAATTTGTAGTAATTTTTTTGTTAGATTTTTTTGTAGTTTCATAGATTTTTTAGTTAGATGTGTAGTTCATAGATTTTTCTTTTCATATTGTGTAATTAATTTGTTCATATTGTGTTAGATTTTTTCTGTTAATAGATTTTTTATGCAAAGATGTTTGTATGTTCATATATATTCAAAGATCGAATATGTCAAATTTTTATGATTTTTTTCTGTTCATAGAATTTTTATGTTTTTTTCTGTTCATAGAATTTTTATGATTTTTTTCTGTTCATAGAATTTATTGTGTATGTATAGGAAAATTGTGAATGATAGAAGTCATTTATGAATATGTTCATATTTAGAATAGAGGAAAAGGAAAAATAAGAAGAGAAAGTGTTTAATATAATTAGTTAGAAAAATAATAGAACTATAGTTAAACTAGTTTATTTTTAGTAAGTACTCCTCCGTCCGAAATACTTGTCTTAAAAATGGTTGAAATTGGATGTATCTATAACTAAAATAAGTCTAGATACAACCATTCCTAAGACAAGTATTTCGGACGGAGGAGTACTACTTTATTTTATTTATAGTAAGTGCTTCATATATAGTTGAACTAGCTATAGTTGATTTAATAAACTACTTTATTTTACTATATATAGAAGTAGTTTGTTTTAGTAAGTACTACTTTATTTATTTATAGTAAGTGCTTAGTAGTTGAACTAGCTATAGTTGATTTAATAAACTACTTTATTTTACTATATATAGAAGTAGTTTGTTTTTAGTAAGTACTACTTTATTTATTTATAGTAAGTGCTTAGTAGTTGAACTAGTTGATTTAATTAATAAAACTACTTTATTTAACTATATATATAAGTAGTTCCCGCATCGACGTCGGCGATGCCTATCCCGCATCCTCGCTGTGCCGACTCGGCGGTGGAGGCCTGCTTGATCAGGGCCATGTTCGGGAGTGGGCTCCACTGGCTGGTATTGGGAGGTGCTACCTTCGGGGACGAGGTTGGTGAGGAGGCAGCCCGTTGTTGACCCGATCCTTGTTTGGTGGCGGTCGCTGGGCCCGTGGCGGTGCCGAGACTTCCGGACACCACGGAGGTGGTACGTCCTGTGTCGGCCGAGGAGGACGAGCACGTCCGTCGCTACATGGTTGCATTGAGGGCAGGTTCGACAATACTGGCAGGTTCTTGAGGATCTCACCGAGCTATGATCCTGTGATGGTTCCTTATCTTTGGGTGTCCATCGTCATGACGATACCCGTCGGCGCTACGGTTCTAGCTGTATTAGTGATGCTATATGTATGATAGTATTCGAGGAGTATTAGTGATAATATTCGACGATGTACGGACACAAGAGATAATGTACTTTTGCTTATAATTGAATTCATGCATGCTAATTTGAATACTACTTTATTTTATGATTTGGTTTTGCTTATTGAATGCTCATATTGGAAAAGTACTCCTACTTTGAATGCTAAAATTGGAGAGCACTATGCAGAAATCTAGGAGCCCCCTCCATCATCCACGCCGTCGTGGGGGTAGCATCTCCTTTATTCCCGTGTGCTAGACAATTTTGAAGGAAATATGCCCTTGAGGCAATAATAAAGTTATTATTTATTACCTCATATCATGATAAATGTTTATTATTCATGCTAGAATTGTATTACCCGGAAACATGATACATGTGTGAATACATAGACAAACATAATGTCACTAGTATGCCTCTACTTGACTAGCTCATTAATCAAAGATGGTTATGTTTCCTAACCATAGACATGTATTGTCATTTGATTAACGGGATCACATCATTAGGAGAATGATGTGATTGACTTGACCCATTCCGTTAGCCTAGCACTTAATCATTTAGTATATTGTTATTGCTTTCTTCATAACTTATACAAAGTTCCTACAACTATGAGATTATGCAACTCCCGTTTACCGGAGGAACACTTTTTATGCTACCAAACGTCACAACGTAACTGGGTGATTATAAAGGTGCTCTACAGGTGTCTCCGAAGGTACATGTTGGGTTGGCGTATTTCGTGTTGGAAATATGCCCTAGAGGCAATAATAAAAGGATTATTATTATATTTCCTTGTTCGTGATAATTGTCTTTTATTCATGCTATAATTGTATTATCCGGAAATCGTAATACACGTGTGAATAGATAGACCACAACATGTCCCTAGTGAGTCTCTAGTTGACTAGCTCGGTGATCAATAGATAGTCATGGTTTCCTGACTATGGACATTAGATGTCATTGATAACGGGATCACATCATTAGGAGAATGATGTGATGGACAAGACCCAATCCTAAGCATAGCACAAGATCGTGTAGTTCGTTTTGCTAGAGCTTTTCCAATGTCAAGTATCTCTTCCTTAGACCTTGAGATCGTGTAACTCCCGGATACCGTAGGAGTACTTTGGGTGTACCAAACGTCACAACATAACTGGGTGACTATAAAGGTGCACTACAGGTATCTCCGAAAGTATCTGTTGGGTTGACACGGATCGAGACTGGGATTTGTCACTCTGTATTACGGAGAGGTATCACTGGGCCCACTCGGTAGTGCATCATCATAATGAGCTCAAAGCGACCAAGTGTCTGGTCACGGGATCATGCATTACGGTACGAGTAAAGTGACTTGCTGGTAACGAGATTGAACGAGGTATTGGGATACCGACGATCGAATCTCCAGCAAGTAACATACCGTTTGACAAAGGGAATAGTATACGGGGTTGCTTGAATCCTCGACATCGTGGTTCATCCGATGAGATCATTGAGGAGCATGTGGGAGCCAACATGGGTATCCATATCCCGCTGTTGGTTATTGACCTAAGACCCGTCTCGGTCATGTCTGCATGTCTCCCGAACCCGTAGGGTCTACACACATAAGGTTCGGTGACGCTAGGGTTGTATGAATATGAGTATGCAGCAAACCGAATGTTGTTCGGAGTCCCGAATGAGATCCCGGACATCACGAGGAGTTCCGGAATGGTCCGGAGGTAAAGAATTATATATAGGAAGTGCTATTTCGGCCATCGGGAGAATTTTGGGGGTTACCGGTATTGTACCGGGACCACCGGAAGGGTCCCGGGGGTCCACCGGGTGGGGCCACCTATCCCAGAGGGCCCTGTGGGCTGAAGTGGGAGTGAACCAGCCCCTGGTGGGCTGGTGCGCCCCCCACTTGGGCCCCCCTGCGCCTAGGGTTGGAAACCCTAGGGTGGGGGCGCCCCACTTGCCTTGGGGGGCAAGTCTCCCCCCCTTGGCCGCCGCCCCCCTTGGAGATTGGATCTCCAGGGCCGGCGCCCCCCCAGGGGGGCCTATATAAAGTGGGGAGGGAGGGCAGCCGCACCCTGCATCTTGGTGCCTCCCTCTCCCCTGCTACACCTCTCCCTCTCGTAGAAGCTCGGCGAAGCCCTGCTGCGGTGACTGCTGCATCCACCACCACGCCGTCATGCTGCTGGATCTTCATCAACCTATCCTTCCCCCTTGCTGGATCAAGACGAAGGAGACGTCACGCTGACCGTACGTGTGTTGAACGCGGAGGTGCCGTCCGTTCGGCGCTAGGATCTCCGTGATTTGGATCACGACGAGCGACTCCTCAACCCCGTTCTCTTGAACGCTTCCGCACGCGATCTACAAAGGGTATGTAGATGCATCTCTCACTCGTTGCTAGATGAACTCATAGATGGATCTTGGTGAACGTAGGAAATTTTTTATTTTATGCAACGTTCCCCAACATTTCGATTAGGTTTTGTCACTCTGATTGTCGGAGAGGTATCTCTGGGCCCTCTCGGTAATACACATCACTTAAGCCTTGCAAGCATTGTAACTAATGAGTTAGTTATGGGATGATGTATTACGGAACGAGTAAAGAGACTTGCCGGTAACGAGATTGAACTAGGTATTGGATACCGACGATCGAATCTCGGGCAAGTAACATACCGATGACAAAAGGGAACAACGTATGTTGTTATGCGGTTTGACCGATAAAGATCTTCGTAGAATATGTAGGAGCCAATATGAACATCAAGGTTCAACTATTGGTTATTGACCAGAAACAGTTCTAGGTCATGTCTACATAGTTCTCGAACCCGTAGGGTCCGCAAGCTTAACGGAACGATGGCAGTTTTATTATGAGTTTATAAGTTTTGATGTACTGAAGGTTGTTCGGAGTCCCGGATGTGATCACAGACATGACGAGGAGTCTCGAAATGGTCGAGACATAAAGATCGATATATTGGACGACTATATTCGGACACCGGAAGTGTTCCGGGTGATTTCGGAGAAAACTGGAGTGCTGGAGGGTTACCGGAACCACCCCGGGAGGAGTATTGAGCCTTATGGGCTTTAGTGGAGAGAGAGAGGGGCAGCCAGGATGGGTCGCGCGCCCCCTCCCCCTCTGGTCCGAATTGGACTAGGAGAGGCGGCGCCTCTTCCTCTCCTCTCCCCTTCCTTTCCCTCCTAGTAGGAGTAGGAAGAGGAGTCCTACTCCTACTAGGAGGAGGACTCCTCCTCCTTGGCGCAACCACAAGGGCCGGCCGGCCTCCCCCCTTGCTCCTTTATATACGGGGGCAGGGGGGCACCCTAGGACACACAAGTTGATCTTCGTGATCGTTCCTTAGCCGTGTGTGGTGCCCCCCTCCACCATATTCCACCTCGGTCATATCATCGCGGAGTTTAGGCGAAGCCCTGCGTCGGTAGAACATCATCATCATCACCACGCCGTTGTGCTGACGGAACTCATCCCCGACACCCTGCTGGATCGGAGTCTGGGGATCGTCATCGAGCTGAACGTGTGCAAAACACGGAGGTGCCATACGTTCGGTGCTTGGATCGGTCGGATCGTGAAGATGTACGACTACATCAACCGCGTTGTCATAACGCTTCCGCTTTCGGTCTACGAGGGTACATGGACATACTTTCCCCTCTCGTTGCGATGCATCACCATGATCTTGCGTGTGCGTAGGAAATTTTTTGAAATTACTACGTTCCCCAACAGTGGCATCCGAGCCAGGTTTTATGCGTTGATGTTATATGTACGAGTAGAACACAAGTGAGTTGTGGGCGATACAAGTCATACTGCTTACCAGCATGTCATACTTTGGTTCGGCGGTATTGTTGGATGAAGCGGCCCGGACCGACATTATGCGTACGCTTACGCGAGACTGGTTCTACCGACGTGCTTTGCACACAGGTGGCTGGCGGGTGTCAGTTTCTCCAACTTTAGTTGAACCGAGTATGGCTACGCCCGGTCCTTGCGAAGGTTAAAACAACACTAATTTGACGAACTATCATTGTGGTTTTGATGCGTAGGTAAGAACGGTTCCTGCTCGGCCCGTAGCAGCCACGTAAAACTTGCAACAACAAAGTAGAGGATGTCTAACTTGTTTTTGCAGGGCATGTTGTGATGTGATATGGTCAAGACGTGATGCTATATTTTATTGTATGAGATGATCATGTTTTGTAATCAAGTTATCGGCAACTGGCAGGAGCCATATGGTTGTCGCTTATTGTATGAAATGCAACGCATCTGTAATTGCTTTACTTTATCACTAAGCGGTAGCGATAGTCGTAGAAGCAATAGTTGGCGAGACGACAACGATGCTACGATGGAGATCAAGGTGTCGCGCCGATGATGATGGTGATCATGACGGTGCTTCAGAGATGGAGATCACAAGCACAAGATGATGGTGGCCATATCATATCACTTATATTGATTGCATGTGATGTTTATCCTTTATGCATCTTATCTTGCTTTGATTGACGGTAGCATTTTAAGATGATCTCTCACTAAATTATCAAGAAGTGTTCTCCCTGAGTATGCACCGTTGCCAAAGTTCGTCGTGCCCAGACACCACGTGATGATCGGGTGTGATAAGCTCAACGTCCATCTACAACGGGTGCAAGCCAGTTTTTGCACGCGCAGAATACTCAGGTTAAACTTGACGAGCCTAGCATATGCAGATATGGCCTCGGAACATGGAGACCGAAAGGTCGAGCGTGAATCATATAGTAGATATGATCAACATAGTGATGTTCACCATTGAAAACTACTCCATCTCACGTGATGATCGGTTATGGTTTAGTTGATTTGGATCACGTGATCACTTAGATGACTAGAGAGATGTCTGTCTGAGCAGGAGTTCTTAAGTAATATGATTAATTGAACTTAAATTTATCATGAACTTAGTACCTGATAGTATTTTGCTTATCTATGTTTGTTGTAGATAGATGGCTCGTGTTGTTGTTCCGTTGAATTTTAATGCGTTCCTTGAGAAAGCAAAGTTGAAAGATGATGGTAGCAATTACACGGACTGGGTCCGTAACTTGAGGATTATTCTCATTGCTGCACAGAAGAATTACGTCCTGGAAGCACCGCTGGGTGCCAGGCCTGCTGCAGGAGCAACGCCAGATGTTATGAACGTCTGGCAGAGCAAAGCTGATGACTACTCAATATTCAGTGTGCCATGCTTTACGGCTTAGAACCGGGTCTTCAACGATGTTTTGAACGTCATGGAGCATATGAGATGTTCCAGGAGTTGAAGTTAATATTTCAAGCAAATGCCCGGATTGAGAGATATGAAGTCTCCAATAAGTTCTATAGCTGTAAGATGGAGGAGAATAGTTCTGTCAGTGAGCATATACTCAAAATGTCTGGGTATAATAATCACTTGATTCAAGCGGGAGTTAATCTTCCGGATGATAGCGTCATTGACTGAATTCTCCAATCACTGCCACCAAGCTACAAGAGCTTCGTGATGAACTATAATATGCAAGGGATGAACAAGACAATTCCTGAGCTCTTCGCAATGCTAAAAGCTGCGGAGGTAGAAATCAAGGAGCATCAAGAGTTGATGGTCAACAAGACCACTAGTTTCAAGTAAAAGGGCAAAGGGAAGAAGAAGGGGAACTTCAGAAAGAACAGCAAACAAGTTGCTGCTCGAGAGAAGAAACCCAAGTCTGCACCTAAGCCTGAAACTGAGTGCTTCTACTGCAAGCAAGCTGGTCACTGGAAGCGGAACTGCCCCAAGTATTTGGCGGATAAGAAGGATGGCAAGGTGAACAAAGGTATATGTGATATACATGTTATTGATGTGTACTGACGGTGTCCTGGACTAGGGGGTACTCACCACGTCGTCTCCCGATCAGTTGGATTGGGCCGAGGATCCCCATGGTCGTATACTCATGGGCCAGTCCGGACAGTTGCCGCATACAAGAAAGATTCCAAAAGACTTGGCGATCAAGACAAGGACTCCTCCCCACCGGCGTATTCGGCTAGGACTCTTGTTATTCTAGGCCTCTGGTGCATTATATAAACCGAGGCCAGGCTAGTCGATAGACATACAACAATCATACCATAGGCTAGCTTCTAGGGTTTAGCCTCCTTGATCTCGTGGTAGATCTACTCTTGTACTACCCATATCATCAATATTAATCAAGCAGGAGTAGGGTATTACCTCCTTAGAGAGGGCTCGAACTTGGGTAAAAACATCGTGTCCCTTGTCTCCTGTTATCATCCGCCTAGACGCACAGTCCGGGACCCCCTACCCGAGATCCGCCGGTTTTGACACCGACATTGGTGCTTTCATTGAGAGTTCCGCTGTGTGTTCGGCAAAAGGTCGATGGCTCGCCTGCAGATCAACTGCGACTTCGGCATCTTCGTCACCAGCTCAACTGGTCACCTTGGTTCGACCAAGGGTTGTGCCCTACCTCCGATAGTCATGTTCGGATGAGGGCCTTCATCAACATCAACTCCGATCTCTATCAAGATCATGGAGGAATCATCCAGGGAGCCCGGGGGCTCAACGTCAACATTGCCCTCGGGCGACCGTACTGTTTTTCTGAACAGCGGACTTGTGTCCGCCGCCACCGCCTTCTCAAGTGTCGTTTTAACGATTGCTTCGGTGAAATTGTGCGGAATTAAGTCTATAAGAACCCTGGAAAATTTTGTCGAGTTCCGATGGAGGAATCTTTGGCAATCTCCGATAAACCGGAGCCGCATTGAATCTGGACGAGAATCCGGACGAGTTTAGGGCGTGGTGTCCAGCTTTTAGCTCGGACTTCCTTTGGAAGATCCAACCGTTGATCGGCCGCGGAATTCCTATATCTACCACCCCTCAAAATTTCAGCTCGATCCGACCGTCCAAACTCCGGGAACCTTACGATTAGTGCATCACTTTTCGGATCTGTTTTCTGCGCGAAAACAAATCCGACCCGAGTTCGTCTTTTTTATGAACGGGATTTCGGACATCCTTTTTGAAGGAAGTTTTGGACGAGTTTAGGGCGTGGTGTCCAGCTTTTAGCTCGGACTTCCTTTGGAAGATCCAACCGTTGATCGGCCGCGGAATTCCTATATCTACCACCCCTCAAAATTTCAGCTCGATCCGACCGTCCAAACTCCGGGAACCTTACGATTAGTGCATCACTTTTCGGATCTGTTTTCTGCGCGAAAACAAATCCGACCCGAGTTCGTCTTTTTTATGAACGGGATTTCGGACATCCTTTTTGAAGGAAGTTTTGTACGGGGTATTGTGTTTTGTTCCCGAACACATCCCACTAACTTTAAGATCTTTTGAACATGATCCTCAACATCATGCTGGTGTCAAACCAGTCCGGCAATATTGCTCCACGGCTGCCGACCTGTGCTAGACACATCGTCACTTTGTTGAGCCGAGCTCAACTTCTTCGGATCATCATCTCGGCAAGCCGAACAAGAGTCCGGCATCGCGAAGGATAAATCATCACCAACATCGCCGCCCCACGGATTACACGGAGCGGGCATACCGGCATCGCCGCACGGTCGCTTCATCAAGCCGGCATCGACCACGTCACGACCTGCATCGGCAGGGCCGTACTATTGCTTCTTCAAGCTGGTGTCCATCACGCCGACCTACTTCGACATCTCGGCTGGACCGGGGGCTTCGCCATCTCTTCATCAACCTACTCCGGATACTTCGGCGTCACTAGCCGACCAGCTCCGTCACGTTAGCTGGACAGAGGGCTTTGCCTCGGCGAGCCAACCTTTGCCAGCATTGCCATGCCGTCGTTTTATCACTCATCACGCAATGGGTGCACGGATCGAGTCCCAACTTTGGGAATCACCTTCCTTCGAATTTCTACAACAAATAAACCAGGTGCTACTAATCCCAGTATTTTTTGGGTTCATTTTTTCCCAAGGAATTATTACTCTGGTTTGTCCATCATATGTACATAGGTCTATCAAATGGTGGCCGCATTAACGACAATCGCATGGTGGTTCGGTCAGTTTCCGTACATAGTTCGGCGAACGCCGCATCCGGAGCTCGGACCGACCTGTGAATTCAGGCTTTGCCACGCCTTTACCGCATCACGCCGACGCCTTGCATCGACATTGACTTCGGCGCTAGGCCATATTTATTTTATTACTCACTTTGCATAAATTATTTATTATGCAACGATTTTTTTATCATTATTACTATTATCTCCGGTTTGCACCATTTTTTGTGCACAGGAAAATGATCCGGGGACTTCGGCGTCACTCTGCCGGTCTGCATTGACTGTGCTATGTCACCACTTCAGCGTGTCGAGCTCTCCGCTCCGCCACCTCGGGACCGGCTTGGGGGATGGAACCTTGTCCCATATCAAGCTCAGACCGCGTCATCAATACCGAACACATTAACCAGCTAAGTCGCTTTCATGCTCAAAGCTTTAATTTCTAACTTGTGTTCGGTTCGATCAAGCATTATACTTTTTTGGAAAAAATTTGCTTGTAAAAAATTTCCTTGTCCAAACTTTGTTTGTGACGCATAAATTCAAATACCCAATTCATTTGGGGCTTCTTGCATGAAGCTTTTCCTCTTGCATATGATTATACTTGTACGGCTTCGTTCCTTATTCGTGTATTATGCCACAATATGCATCATATTGACTTAAGCGATTTGCAAGCTCGGTTGCCTCGCTCCTATGTTTACCCCTACGTTCCCGATTGTTCGGCTAGGGAGTAAAGGAAGCACCTCTGCGATTGTCACGATCGGGTCACCCGAGCCGGACCTCAGACTGGTTGGAGCCGAAAGCTAGCGCTCTTACTGTTTTCAATAATGGTCGGCACACAACGGAACTCATGAGTACAAAAAATCTATTGCACAAGTCTCATATTAACAATGAGCACCGAAGAAAGGTATCGGTGGGGGTACTATTTTCTTCGAAGATGCTTCTTACATTTTATCAGTAATATAGCATAAGTTCCCTGAGCGCGCTTTGTCTGTTACAACCTTATGACCTGATTGCCTAGTTATTGGAAAAACCGTCGATATTCTCGACAGATGGAGTACATAACACTTTTTGGTCCTTGACCGAAGAGGGAGAAGCCGACGGTCGATTAAGACGCGTTTAAAGTTTGGTTGAACATAGATATGATATTAGTACTTCGGTACATAGAATCATTCTTTTACCAAAGTCACTTGGGGGCTCTTATGTTTATTTGATCCGTTTTATAATAAGTGTTTTTCTTCTTAGACGTTGCAGAGTTTTTATTATCATTTATCACTCCTTTTCTCGACACGAGTGTGCGATCACTAGGCAGGGAGCCTAATTTCTCTCTCAAAACTGCTAGAGTTTAGTTTTCTAAACAGGCCTAATGAGAAGTACTCCGCCTTCGGGATGGGAGACTGAAGCCGTAGGCTGACCGCTTGAAGTCTTGAGATAGGATGTGTCATGTTAAAGCACGACAAAAGCACTTTTTTTTTTCTAAAGTCCAATTTTTGGATTGGCACCGAACACTTGATCTTGTTGGACGTCATGTTTTTACTGGCGTTTTTGGTTTTCAAGCTTTTGGCACTTTTAACTATTTGTGTGTTTTAGCACAAG
This sequence comes from Aegilops longissima, assembly GCA_021605205.1. Classification (NCBI taxonomy): domain Eukaryota; kingdom Viridiplantae; phylum Streptophyta; class Magnoliopsida; order Poales; family Poaceae; genus Aegilops; species Aegilops longissima. The sequence goes on from CM038681.1 coordinate 12,334,864, forward strand.
TCTCGAGTGCAACGCCGGACACCTTTAGAGATTCGCAAAAACATTCTCGGATATTGCTATATATGCATCAGTTTCAATTGTGTCTTGGTCAATAGTTGGGTTGCCCAGCTCGCGCTTGCCTCCTACATTCCGCTTTGTTCGGCTAGGTGTGCAAAGGGAGAACCACTGCGATTGTGCTTCCAGCTCGCATGGTCAAGCACCTCAGTGGAGAAAGCCGAAAACTGACTGTCACAATAGGTGAAAACTGGTCAGCGATCCGATGACTATATTAAATGACGGACCATTCATAAAATTGGCCGAAGTGTTTCCGGCTTGACCTCGACTGTCGCCGAACACTACCGGGGGCTAGTAACTGGCCTCCCAAACTAAATCCTCAATATTTTGCTCTTACATTGGAGCTGAGGTTTCATGATCATGCTTAGCATGACAACCCAAAGAAAGGAACCGATAGCGGGACTATTTTCTTTGGAAGACATTTCTTCTGTTAAACAGTAATATAACATATCTCTCTGCGTACCTTTGTTTATAAAACCGTATGGCCAGATTGCCTTGTTTGTCGTAAATCTTTTCCCTCATAAAGGCTTTATAAAGTACGACAAACACTCCTCTGCTACTGGCCGAGGAGGTTGAAGCCGATGGTCGGTCAACAAAGTTTTGTACAATGCAGATCCGAGCATTAATGACATAAAGTACTTGGATACACTGAGTCATTACACATAATTTGTGATTTTACTATGGATATCGATCCTTAATTCGGCCACCCGTGCCTGCATTAAGGCTCGGGGGCTACTGGGCTTCGGGCTTATTATTTACAAATATTAAAGGGGCACATCAATCCCCTGATCTGGTGTTGCCACCCGACCAGTGTCTCGGGGGCTACTGCATTGCCTGTTCTATGCAGAAAATTTTAAGTGCAATACAGTTTCCGAGGAGATTTTGATCCTCAGGTTGGTCGGCCGCACCCAACCTGAGTCTTGAGGACTGAGCACGCCGCTTTTTGTGTCCCGAAGTATTCTGCCGAGTTAGGACTTGATCCTCAGACCGATTTTGCAAATCAACCTGAGTCTCAACAGCTACGGGGATCAGCGGTATTATGTCATCCTTCATGTGCATCTCGGGTTCTAGACCGATACCCACCTTAAGGGCTACTGGCTATGTATCTCGGCAGAGAATAAATTGCACCAATCAAAAATATTGACAAAAATCGCCCATATTCGGGTGGTGCACCACCTCGAAGCAGTCCGCATAAAGCTCGGGACGCTAGTGGCTGGCTCCATAGAGGGCATTTCCGGCATTAAGCTCGGCTAAACTCCTTTGAACTTCTTTGAACCAAGGTGATTTACGACACCTCGGATACAGTCCGGCGTTGGAGCTCGGATACATAGTCCGGCGTTGGAGCTCAGATACCATCCGGCGTTGGAGCTCGGATACATAGTCCGGCGATAGAGCTGGGAAGCAGTCCGGCGTTGGTGCTCGGCTGCAAAAGATACCTCGAATGCAGTCCGGCGTTGGAGCTCGGACGCAAGAGGACGCTCACTACTGGAATCTGGCACTTTGGCATCTGCCATGGCAGATGGCAAAGGCATGGTCGGCGAATGGCAAAGGCTTTGCCATCTGCTAGCAGATGGCAAACAGTTCATCTGAAACCCTGCCGGTAAAGGCTTCTTTGCCATCTGCTGGCTGATGGCAAAGAGCCTGTGGCTTTGCCATCTGCTGGCAGATGGCAAAGGCTGCAGGCTCTTTGCCATCTGCCTCTTAACGGAGTTAGCTCCGTTAGAAGGCTAACGGCATACTTTGCCATCTGCCAGCAGATGGCAAAGGCTGAATGCTTTGCCGTCTGCCAGCAGATGGCAAAGAGATTTGCCATCTTCTGTCAGATGGCAAAGAGCCCAAATAGGCCAGCCCAAATGTTACATGTAGATGACACGTGGCCTCTTTGCCATCTGCCAGCAGATGGCAAAGTGACTATATTGCCCCATTTAATTTTGTTTTTTCTTATATCAATTCATTTTCAAAGAAATCAAACACAAATATATTTATATGACCAATATAGCATATTCAACACATATTACCAATAGTCATGAACACATATGTATCCAACACATGTTACCAATAGTAGCTAGTTTCATCCGTACATATACATGGTTTCATCAATATTACACAGTTTCATCCATAGGTAGCAAGTTTTACAAGGTCAAAACAAAAACTAAATACAAGCACTCCATCAACCCAAGCTTCCGTGATCTTAAGCAAATCTGTAAAATGGGAAAGAAGAAAGTTAGAAGAAGAAGACTAGAAGAAGAAAATTATTATGATGCAACTAAAATGTGAAGATTATTATGATGCAACTTATATCTGTAAAATAGGTCATTTTGGAGCTAAGTATGGTTATTATGTCATTTTTGAGCTAGCTAAGCATACTAAGTCAATTTGGTGTAAAACATGCTAAGGTCATTCTAGAGCTAAGTAACATCCATGACCAGCCTGTATTTAAGGCATGATTACGGTTGATTACGGTAACATCCACAGGATCTGAAATGAAAGTGAGCTCACCACCTAAAGAACGAACTCCTCCCCAGTGCTTAACGCCAGACTGTAAAGCCAGCTCCTTTTACACCACGTCAATTTCTTCCAACGTCTCGATGTGTTTGCTGAAAAAACTGGAGAAAAATAAAAGATGATTATAAAACTAAAATAGTTTATAAGGAGTACAACAGGTCCCTGTTCCGCTGCCGGATCAAGGATGGAGTAAACTAAAACACTTTGTTGTTAAAACTACCCCTCCCTGTTCCGTGAATCGACTGACAAATTCCATTATCAGTTTCTTCTTTTTGTAATGCATACATACGCATAGAGAGGAGTATGTAGTATAGAAGTTGTTGTTGCTCAAGCAGTGTATATGTACGCACATGCATCTTATATAGACATAGGCTTGAGATTTCTATATATGATGGACTGAAGAGGGGTGCTTAGAATTAATTAATATAGTCACCTTTTTCGAGTAGAATACAAATATCAACCTCAATGTCCTTGATCCGTTGGTGCTTCACTGAGTTGACAGACAAATATACACAATAGACTGCAGTAAGTATGTTGATGTTGATGTTGTCTCAGTAAACAATGTACAGTATGCGAGTGGATGATGTAGCTCCTGCAGCAGCTGGCATAACCAACATGTTTCAGCGACATCATGAGTTGTGGCATGGTACTTGGCTTACACAATAGACTGGGACTCGTGATGTTCTTATTTGGAAGACCAAGAAATGATATCATCGCCCAAGCATACACAATCCCCACTACTTGTTAGCAAGAATTCTGTATTACTCTAAAATAAAATAATATCTATGTGAATTGTACGCCTCGTTTAATACATGGTTCACAACAGCATGGTCCTATAAATACAGTGAATGTACACTGACAACATACAGTTTCTGCAGTTGATATCTAACTAAGACATCTCTTCCCAAATTACCAAGATTAAAAAATTGTCCGATGGTTAGCACAGCAGACGCCAGCCAACATAATGGTCGTCCTAAAATATTGTCGTGCCCAAACAACAAATAAGCGACAACTAACTCTAGTTGTTCAGGGCAAAAGACAACACAACATGTGAATTGCACACGATCCCTGTACTTTTATTTTGGCTGCAAGACTTTCACATTCGTACAAAATTCAGAAGTTTAGATACAGAAAAAAACATCAAAAGTGCAACAAAGTCACTTCAGGTGAATGATTAAATCAACGATTTTTTCTTTCTAATCAAACCATACAGTCTACACAAACTATTTGAGAAGCAATTGAATTAGGAATAGAAGACAGTGAGAAACATAACAGAAACATACAGCCTGCAGGAACGTCCTGTGTCCGTTGACTCGTCGGTATTCTTCAGGTCCAGCGAATTAGCAGGATGGTTGCACGGGTAAAACTACTTGAGCTGCTGGTTGCGCTCCTATGGATCCATCTCCAGCGAGCTTTGTAGGGTACGGAGATCCTTCTCTCCTGTGACCGTGAGCCACTCCTTGCCGGGGCTGCCATCGACCATGGCTGTAGGAGGTCACCAGGGGGGGGTGGGTCTCTTCTCTATCAGATCTGAGACAAACCATACAAAATCTATATTAACCATCAAGTTAGCATGGCATATATTTACACAGAAACAATACAACATCCTAATTGATAATTTTCCTTCTTGCTTATAGTTCTAATTTTGAACATGGCACAATGATCTATTCCCCATTTTAATCTTGAACAACACAACAAATTCAATCTGTGACACGCTTATAGTTGAGAACTGATTATATGCCTTTAGATTCAATAACTCAATTATCCTTTAAAGATTTTACTATCTATTTACGACCATACCACTTAAGCATGAAAGATAAAAGTTTAGGAAACACATATATGCAGTCAAGATGAATGAATCAAAGAGAGGAGATATTACCTTGGGGATTACATCTTCGCTGGAGTGAAGTGCATGCCCATGTCACAGTAGCATCTACTCTGATATAAATAACCACATTCGGATTTCCACGACTCAAGTTACATGTTCTAATGGCCCTGTAAATAATTAAGCATGGTAGTGAGAATGCAATATATAGAAAACAACACAAAATTTGGAGGTAGAAAAAGAGATTTAATAATATTTTTAACCAACTAGTACTAGTGTAGGTAGGTAAGATGAGGAAACATGAGGTAAAGTTTTTTAACCCAGTTACACATCAACATGAAGAATTTAGATCTGGAATCAAGTATAATAAGAAAATAAAGAGCAATGGTACATGGATCAATCATGTGCAACTGCTGCAACAGGAGATGAGTCACCATACCTGTAGTGCGGATCAGCATCTCCCCGACTGGCCTCGACGGAGACGGAGACGAATATCCCAGGGAGTGCAACAAGTAGCCACAGGCAGAGGCTGCTTCCGCTTCCGGCCATCCCTCACGGCAAGCAGCAGCTATGGAATCGTTGGTTACTGGTCAAAGGGGGGATCTTGACTACACCTGCACGGCAGTCCAGACCAGTACTAAAATGAGATATGTAGTAAATTCGCCATTTTGGAGAAGCAGAAACGCATATATACAAGCTAGCTAGCTACAAGCTAGCCTGCGCGTCGGGGAATCGTCGGATCCGCCCGGATCCAGGCGCAACGAGGGTCACTGAAGGAGCGGCGAAGCGAGCTCGGGACGTGCCTCCATGGCGGCCTCCTGGAGGCGGGATTCGTCTGCGGGGGAGAGAGATGGGTGAGGGAGTAGGGGAGGAGAGGAGAGAGGGCGGTGGCGCAGGGGCTCACCATAGCCGCGGGTGTCCACGGCGGCCACCACCGATCGAGATGGAGCACGGGCATCATTTCCGCGCAACCCTAGATCAAGAGATACGCATGGGAGGCGCGGCGAACAGATCTCGCAGTGCCGCGAGGGGAAGGGGGAGGCAGAGGTGGGGAGCTTACGGAAGAGGATGAGGCCCCAAAGGCGCCAAGCGAGGAGGAGTAGGCGACGGCGGATGGAGAGGTCGAGGCAGGCGCCCCACTTGGCGCCGAGGTCGCATCACAAGGGATCCTGACTGGGCAGGCGGGGGCGGCCGGCGCCCAGGCCGGGGCGGGCGGAGGAGGGGCGGGAGGCCAGGGGCGGCGTTCTCGGCGACTCCGCCATGGGAGGGAGGGAGGGAGGAGGAGAGGATGGGACGAGGGTTTCTCGCGACACGGGAGGTGGACGGGGAGGAGGAGGCGAGGGAGGTGGGGTGGAGACGCGACGAATGGGGAGGGAAAGGCGGAGGAGGGTTGGGGTGGGGGCTCTTGGGCCGTTCTGCGCCGTTATCCATTGGGCCCCACCCACTTCTTTGCCATCCGCCAACAGACGGAAAGATTCTTTGCCATCTGTTGGCAGATGGCAAAGAGGTGGGTTGATGAGCCGTTACAAAGATGGACCCTGCCACCTCTTTGCCATCTGTTTGGCGCAGATGGCAAAGATTATTTGCCATCCACTAGCAGATGGAAAAGAATTGGTTGATGGCAACCATGTTCTTTGGCGTCTGTCAGTTCTTTGCCATCTGTTTTTTATAAGCGGATGGCAAAGACGTTCTTTGCCATCAGCTGGCAGATGGCAAAGAGCTGGCTGATGGCAAATTCCCAGTTTCCAGTAGTGGCTGCTGTTGGAAATATGCCCTAGAGGCAATAATAAATTAGTTATTATTATATTTCCTTGTTCATGATAATCGTTTATTATCCATGCTATAATTGTATTGATAGGAAACTCAGATACATGTGTGGGTACATAGACAACACCATGTCCCTAGTAAGCCTCTGGTTGACTAGCTCGTTGATCAATAGATGGTTACGGTTTCCTGACCATGGACATTGGATGTCATTGATAATGGGATCACATCATTAGGAGAATGATGTGATGGACAAGACCCAATCCTAAGCCTAGCACAAAGATCGTAGTTAGTATGCTAAAGCTTTTCTAATGTCAAGTATCATTTCCTTATACCATGAGATTGTGCAACTCCGGATACCGTAGGAATGCTTTGAGTGTACCAAACGTCACAACGAATCGGGTGGCTATAAAGGTGCATTACAGGTATCTCCGAAAGTGTCTGGGTTGGCACGAATCGAGACTGGATTTGTCACTCCGTAAACGGAGAGGTATCTCTGGGCCCACTCGGTAGGACATCATCATAATGTGCACAATGTGATCAAGGAGTTGATCACGGGATGATGTGTTACGGAACGAGTAAAGAGACTTGCCGTAACGAGATTGAACAAGGTATCGGGATACCGACGATCGAATCTCGGGCAAGTACAATACCGCTAGACAAAGGGAATTGTATACGGGATCGATTGAGTCCTTGACATCGTGGTTCATCCAATGAGATCATCGTGGAACATGTGGGAGCCAACATGGGTATCCAGATCCCGCTGTTGGTTATTGACCGGAGAACGTCTCGGTCATGTCTGCATGGTTCCCGAACCCGTAGGGTCTACACACTTAAGGTTCGATGACGCTAGGGTTATAAAGGAAGTTTGTATATGGTTACCGAATGTTGTTCGGAGTCCCGGATGAGATCCAGGACGTCACGAGGAGTTCCGGAATGGTCCGGAGGTAAAGATTTATATATGGGAAGTCCTGTTTTGGTCACCGGAAAAGTTTCGGGCAATATCGGTAATGTACCGGGACCACCGGGAGGGTCCCGGGGGTCCACCAAGTGGGGCCACCTGCCCCAGAAGGTTGCGTGGGACAAGTGTGGGAGGGGACCAGCCCCTAGGAGGGCTGGTGCGCCCCCCACAAGGGGCCCAAGGCGCATGGGAGAGTGGGAGGGGGCAAACCCTAGTTCAGATGGGCCTTAAGGCCCACCTAGTGGGCGCCTCCCCTCTCTCCCCTCTTGGCCGCCTCCCCAAAACCCATCTAGGGCTGGCCGCCACCCCTAGGGGGTGGAAACCCTAGAGGGGGCGCAGCCCTCCCCTTCCCCTATATATATGAGGCCTAGGGGCTGCCCATAACACACGAGAGCCTCTCCCTCTCCAGGCGCAGCCCTGCCTCTCCTCCTCCTCCTCTCCCTTTGTGCTTGGCGAAGCCCTGCGGGATTGCCACGCTCCTCCACCACCACCACGTCGTTGTGTTGCTGCTGGATGGAGTCTTCCTCAACCTCTCCCTCTCTCCTTGCTGGATCAAGGCATGGGAGACGTCACCGGCTGTATGTGTGTTGAACGCGGAGGTGCCGTCTGCTCGGCACTAGGATCTCCGTGATTTGAATCACGACAGTACGACTCCATCAACCCCGCTCACATGAACGCTTCCGCTTAGCGATCTACAAGGGTATGTAGATGCACTCTCCTTCCCTCGTTGCTAGTTTCTCCATAGATAGATCTTGGTGACACGAGGAAAATTTTGAATTTCTGCCACGCTCCCCAACAAAGGGCATCATGAGCTAGGTCTATTGCGTAGATTCTTTGCACGAGTAGAACACAAAGTAGTTGTGGGCGTTGATGATGTTCAATATGCTTACCGTTACTAGTCCAATCTTTTTCGACGGTATTGTGGGATGAAGCGCCCGGACCGACCTTACACGTACACTTACGCGAGACAGGTTCCACCGATCGACATGCACTTGGTGCATAAGGTGGCTAGCGGTGCCGCCTCCCACTTTAGTCGGAACGGATTCGATGAAAAGGGTCCTTATGAAGGGTAAATAGCAATTGGCATATCACGCTGTGGTTTTGCGAGGTAAGAAACGTTTTGCTAAAACCCATAGCAGCCACGTAAAACATGCAAACAACAATTAGAGGACGCCTAACTTGTTTTTGCAGGGTATGCTATGTGATGTGGTATGGCCAAGAAGAATGTGATGAATGATATGTGATGTATGAGATTGATCATGTTCTTGTAATAGGATTCACGACTTGCATGTCGATGAATATGACAACCGGCAGGAGCCATAGGAGTTGTCTTTATTTATTGTATGACCTGCATGTCATTAAACGACGCCATGTAATTACTTTACTTTATTGCTAACCGGTAGCCATAGTAGTAGAAGTAATAGTTGGCGAGACAACTTCATGAAGACACGATGATGGAGATCATGATGATGGAGATCATGGTGTCATGCCGGTGACAATGATGATCATGGAGCCCCGAAGATGGAGATCAATGGAGCTATATGATATTGGCCATATCATGTCACTAATATGTAATTGCATGTGATGTTTATTATGTCTATGCATCTTGTTTACTTAGAACGACGGTAGTAAATAAGATGATCCCTTACAACAATTTCAAGAAGTGTTCCCCCCTAACGTGCACCGCTGCCAAAAGTTCGTCGCTTCTAAGCACCACGTGATGATCGGGTGTGATGGATTCTTACGCTCACATACAACGGGTGTTGACGAGCCTAGCATGTACGACATGGCCTCGGAACACACGCAATACACTTAGGGTTAACTTGACGAGCCTAGCATGTACGACATGGCCTCGGAACACAGAGACCGAAAGGTCGAGCATGAGTCGATAGTGGATACGATCAACATGAAGATGTTCATCGATGATGACTAGTCCGTCTCACGTGATGATCGGACACGGCTTAGTTGACTCGGATCGTGTAATCACTTAGATGACCAGAGGGATGTCTATTCGAGTGGGAGTTCATAATATGAACTTAATTATCTTGAACATAGTCAAAAGACCTTTTGCAAATTATGTCGAAGCTCGCGCTTTAGTTCCACTGTTTAGATATGTTCCTAGAGAAAATATAGTTGAAAGTTGACAAGAGCGATTATGCGGACAAGAGAAAGCTTATGTCCTTAATGCACCGCCAGTGTGCTGAACCCCAAACGTCGCTTGTGGATGTTACTAACATCGGACATACACGCTTTGATAACTACGTGATAGTTCAGCTTAAACGGTTTAGAGTTGAGGCACCAAGACGCGTTTTTTGAAACATCGCGGAACATATGAGATGTTTCAAGGCTGAAATTGGGATTTCAGGCTCGTGCTCACGCCAAGAGGTATGAGACCTCCGACGATTTTCTTAGCCTACAAACTAAGGGAGAAAAGCTCAATCGTTGAGCTTGTGCTCAGATTGTCTGAGTACAACAATCACTTGAATCGAGTGGGAGTTAATCTTCCAGATGAAACAGTGATGTTTCTCCAAAGTCATTGCCACCAAGCTGCTAGAGCTTCGTGATGAACTATAACATATCAGGGATAGATATGATGATCCTTGAGGTATTCACGATGTTTGACACCGCGAAAGTAGAGATCAAGAAGGAGCATCAATTGTTGATGGTTGATGAAACCACTAGTTTCAAGAAGGGCAAGGGCAAGAAGGGACACTTCGTGAAACGGCAAATCAGTTGCTCCAGTGAAGAAACCCAAGGTTGAACCCAAACCCGAGACTAAGTGCTTCGTAATAAGGGAACAGCCATCGGAGCAGAATTACCCTAGATACTTGGTAGATGAGAAGGCTGGCAAGGTCGATAGAAGTATATTGATATACGTTATGTTAATGTGTACTTTGCTAGTACTCCTAGTAGCACCAGGGTATTAAGATACCGGTTCGGTTGCTAAGTGTTAGTAACTCGAAATAAAAGCTACGGAATAAACGGAGACTAGCTAAAGGTGAGTGACGATATGTGTTGGAAGTGTTTCCAAGTTTGATTTGATCAAACATCGCACGCTCCCTCTACCATCAAGATTAGTATTAAACCTGAATAATTGTCATTTGGTGTTTATGTTGAGCATAGACATGATTGGATTATGTCTATCGCAATACGGTTATTCATTTAAGGAGAATAATGGTTACTCTGTTTATTTGAATAATACCTTCAATGGTCTTGCACCTAAAGGAATGGTTTATTGAATCTCGATCGTAGTGATACACATTTCCATGCCAAAAGGTATAAGATAGTAATGATAGTACCACTTACTTGTGGCACTGCCATGTAAGTCATATTGCTATAGAACGCATGAAGAAGCTCCATGTTGATGGATCTTTGGACTCACTCGTTTTTGAAAAGATTGAGACATGTGAACCATGTCTATTGGTGTATATGCATGAAGAAACTCCATGCAGATGGATCGTTTGGACTCACTTGATTTTGAATCACTTGAGATATGCAAATCATACCACATGGGCAAGATGACTGAAAAGCCTCGAATGGAACAAGATAGCAACTTGTTGGAAGTAACACATTTTGATATGTGCAGTCCAATGAGTGCTGAGGCATGCAGTGAATATCGTTATGTTCTTACTTCACAAATGATTCGAGTAGATGTTAAGTATATTTACTTGATGAAACTCAAGTCTGAATTATTGAATGGTTCAAGTAATTTCAGAGTGAAGTTGAAGATCATCGTGACAAGAGGATAAAATGTCCATGATATGATCATAGAGATGAGTATCTGAGTTACGAGCTTTGGCACACAATTAAGACATTGTGGAAATTGTTTCACAATTAATACCGCCTGGAACACCATAGTGTGATGGTGTGTCCGAACATCATAGTTGCACTCTATTGGATATGGTGTGTACCATGATATCTCTTATCGAATTACCACTATCGTTCATGGGTTAGGCATTAGAGACAACCGCACTCACTTTAATAGGGCACCACGTTACTCCGTTGAGACGACACCGTATGAACTATGGTTTAGAGAAACCTAAGCTGTCGTTTCTTAAAAGTTTGGGGCTACGACGCTTGTGTGAAAAAGTTTCAGGTTGATAAGCTCGAACCCAAAGCGGATAAAATACATCTTCATAGGACACCCAAAACAGCTGGGTATACCTCCTAATTCAGATCCGAAAGCAATAAGGATTGTTTCTTGAATCGGGTCCTTTCTCGAGGAAATGTTTGTCTCGAAAAGTTGAGTGGGAGGATGGTGGAGACTTGATGAGGTTGTTGAACCGTCACTTCAACTAGTGTGTAGCAGGACACAGGAAGTTGTTCCCGTGGCACCTACACCAATTGAAGTAGAAGCTTATGATAGTAATCATGAAGTTTCGGATCAAGTCACTACCGAACCTCGTAGGACGACAAGGACGCGTGCTGCTTCAGAGTGGTACGGTGATCCTGTCTTGAAGGTCATGTTGCTAGACAACAATAAACCTACGAGCTATGGGGAAGCGATGGTGGGCCCAAATTCCTACAAATGGTTAGAAGCCATGAAATCCGAGATAGGATCCATGTATCAGAACAAAGCATGGACTTTGGTGGACTTGCCCGATGATCGGCAAGCCATTGAGATGAATGGATCTTTAAGAAGAAGACGGACGTGTATGGTGATGTCACCATCTACGAAGCTCGACTTGTGGCGAAGAGTTTTTTCACAAGTTCAAGGAGTTGACTACGATGAGATTTTCTCATCTGTAGCAATGCTTAAGTCCGTCGGAATCATGTTAGCATTAGCTGCATTTATGAAATTTGGCAGATGGATGTCAAAATGAGTTTCCTTACCAGTTTTCGTAAGGAAAGGTTGTATGTGATGCAATCAGAAAGTTTTGTCGATCCTAAGGATGCTAAAAGGTATGCTGGCTCCAGCAATCCTTTCTAAGGACTGGAGTAAGCATCTCGGAGTTGGAATGTGCACTTTGATGAGATGATCAAAGATTTTGGGTTTATACAAAGTTTATGAGAAACTTGTATTTCCAAAGAAGTGAGTGGGAGCACTATAGAATTTTCGATGAGTATATGTTGTTAACATATTGATGATCGAAATGATGTAGAATTTCTGGAAAGCATATAGGGTTATTTGAAAGATATTTTTCAATAGAAAACCTGGATTAAGCTACTTGAACATTGAGCATCGAGATCTATAAGGATAGATCAAAATGCTTAATGGTACTTTCAAATGAGCATATACCTTGACATGATCTTGAAAGTGTTCAAGATGGATCACCAAAGAAGGAGTTCTTGCACGAGATGTAAGGTATGAAGTTAAGAGTTAAAGCTCCACCACGACGTAAGAGAGAGAAAGGACGAAGGTCGCTCCCTATGCTTCAGACGTAGGCTCTACAAGATGCTATGTTGTGTACCGCACCGAAGTGTGCCTTGCCATGAGTCGGTCAAGGGTACAAGAATGATCCAAGAATGGATCATTGGACAGCGGTCAAAAAATTTCCTTGGAGTAAATAAGGACATGTTTCTCGATTATGGAGGTGATAAAGAGTTCGGCGTAAAGGGTTACGCCGATGCAAGCTTTAACACCTATCCGAATGACTCGAGTAGCAAACCGGATACGATAGTGGAGCAACCATTTGGAATAAGGTTCAAGTGGAGCGTGGAAGCAGCATTTACAATATGACATAGAGAATTATGAGTACACACGGATCTGAAAGGTTCGCACCGCTGACTAAAACCTCTCTCGAAGCAAAACATGATCAAACCTCGTAACTCATTGAGTCTTAATCACATGATGATGTGAACTAGTTTACGACACTAGTAAACTCTTTGGATGTTGGTCACATGGCGATGTGACCTATCAATGTTGATCACATGGCGATGTGAACTAGATTATTGACTCTAGTGCAAGTGGGAGACTGTTGGAAATATGCCCTAGAGGCAATAATAAATTAGTTATTATTATATTTCCTTGTTCATGATAATCGCTTATTATCCATGCTATAATTGTATTGATAGGAAACTCAGATACATGTGTGGGTACATAGACAACACCATGTCCCTAGTAAGCCTCTAGTTGACTAGCTCGTTGATCAATAGATGGTTACGGTTTCCGACCATGGACATTGGATGTCATTGATAATGGGATCACATCATTAGGAGAATGATGTGATGGACAAGACCCAATCCTAAGCCTAGCATAAAGATCGTAGTTCAGATGCTAAAGCTTTTCTAATGTCAAGTATCATTTCCTTAGACCATGAGATTGTGCAACTCCGGATACCGTAGGAATGCTTTGGGTGTACCAAACGCCACAACGTAACTGGGTGGCTATAAAGGTGCATTACAGGTATCTCCGAAAGTGTCTGCTGGGTTGGCACGAATCGAGATCGGATTTGTCACTCCGTAAACGGAGAGGTATCTCTGGGCCCACTCGGTAGGACATCATCATATCAGTACAATGTGATCAAGGAGTTGATCACGGATGATGTGTTACGGAACGAGTAAAGAGACTTGCCGGTAACGAGATTGAACAAGGTATCGGGATACCGACGATCGAATCTCGGGCAAGTACAATACCGCTAGACAAAGGGAATTGTATACGGATCGATTGAGTCCTTGACATCGTGGTTCATCCGATGAGATCATCGTGGAACATGTAGGAGCCAACATGGGTATCCAGATCCCGCTGTTGGTTATTGACCAAGAACGTCTCGGTCATGTCTCAAGATGGTTCCCGAACCCGTAGGGTCTACACACTTAAGGTTCGATGACGCTAGGGTTATAAAGGAAGTTTGTATGTGGTTACCGAATGTTGTTCGGAGTCCCGGATGAGATCCAGGACGTCACGAGGAGTTCCGGAATGGTCTTTAGGTAAAGATTTATATATGGGAAGTCCTGTTTTGGTCACCGGAAAAGTTTCGGGCAATATCGGTAATGTACTGGGACCACCGGAGGGTCCCGGGATCCACCAAGTGGGGCCACCTGCCCCAGAAGGTTGCGTGGGCCAAGTGTGGAGGGACCAGCCCCTAGGAGGGCTGGTGCGCCCCCCACAAGGGGCCCAAGGCGCATGGGAGAGTGGGAGGGGGCAAACCCTAGTTCAGATGGGCCTTAAGGCCCACCTAGTGGGCGCCTCCCCTCTCTCCCCTCTTGGCCGCCTCCCCAAAACCCATCTAGGGCTGGACGCCACCCCTAGGGGGTGGAAACCCTAGAGGGGGCGCAGCCCTCCCCTTCCCCTATATATATGAGGCCTAGGGGCTGCCCATAACACACGAGAGCCTCTCCTCTCCAGCGCAGCCTGCCTCCTCCTCCTCCTCTCCCTTGGTGCTTGGCGAAGCCCTGCGGGATTGCCACGCTCCTCCACCACCACCACGCCGTTGTGTTGCTGCTGGATGGAGTCTTCCTCAACCTCTCCCTCTCTCCTTGCTGGATCAAGGCATGGGAGACGTCATCGGGCTGTATGTGTGTTGAACGCGGAGGTGCTGTCCGTTCGGCACTAGGATCTCCGGTGATTTGAATCACGACGAGTACGACTCCATCAACCCCGTTCACATGAACGCTTCCGCTTAGCGACCTACAAGGGTATGTAGATGCACTCTCCTTCCCTCGTTGCTAGTTTCTCCATAGATAGATCTTGGTGACACGTAGGAAAATTTTGAATTGCTGCTACGTTCCCCAACAGCTGCCGCCCGGGAACAACTTCAAACCCGAGGTGCGGCATAAAAATAACAAGGCATTGATAAAGGCCGGAAACTTAAAGGGGCTACTCGGATACCCGACGTGTAAACTCGTTGAATGCATTTCGGCGATCCTCAAGATCGAAGATGAGAAGATTTGTTGAACCAGTTTTCAAGACCGATGACCGAAGATGAAGAACAGTTCGAAGAATCAAGGAGCGCCCCAACTTGAAGACCGGTTCAGGGGCATCGACGGTGTCTGGACTAGGGGTACTCACCACGTCGCCTCCCGATCAGTTGATTGGGCCGAGGATCCCCATGGTCAGATACTCATGGGCCAGTCCGGACGGTTGCCGATACAAGGAAGATTCCACGAGACTTGGCGATCAAGACAAGGACTCCTCCCCACCGGCGTATTCGGCTAGGACTCTTGTTATCCTAGGCCTCTGGTGCATTATATAAACCGAGGCCAGGCTAGTCGATAGACATACAACAATCATACCATAGGCTAGCTTCTAGGGTTTAGCCTCCTTGATCTCGTGGTAGATCTACTCTTGTACTACCCATATCATCAATATTAATCAAGCAGGAGTAGGGTATTACCTCCATCGAGAGGGCCCGAACCTGGGTAAAAACATCGTGTCCCTTGTCTCCTGTTACCATCCGCCTAGACGCACAGTTCGGGACCCCCTACCCGAGATCCGCCGGTTTTGACACCGACATGTACCTTACTAGAGCTCGCAGTCGCACCTGGGTATTTGATACTGGTTCTGTTGCTAATATTTGCAACTCGAAACAGGGACTATGGAATAAGCAAACACTGGCCAAGGACGAGGTGACGATGCGCGTGGGAAATGGTTCCAAAGTCGATGTGATCGCGGTCGGCACGCTACCTCTAGATCTACCTTCGGGATTAGTTTTAGACCTGAATAATTGTTATTTGGTGCCAGCGTTGAGCATGAACATTATATCTGGATCTTGTTTGATGCGAGACAGTTATTCATTTAAATCAGAGAATAATGGTTGTTCTATTTATATGAGTAATATCTTTTATGGTCATGCACCCTTAAAGAGTGGTCTATTTTTTATGAATCTCGATAGTAGTAATACACATATTCATAATGTTGAAGCCAAAAGATGCAGAGTTGATAATGATAGTGCAACTTATTTGTGGCATCGCCGCTTAGGTCATATCGTGTAAAACGCATGAAGAAACTCCATACCGATGGACTTTTGGAATCACTTGATTATGAATCACTTGGTACTTATGAACCGTGCCTCATGGGCAAGATGACTAAAACACCGTTCTCGGTACTATGGAGAGAGCAACAGATTTGTTCGAAATCATACATACAGATGTATGTGGTCCGATGAATATTGAGGCTCGTGGCGGATATCGTTATTTTCTCACCTTCACAGATGATTTAAGCAGATACGGGTATATCTACTTAATGAAGCATAAATCTGAAACATTTGAAAAGTTCAAAGAATTTCAGAGTGAAGTTGAAAATCATCGTAACAAGAAAATAAAGTTTCTATGATCTGATCGTGGAGGAGAATATTTGAGTTACGCTTTTGGTCTACATTTGAAACAATGCGAAATAGTTTCGCAACTTACGCCACCTGGAACACCACAACGTAATGGTGTGTCCGAACGTTGTAATCGTACTTTACTAGATATGGTGCGATCTATGATGTCTCTTACCGATTTACCGCTATCGTTTTGGGGTTATGCTTTAGAGACGGCCGCATTCACATTAAATAGGGCACCATCAAAATCCGTTGAGATGACTCCTTATGAACTATGGTTTGGCAAGAAACCAAAGTTGTCATTTCTGAAAGTTTGGGGCTGCGATGCTTATGTGAAAAAACTTCAACCTGATAAGCTCGAACCCAAATCGGAAAAATGTGTCTTCATAGGATACCCAAAGGAGACAGTTGGGTACACCTTCTATCACAGATCCGAAGGCAAGACATTTGTTGCTAAGAATGGATCCTTTCTAGAGAAGGAGTTACTCTCGAAAGAAGTGAGTGGGAGGAAAGTAGAACTTGATGAGGTAACAGTACCAGCTCCCATATTGGAAAGTAGTTCATCACAGAAATCAGTTCCTGTGATACCTACACCAATTAGTGAGGAAGTTAATGATGATGATCATGAAACTTCAGATCAATTTGTTACTGAACTTCGTAGATCAAGCAGAGTAAGATCCGCACCAGAGTGGTACGGTAATCCTATTCTGGAAGTCATGCTACTAGATCATGGTGAACCTACGAACTATGAAGAAGCGATGGTGAGCCCAGATTCCGCAAAATGGCTTGAAGCCATGAAATCTGAGATGGGATCCATGTATGAGAACAAAGTGTGGACTTTGGTTGACTTGCCCAATGATCGGCAAGCAATAGAGAATAAATGGATCTTCAAGAAGAAGACCGACGACGACGGTAATGTTATGTTTATAAAGCTCGACTTGTTGCAAAAGGTTTTCGACAAGTTCAAGGGGTTGACTACGATGAGACCTTCTCACCCGTAGCGATGCTTAAGTCATCCGAATCATGTTAGCAATTGCCGCATTTTATGATTATGAAATATGGCGATGGATGTCAAAACTGCATTCCTGAATGGATTTCGGAAGAAGAGTTGTATATGATGCAACCGAAGGTTTTGTCGATCCTAAGGAGCTAACAAAGTGTGCAAGCTCCAGCGATCCATTTATGGTCTGGTGCAAGCCTCTCGAGTTGGAATAAACGCTTTGATAGTGTGATCAAAGCATATGGTTTTATACAGACTTTGGAGAAGCCTGTATTTACAAGAAAGTGAGGGAGCTCAGAGCATTTCTGATATTATATGTGGACGACATATTATTGATTGGAAATGATATAGAATTTCTGGATAGCATAAAAGGATACTTGAATAAAAGTTTTTCAATGAAAGACCTCGGCGAAGCTGCTTACATATTGGCATCAAGATCTATAGAGATAGATCAAGACGCTTGATTGGACTTTCACAAAGCACATACCTTGATAAAATTTTGAAAAAGTTCAATATGGATCAGGCAAAGTGAAGTTGAGTCAGACTCAATGCCCTACCACTGCAGAAGATAGAGAAAAAATGAAAGGAGTTCCCTATGCCTCAGCCATAGGCTCTATCATGTATGCAATGCTGTGTACTAGACCTGATGTGTGCCTTGCTATTAGTTTAGTAGGGAGGTACCAAAGTAATCCAGGAGTGGATCACTAGACAGCGGTCAAGAACATCCTGAAATACCTGAAAAGGACTAAGGATATGTTTCTCGTTTATGGAGGTGACAAAGAGCTTGTCGTAAAGGGTTACGTCGATGCAAGCTTTGACACTGATCTAGGCGATTCTAAATCGCAAACCGGATACGTATTTATATTAAACGGTGGAGCTGTCAGTTGGTGCAGTTCTAAACAAAGCGTCATAGTGGGATCTACATGCGAAGCGGAGTACATAGCTGCTTCGGAAGCAGCAAATGAAGGAGTCGGATGAAGGAGTTCATTTCGATCTAGGTGTCATACCTAGTGCATCGGGACCAATGAAAATCTTTTGTGACAAGATCGTGCAATTGCCTTGGCAAAGGAATCCAGATTTCACAAGAGGACCAAGCACATCAAGAGACGCCTCAATTCCATCCGGCCCAAGTCCGTGGGAGACATAGAGATTTGCAAGATACATACGGATCTGAATATTGCAGACTCGTTGACTAAGCCTCTTCCACGAGCAAAACATGATCAGCACCAAGACTCCATGGGTGTTAGAATCATTACTATGTAATCTAGATTATTGACTCTAGTGCAAGTGGGAGACTGAAGGAAATATGCCCTAGAGGCAATAATAAAGTTATTATTTATTTCCTCATATCATGATAAATGTTTATTATTCATGCTAGAATTGTATTACCCGGAAACATGATACATGTGTGAATACATAGACAAACATAATGTCACTAGTATGCCTCTACTTGACTAGCTCATTAATCACAGATGGTTATGTTTCCTAACCATAGACATGTGTTGTCATTTGATTAACGGGTTCACATCATTAGGAGAATTATGTGATTGACTTGACCCATTCCGTTAGCCTAGCACTTGATCGTTTAGTATATTGCTATTGCTTTCTTCATAACTTATACAAAGTTCCTACAACTATGAGATTATGCAACTCCCGTTTACCGGAGTAACACTTTGTGTGCTACCAAACGTCACAACATAACTGGGTGATTATAAAGGTGCTCTACAGGTGTCTCCGAAGGTACATGTTGGGTTGGCGTATTTCGAGATTAGGTTTTGTCACTTCGATTGTCGGAGAGGTATCTCTGGGCCCTCTCGGTAATACACATCACTTAAGTCTTGCAAGCATTGTAACTAATGAGTTAGTTACGGGATGATGTATTACGGAACGAGTAAAGAGACTTGCCGGTAACGAGATTGAACTAGGTATTGGATACCGACGATCGAATCTCGGGCAAGTAACATACCGATGACAAAAGGGAACAACGTATGTTGTTATGCGGTTTGACCGATAAAGATCTTCGTAGAATATGTAGGAGCCAATATGAACATCCAGGTTCCACTATTGGTTATTGACCAGAAACAGTTCTAGGTCATGTCTACATAGTTCTCGAACCCGTAGGGTCCGCACGCTTAACGTTACGATGAAAATTTTATTATGAGTTTATAAGTTTTGATGTACCGAAGGTTTTCCGGAGTCCCGGATGTGATCACGGACATGACGATGAGTCTCGAAATGGTCGAGACATAAAGATCGATATATTGGACGACTATATTCGGACACCGGAAGTGTTCCGGGTGATTTCGGAGAAAACCGGAGTGCCGGAGGGTTACCGGAACCCCCACGGGAGGAGTTTTGGGCCTTATGGGCTTTAGTGGAGAGAGAGAGGGGCAGCCAGGATGGGCCGCACGCCCCCTCCCCCTCTGGTCCGAATTGGACTAGGAGAGGGGGGGCGGCGCCCCCCTCTTTCCCTCTCCCTCTCCCCCTTCCTTTCCCCTCCTAGTAGGAGTAGGAAAGAGGGAGTCCTACTCCTACTAGGAGGAGGACTCCTCCTCCTTGGCGCGCCCACAAGGGCCGGCCGGCCTCACCCCTTGCTCCTTTATATACGGGGGCAGGGGGCACCCTAGGACACACAAGTTGATCTTCGTGATCGTTCCTTAGCCGTGTGCGGTGCCCCCCTCCACCATATTCCACCTTGGTCATATCGTCATGAGTTTAGGCGAAGCCCTGCGTCGGTAGAACATCATCATCGTCACCACGCCGTCGTGCTGACGGAACTCATCCCCGACACCCTGCTGGATCGGAGTCCGGGGATCATCATCGAGCTGAACGTGTGCAGAACACGGAGGTGCCGTACGTTCGGTGCTTGGATCGGTCGGATCGTGAAGACGTACGACTACATCAACCGCGTTGTCATGACGCTTCCGCTTTCGGTCTACGAGGGTATGTGGACATACTCTCCCCTCTCGTTGTGATGCATCACCATGATCTTGCGTGTGCGTAGGAATTTTTTTGAAATTACTACGTTCCCCAACAAATTTGGTGTAATAATGCACTCGGGAATGAAATGAGGAGCTACGTACCATCACCGATAATCAACCCGTGATTAATAATAATGATCTAATTTAGGTTTTTTAGTACATATATTTAATTGTACAAGTTTAACATTTGAATTATGAACATAGGCCAGTAATGTCGTACTCGGACGCATTTAAACCGCCTGGGAGTGCGTTGGTGCCACGATTTACCGAGGTATGTGCGACAGGTTCATTGAGCTGGACCAAGATCGGCGCTTCAGCATTAAGCTCGAGGAGACCTTCGATGTTCATACGACACGCAACGCAGCGACAATAGTTTTTTCGTAATTGCACGACTTCAACTATTTTAACGTGTATTTTTCATCTTTTCCAATTCGACTAGCTTATCCATGCTATGCAAGACGCTATGTCTTGGAGAGGATGGGTTTTGAAGACCATGAAAGTATGGAAACCAAAAAAAAATCTCCTAAGGACCCATCATGGTGTGGGTTTTCAAGTAAAGTTGTACAATGCTGAGAGTGTAACCCATTTTGGTTGCAAAAATTGGGAAGCACTTTGCAAGATGTATGGTTTTGATGAGGGTATGCTTGTTACCATGGATCTTGGTGATCCTACAATCGAGCAAGACAATATGGAGATTTGGGTCCTTGTGGATACACCTCCAATTCTTCCCCCATGTGAGCTTAACATAGTTATTAAGTAATTTATATTATTTATTTCAAAATAGTTGACAGCTTATTTTCATTGACAGCTTATTTTGATTGTTCAAAGAATGTGCGGAAGATGGTAGACAAAACCCACTACAACGATGGCTCCGAATTAACTTATAAGGAGAAAAATCATCTGATCGCATTTTGTACTGATCTTGAGAATTACAATGTCTACAATCGAACTCCTCAACATTATGGTCAATATGTGCCACTAGTGCACGTGTTGAACTACGGTAACTACCATGGAGATACCCTGATAAGATTTTTTACTATTACGACATCCGTGCATCTTTTTGCATACTTCTAAAACTAGTACATCATTGCTAACTACGAAGTTATTACTATGTTTTTCAACAGAGAATCCCAGAGGATTGTGTGCCTCATTTGATGTATCAGAATGGCAGCCTTCGTGTTTTGAACATATATCCAGGCATCCTACGAATCTCAATTGTCCATACCGGATTTCTAAAAGAAGTGGAGACATGACAATTAATCAAAGAATGGAAAAAATGTATGGACAGTCGTAAGGAGCTTCTTGGAAGCAAAAGGAAGCGAAGCGCAAGAATTGGAGACAGGATGATCTCCATTCTTCATAATGGAGAGTCAGGGTCTATATTGTTTTATGCTATTTTACGTTAAGGGTGTTTAGGTCCTACCTGATACTGATGATCATATGCTAAGAACAATTATGTAGGGTTGGGTTCGATGACTATGAGGATGATGATCGTATGACTTATTATTAATAACGAGTAGAAGTTGTATGATGATGCATGATTAGTAGGACTTGTTATTATATATGATGATGTATGATGCGAGCATGCATGAGTTATTATATATCTGCGGGTGAGATGAACATAGCAGTAGCGTTGGTAAACCAAGGATGAAGATATAAGAGAGGATACTTCTCTCTATTAGCTAGCTAATAACAACCTAAAAATAACACCCAAAACCCCTAAACCAGCCACTTTTTTAAAAAAAAGAAAGAAAAACCTCAGCTCCAGCCAGCTGCTGACGCGTGGAAGCCTTTTGGTCCCGGTTTATGTCACCAATCGGGACCAAAGGCCCCCCTGCCTGGGCTGCCCGTAGCGGCCACGTGGATGCCCATCTGTCCCGGTTCGTGTAATCGGGATTAAAGGGGGAAGGTATTAGTAACGACCCATTAGTCCCGGTTCATGAACCGGGACTAAAGGCCCTTACGAACCGGGACAAATGCCCTGTTTTCTACTAGTGCTTAGAACAATATGTCTCACCATGTTGTTAGGAATAGCTAATTATTGAAAATAAGACTAAGATATAACCCATTCTAGACATATTTTTTGCCATCTCTAAATTACATGCAAGACTTAAGATAAGACTGTCCTATCAACCATTGTACATGCCCTGAGGCCCCCACCATGAAACCTTCCATGTTCTCGCAAAAAAAACCTTTCATGTCTCGTTTAGTTTTCTCTTTTATGAGAACATGCCATGTCTCATTATTCCCTTCCTTTTTATTTCTCTGTCACGTCTGGCTTTGAATTCCAGCCCCTCGCATATCTTCCTTCCTTTCATGTCTCGTTTAGTTTTTTTTTTTTGAGAACATGCCATGTGTAATTATTCCCTTCCTTTTTATTTCTCTATCACGTCTGGGTTTGAATTCCAGCCCCTCGCATATCTTCCTTCCTTTCATCTCGTGTCTATGTTTAAATTATAGCATGTCATGTATAGTTCCTCCCATTCCTTTACATTTCTCTGTGTCCTAGTTCTTTTCTTTCTTTGTCACATCTCACATCGTTTGTCAACTCAATTTTCTTCGTTTCTTTTTTTATCACATTGCCCCTTATCCTTGGCTTATTGATTCCCAAGTTTGATCCTTGATTCATAGAGAACTCAAAGACGTATATAAACTAGGATGATTGCATCTAACAAATCAAAGTGAGACTATTTAATAGGTAATACAACCTTCACTTCTAAACACAAACACCGAGGTAGCTCAATTGGATGTAACAAACTTACCTTACGAGGAGGTCGTTGGTTTTATTCCTCATGGGAACAAAAGAAATTTGCTTTTTCTGCCTTGGGCTGGCTTGACTGGGCCCCACAACATGTGCATACACCAAAAGACAATATTTTCGCCTCCCCTTACTTAAATGGGCTAGGTTAAGTGGGTCGACTTCGTAGAAATTTTTCTTTTGAGTCGCTTCAAAAAGAATTTTAGTATCATCGCGGACAGTACATTCTTAACGGCTTCTCGTGTCTGACAAAAGTAAGCCTAGACGATGGATGAAAGAATTTTTTTGGGAGAAATGCACCTTACTTTATTAATAGGTATAGATAACGATGTAAGGAATATTTGGTAGATCCTCAACTCCTTCCATTGCTCATTGTCAATTCCTTGCACTACAAAACATTATTACTTGTTACATCACACACCCTATGATACTTGGAACATGTTTGTTATTCAACACTTCCATCGGCACATACAAAGTCTGGGGAATACGAAACAAAAGGCTTTGTGAAAGCTCTCCTTGTGCTCCTTGTGGCATGCATGAACACATAGATCATACTTGCATACTAAAGTAAAATAGGTCACACTATAGCGCTCGCATATCATCTCTGCTTCCGAACCTATGAAATAACCACACAATTTTGTGTACAAAAGGAAATTCAGATCCTATGATGTTCCACAAAAGAACAAGATAAAAAGTAGTGGCATGGAGTACGAATTTCACACAATATTAAAAAAAGGTATAAAAAGCTTTGAGGAAGTTCCTTGTTATTCATATGAAATTTTCGGACAATGCTTACCAGAAACTAAAACTGGCATGAGCAGGAACAGGCATAACAAGCCTGTCAGCTTGACGTCTCCCATATGTCTCCACGAATGAACAATCCCAAAAGCAACTAAGAGGGCATGAAACTGATGCACATGAAAATAGGCTACACCCTATCTTATAGCCTGGAAAGATTAGACCTAAAAAAGTCAAAGAAATGATTGTGTGATCCTATCTAGAAGATATGCATGTTGCAATTCTGATATTCTACCTGGAAGATGTGGCTGTATCTGCATGGATGCCATTATGAAAGAAGATATGAACCACCAAATTGTGGAGTATAATAATGTAGGCATTTATCTCCTATATGCATGAAAGCCATTCTAAAAGAACATACGAAGCACCAAATTTTTGGAGTATAATATTGTAGACATTTAGTTTCTACATGCATGCTGCAATGCTGATATTCTATCGACATGTGGCTCTATATGCATGAAAGCTATTCTGAAAGAAGATATGAACCACCAAATATATGGAGTATAATAGTGTAGACACTTAACTCCTACATGCATGCTGCAATTCTGATATTCAATTGATGTGCGGTTCTATCTGCACGAAAGCCATTCTGAGAGAAGATATGAACAACCAAAATTGGTGATTATAATGTAGACATTTAATTTCTACATATTAAAGTTGTTTGCACATGTACATATGGATTTCTAACATACTCAGATAGTAACCACATGATTTTTACCATATGCTTGTAGGAAATATGCCCTACAGGTAGTAATATTTTATTATTATATTTCTATTTTCATAATTAAAAGTTTATATTATATGCTATAACTGCTATGATCCCAGAATATGTGATAAAGTGGAAAACACATATGTACTTGTCAAATGATAAATGGTAAGATTAGGTTCCTAGTCTTTCCTCTAAGACCAGCTCAAGTCTTTGAACTTAACTGTCAAAACTAAATTTTACTTTCAAAACTGAATTTTACCGATGAAACTGAATTTTACTATCAAAACTGATCTCACTAGTACAAGAGAAGCACTGCACTAGTAGTTTAGGCCATTCAAGCACTAGTAGCAGAGAAGCAGTGATCCAAATCAGTAGCCTCTCGAGCAGGGTATGAACTAGCAGAGAGCAGAAGGAGCAGCAACTCATGCAGCAACAGCGCCCGGAGCAGCACCTTGAGCGAGAGCTAGAGCAGACCTATAGTAGGTCGTGTAGAAGCAGTAGCGCGAGCGAGAGCAACAGCAGAGCAACAGCACAAACAAGATCATGAGAAGAGCAGCAACGTGATTGATTGCAAGAGCAGAGCAGTAGCGCGATCGAGAGTCGAAGCAGTAGCAACGCGAGCGAGAGACAGGGCAGAAACACCAGCGCCTATTGGTGTGGACGTCGGTGCTGAGGGAGCAACGCCATGTGGGAGAGACGCTGTGGAGGAAGTGGATGGTGATGCCACCATCGGTGGAGCTGCGCCATGGCGGCTCAGGATCGAGCAACGGCAATGCCATGAGATGCAATCTGGGAGAAAATGCAATGATGAGTGTAGAACCTTTTTGGTGGCACCTAGTAGGCCTCAGCTTCATCCGAGGAATCGGCGAGGGTGGCGGTTCCGGTGGGGCAGGTGAAGACGACATTGTGGGAATGGAGGTGGCGTGATAGACGAGGCGAACATTGGGGAAGCTCCTTGGAGGTGGAGGACTGGGCAGCTGAACCGGCAGGACGACGAGATCAACAACAAGTCCTCATTCGGTGTGGTGGACGAGTGATGTCTAGATATTGTGGTGGATGACATCATCGGGGAAGAGGCTCTGGCTGACAGTTGTCGGGTGGCGGATAACAGAGGGTGGGGATTCATGGGTTTTGGTGGCCTCGGTGTATGAATGGGGGTGATAGCGGGATTGGGAGGGGAACCATGGTTAGGGACGCGCTTGTCCGAAATATGGGGTAAGTTATGAAAATACCCCCAACCGTTTTGATCATGGGACACCGAGGTGGCATATTTGGTTGTGGGATAGAAGGGGGATTTCTCGTGTCGAGGTGCCACGACCGACTTCGGAGGAGGATGGAGTTTTCGCGCTGATATGTCTCCAGCGTATCTAGAATTTATGAAGTATTCATGGCATATTTATATGAATTCCATATGGTTTTGGTGCACTTTTATATAATTTTGATGGATTAACCTTTTTAGCCAGTGCCCAGTGTGAGTTCTTGTCTTTTGGCTATTTTTGTTTTGTAGAAAAATGAAGTCCAAATGCCACAAAAATTTTACGGTGATTTTTTTGGACCAGAAGAGACCCTCGGAGCCCAAGAGTTGGACCAAACAAAGTCCAGGGAGCCACCAGCTCGTGGGGCGCGCCCGCCCCCCAGGGTTTGGTGTGTGAGCTTGTGGCTCTCTCGCGAAGCTTCCTGGCATAAGTCCAACGCTGAAAAATCCTATAAATATAGAAACGCCCGAAAAGAAACCAAGATGAGAAGTTCCACCGCCGCAAGCCTCTGTATCCACAAAAAATCATTCGGAGTCCTTTTTCACACCGTGCAGAAGGTGGAAATCGTCACCGGATGCCATCTTCATCATCTTGGTGGTATCCATGATAGGGAGGGATTAGTTCACCCTCGGGGCTGATGGTATGTACCAGTAGCTATGTGTTTGATCTCTCTCTCTCTCTCTCTCTCTCTCTCTCTCTCTCTCTCTCTCTCTCTCTCTCTCTCTCTGTGTTCTTGGTATGGCACGATCTTGATGTACCATGAGCTTTATTAATATAGATGGATGATATGATGTTTCTCCCTCTCTATCTTGTTGTGATGAATTGAGTTTTCCCTTTCAAGTTTCATTATTATCAGATTGAATCTTTTAGACTTGGGAACACCTTATGTATGTCTCGCGTATGGAGATCCGTGGTGACAATGGGGTATTCAATTGATTGACTTGATTTATGTTTTGGTGATCAACTCGCTTATTTCCGAGGTGGCATTGCGGCAATCTATGCACATGAGTTGGCACATGTTTTCATCTTACTTTCTCCGGTAGAAACTTTGGGGCACTCTTTGAAGTTCTTTGTGTTGGATTGAATATGATGAATCTTAAATTGTTTGATGCATGTCGTATAATCAACTCATGGGTACTTGTGGTGACATTGGAGTATCTATGTGACATTAGGGTTAGTTGATGTGTATCATATGGTGTTATTCTAGTACGGACTCTAGGGTTGTTTATGGTTGTAACGACCCGACCTCAAACGATCAAGCCTCTGTGTATCTATGCCATCCCTGGATCAGTATCTGGCACGCATAGTACAATAATGTATATATCAAAGTGCAATCACATGTATAAATCACGTAAAACTGATATATATACGTCCTAATTCTCAGCGGAAACAATCAAAAGGGTGTGGAGTCCCATCAACGCCATCAACTAGATGAGTGCGGACTGTAACCCTACTACAAAACTCACTCGTCGTAGAAAACCTGCAACATGATACGTTGTAGCCGTGTAGGTTAGTACATTGAATGTACCGGCAAGATCACAATAAGATGCAAATGATAAAGACTATTCTCTATGCAATATGGCTTTGTGGCTCTGTGTCTGAGTTTTTGCATAAAAGCTGATTTTATTTTCCCTACAACAAAGGAATGCCAAGGAATTTCTACTACAAAGCAGATACCTATGTACATGGTTCCGCCAACCGATGTCTCATAGCCCATAGTAATAATCAGCGGCCCTCAATTAATAATCAGTACGGTGTTGAGAGTTCAGAGATAGATCCAAGTCCAGAGGCTCAAATTGTCCATAACCAGGGACACGTCTACTCGATTAGGTTTTACTCTGAAGAATTTTGTGCATTTTACCAACAAGAATCGACACCTCCCTTTAAGTCCTCGCACTTTGGAGTGTTTGAGAATAGGACGATCAAAACATGATCTTCCGAAGAGTTCCCCTGACCGTTGTTCCGTGCTCATCCAACCCTATTGTTCGTCTACATCTGCTAGCACCGTCCAAGCGAGGGTCACAACTAAGGTCGACCAAGCTAGAGCCCATAATGACTTGTGGCTGCATAGGTAAGCTTTCGGGCATGAAGTATTCTTCCGTCTCTTTGATCCTGGGTGGAGCTTTCGGCATGATATCACGACGCTTCTCCGGAATCACTAAGTACTGGGTGCACTATGTACCCTTCTTAACCATTCTCCACCCAAAGGTATATTGAATTCTTGTCTCGAGTCTTGATGTCTTGAGGTACTTGAAGATGCATGCCTTGAAGATTCCATCATGAACTTGTCGTCATTGACGAGAGTCCACCATTCTCACACCACTCATGAAACTCATACTAATCCCCATCTACAATAGCGTAACATCATAATGAAATAACATCCCAGGGCTTAGTATCAGGGATGTGGGTTCCTACCTCATGCTTCTACCCAACTACAAGAGTCAATATCACTATTGGAGGAATGATGGAAAGCGTTACACTAGATGCAATAAAAACTAAGGATATGAAAAACATGGTCAAAGTAAAATTGCCAAGTAAGTTGATGAAGATAATAGAGCTCTCAAAATCCTAGTAGTTCTATCGTCACACTCTGAGAGATAAAACCTATAGTAATCAAACAATTGCATACATGTAAGAAAATCATACTAAAACCAATTCTAGCAATCATATTAATAATTAACAGATAAAAGAGAAATAATAATGACATCGAATAAAACCAAATCAAAATCCAAAAAAAATCTCAACGGAAAACTATAGAGAAAAATATTACAGAAAACTCTAGGACTTATCTTACGAACAAAAAAAATATTTTCCTAAATAAAAACTCAACAGCAAAGAAAATCCTAAAATAATAAATTAACAGAAAAGAAACTATAAAATAGCTAAGTTAAAATAAGGATTTTAACTAGAGATTTAACTAGCAAAATGAAACACAATAAAAGCTTTTATGAAACTCAATTTATGCCCTATGCAAGATTTACTACAAAATAGAGAAACAAAAATTTAAAAATCAAAAGTTCATCTACTAAAGACTAACATAAACATAAATAACCTTGTCAAAAGTGACAAAAGAAAAATTAAAATCATTAAAAATTAAATAAAACAAAACTATACCCAAACAGTATTGTTTTTGCAATAAACCTAATTTAAAATAAACTAGAAATACATCACTAATGCTACTGGATAAATAAATCAATAACAAAATAGTTGCAAAAGAATCAATCAAAAATGTATTTTAAACCTCAAGATATGGCCAAAGTAGTGATTTGAACAAGTTTCATCAAATTCAAATTTAAACTGCTCAAACTTGGCTCAAATTGCATCTGCAGAAACTTCATAAAAATTGTGAGCGACCGGGCGACTGCGGCAGCCAAAATGGCAGTTCTTGTAGCTTAGATGGAGGCAGCAACATCTGTGTCTGGGATAGTGATGACCCACAAGTATATGGGGTCAATTGTAGCCTTTTCGATAAGTAAGAGTGTCAAACCCAACGAGGAGCAGAAGGAAATGACAAGTGGTTTTCAGCAAGGTAATGTCTGCAAGTGCCAAAACTGTAAGTAACGGAGTAGTTTGATAGCAAGATAATTTGTAACGAGCAAGTAACGGTAGTAGTAACAAAAGTGCAGCAAGGTAGCCCAATCCTTTTGAGGCAAAGGACAGGTCAAAATGGTCTCTTATGATAAGCAAGGTGTTCTTGAGGGTACACGAGAATTTCATCTAGTCACTTTCGTCATGTCGGTTCGATTCATGTTCGCTACTTTGATAATTTGGTATGTGGCTGGACCGGTGCTTAGGTGCGGTTCTTACCTGAACAAACCTCCTACTTATGGTTAACCCCATCGCAAGCATCCGCAACTACGAGAAAATTATTAAGAACAAATTCTAACCATAGCATTAAACTTTTGATCCAATCGGTCCCTTATGGAATAGCGCATAAACTAGGGTTTAAGCACATCACTCTCTATAACCCATCATCTAATAACTACTCCATAATGCATTCCCTTAGGCCCAAATATGGTGAAGTGTCATGTAGTCGATGTTCACATGACACCACTAAGGGAATCACAACATACATATCATCAAAATATCAAACACATATCAAGTTCACATGATTACTTGCAACATGATTTCTCCGTGACCTCAAGAACAAAAGTAAATACTCACAAATGATAAACATGCTCAAGATCAGAGGGGTATTAAATAGCATAATGGATCTGAACATATAAGCTTCCACCAAATAAACCATATAGTAATCAACTACAATGTAATCAACACTACTAGTCACCTAAAAGCACCAATCTATAGTTCCGGTACAAAGATTGAACGCAAGAGATGAACTAGGGTTTGAGATGAGATGGTGGTGTTGAAGATGTTGATGAAGATAGCCCTCCCCAAGATGGGAGAGTTGTTGGTGATGATGATGACGATGATTTCCCCCTCCGGGAGGGAAGTTCCCCCGGCAGAATCGCTCCGCCGGAGGGCAAAACTGCTCCTGCCCAGGTTCCGCCTCGAGATGGCGGCGCTTCATCCCAAAAGTCCTCTCTTGATTTTTTTTTCTAGGTCAAAATGACTTATATACTAGAATGGGGGCACCGGAGGTGGGCCTGGGTGAGCATAACCCACCAGGGCGCGCCTGGGCTCCCTGGCGCGTCCGGGTGGGTTGTGCCCACCTGGTGGGCCCCTCTGGTACTTATTGACTCCGTAAATTCTTATTTATTTCATAAAAATTCCTTGTAAGGTTTCAGCTCATTTGGAGTTGTGCAGAATAGGTAGCCTGACGTAGCTTTTTCAGGTCCAGATTTCCAGCTGCTAGAGTTCTCCCCCTTTGTGTATACGTTGCATATTATGAGAGAAAAGGCATTAGAATTGCTCCAAAAAGTATTATTATGCAATAAAACAACATAAATAACAGTAGGTAAACATGTGGACATGTTTTTCATTTTGGTTTTCACTTGAGGACAAGCGAGGTCTAAGCTTGGGGGAGTTGATACGTCCATTTTGCATCATGTTTACCTACTGTTAGTTATGTTGTTTTATTGCATAATAATTCTTTTTGGAGTAATTCTAATGCCATTTCTCTCATAATATGCAAGGTACACACAAAGCGTGAGAATTCTGGCAGCTGGAAATCTGGACCTGAAAAAGCTACGTCAGGCTACCTATTCTACACAACTCCAAATGAGCTGAAACTTTACAAGGAATTTTTATGGAATAAATAAGAATTTTTGGAGTCAATAAGTACCAGAGGGGGCCCACCAGGTGGGCACAACCCACTTGGCGCTAGGGAGCCCAGGCGCGCCCTGGTGGGTTGTGCTCACCCAGGGCCACCTCCGGTGCCCCCCTTCTGGTACATAAGTCATTTTGACCTAGAAAAATTAAAGAGAGGACTTTCGGGACAAAGCACCACCGTCTCGAGGCGGAACCTGTGCAGGAGCACTTTTGCCCTCCGGCGGAGCGATTCCGCGGGGGAACTTCCCTCCTGGAGGGGGAAATCATCGTCATCATCATCACACCAACAACTCTTCCATCTTGGGGAGGGCTATGTTCATCAACATCTTTAACAGCACCATCTCATCTCAAACCCTAGTTCATCTCTTGTGTTCAATCTTTGTACCGGAACTATAGATTGGTGCTTGTGGGTGACTAGTAGTGTTGATTACATCTTGTAGTTGATTACTATATGGTTTATTTGGTGGAAGATTATATGTTCAGATCCATTATGCTATTTAATACCCCTCTGATCTTGAGCATGATTATCATTTGTGAGTAGTTACTTTTGTTCTTGTGGTCACGGGAGAAATCATGTTGCAAGTAATCATGTGAACTTGATATGTGTTCGATATTTTGATGATATGTATGTTGTGATTCCCTTAGTGGTGTCATGTGAACGTCGACTACATGACATTTCACCATATTCGGGCCTAAGGGAATGCATTGTGGAGTAGTTATTAGATGATGGGTTGTGAGAGTGACAGAAGCTTAAACCCTAGTTTATGCGCTATTCCGTAAGGGACTGATTGGATCCAAAAGTTTAATGCTATGGTTAGAATTTATTCTTAATACTTCTCTCGTAGTTGCGGATGCTTGCGAGGAGGTTAATCATAAGTAGGAGGTTTGTTCAAGTAAGAACAACACCTAAGCACCGGTCCACCCACATACCAAATTATCAAAGTAGCGAACACGAATTAAGCCAACATGATGAAACTGACTAGATGAAATTCCCGTGTACCCTCAAGAACACTTTGCTTATCATAAGAGACTGTTTTGGCATGTCCTTTGCCTCAAAAGGATTGGGATACCTTGCTACACTTTTGTTACTACTATCATTACTTGCTCGTTACAAATTATCTTGCTATCAAACTACTCTGCTACTTACAATTTTAGCACTTGCAGACATTACCTTGCTGAAAACCACTTATCATTTCCTTCTGCTCCTCGTTGGGTTCGACACTCTTACTTATCGAAAAGGCTACAGTTGACCTCATATACTTGTGGGTCATCACTCGACACCCTAATCTCCATCGTTGCGTCGTGGTCGTCTTGCCAACTATTGCTTCTACAACTATCGCTTCTGCATAGTGATAAAGTAAAGCAATTACATGGAGTTTGCATTTCATACAATAAAGAGACAACCATAATGCTCCTACCGGTTGTCGATAACTTTTACAAAACATGACCATCTCATACAATAATGTATATCACATCATGTCTTGACCATATCACATCACAACATGCCCTTCAAAAACAAGTTAGACGTACTCTACTTTGTAGTTGCATGTTTTACATGGCTGCTACGGGCTTCTAGCAAGAACCGTTCTTACCTACGGCACAAAAACCACAATGGTGATTTATCAAGTTTGTTGTTTTAACCTTCAACAAGGACCAGCCGCAGTCAAATTCGATTCAAGTAAAGTAGGAGAAACAGACGCCCGCCAGCCACCTTTATGCAAAACTAGTTGCATGTCTATCGGTGGAATCGGTCTCATGAACATGGTCATGTAAGGTTGGTCCGGGCCGCTTCATCCAAAATACCGCTGAATCAAAATAAGACATTGATGGTAAGCAGTATGACGATCACCGCCCACAACTCTTTGTGTTCTACTCGTGCATATCATCTACGCATAGACCTGACTCTGATACCACTATTGGGAACGTAGCATGTAATTTAAAAAAAACATATGCTCACGCAAGATCTATCTAGGAGATGCATAGCAACGAGGGGGAGAGAGTGTGTCTACGTACCCTCGTAGACCATAAGCAGAAGCTTTTGACAACGCGGTTGATGTAGTCGAACTTCTTCTAGCTCTGACTGATCAAGTACCGAACGTACGACACCTCTGAGTTATGCACACATTCAGCTCAGTGACGTCTCTCGCCTTCTTGATCCAGCAAGGTGTCGAGGTAGTAGATGAGTTCCGTCAGCACGACGGCATGGTGATGATGATGGTGAATCCGCGCAGGGATTCGCCTAAGCGCCGCGAGAATATGACCGGGGGTGTAAACTATGGAGGGGGGCGCCGCACACGGCTAACAATTGATGTTGTGTGTTCTAGGCGCCCCCCATGTATATATAGGTGGGGGAGAAGAGAGGCATCCAGGGGCGCCCAAAGTAGGCTGAATCCTACTTGGGGTCTCTCCCCAATTCGACCCCCTTTCCTTATTTGCCGGAGAGGAAGGAAAGAGCAGGGAGGAGGGAAGGAAGGGGGAGGCCGAATCCCCCCCCCCTTTCCTTTTACCTTCCCCTCTTTCCTTCTCCTATTGGTTCAGCCCATATGGGGGCGCACCAGCCCCTGGTGGCTGGTGTCTTTCCCCTCTTGGCCCAATAGGCCCATATCTTTTGCCGAGGTGCCCGGAACCCCTTCCGGTGACCCGATATGTACCCGATACCCTCCAAAACACTTCCGGTGTTCGAATACTATCGTCCTATATATCAATCTTTACCTCTTGACCATTTCGAGACTCATCTTCATGTCCGTTATCTCATCCGGGACTCCGAACAACATTCGGTCACCAAATCACATAACTCATATAATACAATATCATCATCGAACGTTAAGCATGGAAACCCTACGGGTTCGAGAACTATGTAGACATGACCGAGACACCTCTCCGGTCAATAACAAATAGAGGAACCTGGATGCTCATATTGGCTCGCACATATTCTATGAAGATCTTTGTCGGTCAAAACGTTATGACAACATATGTTATTCCCTTTGTCATCAGTTTGTTACTTGCCCAAGATTCAATCGTCGGTATCTTCAAACCTAGTTCAATCTCGTTACCGGCAAGTCTCTTTACTCGTTTCGTAATACATCGTTCTGCAACTAACTCATTAGTCACTTTGCTTGCAAGGCTTCTTATGATGTGTATTACCCAGAGGGCCCAGAGATACCTCTCTGATACTCGGAGTGACAAATCCTAATCTCAATCTATGCCAACCCAACAAACACATTCGGAGATACCTATAGAGCATATTTATAATCACCCAGTTACGTTGTGACGTTTGATAGCACAAAGGCATTCCTCCGGTATCCGGGAGTTGGATAATCTCATAGTCGAAGGAATATGTATTTGACATGAAGAAAGCAATAGCAATAAAACTAAACGATCATAATACTAAGCTAACGGATGGGTCTTGTCCATCACATCATTCTCGTAATGATGTGATCCTGTTTATCAAATGACAACACATGTCTATGGTTAGGAAACTGTAACATCCCAAATTTTCAATTTGGAATGTTATACATTAGGTCATCATGCATATCATATTTTCTCGCATTTTTCCGATCCTAGAAATTTCCCGCAACTCAAGGACCCTCGGAGAGAGTTGGAAGTTTCATAATTTTCATATTTGGGATCTCTCAAATTTTGGAAATAGGATCATTTGGATTTATTTAAATTATCTTCATAAAGTTTTCCCATAAAAATATCTTGAGAGGGAATAATATGACTTTCCCAAACAATTAGGAAAAATGAAGAAATTATAAATAAACCAAATTTGGGTTTTGAGATTTATTTTGCTTAGGCAAAATGAGCATTTAAAAATATTTTTGCATGTATTTTGTTTTTAAAGTTCATTTTGTTCGATTCATTTTAGGAGTCGGAGAAAATTTGTTTTAATTAATTTGGAGTTCATTTGATATTTATTTTATTTGTTTTTGTTTTAAAGTTTATTTTAAAAAACGGCCCCTCGACCGAGGCTCACTGCCCGGCCCGACCAGCCTGTGCCCCGGCCCAGCCGCCTCCCGCCCACCTCCCTCTCCTCCCGCCTCCCGCTCGAAGTCCCGCCGGGGGAGCGGCAGCCGCCCGAGTCCGCCCGCCTGACCCCTTGGCCCTCCCAAGCCACCCGCGCCGCCTCCTCCCCCTCATAATACCCCCCGGCCCTCTCTCCTCACCTCGCCCGCCCGCCTCTCCCGACCCGAGCCATTGCCCGCTCAAACGCCTTGCCATTGTGCCCTCGTCGCCGGAGCCGGCGCTTGCCGCCGCCGGGAACCCGCCGCCTCGCCTCCCGACCCGCCGAGCCCGCCGAGACCTCGCGGACTCGCCGCCAAGAGCCGCCGGAGGTAGCCGCCCGCCCGCGCCGATTCGGTTTTCTCCCGTGAACCGTCCGGTTTTTAAAAAAAATAGATGTTGGTTTTAAAAAAAAAACCTAGATTGGTTTTATTTTTTCAGTTTTCTTATTTAACGGACGCTCACCGAACCGCTCGCTTCAATGAAACGCGTTCGTTAGATTCGTTTCTTAACTAACGCTCGCTTTTTAACTCGTTCGTCGCTTTTTCTTTTAATCGGAATTAATCCGTTATTTTTCTAATTTGATTTCAGATCTGATTTTCAAAACTGTTTTATTTCTCGCCGCTTATCGGAATCAGTGATTCAAGCGCTGGAGTTTCAGAACGAAACCGCCGTTCGACTACCCTACTTTCACAGAGTTTTGCCACTGTGAAATTTTGACCTAATTTCAGATTGCTAAACCGAGACGTTCTCTCTCGAGTTTCGACTTTCGGAGTTTATTTTGATTCGATTCTCTTTCAACCAGGATTCTTAAGTTGAACTCTCGTTAGATCTTTTATTCGAGATTTCCTGTGCATTAGATGAATACTTATTGTATGCTTGTTGTTTGTCTGCGTTAGATCACCCGTGAGTGCGCCGCTTGTTACTTCAATCTCTAGGACTCATGGATCATCGCAAGGCAAGTAACACTTTGATCATACCCTTCTACTACCCAGTTTTATGCATTAGATCTATTCCTCAACACTTGCATGATTAGGATCTAATTAAATTGTGGGTTTGGGAAGTAGATTGAGGTAGTACCTATTACTGCTTTACTTATGAAACCTTGGGAGTTACTTCTACGCTTGCTTGTTCATGCCATGCTATGCTAGTAGACGTGGATTGGGTGAGTGAATATCCATGACAGATGTGAGATTGTTTAATTAATGGTTTATCTAAGGTGGCAACCTAACGCACATCCTGGGTGGATTGAGGCACTGGTTTCTATCAGACTTGCCTGTTTTTCTTGGACCGCCACCTGTGCTCTAAGGGATCATAAGATTATTCAAACCGAAACTTCCGTGCAGCCACAAGCCAATTATGGGCTCTGGCGTAGTTGACTAAGTCGTATGAACTCTTACGGGTAGGCTAGCTGATGTAGGGGATGTAGGTTGGTACGGTCTACCCACATGTAAGGTGCTAGCGCTTCGAAAGACTATGTCTCGGCCATCCGCTTCTCAAACACCATGTAGTCACGAGAATCAAGCGGAGGCGATCGAGTCTTGTGGGGAAAAGTCGCAAACCTCTGCAGAGTGTAATAAACTAATCATGATTAGCCGTGTCCCCTGTTATGGACGATTTGAGTATCCGTACTTGATTATCATGTGAATCTCAACATGTTACTTCTAAATAAAAGTTATTGGGTTTTGATGAGTACTTTTTAATTGGGATTGAGGATGTGTCAACCATCTTCAATGTTTAACAACCACCATGATAGTTAAATAAAATTATTCCTTTGATGTAGGGAAAATCAGCTTTATGCAAATGTAACCAGAGAGCCTTACCACCAGCCAAATATGCATGTAGAATAGGCTTATTCATTCATTGCTCTTTATGTGTTACATTGCCAAGATATTCCATGTGTTGAATTGTTTTGGCTGCAACTTTTCACGCTATGCACTTTTCGCATTTATTTAGTAAGGTGTTAGGTCGTGGTTCTATACTCAGTGATGCCGTTGGAGTTGATGGACTCGCTTATCTTCCAAGCCTTCATTGTTATTAGATGGCCTTAAGCCATATTATTGTATTCAGTTCCCTTGTGGACAACGATGTAATAAGTGTGTGATTGCTACTCGCTATAAATCCTTCAAGCTTGTGTGGTGTCAAGACATCGATCAGGGATGACACCGAGCACGAGCGCTAGATCCATTCGGTCCGGTCGCTCACAGAGAATGGTATCGAGCACACGCCGTTGTAGGACACCACCACTAAGTTAAAGCCATAGATCACTCTCTTCTCATTTTCTAACTCCTCATCTTTTCTACTCTCTTTAGGATGACGGACGCGAAGATCAAGTACACCCAACCGGATGAAGGCACACCTTTTGGATTTCACTTGAAGGAAGTTACTAAGCACCGAACATTGGACTACCAAGCTTCACCGGACTTTCAACGCCACTCTGCTCAAGAGGAGCGCTGGAAGATTCATGCTCACGCTCCAGAAGGACATTCGCCCCAATCACCAAGCCAATAGATAGTGTTTTCAGGCACCCACTTGGAGTCCAGGAAAGAGCATGGCAGCTCACATCACCATGGGACGCATTGGAGAAGTCTATCAAGAAGATCTCAAGGACACCATCTACCAGATTTGCGGACGCCGAGATGACAACTGGACGTCGTCAAGACCAAGAAGGATAGGTCCATTGCAGCATTCATCCAGAGTTAAACCAGCACATTCGACGCCAGAGAATCAAATGTGCAATGACATGTTGGAGTTGCGAAGACGAAGGAAAGGATCATCGAATTGGAAGAAGAACTAAAGACTACACGCAAGGACTACATGGACGAGATCGTAGCTCGCAAGACACAATAACGATCTTAAGTACGAGATCAAGAACTCAAGAAGAAGTGGCGCCAGAATGAAGACCAGTATGTCGAACACCAAATCGACTACATCAACATCGACGACTCAGATTCGGATCCAAGTGAACCCGATTTTGAAGACGGTGGAGTAGACATCATGGAGTCTTCCACCGTTCAAACTAGTAGAAGTCCCCACATATTAGTAGTATTCCTCCATGTAAACATTATAGTACACGCCTTTTGCGATAGTTAGATCGTTGTAACCCTTGTTTGATTGAATGAAGTGATTTTGTGTGCATTTGCTCATGTGCATTTGGGTAGTGATTTCCCTTAGACCTCATTCTATTCTACTTTCTCTCCTTTTCTAAACCCTTCAGATGCCTCCAGACGCGACCCGGATTCGCTTTTCCCGCCAGAGATCACCCAATTGTTCCAGCAGCAGTATACCCGATTCAAACATTGGTGCGTAACAACAACAACAACAACAACAACCCACCGCCACCACCACCACTGCGGATCATCCGACTCGCTTCCTTAGATCGAACCCGCGGTGTATCCAAAGAGCACCGAGCCAATTGTAGCAGTATGGTGGCTCCGCAAGATAGGAAGGAGCTGACCACCGCAGGATGCATGATGGAGAAAGAGTGAAGTTTGCAGACATCACTTGAAGGACCCGCAGCAGAAGATGGTGGGAGAATTTCACAGCCACTTACCCGTGAGACACCGCCACATGGGACCAGTTTGAGAAGCTTTTTTCAGACAGCCCATGTTTCAGCAGGAGCCATGGCTATGAAGAAGCGTGAGTTTCGAACTTACGCCAAGGAGGAAGGATCACACAAGATGTGGATGACTTTAGCAAACTAGCACGTTATGCCCCAGATGACGTTATACCGATGCAGCTAAACAGAGAAGTTTCTAGAAGGACTGAATGATGAGTTCAAGATGCCGTTGATGGTAGCAAGTTTCAATAACTACCAGGAGTTAGTAGACCGAGCTCTCATGATTGAAGGAAAGCAAGAAGAATAGAGAACTGCAAGCGGAAGTATGGACAAGGAAAGTATAACTCGGAGCCCAAGCAGAAGCCTCGTTATACCCCTAAATCAGAATTCAGTTTCAAGATACCCATGGAGGAGGTAATTCAGACAACCATAATGGCACCAAGAATGGGAACGGAATGGAGGAAGCAACGGATGAACCGCACCAACCCGTCTACACCATCCAAGGTAGACTGAGTCACATTACTTGCTTTAAGTGCCGCAAGATCGGGCATTATGCAAATGGTCGCCCGTAAGGCGAATGGAAATGGCAATGGAAGCTCGAAAGAAGCCCAACCCTTTCAACAGGGGACAAGTGAACCACATTGATGTGGAGGAGGTTGAAGATCAGCCCGATGCAAGAATCGGTAAGTTTTTGGTTAAGTCTTTTCTGCAATTGTTCTTTTTATTGGTGCATCGCATTCATACATATCAAGGGATTTGTGGATAAGTACGAAGTTACCAACCCAAGCCCTTAGGTCACCCATGCTAGTAACCTCACCCGAGCAAGAGTACATGGCTAGTAAATGGTGTGATCGACCGCCACTAAGGATTGGACACTATGTTTTCCCTCGCACCTAATAGTTCGGAATCCCAAGGATTGGATGTGATATTAGGAATGGATTGGTTATCAAAGTATGGAGGAAACATAGATTGTACCACAAGGTCAATTTTGCTCACCACACCGAAGGAAGAAGGATTAAGTATGTATCACGGCACGAGCCGAGGAGAGCACAAGTTAATTGCTTAACAGAGTGGTACAGAAGAAGTACGGTGGTGAAGGATTATCCTGATGTATTTCCTAAGAGTTGCCGTGAATGCCACGGATAGAGACATTGAGTTTTGATCGAGCTGTTGCCGTGAACAGCCCGATATCGAAGCGACCGTCATGTGATGCCCGCAAAGGATTTGGCAGAAATTAAGAAGCAGATTAAGGAACTATTGGATAAAGGTTTTATTCGCCCAAGTTCTTCACCTTGGGGATCACCCGCTTTGTTGGTGGAGAAGAAGGATGGATCGTTGAGAATGGTTGTTGATTATCGTGGATTGAATGAAGTAACAATCAAGAACAAGTACCCACTACCGATGATAAATGATCTGTTTGATCGCTTGCAAGGAGCCAAAGTGTTTTCCAAGATCGACTTGCGATCAGGGTACCATCAGTTGAAGATTCGGGAGCAAGACATACCCAAGACAGCATTTACCACAAGATATGGACTGTATGAGTATACCGTTATGTCATTTGGACTGACTAACGCACCAGCCTATTTCATGAACCTGATGAACAAAGTGTTTATGGAGTTTTTGGACAAGTTCGTCGTGGTGTTCATTGATGACATTTTGATTTTCTCAAGAATGAAGAGGAA
This sequence comes from Aegilops longissima, assembly GCA_021605205.1. Classification (NCBI taxonomy): domain Eukaryota; kingdom Viridiplantae; phylum Streptophyta; class Magnoliopsida; order Poales; family Poaceae; genus Aegilops; species Aegilops longissima. Next base: position 12,375,150 of record CM038681.1, read on the forward strand.
CACAAGGAACATTTGAGATTGGTTTTGAGAAACCGAGGGAACACCAGCTTGTATGCCAAGTTCAGCAAATGTGAATTTTGGTTAAAGGAAGTTGGATTTCTGACATGTTATATCCGGAGAAGGAATAGCATTGACCCCACAAAGGTTGAGACCAGAACTAAATGGGAAGCACCAACGACAGTTGGAGAGATTCGGAGTTTCCTTGGACTCGCAGGATACTACCGAAGATTCATTGAGAATTTCTCAAGGATTGCAAAGCCTATGACTGAATTGTTGAAGAAGGAAAACAAATTCATATGGACTGAGGACTGTGAGGCAAGTTTTCAGGAGTTGAAGAAAAGATTGGTTACCTCACCGTTTTGATATTGCCGATCAAACTAAGGATTATGAGGTGTATTACACGCTTCACGCCGAGGACTTGGAGCAGTGCTTATGCAGGAAGGAAGAGTTGTTTCAGATGCTTCACGACAACTTAAGCCCCATGAGTTGAATTATGCCACTCATGATTTGGAGTTAGCAGCCGTTGTGCATGCCTTGAAGACATGGAGACATTTTCTCATTGGAAATCATTGTGAGGTATATACGGATCACAAGAGTTTGAAGTACATCTTCACCCGTATGAATTGAATCTCGGACAAAGGAGATGGTTAGAGCTAATCAAGGATTATGATATGAGATTGCATTATCACCCCGTAAAGGCTAATGTCGTAGCAGACGCATTGAGCCGTAAGAGCCACGCCAATACCTAATGATGGGAGAAATACCCAATGAGTTAGCCGAGGACCTTCGAGAGCTATGTTTGAAAATAGTTCCGAGAGGCTATGTAGCAGCATTGGAGATTCAATCGACATCGATGGAGAAAATCGAGAAGCCCAAAAGGCGATAAGGAAGTTGCCTCTATAAAGGAGAAAATGAGCAAAGGAAAAGCTAAAGGATTTCGTGAGGATGAGCACGATACCCTATGGTTTGAAGACCGTGTTTATGTGCCCAATGACCCGTAGATCGGAAGTTGATTTTACAAGAAGCCCATGATTCACCCTATTCGATTCACCCAGGGAATACCAAGATGTATTTGGATTTGAAGAATATTTTTCGTGGACCGGAATGAAGAAGGATATTGCGGAGTATGTAGCAGTTTATACACGTATGTCGAAAGTAAAGGCGGAACATCGAAGCCAGCAGGATTGTTACAACCATTGCCGATACCGAATGGAAGTGGGATAAACTAGGCATGGATTTCATCACAGGTTTGCCAAAGACCCGCTCAGATATGACTCGATTTGGGTCATAGTCGACCGTTTGACCAAGGTAGCCCATTTCATTCCAAATCAAGACTACCTATAGCAGTGCTAAGTTGGCAAAGATATACATGACCAGAATTGTGTGTTTACACGGAATTCCAAGGAGCATTGTATCGCATGAGGAACCCAGTTTACTTCAAATTTTGGAACCAGTTGCACGAAACATTGGGAACCCGATTGAGTTCAAAGACAGCTTTCCACCCACGCATCGATGGACAAACCGAGAGAGTCAATCAGATTTTGGAAGACATGTCGAGAGCTTGTGCACTAGATTATGGATCTAGTTGGGATGACAATTTGCCGATGCAGAATTTTCCTACAATAACAGCTACCAAACCAGTTTAAAGATGGCACCTTTCGAGGCCTTGTATGGAAGAAGGTGCAGGACCCGTTGTCATGGGACTAAACCGAGATCGCCATTGTTTGGACCAGATTTGATTAAGGAGTCCAATGAAAGTTAAAGTTGATTCGAGACAGGCTCAAGGTAGCCCAGTCTGCATGTAAGAGCTATGCCGATTCAAAGCGCAAAGCGATTGAGTATGAAGTTGGAGACAGAGTATATCTCAGAGTATCCCCGCTTCGAGGAGTGAAGCGTTTTGGAGTTAAAGGAAAGTTAGCACCCCGTTTCGTTGGACCATATAAGATTTTGCAACGCATGGGAGAAGTGGTGTATAAGTTGGAATTACCAGAAGGACTGTCAGGAGTTCATGATGTATTCCATGTTTCTCAGTTGAAGAAATGTCACCCAGAGATAGCAGAGGTACCATTAAGAGACACAAGTACACCGGAGGCAATTCAGTTGAAGGATGACTTGACATATGAAGAAAGACCGTTAAGATTCTCGATTATGCCAGCAGAGTTACCCGCAGCAAGGTTATCAAGTTTTGCAAAGTTCAGTGGAGCCACCACACCGAGGATGAAGCCACCGGGAAAGAGAGGAAGTTTTGCTTAAGGACCACCTCACCTATTTTCTAGTTAACCCGAATCTCGAGGGCTAGATTCATCTTAAGGGTAGGTTTGTAACATCCCAAATTTTCAATTTGGAATGTTATACATTAGGTCATCATGCATATCATATTTTCTCGCATTTTTCCGATCCTAGAAATTTCCGCAACTCAAGGACCCTCGGAGAGAGTTGGAAGTTTCATAATTTTCATATTTGGGATCTCTCAAATTTTGAAATAGGATCATTTGGATTTATTTAAATTATCTTCATAAAGTTTTCCCATAAAAATATCTTGAGAGGGAATAATATGACTTTCCCAAACAATTAGGAAAATGAAGAAATTATAAATAAACCAAATTTGGGTTTTGAGATTTATTTTGCTTAGGCAAAATGAGCATTTAAAATATTTTTGCATGTATTTTGTTTTTAAAGTTCATTTTGCTCGATTCATTTTTAGGAGTCGGAGAAAATTTGTTTTAATTAATTTGGAGTTCATTTGATATTTATTTTATTTGTTTTGTTTTAAAGTTTATTTAAAAAACGCTACTGGACTCGAGGCCCACTGGCCCACCAGCCAGCCCGGCCCGGCCGCCTCCCCGCCCCCTCCCTCTCCTCCCGCCTCCCGCTCGAAGTCCCGCTGGGGGCAGGAGCCGCCGAGTCCGCCCGCCCGACTCCTGCCCCTCCCAAGCCCCCGCCGCCCCTCTCTCTCCCCCCATAATACCCCCCGGCCCCTCTCTCCTCACCTCGCCCCGCCGCCCGCCTCTCCCGAGCCAGAGCCGTCGCCTCAAACGCATTGCCGTCGCCCTCGTCAGCCGAGCCGACGCCGCCGCCGCCGGAACCCGCCGCCTCGCCTCCCGACCCGAGCCTCACGAGACTCGCGGACTCGCCGTGAAGAGCCGGAGGTAGCCGCGCCCAGCGCCGATTCGTTTTCTCCCGTGAACTGGTCCGTTTTTTTTTTAAAAAAAATAGATGTTCGGTTTTTTTTTAAAAAAACCTAGATTGGTTTTATTTTTTTCAGTTTTCTTATTTAACGGACGCTCACCGAACTGCTCGCTTTCAGTGAACGCGTTCGTTAGATTCGTTCGTTAACTAACGCTCGCTTTTAACTCGTTCGTCGTTTTTCTTTTAATCGGAATTAATCCGTTATTTTTCTAATTTGATTTCAGATCTGATTTTCAAAACTGTTTTATTTCTCGCCGCTTATCGGAATCGTGATTCAAGCGCTCGAGTTTCAGAACGAAACCGCCGTTCGACTACCCTACTTTCACAGAGTTTTGCCACTGTGAAATTTTGACCTAATTTCAGATTGCTAAACCGAGACGTTCTCTCTCGAAGTTTCGACTTTCGAGTTTATTTTGATTCGATTCTCTTTCAACCAGGATTCTTAAGTTGAACTCTCCGTTAGATCTTTTATTCGAGATTTCTGTGCATTAGATGAATACTTATTGTATGCTTGTTGTTTGTCTGCGTTAGATCACCCGAGTGCGCCGCTTGTTACTTGAATCTCTAGGACTCATGGATCATCGCAAGGCAAGTAACACTTTGATCATACCCTTCTACTACCCAGTTTTATGCATTAGATCTATTCCTCAACACTTGCATGATTAGGATCTAATTAAATTGTGGGTTTGGGAAGTAGATTGAGGTAGTACCTATTACCTGTTTTACTTATGAAACCTTGGGAGTTACTTCTACGTTTGCTTGTTCATGCCATGCTATGCTAGTAGACGTGGATTGGGTGAGTGAATATCCATGACAGATGTGAGATTGTTTAATTAATGGTTTATCTAAGGTGGCAACCTAACGCACATCTGGGTGGATTGAGGCACCTGGTTTCTATCAGGACTTGCCTGTTTTTCTTCGGACCGCCACCTGTGCTCTAAGGGATCATAAGATTATTCAAACCGAAACTTCCGTGTGCAGCCACAAGCCAATTATGGGCTCTGGCGTAGTTGACTAAGTCGTGCGAACTCTTACGGGTAGGCTAGCTGATGTAGGGGATGTAGGTTGGTACGGTCTACCCACATGTAAGGTGCTAGCGCTTCTGAAAGACTATGTCTCGGTCATCCGTTTCTCAAACACCATGTAGTGCGAGAATCAAGCGGAGGCGATCGAGTCTTGTGGGGAAAAGTGCGCAAACCTCTGCAGAGTGTAATAAACTAATCATGATTAGCCGTGTCCCCGGTTATGGACGATTTGAGTATCCGGTACTTGATTATCATGTGAATCTCAACATGTTACTTCTAAATAAAAGTTATTGGGTTTTGATGAGTACTTTTTAATTGGGATTGAGGATCTGTCAACCATCTTCAATGTTTAACAACCACCATGATAGTTAAATAAAATTATTCCTTTGATGTAGGGAAAATCAGCTTTATGCAAATGTAACCAGAGAGCCTTACCACCAGCCAAATATGCATGTAGAATAGGCTTATTCATTCATTGCTCTTTATGTGTTACATTGCCAGATATTCCATGTGCTGACCTGTTTTGGCTGCAACTTTTCACGTTGCAGACTTTTCATTTACGACAGTAAGGTGTTAGGTCGTGGTTCTATACTCAGTGATGCCGTTGGAGTTGATGGACTCGCTTATCTTCCAAGCCTTCCGCTGTTATTAGATGGCCTTAAGCCATATTATTGTATTCAGTTCCCTTGTGGACAACGATGTAATAAGTGTGTGATTGCTACTCTGCTATAAATCCTTCGAAGTACTGTGTGGTGTCAGCATTACTGATCCAGGGATGACACTGAGCACAGAGCGCTAGATCCATTCGGGTCTGGTCGCTACAGAAACTTAACCATCTTTGATTAACGAGCTAGTCTATTAGATGCTTACTAGGGACACGGTATTTTGTCTATGTATCCACACATGTATCAAGTTTCCGGTTAATACAATTCTACCATGAATAATAAACATTTATCATGAAATAAGGAAATATAAAATAACAACTTTATTACTGCCTCTAAGGCATATTTCCTTCAATGTGAACATCGTCCGCCACTGCAGAGACACAAGTAGCGGCGGGCATGTACTCACTGCCTGCCACTGCGGGGCTCTACCAGTGGCAGGCAAGCGCCCATCACTGATGCGGTTATAGCAGTGGCGGGTAGCCCTAGGAGCCTGGTCAGCCAGTGCTAGCCTTTTTGCGCCCGTCACTGCTAGGCATTCCTGCAGTAGTGATTAGGCCAGCTTAATTTTTATTTCAATTAGGCAAGCACCCAAAGGCTACTGTTTTTTTGGTATATGTAATATATGCTCCTCTTCCGTGATATGGAATTTCTACTCCCGAGCTCAAATGCTCCCTTATGAACAGTAAATCAAAAAAGTAGTTACAAAATTCAAAAAAAAATTGAATATTTTTGTGGTAAACTTTGACAAATGATTTCTATGCTTACATAATTTCAGCACGAAATGATATTCGTGGAAGTCATGGCAAAAAAACAAAATCGATGTTACAAAAATGCTAGTTTTGAAAATATTTTGGAGTGCTGATTTTTTTTTTTTTCACGCCTTCCACGAATGTCATTTTGTGTTGAAATTTTGCAAGCATATAGAAAACATTTGTCAAAGTTTAACCCAAAAGAATTTCAGAATTTTTAATATTTTTTCGATTTTACTATTCATGAGGGAGCATTTGAACTCGGGAGCTTAATAGTACTTTCGCCTATTCCGGTATACGCATGCACATATTTGATTGGTCAGAATACATGATATGCTCTAGACACAATAAGGGCATCTCTAACGCGCACTCTCAAACTATCTGCATACATTCGGAATTAGTTTGACCTAGTTTGTCATCCAACACGGTAACCTATCGGTCCGTGGACTGATGCAGACCCTGTTTTTCCGCAAACTGGAAGCAAATCAGAAAGGCTTTGCGGGAGTCCGGACATCGTTTGACAAACCATGAGGCACCACTCATCCTCTCACTCCATATGTATGCACGGCTAAATATTTTGCTATTTGGCGGAAGGCTGCTAATTTGCGTAGCATTTGGCGGAAGCTAGTAGTGCTACTTCAGAATTTGGCAGAAGCACATGATGGACTTGGCGGAAGCTAGATTGACATGATGGTGAAAGCTCCTGATCACATAGCGCACATCGCCTAACTCTACTAATCACATAGGAATGAATGACGGAAGCTCCTTTGTTTTGCATCGTTGGATGGCGGAAGCTCCTAATCACATATGGAGTAGTGCACATCACATGGCTAGATGGTGGAAGCTCCTAATCACCAGTAGGCAGAAGATATTCACGCACTAGTAGAAAACAGGGCTTTCGTCCAGGCCAGTTTAGCCCATTAGTCCCGGTTCAATCCAGAACCGGGACCAATGAAGCTATTTGCCCCGGTTCGTGAGCCCAAGGGGCCGGCCAGGCCACGTGGGCCATTAGTCCCGGTTCGTCCGGACCTTTTGGTCCCGGTTGGTGGACGAACCGGGACCAATGGTCCTGACTCCTGGCCCACCATTGTTGGTCCCGGTTGGTGGAATGAACCGGGACCACAGGCTTCCCTTTAGCCTCGGTTCAAGCCATCAACCGGGACCAATGGTGCTGCCTATATATAGCCCCTCGCGCAAGAGCAGAGCACACTGCTTTGTTTTTTTGGCCGAGGGGGAGAGGGCTTGGTGGTGCTCTAGCTCACCTCCTATGCACACAAGGTGTTCGATGGAATGCCCGAGCCACACTACTTAAGGTTTCTCCTCTCCAAGCTCGACCGACAAGCTCCATTTTCCTCAATATTTATCTAGGTTTAGTGGTCCGTCACGCCCCGTCCCCGTCTTCATCGCCGTCGATCACCCGCGCCGATCTCATCGCCGGCACCACCGTGGTGAGCCTCTTGTTCTTATCTTCTTTCTGAAAGGAATAATATTATTACTTGTTTGTTTAGATAGATACTTGTATTATTTTCTTACTTTTATTATTCCATCTTATATAGTGCGATGGTTTTGGTATCCGCCCCCGTCGGCCCTCGTCCTGTCTATGATTCGGATGTGGTATATATTATCTTTTCATAACTATTGGTTCATTTATTGTTTATGAAAATTATGCCACCAACGTGACATAGATTTTATTTATCTAGGAGGTTGTTGAACCGAAATTCCAACCAACCCTATTGTCGAGAGGTTAAATTTAGTTGAAGAAGAAAACAATTTCTTGAAGGAAAAATAAAAAACTTGAGGAGGAGAAGATGATATTGGAGTTGCATGTTGCGGATGTCGTCGATGATCACAAGATCAAGATGGATGCAATGCGCTTGAAGATGAGAAAGATTAGAAAATATGCCATTCATACCGAGGCTTGGTATCATTATGTCGTTGGATCAGTTGTTACCTTGGTTGCGATTATGATCGTATTTGTTTTCGCATTGAAATGTTTTACATAGTTTCATGTATGATTTAATTAATTTAGATGCTCTGCAGAGCTTTATGTTGTTAGATAAGAACTATGTATGTACTTTGGTTTTTATGTGATGATGAATTTCTGTAATGATTTTTGACACACTTAATAATTATATATAATGCACGCAGATGAACCGGCAATGGATGTACGGAGACAGACACACCTATGAGTACATTAAGGGCGTGCATGATTTTCTCGAAGTGGCTGAGGCAAACAAGCAGAATGGTTTTATGTGTTGTCCATGCCCTATATGTGGGAATACGAAGTCTTACTCTGACCGGAAAATCCTTCACACCCACCTGCTTTACAAGGGTTTCATGCCACACTATAATGTTTGGACGAGGCACGGAGAAATAGGGGTTGTGATGGAAGACGGCGAGGAAGAAGAGTACGATGCCAACTATGTGCCCCTGAATACGGTGATGCTATGAACATCAAGATGCACTGACGATGTGCACGATGGTGCTGGAACAGCGGCTGCTGAAGATCAAGAGGAACCAGACGATGTGCCCGATGATGATGATCTCTGCCGGGTCATTGTCGATGCAAGGACACAATGCGAAAGTCATAATGAGAAGCTGAAGTTCGATCGCATGTTAGAGGATCACAAAAAAGGGTTGTAAGTTAAATCGATCATTATCCACCATATCAGCAACTTTGTTCATTTCGATATCAAGTAATTGTTTTCTTTGTATGGCAGGGCTTGGGAAAATTCACCAAAAAGCTCCGGACTACCAAGAAGCTGCAATTTAGACACCAAAGTAAGTACTATATAGTAGCATATTCCACGCGATCTCCTAGTGATTCAAGCGCTAGTTTCATCAATACCATTTAGCATGCTTGCTAATTATCAGTTTGATTGACCTCTGTTTCTTGTAAAGTGGTTGTGGCAGGAACAAGGGAATGATTTCTGTGGATACTACGCTTATGAGTCCATCCGCCACACGACCTGTGAGAGGGCTACTCCGACAAACAATATGAAGTGCGTAAATAAAATATTCACAATTTTATTTTATTACCATCATTTGTGTTGAGTTTCATTCATTCATATATATATATATATATATATATATATATATATATATATATATATATATATATATATATTGACCCTTTCTTAAAATTAGATGTTTTGAAGCGGATGAACTCCTAGCACCAGATCGCATGCGAGCAATTCAAGAGGAATTGGCGGCATTCTTTCTTGACCATGTGATCGCCAAGACGGAGAATACTATGTGGACCACGCGTCCGTATTGTAAAAGATAATTATTGTATATATGTAGCGGTAGTGTCGGATAGATATCGAGAACTTGTTGTTCGACCAATCTCTCGGAGAAGGAGAGATGGTCGATATCACTTCTCTCTGTATGCATATATGTTCATGACGATCTTCTGTTTGCTTAATTACTAGCTAGCTAGCATGTCTAGTTAGTCCTCTCTATACGTATGTATAGTACGTAGCGTCGACCAAGCACGGACAAAAGAGATGACACTTTTCTCTATTAATTAGCTAGCTATAGCACAATATATGAAACACCTAAATTAACCCCCAAAACCCCCAACCCCCCTTCAAAAAAAAACAAAACCAGAGCCATAGAAATGTCGTGGCGTGGATGTTTATTGGTCCGGTTGGTGCCACCAACGGACCAAAGGCCTTCGCTGGGCTCAGCGGACAGGCCACGTGGAGGCCCATTAGTCCCGGTTCGATTGAACCGGACTAAAGGACTGTAGTATTAATCGACCCTTTAGTCCCGGTTCATGAACCGGGACTAAAGGCCCTCACCAACCGGGTCAACAGGCCCTTTTTCTACTAGTGACATGTATTCACGCGAAAGGCTACTAATTTGACGGAAAGTTGTTTGCTGCTATTGTTTAAAGTGAATAAAAACAGAAATTTGAGGTATAGCATTGGATGGTCGACTCCCACACCACTGTCCGCGGATTGGTCCCCATCAACCTGCGAACAGATACAGTGTTCGATTTGGGGGTCAGTGTTGGAGATGCCCTAAATCGCCACACGTTGCTTTGCCTTTGGTACTTACACCATGCACGGTCATGTATGCATGCGTACTTTTCCTCCGTTCTCACGAAATCTCTTACTCGTATGTGCAGCCATAGGTGAACGTAATTTCTTGATTTCTTTTTGGTAAATGGGACTTATAGCTCGCCCTCTATTTTTTTGATGCCTCAATTGCACGTATATAGGTTAGTGTTATTTAAAGTAAAAGACTGTTGTGGGACTTTTTTTTCGAGAATCAAGTGGTGTGGGACTATTAATTAGTAAACAACCTTTAGGTCGGGAGTGGAGGTCATGGGCTCGATCCCCCATACAAGCAACTCTTTTTATCCACCCAAAGCCCACTCACATCGCTCGCCATCGACATTGATAATTCTAGCCCAGGTGCGTACAAAGCTGACATTGATAATTCTAGCCCAGGTGCGTACAAAGCTGACATTGTTCACCTTTCGTTTTTCTTAGAACTGTTTTTGTTCTTTTTTTATATATTTTTCATTTTTTTTATAAATACATGAACATTCTTTTCAAATTTGTGAACTTTTTCCCAATTCAATGAACTTTTTTTTTCAAAGTTGATGAACTTTTATCAAATTCAATGAACTTTTATTTTGAAATTTGATAAAAAAAATCAAACATGGTGAACTTTTTCCAAATCCATGAACTTTTTTGAATTTCGATGAAGTTTTTCAAATTTGATGAACTACTTTTAAAATTTGGTGAACTTTTTTTTGAATTCGGTGACCATTTTTCAAATTCGATGAACTAATTTTCAAATTTGTTGAACTTTTTGTTCACCGTATTGAAGAAAAATGTTCACCATACATTGAAAAATTGTTCAGTATATAAAAAAATGTTCATCATGTATAGAAATTTGTTCAGCATGCACTCAAAAGGAGTTCATCGTATTAAAAAAAAGTTCTATGTGTATTTGAATATTGTTCACCATACATTGAAAAAATGTTCAGTGTATATAAAAATGTTCATCGTAGAGAAATTTTGTTCAGCATGTATTCAAAAAATTCAGCATATTTTAAAAAACGTTCAGTGTTTCTTTGAATAATGTTCACCCTATACTAAGAAAACGTTGAAAATTTTAGTAAAAACATTTAAAAATTTCATAATATACGATGAACATTTTTCTTAATACAATGAAAATTTATGTAATACACAGTGAATATAAATTTATCAAATTGAGAAATAGTTCATCAATTGTGAAAAAAAATCAAGATTAAAATAAAACCGTCGAACCAGGAAGAAGAAAAACGAAAAAAGAAAAAAGGAAAGTGAAAAGAAGTAAAGAAGGAAATGTGTTAGAATTTTCGTGTGAGAACTGGTGGCCGGTTGGTTTGTGCGTGCTAATTCAAACCTGAGGTCGCGTGTTCGAGTGCAACCAGAGGGGACCTCCTATTGGACGCTCTTTGCGTCAAATTCATAGCCAGAATCGAGCACTCGATTTACCGCTTCACCATGCTCGAGGAAAAGGAACGGGCAAACGAGTAGGAGAGGAGGCATACAGGCGCGCAATGCGTAGCTCATAACGGCGCAGGTCATGCCCTCTCCGCCACCCTCCTCTCTCTTCTCTTCGGCGGATCTGCCCCTCCTCCGCGTGCGTTGACCTCTCAGAGATCAAGGAGAGGGTCACTAGTAGAAAAACTACCTAATGTTCAGCTCTTTAGTCCCGGTTTGTAAATGAACCGTCACTAATGATACCATTAGTCCCGGTTCGAACGGCTATGCATTAGTCCCGGTTCGTGTTGAACCTTTAGTACCGGTTCGTGCCACGAACCGAAACTAAAGGGGTGGTGGAAGGCTGGCGTCAGGGGGCCCCACGAGCCCCTTTAGTCCCGGTATGTGACACAAACCGGGACTAAAGGTCTAACCTATAGTGCCGATTTGTGTCACAAACCGGGACAAAAGGGGTCAAACCTTTAGTCCCGGTTGAAGACACAAACCGGGACTAAAGGGCAATTTTCAAACTCTACCCCCCTAATCGCCTTTTCTGTTTAATAAAAAGAAAATGATAAAAATTTCAAAAATTAAAATCCTTCGAGATGTAGTTATGTTACTACATCTAGTAGTTAGGGAAATTTAAAAACATAAATTTTGACATATTTTACAAAAAAAGTGTTAGGAAAAAGTAAAATGGCCATATCCTTTGCATACGATGTCGAAAAAAACGCATAATATATCAAAAAATCAGCACGAAAATCTGCATCTGATTTTGACAGCCGTAGGCCTGTTTGCAAATTTTTAGAATCCTCATATTCTCAAAGGGAAAAAAGATATGCTCAAACTTCAGTTTTTTTGAATTTTTGTTAAATCTGGTCAAACTGTGGTCAAACTATGGTCAAACTACTGATTCAAGAAATATTAGTGTTACTAAATAATTATTTTAGTTTTTTTTTGAATTTTGGTCAAACTATGGTCAAACTATTGTCAAATCTGGTCAAACTATGGTCAAACTACTTATTCAAGAAATATTAGTGTTACTAAATAATAATTATTTTTTAGAGTAATAGTTTCAAACTCAAACGATGAAACGTGTGACTTCATGCTCAAGCTAAACTCCTGAGGGTTAATAGGATTGACAGCTTACTATTGTCAGGTAAACAACAAGTGCAGACTTGAAAACTAGCGGGAATAGAACTAGTTAAGCGTGCTCAGGCTGGAGTAGTGAGAGGATGGGTGACCGGTCGGAAAGTTAGGCGATTTGGAATGATGAGGGGTGATTAGAGCAATGATGAGGGATGATTAGAGATTAAATCGTCAAATAATTCAGAAATTTGAAAATCAGAAGAAAAAATTCATTTTTTTCAAAAAAATAATTTTTAAAAAAACTTTAGTATCGGTTGGTGTTACCAACCAGTCACACCAACCGGTACTAAAGGTCTCTCACCTGGCGCTGGCTCGTACACGTGGGGTTTTGGCCCGGTTCGTGTTGAACCGAGACTAAGGGGGGGTACCTTTAGTCCCTACCCTTTAGTGCCGGTTCCAGAACCGGGACTAAAGATCCTTACGAATCGGTATTAAAGGTCATTTTTCTACTAGTGGGTGGGAAACATTACTTGTAACTTCACCTTTGAATGTAGAGCCGCCAATAGGGAGGCACATAGCTTAGCTAAATATTTGCTTTTTTAGCTAGGGGTCACCAGCTGTGTCTTATTGAACCCCATGACCAAACATGTATCCCACTATTTGTGGAATTCGCTGAATAAAGTTTGGTTTTACCCCTAAAAAAACAGTTACGAAGTGACGTTTGATATCACACAGGGCATTCCTCCGGTATCTGGGAGTAGCATGATCTCATTGTCTAAGGAACTGATACTTGACATGAAGAAAGCTATAGCAAATAACTAAACGACCTGATGCTAAGCTTACGGTTGGGTTTGTCCATCACATCATTCTCCTAATGATGTGACCCCGTTATCAAATGACAACTCATGTCAATGATTAGGAAACCATAACCATCTTTGATCAACAAGCTAGTCTGGTAGAGGATTACTAGCGACACAGTGTAGTTTATGTATTCACACATGTATTTAAGTTTCCGGTCAATATAATTCTAGCATGAATAATAAAACATTTATCATGAACGAGAAACATGATAAGAACCATTGTATTATTGCCTCTAGGCCATATTTCCAACAGAACAGGCGAATGGGCAGGAGAGGAGGCGGACAGAGGTGCGATGCTGAGCTCCTGACGGCGCAGGTCATTCCCTCTTCGCCGCTCCCCTGTCTCTTCTCTTCGGCGGATCCACCCCTCCTTCGCGTGCGCCGACCTCCACGCGCGCTCACCTCCCCTAGCTGCCGTCTTCCTGACCCACCACCACTTGCCCGCCTCCTGTGGCCGATGGCACGGGCAGCTTCTTCCCCCATGGGTGCTTCTTCCTCTAGCCCCATGGCAACCGTACCCTAACCCTCTAATCTCCTCTAATCCCCGCCCGTAGTGACTGCCCATCGTATGTGCTTGTATGCTGAGATTTTTTCCCCTTTTGCAGGTCAATGGATTTGAGCATGGATACACAACAGGCGGATCCAAAGTATTTGATGTGAGTCATGCATGATGTGGGTCTGTTAGTCGTGTGATGTTGATACAAAATTTGCTTTTGGTCCTTTTCATGCTTGATTGGCAGCACAATTTTGTTGATTCATATGTTGTCCATATACTTGATGCTTAGATTTGCATTTCTGATATATAATTATTTCACAAATAATTTAGTTTTTAGGCATTACATCAGAGTACAATGTTCATCTGAGAAATGAGCGATTCCCAATGTATCAAATGGCCATCCAAACAAGCTTCGAACTGAGCCTCTCATGCGAATCCCAAGGTGGATTCTTTGCACGTTTGAACAATGTAATCTAGGTTCAATGTCAATATGAAAAAGCCGTAGATTTGATATCGAGCCCGATCCAATTCCATGGCCTTGAATAATATCAACATCCAAACAGAGCATATGATCTATTGCGCCATGTACACCGTGTTTGAGTAATTTCCTTTGTCCTTGTGGCACGGTGATCTTATATGACTAGAATTTTTTTGAGAAAATCTTATATGAATAGATTTTTTGAGTGACCTTATAGGACTAGATGACCCGTTGCGTCGAGGCCGAATGCAACCGAGAAGGTTGGTGAAATCACTAATTAAGGAGTACTCCTTGCGGAGATCACTCCAAGTTCCCCAGGTTAATAGGATTGACAGCTTACTATTGTCAGGTAAACAACAAGTGCAGACTTGAAAACTAGCGGGAATAGAACTAGTTAAGCGTGCTCAGGCTGGAGTAGTGAGAGGATGGGTGACCGGTCGGAAAGTTAGGCGATTTGGAATGATGAGGGGTGATTAGAGCAATGATGAGGGATGATTAGAGATTAAATCGTCAAATAATTCAGAAATTTGAAAATCAGAAGAAAAAATTCATTTTTTTCAAAAAAATAATTTTTTTAAAAAAAACTTTAGTATCGGTTGGTGTTACCAACCAGTCACACCAACCGGTACTAAAGGTCTCCCAGCCCCTGGCGCGGGCTCGTGCCACGTGGTGGGCCTTTGGCCCCGGTTCGTGTTGAACCGAGACTAAGGGGGGGTACCTTTAGTCCCTACCCTTTAGTGCCGGTTCCAGAACCGGGACTGAAGATCCTTACGAATCGGTATTAAAGGTCATTTTTCTACTAGTGGGTGGGAAACATTACTTGTAACTTCACCTTTGAATGTAGAGCCGCCAATAGGGAGGCACATAGCTTAGCTAAATATTTGCTTTTTTAGCTAGGGGTCACCACCTGTGGCTTATTGAACCCCATGACCAAACATGTATCCCACTATTTTGTGGAATTCGCTGAATAAAGTTTGGTTTTACCCCTAAAAAAACAGTTACGAAGTGACGTTTGATATCACACAGGGCATTCCTCCGGTATCTGGGAGTAGCATGATCTCATTGTCTAAGGAACTGATACTTGACATGAAGAAAGCTATAGCAAATAACTAAACGACCTGATGCTAAGCTTACGGTTGGGTTTGTCCATCACATCATTCTCCTAATGATGTGACCCCGTTATCAAATGACAACTCATGTCAATAATTAGGAAACCATAACCATCTTTGATCAACAAGCTAGTCTGGTAGAGGATTACTAGCGACACAGTGTAGTTTATGTATTCACACATGTATTTAAGTTTCCGGTCAATATAATTCTAGCATGAATAATAAAACATTTATCATGAACGAGAAACATGATAAGAACCATTGTATTATTGCCTCTAGGCCATATTTCCAATGTAATGGCGAATGGGGGGAGAGGAGGCGGACAGAGGTGCGATGTTGAGCTCCCCGACGGCCAGAGGTCATTCCTCTTCGCCGCTCCCCTCTCTCTTCTCTTCGGCGGATCCACCCCTCCTTCGCGTGCGCCGACCTCCACGCGCGCTCACCTCCCCTAGCTGCCGTCTTCCTGACCCACCACCACTTGCCCGCCTCCTGTGGCCGATGGCACGGCAGCTTCTTCCCCCATGGGTGCTTCTTCCTCTAGCCCCATGGCAACCGTACCCTAACCCTCTAATCTCCTCTAATCCCGCCCGTAGTGACTGCCCATCGTATGTGCTTGTATGTTGAGATTTTTCCCTTTATGGTCAATGGATTTGAGCATGGATACACAACAGGCGGATCCAAAGTATTTGATGTGAGTCATGCATGATGTGGGTCTGTTAGTCGTGTGATGTTGATACAAAATTTGCTTTTGGTCCTTTTCATGCTTGATTGGCAGCACAATTTTGTTGATTCATATGTTGTCCATATACTTGATGCTTAGATTTGCATTTCTGATAATAATTATTTCACAAATAATTTAGTTTTTAGGCATTACATCAGAGTACAATGTTCATCTGAGAAATGAGCGATTCCCAATGTATCAAATGGCCATCCAAACAAGCTTCGGAACTGAGCCTCTCATGCGAATCCCAAGGTGGATTCTTTGCACGTTTGAACAACAGAATCTAGGTTCAATGTCAATATGAAAAAAGCCAGGTAGATTTGATACTGAGCCCGATCCAATTCCATGGCCTTGAATAATATCAACATCCAAACAGAGCATATGATCTATTGCGCTACTGTACACCGTGTTTGAGTAATTTCCTTTGTCCTTGTGGCACTGGTGATCTTATATGACTAGAATTTTTTTTGAGAAAAATCTTATATGAATAGATTTTTTTGAGTGACCTTATAGGACTAGATGACCCGTTGCGTCGAGGCCGAATGCAACCGAGAAGGTTGGTGAAATCACTAATTAAGGAGTACTCCTTGCGGAGATCACTCCAACTTCCCTGAGTTGCGACAAGTGGCGCATTGCGTATCGCGCCACTTGTCGCAACCCTGAGTTTTCCCTTTTTTTCGTAGATCCGTTTATTCAAAACGTTTAATCTCTTAAACCGTGCGTCCAAATCTCGAACCGCCTTCGCCATTGGATTCCTCGCGTCGAGATCTTCAAAACTAGATCCCATGTTGATAGGTTTTGACGAACTTTTTTTTCACGAAAAACCGGATGAAAAAACCGAACCAGGAACACAGGTTTTTCCCTTTCTGAAAGAGGCACGCCGTGCCTCTGACGAAATCACAACCGTGCCTCTCGCAGGAGCAAAACCGTGCCTCTCGCGAAAGAAAGAAAAAACAGAAAACACGTTTTTTTTTCCGTCAAAAGCTAGGGAAGACCTGTAGAAAACCAAAATGTCAATAAAATCGAAAAAAACCCGTTTAAAAAGCCGAAACACATGCATAAAAATAAAAAAAACAAAATCCGAAGGGGGCGCCCAGAGCATGACACGTGGCCAATGGCTGTGAGCGTGCCAAATGGCGCTGATTGTTGTGGGGCTCCCGAAGGAGCGCTCGTTAATTAGTTGCTCCGGCCCTCTTACCCCCCTCTCAGGGCCCACCAAGGAAGGCCTGGGTCGTGCTGTACAGGTGACCCAAACGGGCCGGCCCAGGCCCCGATCTGCGTCGGTTCATTCCGTCGTCTCGAACCGACCCGGCCTGGCCTGGCCTGACCTAGGCTATATTCCCGAGTCCAATCCAATCTCCGCCCCGCCGCCTTCTCTTCCCCCCCAAATCCATCCCCCTCTTCTCCCCCGTCTCCGGCGCCGACGACGCCGCCGCCCGCCACCACCCGAGGCGGCGGGAGCCGCCCCCGCTAGCCCCGCCCGCCGGCCGACCCACAGGTAACAACACCCAGCACGCCCCTCACTCCCCTTCCCCGAACCCTAGCTTCCAAAACCCTAGCTTCGATCCGCGCCTGACCGCTCCCCCTTGTCGGCCCCGCAGCGGCGAGGCGGCGAGATGGCGAACCTGGGAGGCGGCGCGGAGGCGCACGCGCGGTTCAAGCAGTACGAGTACCGCGCCAACTCGAGCCTGGTGCTCACCACCGACTCGCGGCCGCGGGACACGCACGAGCCCACGGGCGAGCCCGAGACGCTCTGGGGCCGGATCGACAAGAGGAGCTTCGGCGACCGCGCCGTGCAGGCCAAGCCCCCCGACCTCGAGGACCGCCTCACCAAGTCCCGCAAGAAGAAGGAGCGCGACGCCGCCTCTGCCTCCGCCGCCGGGGCTGGGGCCGACGCCGACGCCGACCAGCCCCGCAAGCGCAGGCGCCGCTCCTCCGCCGCGCAGCGCGAGGAGAGCGTGCTCTCCCTCGCCGACGACGTGGTATACAAGCCGCAGACCAAGGAGACGCGCGCCGCCTACGAGGCCATGCTCAGCGTCATCCAGCAGCAGTTCGGCGGCCAGCCGCTCGACGTGCTCGGCGGTGCTGCCGATGAGGTGCTCGCCGTCCTTAAGAATGACAAGATCAAGAACCCTGACAAGAAGAAGGAGATCGAGAAGCTCCTCAACCCCATCTCCAGCGCCATGTTCGACCAGTTCGTCTCCATTGGGAAGCTCATCACGGATTTCCATGACGCCAGCGACCCCGCTGCTGCGCCTTCTGGTGATGGTGGGGACGCGACCATGGATGATGATATCGGAGTTGCTGTCGAGTTCGAGGAGGATGAAGATGACGAGGAAAGTGATTTTGATCAGGTGCATACCGGTAGCCCATTGTGCTTACAGTCTTTCTCTATTTCTCTTCCCTGTTCCTGACTGGAACATCCCATATGTATGCTTGTGTGTATAACCTTCAATGTTTTTGCCTTGATCAGGTGCAAGATGACTTGGATGACGATGATGATGATGTGGCTGAGTTGAACCGTCCTGGAGGTATGCAGATGGGCGGTGAGTTGGATGACGATGATATGCAGAACTCAAACGAGGGGCTGAACATAAACGTGCAGGACATTGATGCTTACTGGCTGCAGAGGAAGATAACACAAGCATACGAAGATATTGATCCCCAACAGAGCCAGAAGCTTGCCGAGGAGATATTGAAGATAATTGCTGTGGGTGATGACAGAGATGTCGAGAATCGCCTTGTCATGGAGTTGGACTATGAGAAATTTGATCTCATTAAGTTGGTACTGCGCAACCGGTTCAAGATAGTCTGGTGTACCCGCTTGGCCAGGGCTGAAGATCAGGAAGAGCGGAAGAAGATAGAGGAAGAGATGATGGATAACCCAAGCCTAGCTCCAATATTGGAGCAGCTACATGCAACGAGAGCCTCTGCAAAGGAGAGGCAGAAGAATCTGGAGAAAAGTATCAGGGATGAGGCCAAGAGGCTTCTTAACAATGACAGTGCTGGCGCTGATGGTCCAAGGGAGCGTCGGGCAGTTGAGCGGGATACGGAGAGTGGATGGCTAAAGGGCCAGAGGCAGCTGCTTGATCTTGATAGCCTCTCCTTCCACCAAGGTGGTCTCTTGATGGCCAACAAGAAATGTGAACTTCCCGAGGGATCATTCAGAACCCCTCATAAGGGGTATGAGGAAGTCCATGTGCCAGCGTTGAAACCTAGGCCATATGGAACTGGAGAGAAGATTGTGAAGATATCTGATATCCCAGGGTGGGCGCAACCGGCTTTTGCTGGAATGCAGCAACTGAACAGGGTCCAGAGCAAGGTTTATGATACTGCCCTTTTCAAACCAGACAACATCCTTCTCTGTGCTCCAACTGGTGCTGGTAAAACCAATGTGGCTGTGCTTACAATTCTTCACCAGATTGGTTTGCATATGAAGGATGGTGAGTTTGATAATAGCAAATACAAAATTGTCTATGTGGCCCCAATGAAAGCTCTGGTTGCTGAAGTTGTTGGAAACTTGTCGGCACGGCTTAAAGACTTCAATGTTAATGTTAGGGAGCTCAGTGGAGACCAGAACCTGACAAAACAACAGATTGATGATACACAGATCATTGTCACCACACCTGAGAAGTGGGATATTGTCACGAGGAAATCTGGGGACAGAACATACACTCAAATGGTAAAGCTTCTGATCATTGATGAGATCCATCTGCTTCATGACAACAGAGGGCCTGTCCTGGAGAGTATTGTTTCTAGAACAGTGCGGCAGATTGAGACGACCAAGGAACATATTCGCCTAGTTGGCCTCTCTGCAACTCTTCCAAACTATGAAGATGTTGCTGTATTCCTGCGTGTTCGCTCCGAGGGTCTCTTCCATTTTGATAACAGTTACCGGCCTTGCCCTCTTGCTCAGCAGTACATTGGGATCACTGTGAGGAAGCCACTGCAGAGGTTTCAGTTGATGAATGAGATCTGTTATGAGAAAGTAATGGCTTCTGCTGGTAAGCATCAAGTGCTTATTTTTGTGCACTCCAGGAAGGAGACATCGAAAACTGCTCGGGCCATCAGAGACACTGCCTTGGCGAATGATACATTGACTCGCTTTCTGAAGGATGAGAGTGCAAGCCAGGAGATCCTTGGCAGTCATACAGATATTGTCAAAAGCAGTGATCTTAAGGACCTCTTGCCGTATGGGTTTGCTATTCATCATGCTGGGATGGCAAGGGTAGACCGTGAACTTGTTGAGGAGCTTTTTGCTGATAAGCATATACAGGTCCTTGTTTCAACAGCCACCCTTGCTTGGGGTGTCAACTTGCCTGCACATACTGTTATTATAAAGGGCACACAGATTTATAATCCGGAAAAAGGTGCTTGGACAGAATTGAGTCCTCTGGATGTCATGCAGATGCTTGGTCGTGCAGGTAGGCCTCAGTATGACACACACGGAGAGGGAATAATCTTAACTGGCCACAGTGAATTGCAATACTACCTCTCCCTCATGAATCAACAGCTGCCTATCGAGAGTCAGTTCGTATCCAAGTTGGCAGATCAGTTAAATGCAGAGATTGTTCTGGGTACTATTCAGAATGCTCGGGAAGCATGCTCTTGGCTTGGCTACACTTATCTCTACATCCGGATGCTGCGGAATCCAACGCTGTATGGCTTACCAGCAGATATCATGGAGACGGACAAAACGCTAGATGAGAGGAGAGCTGACTTGGTAAGTACATGCTATACTCTGTTTTTGAAGCTGCATAATCCCAGTATTCTGGTGATTTATTTTCAAGCATTGTTTCATGTGTTGCACTTACATATATGGACTAGCTGGACATTGCGGTGTTCAACAGGTGCATGAGCATATAATCTTTAGTAAATAAGCAATTCTTAAATTTGCTGGCTGTACGTTGCGGTATTCAGTATTTATATGTGGAGAGAATAGACTAGGCAACATGTTTCTACCCGTCTAGGGCAATTGCATCCAGGGGAAGGTGTCTTCCACTAGTATTAGTCTTTTATGTCTTCAGTATTATTTATTCCAGATGTGTTGCAGTTGCACATTTTGTAGAGTGCTCATATGTAACAAATATCGTCTTTGGTAATTAGTAGCGTCTGTTTGATTTCTTTATTTCTGTGTATCAGTAACAGCATCATAGCCCATACAGATGTGGCATTCTAATGGAAATTTTTTTCCAAAAATTTCTTAAGTTCAAATGTGGGTAGGCATGTAGATACAAAATTTATCATGGATAATTTGTTGTAATACAGCAGGCATTTGCTTGAGATTGGTTTTTAGAATTGGGAAAAATGAAGGTGGAAGAGGCTTCATCCTCTCAGTAATGTGGTATTGCGTATTTTCTGGTGATAGGAAAAGAAATTCTCAGCTATTGCTTTTCATTGGATATCTTCCTTATTAATTTATTTGTTGTATGGGCGCATCTTGATACTGGTCCCAAATCTTAGAGAAATACCAGGGCAACATAGTTGGCAGTTAGGTTATGATTGGCATTGTTAATATTGTTCTTCACATGCTCTCTTGATTTTGTACTTCTTGCCTGTTCCACTGCTGACTTTTGGTGTGCTGCTCCAGGTGCACTCTGCTGCAAATTTGCTGGATAGGAATAATTTGATAAAGTACGACAGGAAAACAGGATACTTTCAGGTTACTGACCTTGGAAGGATTGCCAGTTATTACTACATTAGTCATGGGACTATTTCGACATACAATGAATATCTGAAGCCCACGATGGGTGATATTGAGCTGTGTCGATTGTTCTCTCTGAGTGAAGAGTTTAAGTATGTTAGTGTCAGACAAGATGAGAAGATGGAGCTGGCAAAGCTTTTGGATCGTGTGCCAATTCCTGTAAAAGAGAGTTTGGAGGAGCCCAGTGCAAAGATCAATGTGCTGTTGCAAGCATATATATCTAGGTTGAAACTGGAGGGCCTCTCCCTTGGTTCTGATATGGTCTACATCAGACAGGTAACATGTTCTCTATGTTCCATACAATAACTGAGTTTGAACTTTGAACTGCTTGCTTGTTTTGTCTAGTATTCTTACATCTCTTATTCTCAATGTTACAGAGTGCTGGCCGACTTCTACGAGCACTTTTTGAGATAGTTCTGAAGAGGGGATGGGCTCAGTTAGCAGAGAAGGCTCTGAATCTTTGCAAGATGATTGATAAGCAGATGTGGAATGTCCAAACACCCTTGCGCCAGTTTCCTGGTATTCCAAAGGAAATTCTGATGAAACTGGAGAAAAAAGAATTGGCCTGGGAGAGGTACTATGACCTATCATCGCAGGAAATCGGTGAACTAATCCGGTTTCAAAAGATGGGGAAGCAGCTGCACAGGTGCATCCACCAGTTGCCGAAGTTGAACCTTTCTGCCCATGTTCAACCCATTACTCGCACGGTTTTGGGTTTCGAACTGACTATAACACCTGATTTCCTATGGGATGATAAGGTACATGGATATGTTGAGCCTTTTTGGGTTATAGTCGAGGACAATGATGGAGAGTACATTCTTCACCATGAGTACTTCATGCTTAAGAAACAATATGTGGATGAAGATCACACACTTCACTTTACAGTGCCGATATATGAGCCACTGCCTCCTCAGTATTTTATACGTGTTGTATCTGACAAGTGGCTTGGTTCTCAGACGATTCTCCCTGTTTGCTTTAGGCACTTGATTCTTCCAGAAAAGTATGCTCCACCAACTGAATTGCTTGATCTGCAGCCACTGCCTGTCACTGCATTGAGGAATGCACGATATGAAGGTCTTTATAGTGCTTTTAAACATTTCAACCCCATCCAGACTCAAGTGTTCACTGTCTTGTATAATAGTGACGACAGTGTATTGGTTGCTGCACCAACTGGTAGTGGGAAGACTATATGTGCGGAATTTGCTATACTGAGGAACCACCAGAAGGCTGTATCTGGGG
This sequence comes from Aegilops longissima, assembly GCA_021605205.1. Lineage (NCBI taxonomy): Eukaryota > Viridiplantae > Streptophyta > Magnoliopsida > Poales > Poaceae > Aegilops > Aegilops longissima. The sequence continues at coordinate 12,397,957 of CM038681.1, forward strand.
AAACCAACATGCGTGTTGTGTATATAGCACCTATTGAAGCTCTGGCCAAAGAGAGATACAGAGACTGGTCAAAGAAATTCGGTGAATTTGCCCGTGTAGTTGAGCTAACAGGCGAAACTGCTGCTGATTTGAAACTTCTTGACAAAGGGGAGATCATTATCAGTACTCCTGAAAAGTGGGATGCACTTTCTCGCCGGTGGAAGCAGCGGAAACCTGTCCAGCAAGTCAGCTTATTTATTGTTGATGAGCTTCATCTAATTGGATCTGAGAAGGGACATGTCCTGGAAATAGTTGTCTCTCGGATGAGGCGTATTTCAAGTCATATTGGCAGTAACATCCGGATTGTGGCGCTTTCAGCATCACTTGGAAATGCTAAAGATCTTGGAGAATGGATTGGCGCTACTGCTCATGGTCTTTTCAACTTCCCCCCAGCAGTGCGGCCAGTCCCATTGGAAATACACATCCAGGGTGTGGACATAGCAAATTTTGAGGCAAGAATGCAAGCAATGGCAAAGCCAACATACACTGCCATCACACAACATGCAAAGAGTGGTAAGCCTGCCCTGGTGTTTGTGCCGACACGGAAGCATGCAAGGTTGACTGCATTGGACTTGTGTGCATACTCAAGTGCTGAGGGTGGCGGTACACCGTTCCTTCTCGGGTCCCAGGATGAGATGGATACTTTCATTGGAGGTGTCAATGAAGAAACGCTTAAAAATACGCTGAGATGTGGTGTGGGCTACTTGCATGAGGGCCTTAGTGACCTTGATCAGGAACTTGTGACTCAGCTCTTTCTTGGTGGGAGGATCCAAGTGTGTGTTGCAAGCAGCACGATGTGCTGGGGGAGGTCATTGCCTGCTCATTTGGTTGTTGTGATGGGAACCCAGTACTATGATGGCCGGGAGAGTGCTCATACTGATTATCCAATCACTGATCTGCTACAGATGATGGGTCATGCTAGCAGGCCTCTTCAAGATAACTCAGGGAAGTGTGTTATATTGTGCCATGCACCTCGGAAGGAGTACTACAAGAAGTTCCTATTTGAGGCCTTCCCTGTGGAGAGTCATCTCCACCATTTCTTGCATGATCATATGAATGCCGAGGTTGTTGTGGGTGTTGTAGAAAACAAACAAGATGCAGTGGACTATCTCACATGGACTTTCATGTACAGGCGGCTGAACAAGAACCCCAACTACTACAATCTGCAGGGTGTAAGTCACAGGCATCTGTCAGATCATCTTTCTGAGCTAATCGAGACAGTGTTGAATGATCTGGAGTCAAGCAAGTGCGTGGCTGTAGAGGAGGACATGTACCTGAAGCCGCTCAACCTTGGTCTCATTGCTGCGTACTACTACATCAGCTACACCACTATCGAGCGGTTCAGTTCGATGCTAACTCAGAAGACCAAGATGAAAGGCCTCCTGGAAATTCTAGCTTCGGCATCAGAATATGCAGAGCTTCCAAGTCGCCCAGGCGAAGAGGAATACATTGAGAGGCTAGTCCGTCACCAGAGGTTTTCCATTGACAAGCCCAAGTATGGCGATCCACATGTCAAGGCCAACGCCCTGCTGCAGTCCCACTTTGCAAGGCACACGGTGGTGGGGAACCTGGCGGCCGACCAACGGGAGATCCTCCTTTCTGCCCATCGGCTGCTCCTGGCAATGGTTGATGTCATCTCTAGCAGTGGATGGCTCACTCTGGCTCTGAATGCAATGGAGCTGAGCCAGATGGTGACTCAAGGCATGTGGGATCGTGACTCTGTGCTGCTCCAACTCCCACACTTCACCAGGGACCTGGCCCGGAGATGCCAGGAAAATGAAGCGAAGCCCATCGAGAGCATCTTTGATCTGGCTGAGATGAGCATCGATGAGATGCGGGACCTGCTGCAGCTGTCAAACTCTGAGCTGCAGGATGTCGTCGTGTTCTTCAAGCGGTTCCCCAACGTCGACATGACTTACGAGGTCCGCGAGGGCGACGACATAAGGGCCGGTGACAACGTGACCTTGCAGGTGACTCTGGAGCGCGACATGACCAACCTGCCCAACTCCGAGGTCGGCCCGGTTCACGCCCCCAGGTTCCCCAAGACCAAGGAGGAAGGGTGGTGGCTGGTGGTCGGCGACAGCTCCACCAAGCAGCTGCTGGCGATCAAGAGGGTGGCCCTCCAGAAGAGGGCCCGTGTGAAGCTCGAGTTCACCGCCGCCGCGGAGCCAGGGAGCAAGGACTACATGATCTACCTCATGTCGGACTCGTACCTCGGCTGCGACCAGGAGTACGAGTTCACCGTCGACATCAAGGAAGCTGGAGGCGACTGATTTTGAACACCTAAAACTCTTCTTTATACTGGGTTTTTTGCTCTTATGCAGAGCATATCATGTGACCTGAAACTTATTATCATCTTCTTGTCTGTAATGTAACACCTGAAGTTTAGGTTTGATTCAGTGTAACCAACATGATGCACACGTACGTTATTGTGTTTTTGTATGGCAACGAGGAGGATCTGCACTGGTTGCTGATGATGTTTTGCTGATGTTCTTGTGTGATGTTTCTTGATCTGATTTGTCTGTGATTGACAACCATTACCACAGTGATTATTGATAGGGTTAAGTTCAGCCTGATTAACATGTTATAAGTGAAGATATGAATTAATTCACAAGGCATTTTGTCTCACCATTACCTTGGTGATACAATAGAAGTAGAATAATTGTAGATTGGTAGCTGTGGTTGAGTGGTAAAATTTCTGATTTTTAGAAGTTTATGCCACAATATCTGTTGGTTTGTGATGTTCACTCTTTTCCTAGGGTTTGCAAATGCATGACAATTATACATAGACACGCCTACTACCACGACGAATATTGTTCACCCGGTGTGGATCCATCAAAACGTTGTTGTGTGAATGTGTCAAAAACACCACAACCATTTATGCATATCTCGGATATATTGAGCACCAACTTCAAACCTCAACTATTTCAGAACTTGATGTTCGTTTGAACTTCCAGAGAAGGAGACACTAAGAGCAATCTATTCCAACAAGAAGTTTTACAAACTTTCTAAAGAAGCAGTGATGTGGACAACACCTGCTTAAATTAAAGCTGGTTGCCCCACCATACTTGCTGCGATTTTCACCACCAATGCATGTATGCTACATCAGTGTGAACTTCTTCTGTAGGAATACATTGCTAAAAAAGAACAAATGTACTCAGAGTACTCATTTTCCTTATAGATTAATGATACCACGTACTCCCCTCTCTCTCAGTTTATATGGCATGCGCGTATCCCTAGGTCGTCAATTTGACCAACTTAATACAGGTCATATATTACAAAAAATATATCAATATAAACTTCAGATGTTCTATTTTTAAAATGTATAGTTTTTGTGTTATATAGTTTATATTAGGGTGATAAAATTGGCAACCTAGGTATACGCGTAGGACTTGTAAACTGAAATGGAGGAAGTATCCTTTTTCAGTTTGCACGTGTGACTTTTGTCACAAAAATAGTATGTATAAGCATCTCATCACAGATCAAAGGGACCAATTTCCAAATATGCTAGAAATTAATCAGATTTAGGAAAATGTAATGCGTAACAAATAAATTTCGTAGGTTTGATATCCACAAACGATTGGTAATAAATAGGCTGAATAGAAATACACAATGCCCGCGCTTCAATTATCGATTTCTTGCTACCAGAACCATGAAAAATCACATGAAGAAATTCAGGAGGCTTAGATATATAGTCTAACTTTCTAGTTAATGCAGTTGCTGCCAAATATTGCCACGGTAGAGGGGAACACACTAAGGACGAGTAATGCGCTTTTACGTTTAGAAAGCGTAAACACCTGTCCCCCAGATGCGCTTTGGTCCACTCTAGGCGGAGCATCGCAAAGCGTCACTGTAATCATCCACCCCCATTGGTTCTTCGATCTGCCGCCGGCCAGCCACGGCGGTCAGGTTTTCTCGGCGGCGAAGCTCGGCGCCACGGCGGAGCTTGCATGGCGATTGGATGCGGTGGGAGTCGGACGGCGAGCTGCTGTGGTTCTATCGCGGCAGGCGCTTCGATCGCTGATGCGGTTCCAATGGTGTCGCGTCGCCGCTGCAGTGGTTCCGTTGCGGTGTCGAGACGGGGCGCGGCCGTGGGGGTGGGGTCACGGCGGTGGCCCAACCAAACCAAGAAGGCAGGGTCCGGGCCGATGTCGCTGTTATACATTCTACCCCAATCTAATAGCTGCAATGTCGGTCACTAATCAATCCTTAGCATGACGACTTCCTGACTGTTTACTACGACAAGTTTTGCCCAGCTCCGGCGAGGGAAGGGCGATGACAATGGTGCGATTTCGTCCCGCTCCAGTGCTTCTAGTCGAAGCCAGGTGGTCTATGGATCTAGATATAATTTTTATTTTTTCCGATGTTTGTCGTACTGCCATGACTGAAGATGAATTGATTGAAAGTTTTCTCTAAAAAGAAAGAAGTGAGAAAGTCTAAGATGAAGTAAACATATAAGACAACGAGTGTTGAGGAATTGTGAAAGAGTAGGTACGTGTAACATGTGGCGACATGGAATACGCTTTGTTGTATTGAAAGCGTAAAATAGCTGCCCCAAAATACGGATAGCGCTACTGTAATCTAATCACCCACCCCCCGAATCAGAAATCGCTGCCACTCCTCGTGCTCCGTTGGTTCGATCCGCCGGAGGCGACGCCGCGCCGGGCAGGTTTCCCGGTGGTTGGGCGGGGGCCAAGCTTGGAGATGGGAGTTGGAGCCTGCCTGGCGATGGGAGTCGGACGGCGAGCTGTGGCGACAGGCGCGCCGCGCCGGTGGATCGGTCGCAGATTGCGTCGCCGCTACGGTGGTTCGATTCCGGCGTCGTCGTCGGTCCGATCAAGACCGGGAGCCAGCTGCGGAGGTGTCCCGGCGGTGATCCACGCCGCGTAGGCCGGGGATTTTGGCTTCGGCTAAGACCGGCGTCGCTGCTGTTCAAAGATGCAGACAAGTCCTGTCAGGCCGACCCCCCAGCGCTGGCGAAGACGACGCGATGCCACTCATCACTCCGTCAGCTGCAGTGTGTGCAACAATAATATCAGGTATCAATTCATCACTATTCTCCACTCACTCACTCACTTTATTGCTGTTCATCCGAAACAATGCCAGGTATCCATTTCTCACTACTGGAGACGACGCATCGGATGCTCTCGCTGTTTTTGCTCACTGTTCTTGCAGCATCGGATGCTCTCGCTTTTCATCTCATCTGAAAAGATGTCGGGCATCAATTATTTCTCTCCATCAATCATTGCCTTTTCCAGCTTGCTTTGGCACCCATACACAATTGTCGGGCATCAATTTCTCTCCATCAATCATTGTCGCTTACTGCTCTCCATCGGCAGCTGCTTCATACCACAAGCACACGCACCTGCCGGCTGGACCTGGATCCCCTCCCCATTTTGCTCCACCCACCAGATCTAGCTACCATTGGCACTGCAACTTCTGAAGCAGCGAGGGTAGAGAGAGAGGCATGGAGCCGACGGCGGTCAGCGTGGGCAAGGCCGCCCTGGGTGGTGCGCTGGGCTACGCAACGTCCAAGGCGGCCGAGGAAATCGCCCTGCAGCTCGGCGTCGAGCGTGATGTCAAATTCATCAGGGACGAGCTGCAGATGATGCAGTCGTTCTTGATGACGGCTGATGAGGAGCAGAGCCAGAACAAGGTGCTCACCACCTGGGTGCAGCAGATCGGGGTCCTGTCCTACAAAGTGGAGGACAGCCTCATGGATTTTGGCCTCCACTCTGAGAAGAAGCCATTTTTGGGGTGCATCCCTCGCAGCCCAGGTGATCGACGACGCATCGCCAAGGAGGTGAAGCAGCTGAGGGCCGAGCTGGAGGATGTGAGCAACAGGAACCTGCGGTATCGGCTCATCAAGGAGAGCTCAGGCTCCAAGCCTACCGTGGCAGAGGAGCAAGCCAGGATTGCTGCTGCGGCAATGTTTAGCATCAACGAAGCAAGGCTTACCACATTGGAGAATGGAAAATCATCAGAGGTAAACCTCCATCAGTTGATTACCAGCAAGGATGTGGACCTTAGGGTGATCGCCATGTGGGGAACCAGCGGTGATCTCGGGAAGACGTCCGCCATCCAGGAGGTTTATGATGACCCAAAGGTATTGAAAGTGTTTGGATTCTGTGCTTGGGTTAGGTTGATGCATCCTTTCAGTCCACAAGAGTTTCTCAGGAGCTTGTTATGGCAACTTTATGAAAATTACCATGATGAGGTCGGAAAGCCCGAACAAGAAACCAGTGTTGGGACTAATGTTCTGGCCAACATGGAGAAGATGGATCAAAGAGATTTAGCCCGTATGTGTAATGCGCAGTTGTGTAGCAATAGCTACCTGGTTGTCATAAATGACCTGGCCACAATAGAAGAGTGGTATTTCATTAAAAAATTATTTCCCGACAACAAGAAGCAAAGTAGAATCATCATTTCCACGCAGCAAGCTGAAATTGCAAGTTTGTGTACAGAGAAGCCATACCAAGTTTCAGAGTTGAAGCAGTTGTCATGTGATCAAACAATTTATTTGTTCCACAAGAAGGTAAATATTGTTTTGAAGGTTTTTTCTATGTGTTTGTTTCATTTTTCATATGGATGGTTGATCTTCTTTTCATTTCATATCTAATTGCAGAATTCAGAACAGCAGATCAGCATGGACGATGTTCGTGTGGCAATGTATGACAACAGCGACGAAGCAAGGCTTGCTGTGGTGGAGGAAAAACTGGAGGTGGGACTCAGCCAGCTGATCGAAATTCAAATTTGAATTGCATGTCTATGGATTATATTTGGGTTCTATAAATGTTCAATAGTGTGTTGTTTTTATTCTCATGCACATGCACACCCACCTCGCGCATGTGCATGTTATGAATGAGCTAATTCTGTTGCTCAAACATATTTAATAAACTTTAAAAATTAGAGGGAAATAACACACTGGTTGAAAGTTAATTGTGCTTTGAAGTTGAACTAAGGAGGGATATGAACATACAGCTCTCACTAAAAGTGTGTATTTGTTCAGGCTAGATGTGAAAATGTATAGAGAACAGGTACATAAATTCTCATAGATCTATCTTTTGTTCAGGCTATCCGGGCAGCATGTTCTGCCGAGCCTGTTTCCGTCTCAAACATAGTTACTACTTCCGAGGAAAATACATCATTGCCCACCGGTGAAATACAGGAGGAAGACCAAGAACATAATAATGCAGGTGCTGAAAAAGCTCATAACTCAACTGTTAGAAAGAAGGTTGATCGCAGCAGGACACTGACACTGGCTGATGAACTGCTCTGTGGGCGAGAAACAGAGAAATCTTTTGTTATCAAGTTAGTTGGCCAACCAGACCACAATCAAGGCCGTAAGGTGATTTCAGTTTGGGGAATGGGGGGTCTTGGAAAAACCACTCTTGTCCGAAGCATCTACCGAAACCAAGAGCTTGGTGGCTGGAAGCGTGCTTGGGCCACTGCATTACGTCCTTTTAACCCTGAAGTGCTCCTTAGAGATTTGGCTTGGCAGCTTCAGAATACTGTTCAAGAAGATCCTGCTGGAGCAACAACAACTGGCATGCAGAAGAAAAACATATCAGGGATGAAACTTCAAGAGTTGAAGCAGGAGCTAGCTCGGCTACTAACAGAAAAGAAGTGCCTTATTGTTCTTGATGATATATCGTCCACTTCTGAATGGGAGTTGGTCAAACACTGCTTAGATAATGCTGAACGGATCATAGTCACCACAAGAGAAAAAAAGATTGCCGAACATTGTTCAAGAGAAGGCAGGAACATGTACTCTCTTGCAGTTCTGAAATATGATGAGTCACTTGACTTGTTCATAAAGAAGGTACTTTTATATATAGTATCGTTTATTACCTTTCATATGAGTTGTGCTTCTCCTTGCATCAGTTTCATCTCATGTACAAATATCATAAGCTTGAGCCTTCTCTCTGTTTGGGCCTTGTGGAAGTATAAAAGCTAATATCTGTCTGAAATAAAAAATTTCATACACCAATAGTATATACATACCAAAATATTTGATCTACGAAAATGCCCACCATTATTAGAGCTAAGAAAATATTAGATCTGGACCAGCTTGCTGAATTCAAGGCACACGTCATGGTGGGAGGTGGGTTCATGTGAATAGGTGCGGTTTTGGACACTGTGAGTGAAGCCTCCTGATGTGCAGCGTTTGGAGGCTCCAGAGGATGGTGGGCCAGTTAGACCTGTGCATGGACAGCCTGGCCAGGAGGTCCGAGCCTGAAATCCCGGCATTCGGGCCACGCTCGGGCTCCATTTTTTGGTTCGAAACCTGGCCCGAAAAAGCCAGAAATGACCATAAATGTATATTTTATTTGAAATACCCCAAATATTATTATTTTATATAAAAAATGTAGCCGTTCATGTGTTTCGGGTTTGGCCGGGCTTGGGCTTGGAGTTTTTGCTTCGGGCTTTGACGAGCCCAGCCCGAACGAGGCCTGGCCCGCCAGTGATGGCCAAGAGTTCGCACTTTTCTGGGTGCTATCAGGAGCCTGCCAGTGGCAATCACAGTTTGGCGGAAACTGGCGGCTTGCTGGATTTGCAGGAATCATCTAGTTCGCAGGTTCACAGTTGCGTGTTGTGGCTTCGTGTGACAAGGGAGTTGATCATGGAGAAACGTGTGCCCATGTCAGCCTGGCGACATGACTCAGTTGCCTGTTTTGGCTGGTGTCTAAATTCGTCGGCGGTGCATGTATGATGACCATTCCATTCTTTGGCTAGTATGGGTTGTCTGCATCATGACACGGCGTCCAGATAACATAGTGTCTTAGGTGTCCGTTGCATAGATGAAGGTATGACTTTGTGTGGCATTCAGGTTGTCGTCCGTGCTTGGTGGTTCAACATCTTTACACTGTGGACAGGGCGTCTTGCCTGCTCATCTTGGACTTGTCGGCACTTCCACCTAATTGCTTGAAGTAGTTAAATCACTATGTTAGGAGTGAGTCTTTTTTACTGGTATTGTTTGGAGTAAATCTTGCCATGAAAGTAAAATTGTCTTCGTTTTACCTGTATTGTTTCAAGTGGATCTTGTCGATAAAATAGAATTGCTAACCTGACATCAGGTTTGATACCAAGCTTATGCATACAATTTTCAAGGGCAAAAATAGCACCCATCTTTCCTCATATTTATTTTCATTTCACAAGGGAAAATATGCAAAATTCTTTAACAAATGAAAATAGTACTTTTAACCGATTTTTTTAGATTTTAAGAAAGTACATAACATTTCTTTTACCTGGAGCATGTGCTCTTGGGTGTACATTTGAATTGTAGCAGTATCTGGGATTACCATGTTTAGAGCAAACAGAATATACATGGAAATTCCAATGCTTAGTGAATTCCCCATATGCAAACAAATTCAAGTTCATACCATTCCATGTAATAGTACTCCCTCCGATCAGAATAATTGTCATGATTTTAGTTAAAATTATTTTGGATTGGATGGAGTAACAAATTTAAAGTTTGACTAATAATAATTTATATCAAAGTAGGGTATTTTTTTTCATAGTGAAGCTACCCTTATGATGGTCAGCGACTCAGAACTCTTTGGCTTCTAGAAGCCACAAGTTAAAGCTAGGACAAACAAGTTCATATTATTTCATATTCTTAATTTAACCACAGTAATTCTTTAGTCCAAATAATTAACTTTATGAAATTATGTTTGTTGCAGGTATTCAAAGACAGTATTGTAAAAACTGATTTAGCCCCAGCTATAATGGAGCAAGCAAGACTTATCCTGCAAAAATGTGGTGGACTTCCCCTTGCAATAACGACCATCGGTGGATTCTTAGCCACTAAGCCAAAAACTGCGATTGAATGGAGAAAAATGAATGACTGTATTAGCTCTGAACTGGAGATAAATCCTGAACTTATGACAATAAAGTCAATTCTTATGAGGAGCTATGATGGTCTACCATACCATCTCAAGTATGCTTTCTTGTACCTGTCCATATTTCCAGAAGACCACCAAATTAGGTGGGGTCGCTTGATGAGGCGGTGGATTGCAGAGGGTTACTCAAGGGACATGCTTGGCATCACTGCAGCTGAACTTTGTCGAAGGTACTTTGATGAGCTTTTGGATAGGAGTATGATCCTGCCAGGGGAAGGGATAGACCAATACAAACAGAAAATCAGTTCTTGCCAACTTCATGATATGATCCGTGAAATATGTATCTCTAAGGCTAGGGAGGAAAACCTTGTTTTCACACTGGAGGAAAGATGTTGTTTGAGCGAGACACAAGGTGCAATATGCCATCTCGTCGTAGGCAGCAACTGGAAAAGGGACAAAGATGTGCTCGAGAGCATGCTAGACTTGTCACGCGTACGGTCATTGACAGTGTTTGGAGAGTGGAGATCGTTTTTCATCTCCGAAAATATGAGGTTTGTTCGAGTGCTTGACTTAGAAGACACACTGGGGTTAAGAGATCATCATCTTGATCCAATTGGGCAGCTCCGTCACCTCAAGTACCTTTCTCTTCGAGGATGTTGCAGCATTTTCTGCCTGCCTAATTCTTTCCGGAATTTGAGGCACCTCGAAACACTGGATGTTAGAGGTACACGCATATCTGAGTTGCCAACAATAATCACCGATCTTCGGAAGCTACAGCACCTTCATGCAGATGGTTATTTTGACCGTTATGGTGTTATGGGAGAGGATGACATAGTTGATAAGTATCAAGGTTACATTGATCGTATTTCCACATGTGAAAGATGCAGCGTTTTGTTGTATAAAGGTCATGTTTTCTTGAGACCACAAGTTCTAGATGCTGGTTTGAACAGGTATGATATATTCAATCTATACCGCTTCCAGGAGAGGTATCTAGATGGCGTTATACTTCCTAGAGGGATTGGTAAATTGAAGGCCCTTCATGCACTAGGTGTCGTGGATGTTTCCGGGAGAAATGGAAATGCCACTGTAAAAGAGTTCGGAGAGCTTAGTCAGCTACGTAAGCTTAAAGTGGGTGGTCTGAGCTATAGAAACATCAGTGAGTTATGGTCTGCCATTGCTGGTCATAATCAACTTCAATCTTTGTCAGTTGAAATAGGTAAGCCGCGTGCAGTGGGGAATGAGTTAGATGGCTTTTTGGGTGATGATTTGTTGCCACCAAGCAGCCTGGAGAGCCTCGCTCTATGTGGTAAGCTAGTCAACGTAACAAAGTGGATCCATACGCTTCAGAATCTCTCCAAGTTGGTGCTGAAGTGGAGCAGATTGGAGCAAGATGATGCCATACAAGCCCTTGGGTTACTACCAAATCTTGCAGTTCTACGTCTGCTGACGGCTTCGTTCGATGGGACACGGCTACATTTGCAGAGCTCATCTTTCCCGAGTCTCATGGTGCTGGAGTTGTATGTGTTAAGCAACCTCCAGTCGGTGCTGTTTGAAAAAGACGCAATGCCTAAGCTCCAGCTGCTACAAGTTGGTTGGTGCGGAAAGCTGGATGCACTCTGCGGGCTGCCAGCCCTCGCAAGCCTCAAGGAAGTTCAGTTGGGTAGTCACCGTCTCAGTGAAACATTGAAGGAATCGGTACAGAGGCAGGCAACGGAGCATATAAATCACGTCAGAGTGAATATTGTTTGACTAAACTTTCTTTGTATGTATGTATATGTAGATTCCATGGGAGACCAAAGATTGGTGCGTGCACTCGCTCTTGTAATTGTTCCTCTAAACTTTCTTTGTATGTATGTATGTATGTACCGTGCCAGTCATTGCTTATTCTCCCACGCTGATTCAGTTTCACGGGTCTTTCTGTGGTCTAACTAGCGTTTCTTTGATTCGGGAATAACTAGCTTTTCTTTTTGTTCTTGATCGAATAGGCATTTCTTTGATTTTGGCTCCTGCTGTTGTAGTAACTGAACACCAACGCCTGTATGTCCTCTGCTATTAATTTGTACCACTAGCCGCTACTGCTGCCTATCCCCAATCCTCTGCTCGTGTTGCCTGATCTGCTCCAGTCTTCATGCCGCTGTACCACTGACTGATGGTCCCTAGCAACGGTGGTCACTGTGAAGCACTGAAGAATGGTCAGGAACAACAACGGGACTTCATTGATGAGAGTGATCTGATTAGTGGTTTGGGATATCATTAGGCTGAGTCCTATTTCTGCATATATACGCCGAAGAGCAGAGCAGGAGGAGACCATACATACAGAATAGAATCCTACGGATTTGATATGCTGAAGAAAGGACACTGACACAGACATGTCGAGGCAAGGCTTCGGTTCAGAGTTGAAGTGTTGAACCACGTTCCATACACCAGGTGTAAGTAACCTGAATGAATGCCTCAATGTGTTGAGCCACTGCGTGTGGGCCTTCATGTTGAAAAGTGAAAGCGAATACATCTGAATTCCCAGCCCCTTGCTCTGTTTCCCCTCCCGACTGAACCTTGAGGAGCTGATATCCAACGAAAGTCTAAAACATTCAAGTAGAGCAAGCAGCAGACATATCATCATCCTCACAGGTTTGTTCCTTTTTTTTTTCTCTTACAAGAAGGTAAACATCATCATAGTACTCCCAACTATATATAGAACAGCTCCACAACTAATGACTGAATATCATGAATGTCCTGACTGCATCTATCTATGTAGTACATCCTCACTTTTGCTCAAAAAACAATAATTTGTAGTACATCCTCTTACCTCGCTTGCAAATTCCATGTTAAGGAGGAAGACGATGGACTACGTACACATGTATGGCACGCAAAGAACTGTCAGCAGCACAGCCCAGAGAAAAAGCAGAGGTTTGACTTTCACACATCGCCAACAACCAGGACATGTTAACCCCTGAGAAAAAAAGATGCATGTATCATGTATGTATGTATGTTTGTTTGTTTGTTCTCGACGCTGAATTTTACTATTTCACTACTGATTTTTCCCCTGGTGGTAACTCCCGGACTTACAATTCTGTGACTTTGATTTCTCTTTTCCTTGGAGCAATACGCATTTTTTTTCGTTTTTGGAACCCACTGCATTTAGCACGTCATCGCATCGGATGCAGTTTTGCAAGTTCAGCTTGTATTATTCACTGCTTTCCATTATTGTATCACCGGGCTGGAAACGGATGTTGGCCGGCTGTTGTGCTCTGCTAAATGAACTGACGCCAAAAAAGGACAGCAGCACCAAAGAATGACAGAGTCCATTTATTCAGGCTTAGGTGCGTTGCAGTCCCTGTGAAGCGCTGAACTGAAGTGGCAGCTCCCAGGTTTACATTTACAAATCTTTGAGCTCCGCTGTCTCAGTTGCCGCGTGAGCAATACTACCTTGCACAGTTGCACTCTAGTTTCATTAGACACCCACTGCAGGCACAAAGAAGGATGGGCAGGTATATTTATTAACTTCCCACAGTTCACAACATGGTATGACTCCGAATCCTTGAAGCAAAACCTGAGTAAAATAACAATTCAATTGAGCATTGTGGCTCATTCTCAAAAAATAAAATAAAAACAGAGCATTATGACTGAGACATTAGAGCAGAACCTGGCGTTTCAAACTTCAGAAGCTGCTAACAAAGTTTTCCAGGCGGAGGAGCTTGGTGCGACCACGGAGCCTGCGAGTCGGACAGGCACGCGTCGACGGCGGCAGCGGTTTCGATGCCGTTGCCGCTCCGGTGGTTCCATTCCGGCGCGGCCGTCGGTCCCGTCACTGACGACGGCGGGGTTCCGGCGGTGGCCCCACCAGCAAGACAGCGGCGGTAAACCTCCAAAATAAAGGTGTAATTACTCCTAGTCGTAGCGCCATTCATCAAGTGATTTTAAATCAAATTGGTTGATTTTGGTTTTATTACTCACTCCTAATGGTCCAGTACAATCCCGAGACACCATCATTGACCTGCGCCTTAATTTCCATTCCATTAATTTGTGCTGGCGAGTCTGTTTTGTAGTTCACATGCTGCACGTTCTGTTCTGTAGTCTGAATAATCTGCATTACAGTGAACTCTGCTTGAGCTTATGCCCTGTATTTGTTCAAAAGTAATAAAAAAAAAGGTTTTCAGGCATAAAGCTGTACCCTCGCTGACTTGTATATCACCAAGCCCTTTGGAGATGTATAACCAACAGATCAATGTCTATCCCCTCAATGAAGTTAGCACATTACTGAATGTAATGCTCTCTGCATTTTGCAAGTTAGAACCAGATGCTAGCTGCTACTGTACTAACAAACGCCAACAGAAAAACAAAATTACTAGTACTTGATCCGTTCAACGCTTGGTGCCGTTTTTAGCCATAATCTTGGATTTTATCCCCTATTCCCCTGCAACCATTTTTTGTGGTGCATCGCCAAGGAGGTGAAGGAGGGCCTAGGTGGAGGACGTGAGAAACATGAACCTGCGCTATCGCCTCATCAAGGAGTGTTCAGGCTCCAAGCCTACCGCAACAGAGGGCCAGACCGGCATTGCCACTGCTGCAATGTTTTGCATCAACGGAGCATGGTTTGATTGCTTGGTGCACGGAAAATCATCATATATGAACCTCCACCGACTGATTACCAGCAACTGTGTGGATCTTAGGGTGATCGTTGTGTGGAGAACCAGTGTTGATCTCTGAAAGACGCCTGCCATCAAGCAGGTTCGATGAACCAAAGGTATTGAAACGGTTTGGGTTTTGTGCTTGAATTAGGGTTGATGCATCCTTTCAATCCACAAGAGTTCCTCCGTAATTTTATGGAAGCTCCCATGCGGTCAGAAAGCTAGAACAAGAAACCCTAATCAGAAGTGGAGTGCCATTGCATTAATACACTGACTTTTTTGGATTAATTTGGGCAACTCCAAGTGAAATACATTACTTTATTTGAAGATGTTGTGACATCCTTTGCTTATAATTGTTTTAACGTATGAAAATCAGGATGTTACAATTCACAATGTGGCCGGGACATAATAATAATATGGTACATCCGTATCACAATTACATTTTTTGTTAAGACAAGAATACGAACAGAACTTTCCAATCTCGACAGTATAAACCGCCCATTATTTAGTGCACTATACGGTGTAGAGTATACTTTACCCTCTCCACCAAAGGACGCAAATGATATAGCACTTCAATAGGAAAAGCAGACAACCAAACAATAATGCTAAGAACGCGATGGACTAGCGTGGGAGAGTCGCCGATGCCATAAACTCTTGCTCCAGGCTGTAGCAATTTTGGTTCCTTTGAGAAGCTATATTAACTCTGTCTGCTATACCACTCGGAGTAGTCAACATAGGAAGAGTGTCTTGGCTTTGTCCACTTGACAAGGGTTGCATGTATTCATTTGTCACAGCATCCTGGCATGCTCTCAACCTTTTGGATCGCACATACTGCAATTTCATTTCCACTTGTTTCATTGTAGGTCTCTCTTCGCCTCGTAGTCGTAAACAAGTCTCTGCAAGACTAGAGACATCATTAATCTCTTCATTTGTTGCTTCCTCAAGAACTTGTGTAGCTACTATTTCTGCGAGTGGTTTCTCCCTCATCTCCCAAAGGAAATAGTTGGACAAGTTTTGCTTTAGCCCAGAGTTAGTTGTAAAAATAGGTTTCTTTCTGAGGAGCAACTCTACAAGTACTACACCAAAACTATAGACATCACTCTTCTCATTCAACATACCAGTGTGGTAATATTCCGGATCCAAGTATCCAAATGTACCTTGTATATTTGTAACGACATGAGTTTGGTCAATAGGAACCAACCTTGAAGCGCCAAAATCTGATACTTTTGAAGTGTAATTTCCATCTAACAGTATGTTAGTGGACTTCACATCACGATGAAATATTGTTACTGAAGCAGCTGAGTGGAGGTAATAAAGTGCTCCAGCAGCTTCTGCAGCAATTTTCAAACAATCATCCCATGACAAGACAGAGCTGCTAGTGGTACTGGGATGAAGGATTCCAAATAATGAACCATTAGGGATGAAGTCATACACTAGCAGTGGGACTTCTGTCTCAAGACAACAACCGAAGAGCTTCACAATATTCCGGTGATTTACCTGGGAGAGGACAGCAACCTCATTGATAAACTGGCTTATCTCAACCTGCTCAATGACTTTAGACTTCTTTATGGCTACTACCCGTTGGTCGGATAAGATGCCTTTATAAAGCATGCCATGCCCTCCACGACCAACAATACGTGTGGGATCAAAGTTATTTGTTGCCTTTTCTAACTCTGATAGTGAGAAAATCTTAGTGTTGTCACTCGCATATTCATCTGATGATATCAATTGTTCAAGGAGTAGACCTTGGTTCTGCCGAAAATGCTTTCTTCGTAGTTGCTTCTGGATGCCTTTTCTCCATATAAGAATGGAAAATATTCCAATTAAGATGAGAAGTAGAGTTCCGAAACCAACGGTAATCCCAATGGTGATACCTGTAATGATTATGCTCATCAGCGCCATTCATGGTTTTATGTAGCTCATTAAGTGGAATTTTGATTTTACCATAGAACTCACCTAGTACCAGATTTTGTTTGATTGATGTGCACGTCTTTGTTGCTGTGTTGTACACTGTATTGCTAGGACATTCGGTGCAATAATGACTTCCTACAGTGTTATGGCAAATCCAATTACATGTGCCTGGTATGTTGCACTCGTCAACATCTGGAACAACAAGTAATACATGATCAACTACATACTTAATATAGTTAAGTTGCCTGTTGGTGCCTGCACGTAATAGCAGCATAGGTTATTTTGAGCTTTCATAACTTTTATCATTAGGGGCACTGAAGAAATTATAGAATGAACTCATACTGATCTTTATGCATATGCAACTTTTCATAGCAGGTTACCGTGTGCGTAAAGTAGATATAAAGGTCGGGCTTGAGCACATTTTTGTATACCAAATTATTTGTTTTGAGATAAAAAAGTATCACTTCTCAAATAGTTCTTCAAGCACCCGTTTACTAAGGTATTTCCCTAGAAAAGAGTGAACTTTCATATTAGGATTTAGGAGGTGCACAAGGGAGGATGAGGAGGCAGAGGGATAGAGAGTGTACCTTGACACCCATCCGCTATATATGGATTCCCATAAAAGCTGGCCATACATTTGCAACGGTAACCGACATAAACTTGTTCGGAGTTGACACCCAAGCATGTGCTATTAATGCTAACACATGCATATCCGGTTCTA
Organism: Aegilops longissima; assembly: GCA_021605205.1. NCBI lineage: Eukaryota > Viridiplantae > Streptophyta > Magnoliopsida > Poales > Poaceae > Aegilops > Aegilops longissima. Next base: position 12,415,098 of record CM038681.1, read on the forward strand.
TTCTTCTGTGCTTCCTGGCATGTTAAATTGGCTACAGCCCACAGCTGTGATGCAACTTCCCAGGAGGTAACATAGAGGCCAGGATCTTTAGGTATACGTACCGAATGGGCATGTTCATCAGTGCATCATATAAACTGTAGGACTCGACAAGAAACTGGAGGGCAGACGTGGACGAATTTGTACAATTGAGCTGAAATGACGTCCTTGCAGAACAACCGTCCTCTAAGCCAAATGGGAAAGGGACATTGATTTCCCCACACCATCTAGAGCAGTTGGTCTTCCGTTGTACTGGATCATATCCTGATTTCATAAGAAGGTCCGTGCATCTATTTTAAGATTACCTTTCAAAGAATCCAAAAATCGTACCCAATACAAGAGGGCACATGTCATCAACTCCTAAAGATCATAAGGAATGAATGGCACGACCAATGCACTCAGTTTTAGTTTCCAAGGGAATTGGAGCTTTATTAACCAGATAGCACTAGTCTTTTCGTATTTCTTTACTGCTAAAGAAAATTTATGAAATTTGACAGTATATAACTATTGTACAAAAAACTAGCCTTAGTAATTATCTTTGTCACGTGAGCAGCCATCAGTTATGTACGGATTACCTCGGTAACCACTGTCGCACACGCAAGCATAAGCGACAGATGATATGAACTGGTGACTGCTGCTACGTTTGCTGAGACATGCATAATCTGTGCTGTTTTGCAAGGGGCCATGTTCATTAACGATGATACCCCACATAATAATGGAATCAGCGGTTACATCAACTGTATCCCATATAGAGCTCCGGTTGCTGTTCGCTTGGAACTTCAGCTGTCCAATCTTGTGGCGGACAAACTTTATCTCGATGCCTGTAGCAAACTCGGCATCGACGTTGGTGAAGCAACATCCTGTACCGTTGCAATACTGCCAAGCCACCGTATCCGTGATATCTTTGACAGGGCATGTAGCAGTGCACTGACCCACCGTCTTGTTCGTGCCATGCTCTAGCACGTACATGTCGAAGTCGCAACCAGTGAAGCTTAGTGCTGAAACATATCTACCGGGAGATTTCCTAGGATTCCAGGTGATGCTGTACGCGTCGACCTCAGATCTCACGGGGAGGGAATGGGAAAATGATACCTCGATTTCTTGTGATGATATCACCGGTGACCTCCGTGATGCCGTCGTGCAGCAGGAATAGTCTGGGGGACTGCAAAGCACCGTGCGTGTTGTTGCAGATGAGCTCAAAGTCTCGCTCTGGTGGCCGGAAGCAACCCACCCCTATGCCGAATGGATACTGGAAACTCAGGTTGCCACAGCTCTCCTGGCAGCCGGCTTGGCTTCTTTGCACACTGGATGCTAGTGCCGTTGCAGTCCGTAGCAACGACAGCGCAAGCATGCAACGGAGTGCGTCGAGGAGCCTCATCTTCATAACAATATTCCAGGGAAAATGGTGTAGCCAGGCAGCGATGGATGTCTCGCCTTCCAGCGTTGGCTGTCCTGCATATATCTGTCAATTTTCACTCTGCTCCGGAGAAAAAGAAAGAACCAGATTATTACACGCCACCACAAATGCAGACTAGAGAGTGGTACACGCTCAGCTGGGGCGATAATTCCTTCTCTTTTTTATTGTCTTCTTTTTGTTGTTGAGGGCAGTGATTAGGAATCAGATTGGGCAGTACGTACCCCCTGCCACGGGTTAGAATGTTCCGTTCTGATGTGTGTAACACGGCCAAAAGCGGCTGAATTTTGTGTTTTGACCCATTTCGTATACTATTTTGCGATCTGACTCCTATAGAGGAAAGTTTTGGGATCTGACACTTTTCCTACCACTAGACGCCTTGGTGGTAGGCTATTGGTGGTAGGGTACAATAGCCTACCACCAAGGGGCTTGGTGGTAAGGTTCCTGCCTACCGCCAAGCCCCTTGGCGATAGGCTGTGCAACCCTACCGCTAAGGTGCCTGGCAGTAGGCCCTCGCACGCACAGTGTTGGAGACTTGAAACTTTTTTACGGTAGGGCGTCCAACCCTACCGTCAAGGTGCCTGGCGGTAAAAAAAGGTACAAATCCCGAAATTTTTCTCAACGAGGGTCAGATCCCGAAATAGTATATGAAAAGGGTCAAAACACGAAATTTAGCCTCCAGAAGCAGTCTGTGTATTCCCTGCCAGTGAATGGCTAGTAATGCTAGTACCATTCAAAACTCCCCTCTCCCCTTGACTGACTTGGTGGAGTCTTTGTTTCCATGTGGAGATCAGGATAGAAGGGGTAGCTTTCTAAATTAGCGAATAATTGACTTTTTTTGTATTGGAAGTTTGGAACACATGCATTATTTTCATTACCCTGGCAGCACGGTATCCTCGATCGCTTACTACCGAAACTCTTACATCATCAGTTAACATCTCCCAGCTGCCAAATGGCTCCGGAACAAAACAAAAGCCTCCGACGACGGGGAGCAGATCGACCACAGCCAACCCAACGGCATGGATGCAACCAGCACTGCCATAGTAGCAGGCATACCGCCAGGATCTTATCCTTTCCTCTTGGAGCGATCGAGCTGCACGTCCATTCCCTACGCCTTTCGCATTAGTGCCAAAGACAGACAGATCAATGCGGCATGGTTCCAGCTGTTCACAATCAACTTTAATATTTGTCGGTTAGAGAAGTGCACGGACATCGGTTAGATGGTTGTTCGGGTGAGTGTTTGTTGCCACCAAGCAGCCTCGAGAGCCTCACTCTGCTTGGTACTCTAGTCAATGCATGCAACAAAATGGATCCATGAGCTTCAGAATCTCTCCAAGTTAGTGCTATCGTGGAGTGATTTTCTCTAAAAGATCAGGCTGGCCAACGCCCCACCTCCCTCCCGGGTTCTGTTGATCACAACGAAATCAAAGTAACAATATTCAGATCATGCACCCAAAACTGGTTCCAGAAAAATTAAAAGGTTAGCATTCTAAAAAAAAAACAGGATAGTAGCATAAACGACCAAAACTAAAAATGCAAGGTAGTAGGACTATGTCACACCCCGAATGCAGCGTCATTGGGAGAAGCGTCGAGCTCATGCCCGGCCAAACGTGCAGAAGCAGAACAGCATAAGCTGAAGCAAACAGTCGAAACTAAACCAGCGCAACTGCACGACAATATTCAGACTGGAGGGTACTACTGTCAAAACTGAACCAAAGCAAGTGCAGAGTAACATTTAGACTAAACCTACCGTTGGTGACCTGGCTGGTGCTACCCGTAAGTAAGCTCGACCCCAGGGCTCCGCTCGGTCCGCGAAGTACTCCAAAGACGAATGGGTCCTACGTTAGCAGCGGGGTGCGTTTGTAAGTGTCTTGGTTGAGTGTAGTATTAGTAGCGGCTAGTGGATCACTTTTCTTGCGGACGGAGAACCCTAATAAGGATGGCTCTCTTCTCCTTCCATCCCTCTTCTCTCTGTGATTGGATCGTTGAGAATCAAACCACTTGAGTGAGAGAGAAACGAAAGATCATGTTGCTGTTGCTAGGAGGACCGTAACCGACTTGAGAACAACGCTCCATGTAGGGAGACAAAATAGTAGTTCAATTAGTTGTTCTCCCAACTGAATTTAAGTTCACAACTTTTTTCGCTGGTGGTAACTCCCAGATTTATGAATTTGTGAGTTCACATTTCCCTTTTGTTTATGAAAGCACAAACTGGGCTATCCATGTCACTGGGCAATACAGCAAAGGTATCAGTTAAATACGGAGCCCTTCCACCATGCATGCATACATCGCAGCTACTCCCTCCGTTTCTAAATATAAGTCTTTTTAGAGATTGCACTACAAACTACATACGAATGTACATAGACATAATTTAGAGCATAGATTCACTCATTTTGCTCCGTATATAGTCCATAGTGAAATCTCTAAAAAGACTTAAGGTGCCATCTCCCCTAAAGAAGTAGAATAGGATGCTAGATGTTACTCTACTTACTGAAGCTAAAAAAATTGAAGAACTTTGTCTGTCCATCCTACTCCTGGCTTGGTCATCTTCTCTTTGCATGTCAGTTAAGCCTGGTAGGAATCTGTTTGAAGGAGCCTACCCAACTCGACAAGCTTGGCTTAGTAGTACAGTAGTATTCTAAAAGAAAGAGTCTCATAAGTACCAACCCACCACCCTCTTTCCAAATTAATCGCGGCGCCGCACTCTCATTTCTCTGGCTGCTGTGAAATCAACAGAATACAGAGTTTGACCAAACATAATAATCCAGAGTTATCTTATCAATTTGACACTTCTGTAGCTGCTAACAAAAGACTTGAACATTCAAGCAGAGCAAGTAGCAGAGATATCATCCTTGCAAACTTGGTCTCTTTTTCCTTAAGAAATGTACTCCCTCCGTTGGAGAAGTGCATAAAAATGGATGTATCTAGAACTAAAATACGTATAGATACGTCCATTCCTCCGACAAGTATTTTCGGACGGAGGGAGTAGTGTGTATCATCCTCACAACTAAACAGAATTGTAAGGCCGGGTAATACAAATTATATAGCAGTTACAGAACTTATGCTTGGATGTTTGAAGTCGGGTCTGTATCAGGAGGAACTTATGACTGAATCTTTCAAAGTCATGGCAATTTGTAAACTTATGACTGAATTTTTGTACCGCATCCTCTGTTATGGAGGAAGTGGATGGACTATTCATGAATTACAGGCAAAGTATTATCAGTAGCACATCCTTGTGAAAAAACTAGGGGTCACCCGAATCGAACACAGATCCTCACATTCTTCGTACGGGCTGCCTACCACACGACCTAGCGGCTGCTTTTGATTTCCTACAGCGCCTATTCTATAAGAACAAATAAAACGTATATATATCAAACATTTCTGATAAAAACGAAACTTTTCTTGAAAAAAAGTGAACAACTTGGAAATGTCGAATATTTCTTGGAAAGCAAATAATTTAGAAAAATCCAAACTTTTTTGAAAAATTGAACAATTTTTGCAAATTTTGTAGAATTTTCGGGATTGCTTAAATTCCTTTAAAAATTGTGGACTGTTTATAAAATACAAATAAATTAAAAATTCAAAATTATAAAAACATGGCAAGGTTTCAAAAACAAGAATTTTAAAAAGAACACAAACATTTTATAAAACTTCGACCAAATTTAGAAAAAGCAAACATTTTCTGGATGTGTGTACTTTTTTGGATGCGGGAACTTTTTCCAAATACTGATTTTTTAATTTGTGAAATATTTTGACAATAGGACAATTTTTTAAACTTCTGATCTTTTTAAATCACGAAATTTTAAATATTCCTGAACTTTTTTTAAACGATCAAAATATAAAAATACGAGCATTTTTTGAAATTTGAACAGAATTTTAATAACATGGATAATTTTTGCAAACGTGAACAAATTGTAAAAATGCAAACTGATTTAGAAATTCCCAACAGGCGCCAGACGGGAGCTATACTATCGCCTAGTTGGTCCGAGGCCTAAACGTTTTTTTCCTCCGATTTTTTATTCTTCTTTTTTTCTGTTAATTCCTTTGTCTCCCTTTTTGAAATACATAAAAAATTGAGATATTTTTTGAAATACCAAAATAACAGTTTTAAGCAAATGTTTTAAATTGTGGTTCTAAATTCTTTTTTCATAAATAAATTTTCCCATGAGCTTATATAAGCAATTCAAGGCACCATGCCAAGTTGTTTGAGTTTTCGACAACTTCTACATTTTCTAGAGTTTTCTACGCGAATAATGGTCGATAAATGGCTGGACATGACGCAACTTGCATATTGTGTTGGAAATCGTTCAAACCTGGCATGCATGCCTATCATGGGCATGCCCACCTGCTAGCAAAAGTTGAGATCATTTCATGCATGTACAAAAATAGACCATGTTCAACGAAGGTGTTTGCATATGCTAGAAGAGTCTGTTTGAGAGCGGTTTTTTTCCTGCGTCCATCAAATGATCCCAAATTTTCCTTGAGCTTATATGACAAATTCAAGGTACCATGCCAAGTTGTTTGATTTTTCGATAATTCTTGCATTTTCTGAAGTTTTCTTGGTGAAAAATGTGAGATAAATGGCCAAACGTGACACAACTTGCATACAGTGTCGAAAGTAGTTCAAATCTGGCATGAATATCTATCATAGGAACGCCCACCTACCGGCAAAACTTGGGGTCATTTTAAGAATGTCCAAAACTAGACCATGTTCAGCGGAGGGTGTACGGGAAGCGAGACTGCTTTGTCTGTGCACGTTATTTCTCGACATCATTGAAATGGCTCCAAAAAAAAAATTCATGTCCTTGTATGACCAATCTGAGGCACCATGCTTTGGTTTTCAACATCTTTTGTATTTTTTGGTGTCTTCTCGGTGCAAAATGGCCGATAAATGGCCAGATGTGACGCATCTTGCATACTGTGTCGGAAATCCTTCAATCCTGGCAGGGATGCATACCATGGGCATGCCCATATTTTGGAAAAACCAACTGCTCAAAACAAATTAAGAAAAGACCATCCTACCCTTTCTTATGAAGGGGTATGGATAAATCTCCTCTGTTGATGTCTTTAGGGGGTTGTACCGAAGCGGAAGTGATGTATTTTTGTCTGTTCTTGACACCGAGTTTAATTTCACAAGTCGATCCTTCTCTGGTGGTAACTCCCAGCTGGTTTACAAATCTGTGACTTTGCATTTCTCTTTTCCTTAGATCGAATATGCATTTCCTCTTTCTGGAACTCACTGAATTTAGCAGGTCATCGAAAATGCGGTTGCCATTTGTCAGGTTCAGTTAGTATTATCCATTGCTTTCAGTTGCAATATCATCGGATATAATACACATTGCTGCTGGAATTGTATGTTGACTGGAAATGCAGTTGTCAAATTCAGCTGGTATCATCGAAGATTCAACTGGAAAGGGATGCTGGGCTGGCTGTTGCTCTGCTAACTGAAGCTAAAAGAAGGACGGCAGCAACAAACAATGACAGAGTCCATTTGTTTATCCAGAGACGAGACAGAGCGCTGAAGAAGCTCGCCTCCTCCGGCATCTTGACTGCACGGCAAAAGTTTCTTTTAACAAGATTTGAACCAGATGGTAAGATTCGCCATGCTTGCTTGGGTCTGCGAAGAACACAATGATGACCTGGCTGCATGGTCTAGTCTAGCTATCTGTTGTTTCAAGTCTCAAGGAAACATGTTAGTGTGGTTCTGAAACAACTACTACCTCTTTTTGAGCTGCTTTTTTGAAAAAAAAATATCTGAAAAAAATCCCTTTTTGAGCTCCTGAAACAACAATTCAACAACAACTACAACTGCTACTAAGAAAACAGAGTTTGTTTTGTTCGAAACAGAAAACAGAGCAAAGGATAACAGCTCAGAGAATGCCACGGCCCAACTCGGCCGCTTGAATCTCGCCTGCAGTTGTACGCTTCAATCTCGCCTGCAGGAACCCACCTGTACCAGTTTAGGCCCACTGGAAGTGTGGGATTTGATCAAGACATCGGTGTAGTGCAAGAACATATCATTTTTCTTCTTCTTTCGAACATTAACGCAGGAACATACAATGTGCCCTCAGAATTTCTGTGCAGCATGGTGCAGGTTCTCAAAATTTTGAAATTAACTGGGAGCAGATATGCATGTAGCATGTTGCAAAATTTGAATTACAAGTTCAACTCACTTACTCACAGCTCGAGAAACCAATATAGCAAATTCAGCTGTGACAATGTCAGCCTGCGCAATTCATGGTCCAATCAAAAATGCGTAATATTCGCAACATGATTTGTACTTGCTGTTTTGTCGAGTTGTGACTCAAGTCTATAACTAAAATTTCACACCGCGAAAGATGTACATTATGGCAGTGTACTAACTTGTTTTCATAAAGAAAAATCTGAACATTTTATCATGAACTTTTACCGTGTATCAGTTACACAAGAACTCCGGATGCACATTGTGCATCTTTGGTGTACTCCATGCTTAAGATTCTGCTTTCTTGGTCGTTTCCTCACTGTGCTGGTTAGTGCGATGTGCCACTTGTAGATAACTGTGCTTCACTCCTTTTGCTGTGCAGTGCTTTGCAATTATGTTCTGGCTAAACAATTGTGCATGCATTTGCTTTCTTTGAAAACGTAACCAACAGAGGTCCATATAGGGCAGTTTGTTCATTTTTATTAGCCCTACTTGTCGTCACTTTCATCGTTTTCGTAAATCGGTTTGGAGATAAATGTTTTCAATGAAGCATTCACGAGATGTGCCTTGAAAACTGTAGTTAAAAACTGTGAGCTTTTGGCTCTGTCATGGGGCCTCCATGTGCTGCTTTGCTCCTTTTCTACGAGCAAGATGCAAATTTAAAAAGGTACACTTGCCGTCCATCTAGAAAAAGCCAGAGGGACAAACACACGGGTAGTGGGTGTGCGTCGGTTGCAGCGCGCAGGATTAGATTGGTCAAGAGCGTCGATCCAAGCTCGGTTGATGCAAAGAGATGCTAGATCGGGGCATTCTATTGGCCATTTGGCTCAACCTCGAATGATGCAAAAATATGCTCACTGCCTGGCTGGTGAGAAAGGCCATGCCCTCCCCCGTCGTTTCACACTTGAAAGCGAATGCATCAATACTTCTCTAGTAGTTTCTTGATTTGTGCCCCAAAAAAGGTAATTTTCTGATGGTTTTGTTGGTAAGATCTACCACGCGAGTTATGTGATGATGTGGCAGAAAATAGTAAATACATAGAGAGCATAATGCTATTTTGTCGAATAGAGGAATAATGTTGCACTCACATAAACCGAAAGTGACCTTCTGATCACGAGCTCATATGCACCCTCAATGAACAGTAAATTTGAAACAAATAGTAGAAAAAAAATCTGATTTTTTTTGTCAAAAAACTTTGACGAATGTTCTACATGTGTGAAAAGTTTCATGGAGAAAAAATGTTCCAAAATGCTTCCATGAAAAAAAATCAATGCTCCAAAAGGCTTAAAAAAACAGAACTTTTGGAACATCAATTTTGTTTTTTTACGGAAGCATTTGGGAATGTTGTTTCTTCATAAAACATTGCATGCATATTGAGAATTCATCAATATTTGTTCCCAAACAAATTCAAATTGTTTTGACCTTTTGACTATTTTTTTAATTTTACTGTTCATGAGAGAGCATATGAGCTCGTGAGCAGAAACTTCATGCCCACATAAACCTACAACTCTTCCACACGCTACAAGATGCAAAGAGAAAGCATTCCATCACTTCCTATAGACGACCCAGGTGCGCGCTATTAGAGTAGTTATATGATAGGTTGTTAGCTGATGACATGGATAATTTTGAAATTAAGGGAAGTGAAGAGAAAAATATATAGTGTGAATTTAAGCTAAATGAAGAAAATAATTTTTGGGTGGCAAAGGAGTGAGGTGAAATGGGCTCTAGGATGAACAACAAATACATAAAAAAAATGTAATAATGCAACAATGGAAAAGATATAAAATGTGCCATGCTTTCTAGTTGCTTGTATATTTTGATTTACAACACATTTGTGCTCTGAGAGACAAAGCATGCTCGGAAAACTAATCTAGGCTCTAATTTAGTTTTTCCATCCTTTTGCCATGAAGTTTTTTTTCAACCAAACAAAATGCCCAGCCTTTAAAAAACAAGATTTTTAATAACTTTTTTGGATTTTTACCACAATTTCCAAATTAATTTTTGCACAAAGGGGTAGGGATACTTGCTGCCCATAGGGAAAGCCGGTGAGATAAAAACAAGTAGGTCAAGAGTGGGTGCACATCGGTCGAAGCACACACACTTAGAATACTATGGCTCAATCAGTTAGAAAAGATACTTTGGGGCCTATTGCTAGCGGGGGACAAGTGTCACGCTTAACGAGATTAATAAACATGTCATCACATGATGAGAACTTCTTTATTTTTGGCATGCACATGGATCCTCCAATAGTGGCTAGAAGACGACTATTTTCTGCTATGTTGTTCATAATAATAACTATTTTTGCCCCTGCAAACTAGTAAATATTTTTGTAGATGTTAATAATATTATTACATGCTATTCAAAGATCCTTTTTGTATATGGTTTGCTCAGACACATTTGCACAACTAGTTTAAAATAACATATACTAGTGAGATTAATACACACTTGTTTGAAGTAGGCGAGGAGAAGATTGAATATAGGGGCTGAAGCATATTTTCATGGTTGCGTGTCAAATACTGATTTCTAGATTCCCTAAAAGCTATTGTTTCTAACAAAGTATGCTATTGCGTTCAAGACACAACTTCAACCATCAACTTTTATTGTAAAAGGCATGTTCATAAAACCCACCGAATGGGTAGTTTTTGTGTAGTCCAATTTTTTAAAAGCTAACAATAGAGAGTTAATAACAATAATAATAATAATAATAATAATAATAATAATAATAATAATAATAATAATAATAATAATAATAATAATAATAATAATAATAAACAGTACATAGTTAAAGTGTTGGAACTTTCATTTTATACATAACTATAATGAAAACTCTTGATAATCATGTGGATTACGAGTGAGGTGATTTGGTGCTCGGGTTCCAGTGAGCCCGTAATTAAAACAAATAGAAAAAAAGGTCTATTTGGTTCACATTACCCCCTGATTTTTTTTCTATTCTCTTAGCCCCCTCAACTATCCCATACCAGTCAAATAACGCCCCTGGCAGGTTTTCTCGGGCGGTTTGCTGATATGGAAGAGGTGAAAGCGGTATTTGACCAATGGGGCCCAATAGCCAGCACAACCTAGAGCCCCTCTCGTCTTCTACCTTGGTGCTCAAATGAAAGTTTTCTACATTTAAACAAACTGAAAAAATTCTGCATACACACACATATATACTACATACATGTTTTTAGAGGATCATATACTAGGTACATGTAAGTAAGCTTTTATAATGAAAATGGTCTGATTTCCTTTTGTTGTTGGGCTGGAGTTTTTTGTGTAGCTTACAAATCACAATATATTCAAACGAAATTTTACAGATCCATAGTGAACATGTATAAGTTTTCACATAATTTTTAAATTTTCTTGAAACTTGAAAAAAATATTTTTTTAGTTCTTTCAAATAACAGGCTCTAGTCTTCCAAAATTCCGCGGTCCACAAATATGCGATTATATGGTTAAATTTCTTGCACGCGTAGTGTGCTTTGCAAATTCCGTGATCCTGATAATCCCCAAGTAGTTGATATTTCTTGGGTTTGTTTTTATATTGAATTTATGATTCCAATGAGTCTCTTTGCACATATTTGTTTTCAAGGATTTAGCTGTATTAGAAATTCTGAAGTATATAATCAAGGTAGTAGGTGCAGCGATATTAATCGCCAGGAAAGTGGCTTTGGATTAATTCATGAACTCGATTCTTTTGTTAAATTCTGTTGAATCACATAACAAAGTTAGTTGTAGGCCACTGCTACAAATCAGCCGGATGATTTCTCTAACAGCTGTCCGATCTGCCTACTAGTGGCCGTTGGATTACAACAACCTAATGGCAGGAGTACATGCGCGACTGCTTGAACGCTACGCAGCTGCACCCCGGCAAAAGCTCAAGCGCAGCTTTCATGACGCACCGCCGTCGTCCGGCGAAGTTCCAACGCAGCATCGATGAAGTCCCGTGGAGCTCCAACGCAGCACCGGCGCGTCCAGCGAAGTTCCATTGCAGCACCGGCAGAGCTCCAACGCAGCACCGGCGTATCCGACAAAGCTCCATTGCAGCTCCGGTGAGTCATCACTGCAGTGCCGACTATGCTTCCAGTGGTCCGGTGAAGTTCCATTGTAGCACCGATGAAGCTCCAACGTAGCATCGGCGCGTCCGGCGAGGCTTCATTGCAGCGCCGGCTATGCTTCCGACGGTCCGGCGTTGCTCCATTGCAACACCGATGGTGCTCCCAACATCTTCAAGGCAGCATCGCCGGAGTTGCAGCGTCCCCGTCGGGCACTCTCCGCTGTCATCGTTGCAGCGCCGCGCGCTCCATTGCATCTCCGGGCGGTGTTCGCCGGATTGAGCCTGCCTTGTAGCACGGGTTAGCCCCCCTCCCCGTTGCAGCGACCGGCGAGCAGCTGCCCTTCTGCAATCCGGCGTCCTCAACCGCCGTGGGCGGGTGAGGGAGTCCCAGATTAGGGGGTGTCCGGATAGCCGAACTATCACCGTTGGTTGGACTCCTGGACTATGAAGATACAAGATTGAAGACTTCGTCCCGTGTCCGGATGGGACTTTCCTTTGCGTGGAAGGCAAGCTTGGCGATATGGATATGTAGATCTCCTACCATTGTAACCGACTCTGTGTAACCTTAACCTATCCGGTGTCTATATAAACCGGAGGGTTTTAGTCCGTAGGACGAACAACAATCATACCATAGGCTAGCTTCTAGGGTTTAGCCTCCTTGATCTCGTGGTAGATCTACTCTTGTACTACCCATATCATCAATATTAATCAAGCAGGAGTAGGGTATTACCTCCATCGAGAGGGCCCGGACCTGGGTAAAAACATCGTGTCCCTTGTCTCCTGTTGCCATCCGCCTAGACGCACAGTTCGGGACCCCTACCGAGATCCGCCGGTTTTGACACCGACATTGGTGCTTTCATTTAGAGTTCCTCTGTGCCGTCGCCGTCAGGAAGGATGCCTCATCCCGTCTTTAAAGACGATATAATCGCCAAAGGAGCCTTGGCCACTGGTCAGACTCTTCGGCTAGGTGGTTTTCTTATGACCGCCAGTTCGGCCACCGCGCCGACGATGACTTCTCGAGTCATCGAAACCAATCTTCACGTTAATTCGGAACTTGCCGAACAGTTAGATCCGATCGAGCTCTCCTCCATAAATGAGCTCTTTGATCACATCGCCGCCCTGAGAGTCGCCACAGACTACGACCGGATTGGGCCTAAAACCGATCTGAGAGAGATCAACTCTCCCCAGGCTACCCATCACGTTGCTGTGAAAGAGGAGCAATGCGGCGATTCTTCTTCTATCTTAACGACTAGCTACGTCCGGATTCCCGATCCCTCCATGCCGGATTCCCGCAGAGGGACGGATGTCGATCAAGTACTGAACTTAAAGTCAGGCGGCGGGTTGGATTCATTGGATAGCATTCAAAAATCCAAACTTCCGAGTTCGGAAACTTCTCGGCCCCTGAGTCTTAAATTGGACGGGGTTCCAGATCTAGTTCCACCCGCCCACCCAAATATTAGCGATCTATCTCGAATTCGGCAAGAGCCCGCTGAAACAGTACATCATTACTGGGCCAGATTCCTCCTGGTTATGAACAAGATAAATGACTGCCGAGAGGAGGACGCAATCCCACTTTTCTGCAATAATTGCACGGACAAGGGAATCCTAAACGCCATAAGTCGTCACGAAATTACACGCTTTGTTGACTTGGTGACCATAGTACAAAAGTACTGTGCGATGGAGAGTGCTTGGAAAACCGAAAGTAAATTTTGGGATAATCCGTCCCCGAATACATCCCTAATCCGAAATAAAAGGGTGCATCATCACCAAGCACCTGGGTTATACATCAAAAAACAAAAACCCCCTAAAGGGTACGGAACCGTACTGGAGGGTTGGCTAAACGGACCCTGCAAAATTCATAGCACATAGGGCGCCACTCCAACTCATAGCCTTCGAGCATGTTGGATACTACGGCAGGTGGCCAAAAGTGGCGAAGAGCTTCTAGCTTCAGAATCCCAGCCCAGCAGCACCAGTACGGTGTTAACAGTCTTCAAGACTTTCGCATCAAATAACATGCGAAAACGAACACTCCGTAACCTTGCCGAAGTCTACCAAGTAGCAACAATAAATCCATGGAGGACACGGCTATTACTTTTAATGCCGTGATTTAACCTAAATTCCGAACAGCCCGAGCACCAGCCGCATTGGTCCTCAGTCCGACAGTGGACGGCTTTCGCCTTACTAAGGTACTCATGGATTGCGGCAGCGGACTAAACCTCACCTATGAGGAAACCCTCCGAAAAATGGAAATAGACTGGAACCGCATTGAGCGAAGCAGCACAACCTTTAGAGGAATAATCCCTAGCTGGGAAGCATGCTGCACAGAAAAATCACACTAGACATTGTTCGGCTCGCCGGACAATTACAGGTCCGAGGAGGTCACATTTCAAGTGGCCCCGTTCAGCAGTGGATATCACGCTTTATTAGGGCGAGAGGCATTCACAATTTTTCAAGCTATACCCCACTATGGGTACATGAAGCTTAAAATGCCCGGACCTAACGGAATCATCACTCTCGCTAGTGATCCGAACATAGCACTCCGCACCGAAAACAAGACAGCCACACTAGCCCTCGAGGCACTATCCGAAGCCCTAGCGGCCGAGGAACTCATTGCGATGCGCTCCACGGTGAACAGGGATGATGTGATACTTGATAAAAGATCCAAGTCCACCTCTTTTAAACCAGCGGATGAAATAGTCAAATTCCAAGTCCACCCAACGGACCCTGCAAAGACGGCCTCCATTGGGGCACAATTAAACCCTGATGTAGACGCCGCACTACGAGAATTTCTACGAGAAAACTGGGACATCTTTGCCTGGCACCCTTCAGGCATGCCAGGAATCCACGTCGGCTCGCCGAGCACAGCCTAAATATCCTAAAAGGATTCAAGCCAGTCAAACAGGCTCTTCGGCGCTTTTCCGAACCCAAGAGACAGGCCATGGGAGAGGAGCTAGCCAAACTTTTGGAAGCCGGATTCATCAGAGATATAAACCATCCGGACTGGCTAGCAAACCTGGTGATGGTACCAAAGAAGGATAAATCCTGGCGCCTATGTGTTGATTTTAAAGACCTTAATAAGGCTTGCCCAAAGGATCCCTTCCTCCTCCCTCGAATTGATCATATTATCGACGCTATAGCAGGACACGACTCATTGTGCTTCCTCGACGCGTACTCCGGCTACCACCAAATCAAGATGGCGGAGCCAGACCAAGCTGTAACAGCATTCATCACTCCATACGGCCCATTCTGCTTCAACACAATGCCCTTCGGGCTAAAAAACGCCAGCGCAACATATCAGCGCATGATTCAGACATGTCTGGCAAACCAGATCGGCAAAACAGTGGAAGCATATGTAGACGACGTGGTCGTCAAATCCAAGCATGTCGAAACTCTAGTAGACGACTTGAGGCTCACATTCGACAATCTCCGAAAATATGACATTAAGCTCAATCCGGAAAAATGCGTCTTCGGCGTTCCAGCCGGAAAGCTCCTGGGCTTCATTGTGTCCGGTAGAGGAATTGAAGCAAAACCAACCAAGATCCGAGCTCTGTCACAACTGGATATTCCAAAAGACCTCAAACAAATACAAAAATTGACTGTATGCGTAGCGGCTCTAAGCCGCTTTATTTCCCGTTTTGGAGAAAAGGCGTTACCCCGTTACCGCCTCCTCCGGCGCACCGAACACTTCGAGTGGACGGATGCCGCCACGGCCGGACTCGAAGAAATAAAAGCCATATTGGCAACAAATCCGGTCCTGGCCGCGCCCAACATGGGCGAACCAATGCTATTATATATCGCCGCAACACATCAAGTTGTCAGCGCGGTGCTCGTCGTCGAACGAGAAACGGAAGACACCGGTTCCCTCTTCAAAGACCGGTTTATTACGTGTCCACTGTCCTCACTCCATGCAAGTCCCGGTACCCACATTATCAAAAGATAGCATACGCGGTGTTCATGGCATCCCGGAAGCTGCGACACTACTTTCAAGAGTGTTCTATAATGGTAGCCTCTGAATTACCTCTTAACGACATTATAAACAACCGCGACGCGACGGGCCGGATTGCTAAATGGGCCATAGAGCTCCTTCCATTCGACATAACCTATAAGCCACGGCGAACTATCAAGTCGCAGGTTTTGGCCGACTTCGTGGCCGAATGGACCGAAGCCGAACTCCCTAAAGAGTACGGCGCATACTCCAATTGGATCATGCACTTTGACGGCTCCAAAATGTTGGCCGGCCTGGGGGCTGGCGTCGTCCTGACGTCCCCAACCGGGGACACAGTCCAATACGTCCTTCAGATAATGTATACGGACTCCAACAACGCAGCCGAATACGAGGCCCTTCTGCACGGCCTCCGGATGGCAGTCTCCATGGGCATTAAACGCCTAGAGGTGCGCGGGGATTCGAACCTCGCGATATCTAAAATAAATGGAGACTTTGATGCCAAAGATCCGAAAATGGCAGCATACCGCAACGCGGTCCTAAAAATGTCAGCACGGTTCGAAGGGCTCGAATTTCATCCTATAGTCCGGGATAACAACCAGGCGGCAGACATATTGGCACGCATCGGTGCAAAACGCGATGCCGTCCCGCCCAACATCTTTCTGGAACGGCTGTTCAAGCCATCCGTACTATGGGAAGGGGAGTCCGGAAATAACAATCCGGACCCAACCGCACTGCCTGACGCCGAACACTTTGGCAAAATCGGAGGCTCTGCCACCGAGATAACACCCTCCGCCCATGAATTAATGGCGGTTATCGTCCCGTGGACGGAACCATTCCTGGCCTACCTAACTAGGCAGGAACTCCCCGAAGACCAAAATGAGGCTCGCTGCATAGTACGGCGATCTAAAGCCTATAAAGTCCATGAGGGAGAGCTTTATAAGAAAAGCACTACAGAGTCCTTCAAAGGTGTATCTCAAGAGGAAGGGCGAAACCTCTGGCTGAAATTCATGCCGGACTGGTGGGCACCACGCCGCAGCCCGGCCCTTGTAGGCAAGGCCTTCCGACAGGATTTTATTGGCCGACGTCCCGGCAGATGCGCAGGATTTAGTCCAACGATGCGTCGGTTGCCAGCTTTTGCTAACCAAAGCCACATGCCACCCACCGCCTCAAAACTATACCCATCACCTGGCCGTTCATGTGGGGGCTTGACATGGTTGGACCCCTTAAGGGAGGAACCCACAAGCAAAAATACCTATTGGTCATGGTGGATAAATTCACCAAATGGATAGAGGCCAAGCCTGTTAAAACGGCCGAATCCGGACCGGTGATAGACTTCATATCAGGGGTAGTGCACCGTTACGGTGTCCCCCACAGTATCATCACTGATAACGGCACCAACTTCACGGCCGATGAGGTCAAATTATGGTGCAAAACATGGGCATCAAGCTCGACACGCCTCAGTCTATCACCCTCAAACCAAAGGTCAAGTCGAGCGAGCAAACGGTCTAATCATGAGCGGCACTAAACCCGGACTAGTGCGGTCCTCAAGGAATCTAACACGACCTGGGTTGAGGAGCTCGACCAGACTGGGGCTGCGGACCACGCCAAATCATACTACCGGATTCACACCATTTTTATGGTGTACGGCGCAGAGGCAGTCTTGCCCTGCGACATAATACATGACTCACCTCGCGTGCGCATGTATGAAGAAAGAGAAGCCGAGCTCGATCGGCAGGACAGTTTGGACGCATTGGAGGAGGAGCGCGACGTGGCAAAAGCTCGTTCCGCATTCTATCAACAGCAGGCTCGAAGATATCAAAGCAGGGAAGTACGGGCCAAAGCTTATAACGTTGGCGAACTAGTTCTACGCCTGCCGGACAAGAAAAAGGACAAACTCAAGCCCAAATGGGAAGGTCCCTTCATCATCGACCAGGTCCTGACCGGCGGAGCATACCGTCTACGAAACGCATCGGATAACCGACTCGAGCCGAACCCATGGAACGCAGCCCGTCTACGAAGATTCTACGCCTAAGCGCCGGACTCCAAGTTCGTCTCCTTCCTCCGTCCACATTTTCTATTTTTGCTGTCTTTTATCTCTCTCCCTCCTCCTCCTTCTTCCTGAAGCCTTTAGAGGCTCGTTTGCGCTTTGTTCGCACATATTTGACGCGCTGTACGTGCTCATTATACCATGCAATTTAGAAGAGGCACGAATGCAAGATTTAAATTCAAACTTATTTGAATTTAATTCAAATGGTTTGAACTAGAACAGGGTTTTAGAAGTGTCCAAAAATGTTCGGATTTTTGGTGGAGCTCCGAAAAATGGCAAAAGAATTATTGGCAAGGTTAGAGAGCCAAAACTTGAAGAAGAAAAGGTCAAGGGATTTAATATGCAAGTGTGTTATGATCAATTCCAAATAAATGGAATAATTTTATATAGCTCCATAATATTGGGAGGATATGTTATAAAGAGAAGTCACCCTTCCCTCGATTTAAATGGACCGAAGATCCATGCAATTTATTTAGAAGAGTTTTAAAAAGGGTTGCATGATGACATGATGCAATGCAAATGATGCAAAGAGATGAGATGCATGACATGAACAAAATGCAAAACAAAGGACAAAAAACCAAACCACGAAAGAAATATCATATCGCATCTCCGGAAAAGGCAAGAGTTGGAGTTACGAATATGGAAAGTTGCATCCGGGGCGTTACAGTAGAACTCGATGAAGTACTACCTCTTGAACCGGAAAGTAGTACAGCTCAGGAAAATGTTCATGTGGTACCTACACATACTGGAGAGGAAATTAATGATGATGATCAAGGTACTTCGGATCAAGTTGCTACTGAACTTCGTAGGTCCACTAGGACACGTTCCACACCAGAGTGGTACGTCAACCCTGTCCTGGAAATCATGTTGTTAGACAACGGTGAACCTTTGAACTATGAAGAAGCGATGGCGGGCCCAGATTCCAACAAATGGCTTGAAGCCATGCAATCCGAGATAGGATCCATGTATGAAAACAAAGTATGGACTTTGACAGACTTGCCCGATGATCGGCGAGCGATAGAAAAAAAATGGATCTTTAAGAAGAAGACGGACGCGGATGGTAATGTCACCATCTATAGAGCTCGACTTGTCGCTAAGGGTTATCGGTAAGTTCAAGGGATTGACTACGATGGGACTTTCTCTCCCGTAGCGAAGCTTAAGTCTGTCTGAATCATGTTAGCAATTGCCGCATACTATGATTATGAGATATGGCAGATGGACGTCAAAACAGCGTTCCTTAACGGTTATCTTAAGGAAGAGCTGTATATGATGCAGCCGGAAGGTTTTGTCGATCCTAAGAATGCTAACAAAGTATGCAAGCTCCAGCGATCCATTTATGGGCTGGTGCAAGCATCTCGGAGTTGGAACATTCGCTTTGATGAGATGATCAAAGCGTTTGGGTATATGCAAACTTATGGAGAAGCCTGCGTTTACAAGAAAGTGAGTGGGAGCTCAGAGCATTTCTCATATTATATGTAGATGACATACTTTTGATGGGAAATGATATAGAACTCTTGGACAGCGTTAAGGCCTACTTGAATAAAAGTTTTTCAATGAAGGACCTTGAGAAGCTGCTTATATATTAGGCATCAAGATCTATAGAGATAGATCGAGACGCCTCATAGGTCTTTCACAAAGCACATACCTTGATAAGATTTTGAAGAAGTTCAAAATGGATCAGTCCAAGAAAGGGTTCTTGCCTGTATTGCAAGGTGTGAGATTGAGCTCAGCTCAATGCCCGACCACGGCAAAAGATAAAGAAGAGATGAGCGCCATCCCTATGCCTCAGCCATAGGATCTATTATGTATGCCATGCTGTGTACTGACCTGATGTAAACCTTGCCGTAAGTTTGGTAGGAAGGTACTAAAGTAATCCCGCAAGGAACACCTGGACAGCGGTCAAGAATATCCTGAAGTACCGAAAAGGACAAAGGACATGTTTCGTTTATGGAGGTGACGAAGAGCTCGTCAGAAGGGTTACGCCGACGCTTAGCTTCGACACAGATCTGGATGACTCTAAGTCACAAACCGGATACGTGTATATGTTGAATGGTGGAGCAAGAAGCTGGTGCAGCTGCAAGCAGAAGCGTCGTGGCGGGATCTACATGTGAAGCGGAGTACATGGCAGCCTCGGAGGCAGCGCATGAAGCAATTTGGGTGAAGGAATTCATCACCGACCTAGAGTCATACCCAATGCGTCGGGGCCGATCAAACTCTTCGTGACAACACTGGAGCTATTGCACTTGCCAAGGAGCCCAGGTTTCACAAGAAGACCAGGCACATCAAGCGCCGCTCAATTCCATCCGTGAAAATGTTCAAGATGGATACATAGAAATTTGCAAAGTGCATACGGATCTGAATGTCGCAGATCCGTTGACTAAACCTCTTCCGCGAGCAAAACATGATCAACACCAGAACTCTATGGGTGTTCGATTCATCACAATGTAACTAGATTATTGACTCTAGTGCAAGTGGGAGACTGTTGGAAATATGCCCTAGAGGCAATAATAAAAGGATTATTATTATATTTCCTTGTTCATGATAATTGTCTTTTATTCATGCTATAATTGTATTATCCGGAAATCGTAATACACGTGTGAATAAATAGACCACATTATGTCCCTAGTGAGCCTCTAGTTGTCTAGCTCGTTGATCAACAGATAGTCATGGTTTCCTGACTATGGACATTGGATGTCAATGATAACGGGATCACATCATTAGGAGAATGATGTGATGGACAAGACCCAATTCTAAGCATAGCACAAGATTGTGTAGTTCGTTTTGCTAGAGCTTTTCCAATGTCAAGTATCTCTTCCTTAGACCATGAGATCGTGTAACTCCCGGATACCGTAAGAGTGCTTTGGGTGTATCAAACATCACAACGTAACTGGGTGACTATAAAGGTGCACTACAGGTATCTCCGAAAGTATCTGTTGGGTTGACACGGATCGAGACTGGGATTTGTCACTCCATATGACGGAGAGGTATCACTGGGCCCACTCGGTAGTGCATCATCATAATGAGCTCAAAGTGACCAAGTGTTTGGTCACGGGATCATGCATTACGGTACGAGTAAAGTGACTTGCCGGTAACGAGATCGAACGAGGTATTGGGATACCGACGATCGAATCTCGGGCAAGTAACATACCGATTGACAAAGGGAATTGTATACGGGATTGTTTGAATCCTCGACATCGTGGTTCATCCGATGAGATCATCGAGGAGCATGTGGGAGCCAACATGGGTATCCAGATCCCGCTGTTGGTTATTGCGCGAGAACCGTCTCGGTCATGTCTACGTGTCTCCCGAACCCGTAGGGTCTACACACTTAAGGTTCGGTGACGCTAGGGTTGTATGAATATGAGTATGCAGTATACTGAATGTTGTTCGGAGTCCCGGATGAGATCCCGGACGTCACGAGGAGTTTCGGAATGGTCCGGAGGTAAAGAATTATATATAGGAAGTGGTATTTCGGCCATCGGGAAAGTTTCGGGGTCACCCGGTATTGTACCGGGACCACCGGAAGGGTCCCGGGGGTCCACCGGGTGGGGCCACCCATCCCGGAGGGCCCCATGGGCTGAAGTGGGGAGGGGAACCAGCCCATAGTGGGCTGGTGCGCCCCCCTTGGCCCACCCCCTGCGCCTAGGGTTGAAACCCTAGGGGGGGCGCCCCACTTGCCTTGGGGGGCACTCCACCCCCCTTGGCCGCCGTCCCCCTTGGGAGATGGGATCCCCAAGGGTCGGTGCCCCCCTGGGGGCCTATATAAAGGGAGGGGGAGGGGGAAGCCGCACCCTGAAACTCTGGCGCCTCCCTACCCCTGCTACACCTCTTCCTCCTCCGTCACGTGCTTGGCGAAGCCCTGCCGGAGTGCTGCTGCTCCACCACCACCACGCCGTTGTGCTGCCGCTGGAGCCATCATCATCAACCTCTCCTTTCCCCCTTGCTGGATCAAGAAGGAGGAGACGTCTCCCGTCCCGTACGTGTGTTGAACGCGGAGGTGCCGTCCGTTCGGCACTCGGTCATCGGTGATTTGGATCACGGCAAGTACGACTCCGTCATCCACATTCTAGTGAACGCTTCCGCACGCGATCTACAAGTGGTATGTAGATGCAATCTCTCTCCCATGACTCGTTGCTTAGATGAACTCATAGATGGATCTTGGTGAAACCGTAGGAAAAATTTTAATTTTCTGCAACGTTCTCCAACACCCATAACCCACAGTTCCACAGGATCGAAACCTGACTCTCCTGCACCCCCTGTTCCCAAGGTTGTTCCTCGCGTGTGGCCTCGTATGTAATTCACGAGCCATCATCCGAGGGATCATCAAATCTGTTGCCGGACGCAATACTTATTCCCGTTGCTCTGAATCCCTTTCGCACTCTGCTTCAGGCAATGAACGATTGCCTATCCGCTTGAAACTTCTTATTGCACCGTGTTACTTTGCTCTCGATGTGTGTCATTTGTTCAACTCGAGAGATACTCATATGTTCATTCTTGGGATACCCCCAGATGAATTTCCCTTATAACCTCCTATCGTTGTAGAGCTACTCCTTACCTATTCGTAAGTACGATGGATTTCCCGAAGAAAAGACGACAACTTCATCATGATGACCTGAAACAGCAGAATGAAGACATTAATGTAATGGATCAACCTCTTCGAGAAGGGCAGCCAAGACCGAGAAGACTCGTTAGGTTTTTTCGCTACCAGCACCTTTCCCACCTTACTCCACCGCTTAAATCTCGGGACGAGATTTCTTGTAGTGGAGGAGAATTGTGACGCCCGGATAATCATGCTACAGTAACCCCACGCTAATCATGCCACGTCACCTCGGTTACTGTTGCTAACCTCGTAATGATTCGAAACCGTTTTGAAATTTAAATTCTAAATATGTCAAACAACAAACGTTTTCAAAAGTTGAAACAAAATTGTTCGGTGGGTGCCGAATATTACAAGGGTAATTATATTAAAGAAAACATATTTTTAGAAAGTGTCTGAATATTTTAAAATGAATTAAAACAGAAAAGAGAAATAATAAAAGAAAATGCAAAACAGAAAAAAAGGAAGAACCCCCCTCACTGGGCGATTGGCCCACTGGCACCGCGCCCCCCCTTGGGCCTCAACCCATCTGGCCTACCCCGACGCCCCCGGACCGCCCACCCCACCCACCTCACCTACTAACCCACCCAGGAGACACCGAACCCTAACCCACTCTTCCCACTCCCCACGTCTCTCCTCTCCTCGTCCCGATCTGGATCGGGTACGAGCGCCCCTTCCCCCCCATCGACGAGCGCCCCTTCCCACCTCGCCAAGACGCCCAGGCGCGCCGCGCCGCCGCCCGCACTCTACTTCGCCCGCCGCCGTCGCCTCGTCTCCCTCCTGCGCTCCCCTCTTCACCGATCTGGATGCGCCACCGCCGAGTACTCGCGGAGGCCACGACGCCGCGACCACCCCGCCGCCTGCTTCACCTCTCCGCGGACCTCCTCGTCCTCCTCCCGAAGTCGCTCCCAGCACCGCTGCCAGATCCCTACGAACCCGATGTGGCGCGCGCCTTCCCATCTCTCTCTCGCGTGACCTCGCCACCCGCAGCCCGCCTCGCGCCACCACGTCGTCGGCCGTGTTGCGGCGCTTCGAACGCGCCAGGGCGCGCCCGCTGCGCTCGTCTCTCCCGCCACCGCGCACCGCCACGGACCCGCCTCGCACCCGTCACCGCTCCGTCCTCGACCTCCTCGCCGGATCGGCGCTCGACGCCGCCGCCGCCCGAAATCCTGCCGAGCCGCCCGCCTCCTCGTCGCGTCGGTGCCACCTCCCGTCTCCGCTCTCCTCCTCTTTCCTCTCGTCCGGCCGCCGTGATTCCTACACGCTGCACGCTCGCTCCTCGCCACGCTCGATCCGAGCTCGCGCCGACCACCGCATGCCTCGCGACGAACTCCGCCACGGCCGTCGCCCGTGCTCCGGGCTCGCTTGTCGGGCGCTGGCGCATGCACTCCGCACCCACGCGCCGCGCCCGGTGCCAGTAATCGCTAACGCCCCTGTGGCTTGGCCTTTGGGTCACTGTCCAGTGAGGCCCCCAGCGCCCCAGAATGTTTTAAAAAAAAGGAAATTAAAATAAATAATAATAATAATATATATTTAAATTAATTAATTAATAAAGAATTAATTAACTTAATTAATTTTGATTAGTTAGACTAATCAATTAGCTAAACTAATTAATCAATTATTTAGTTAATTAAGTAGCCAATGACAGTGGGGCCCACCCCCCTAATTAATCTTGATTAGGTTAATTAAAATGCTTAATTAAAATGTATCACTGACCAGTGGGACCCACTGGTCAGGTTGACCAGTCAACCCCTGTTGACTGCTGACGTCAGCATGACATCATGCTGATGTCATTAATCTAATTTTTGAATTAATTAAATAATTAATTAAATTCCAGAAATTAATAAAATCTTTAGAAAATCATATCTTTTAATCCGTAACTCGGATTAAATTATTTTCAACATGAAAGTTGCTCAGAACGACGAGACGATCCCGGATACGCAGCCCGTTCGTCCACCACACACCCCTAACATATCAAACTCGCAACTTTCCTCCGCTCCTCCGCCGAAAACGAAACACGGAATACTTTCCGGATGCTTTCCCCTTCACGGTATCACCTCATACCGCGTTAGGGCACCCTAGCACCGTTACTTGTCATGTCATGCATCGATATGCATCTGTTTGCATGGTATTCATTGTTTCTTCCCCTCTTCTCTCGGTAGACTCGAGACCGCCTTGTTGCTGCTACCCAAGACGACTACGGAGGTGACGACCCTCTCTCTTGCCGAGCAACCAGGCAAGCCCCCTTTGATCACCGGATATCGCCTACTCCTCTCTATCCGCTTGCATTAGAGTAGTGTAGCATGTTCCGCTTCGATTAATCCTATACTGCTGCGTAGCCTGTCCTTGCTACTACTGTTGTTACCTTTACCTGCTATCCTACTTTAGTATAGGATGCTAGTGTTCCATCAGTGGTCCTACACTCTTGTCCGTCTGCCATGCTATACTACTGGGCTGTGATCACTTCGGGAGGTGATCACGGGCATATACTACATATACTTTACACTATTACATTATCTGTGACACTGATCGGAGATGGGGGCTGAAAGGACAAGTGGCTCCATCCCGGTAGAGGTGGGCCTGGGTTCCCGACGGCCCCCGACTGTTACTTTGTGGCGGAGCGACAGGGCAGGTTGAGACCACCTAGGAGAGAGGTGGGCCTGGCCCTGATCGGTGTTCGCGGATACTTAACACGCTTAACGAGATCTTGGTATTTGATCTGAGTCTGGCCATTTGGTCTATACGCACTAACCAACTATGCGGGAACAGTTATAGGCACTCGGCGTCGTGGTATCACCGAAGCCTTCGTGACATCGGCGATCGAGCGGCGCGCGCGATTGGACCGCGAACGTGACTTCCTTTGTAATGGAGGTTGCTAGGTGCGCTTCGGCGCGCTGTCAAGCGTGCAAAGCGTGCTAAGGCGATGGGCCTGACCCTGGCGCTTAGGTTTAGACCGGCGTCTTGACCGCTCTGTTGGCCTAGGTCAGCTGCGGCGTGTTGATCTTCCGCGGCGGGCATGACCCAGAAAAGTGTGTCCGGCCAAATGGGATCAAGCGTGTTGGGTTATGTGGTGCACCCCTGCAGGGAAGTTAATCTATTCGAATAGCCGTGATCTTCGGTAACAGGACGACTTGGAGTTGTACCTTGACCTTATGACAACTAGAACCGGATACTTAATAAAACACACCCTTCCAAGTGTCAGATACAACCCGGTGGTCGCTCTCTAACAGGGCATTGAGGAGGGGATCGCCGGGTAGGATTATTGCTATGTGATGCTACTTGAAGGACTTCAGTCTACTCTCTGCTACATGCTGCAAGGCGGAGGCTGCCAGAAGCGTAGTCTTCGACAGGATTAGCTATCCCCCTCTTATTCTGGCATTCTGCAGTTCAGTCCACTGATATGGCCCTTTACACATATATCCTTGCTTGCGAGTACTTTGGATGAGTACTCACGGTTGTCTTGTTCCCCCTTTTCCCCCTTTCTTTACCCGGTTGCTGCGACCAGACGATGGAGCCCAGGAGCCAGACGCCACCGTCGAGACGACTACTACCCCGAAGGTGCCTACTACTACGTGCTGCCTGCTGACGACGACCAGGAGTAGTTTAGGAGGATCCCAGGCAGGAGGTCTGCGCCTCTTTCGATCTGTATCCCAGTTGGTGCTAGCCATCTTATGGCATCTTGTTTAACTTGTGTCTGTACTCAGATATTGTTGCTTCCGCTGACTCGTCTATGATCGAGCACTTGTATTCGAGCCCTCGAGGCCCCTGGCTTGTATTATGATGCTTGTATGACTTATTTTATTTTTTAGAGTTGTGTTGTGATATCTTCCCGTGAGTCCCTGATCTTGATCGTACACGTTTGCGTGTATGATTAGTGTACGATTGAATCAGGGGCGTCACATTACGCAAAGTATTGCCACTAAAAATGGGTTGTCCATGTTTCATGTCCTCAGCATAATGTTGTTGCTCCGTTTCAGTATGGTACTATGGTTACAACTTACAAACATGCATGCATGTGCAAATAATTTCGTTTTAACATCTTAACACCTGCAAGCCATTTTGTTCTGACAAATGATGTTTCAGACTAAATTGATTAACTAACAGTGTGTCTTGACAAATGATGTTTCGGACATGTTTAGATATAAAAGAATTTTAGAGGGTTGTACATAGACCAGACATTGACCGGACATTCGAACAGTACATGAATATCTATATTATATACAGCGACACTAAAGAATTCAGTATAAGTCGATGCAACTATATGGAAAGATTGAGCTAGAAACCTAATTACATGGATCAATCCGTCAGTTAAAAAATGTCATTACTCCATACGGAAACAAGCATCCACGATTGGAAGCTCCAAAAATCAAAATCCAATGGCCGTTACTCTGTACAGAAAAGGATGTGTGCATGCGCATCAGGATCACGTCAGAGCATGAACGGAATGGGGCGGGACACGGCGATAGCAGTGATTTTGACCCACCCGGCAGCGGCGGAGGGGAGTTCCTGGACGTGGCACCCGTGGGGCAGAAGCCGAGCGGCAGGCGGCTTCGGCGACCAACGCTCCAGGAGAGGCCGACTGCAACGGCACGTGTGTGCCCGGAGGAAGCCGCAACTCCTCCTCTCGCGTCCCCCGCCGTGGCTCGCGTGCGTGGTGGCGACAGGTTGACTCGAGGTGGATCGGAAGGGAAGGGGCGGCGGCGTTTGCTGGGAGGTGGGGCAAATGCGCGGTGTGTCTTAGCTATGGCAGCATGGGAGATCCGGTCGTTGATCTAGTGAGGAGGAAGGCCGGCAGTCACGAGGGAAGGTCCAACGGAGACAGGGAGATAGATTAGTGAGGAGAGGGAGAGAGAAGGGGGGAGGAGGGCGCTGGGTGCGGCTGACCGGCGAGGATGTCGCCGCGGCTTGTAGGAGAGTGCGCCGCGACCGGAGGCGGGGTCGACTCGGGGTGGATGAGATGGCCGCGCACGGGAGGAGGGGAAGGGAGGAGCGGCGGCAGTTGCTGCGGATCTGTTCTTCTCGACCTGAGGCCTAGAGAAAGAAAGGTGGGGAGGATCCGGAAATCATGGAGTTACGGGCGGGGCCGCAGGGATTGGGTACGCGGAGCGCGACTACTGGCAGACGTCTCCTAGGTAGAACATTTAATCTCAGACGTTTATCCAAGCGACATATCATTAGCGTAATATGATCAGTAGGATCTATTTAAGTTGATTTAATCGAAGGGCTTCGGTTGTCCCTGTACAGTTTTGTGTGTGGCTTTAAGTGAATTCATGTTTGCTCTTTTTATAGTAGTATAGAAGAAATATTCACAAGGGAATATTCTGCTCATCACTCATCGTTAGACCCAGGCAGCCGGCCAGGCGCAGGAGATGGGATGCCTGGCACAGGCTAAACACAATGCCTGGGCCGAACAGTTCCCTTTCTTTTCTTTTTTTTAATTGGGCCAGGCTAATCCCATGCCTAGAGGCTGCCAGGCCAGGCAAGCATTTACTATCTCAGGACACCATCCAAACGCTAGCCAGGCAGATCTCAGGCATGGTCCAGGCCAGGCACCGAACGTCCAGGTCGTGAACCAAACTGGCCCATAATACAAACAGCAAAAAAATACACTTTCACGCTACGAATGCGTAAGACTAGGGTGCGTCTCCGCCGAGCACACATGTAACTTCCCCCAAATCTCTTGTGCTCCTTCAACGGTACGGCGGCGGCGGCGGAGCCTGGCGGCGGGCCGCGATGGCATTTGGTTGGCGGGCTCGGGAGGTAGGATTGCGGCGGTGGTTAGCGGCACGGCGGCAGGCTCTCTTCCTCATGGTGAGTGGTCACATGGGCCGTGCGTTACCTACGGCGCAGAACACCTCCGCCGTGAGTGGTCACATCTCCGGCGAGCTTCCCGCAGTGAAGGTACAACCTAGTTGCATCTCCCTTCCTCATGGTGAGCTGTTACAAAGTGCTACTAATCATCACTGTTCTCTGATCACCAGATCTGTATACGCCCTCAATCAAAATACTATAGACTACGTAGTAATTACGCTTATTCTTTCGAGTAACAACACAGTAAATATACTCTGAGACGACAACAGTAAGTGGGCGACAACTCTGCAGTAAAAGATTCAGCCTCCTCGAGCTGGGGTCAGTCGCTGCGTCAAATGTGCTCGCTGTAATCAAGAAGCCATACTCGTTTGTTTAATCTCAAGTTCAGATTCAGATCCGGCCATGTAACTAAATTACTCTGTTAGGACCCCAGTGCACATGATGGTGCCTCGAGCCTTGTAATGAAGACAAGAAAAATGCCAACTTGACACAAAGCTTGTAGCTGGAATGGATTCACCTTACTAATCCACACGCCCTTATCAGCTGCTAGCTAGACTCACATCTGCCATTAGCACCACCACCTCCACTTCACAGCCAGGAAGCAGAGCCATGGAGGCGACGGGGGTGAGCTTGGGGAAGGCCGCGCTGGGCGGCACACTGGGCTATGCCACGTCCAAGGCGGCGGAGGAAATCGCGCTGCAGCTTGGCGTCGAGCGCGACGTGAACTTCATCAGGGATGAGCTGCAGATGATGCAGTCATTCCTGATGACGGCTGACGAGGAGCAAAGCCAGAACAAGGTGCTCACCACCTGGGTGAGACAGATCGGGGCCCTGGCCTACAAAGTGGAGGACAGCCTCATGGATTTTGGCCTCCACTCGGAGAAAAAGCCATTTTTCGGGTGTATTCCCCGCAATCCAGGTGACAGACGCCGCATCGCTAAGGAGGTGAAGGAGCTGAGGGCCGAGGTGGAGGACGTGAGTAATAGGAACCTGCGCTATCGCCTCATC
This sequence comes from Aegilops longissima, assembly GCA_021605205.1. Lineage (NCBI taxonomy): Eukaryota > Viridiplantae > Streptophyta > Magnoliopsida > Poales > Poaceae > Aegilops > Aegilops longissima. The sequence goes on from CM038681.1 coordinate 12,444,192, forward strand.
AAGGAGAGCTCAGGCTCCAAGCCTACCATGGTAGAGGAGCAGGCCAGCATCGCCGCCGCTGCAATGTTTGCCACCGTGGAACACGACTCATCATCAAAGGTGAATCTCCACCAGCTGGTTACTAGCAATGATGTGAACCTTAGGGTTATCTCCATGTGGGGAACTAGCGGTGATCTCGGGAAGACGTCTGCCATCCAGGAAGTTTATGATGATCCACTGGTACTGGAAAGGTTTGGATTCCGTGCTTGGATTAGGTTGGTGCATCCTTTCAATCCACAAGAGTTCCTAAGGAGCTTGGTAAGGCAATTTTATGAAAATTCTCATGATGAAGTTGGAAAGGCAGAACAAGCAACAAGTGTTGGGGCTAAAGTTTTGGTCAAGATGGAGATGATGAATCGAAGTGATTTACTCGGTGTGTTTAATGCGGTGTTATGTAGCAATAGCTACCTGATTGTAATTGATGACCTATCCACAATAGTGGAGTGGCATTGCATTAAGAAGTACTTTCCCGACAACAAGAAGCAAAGTAGAATCATTGTTTCCACGCAACAAGCTGAAATTGCAAGCTTGTGCACAGAGAAACCGTACCGAGTGTCGGAGTTCAAGCAGTTGTCATGTGATCAAACTATTTATTTGTTCCACAAGAAGGTAAATCTTTTCTTGTATATGGTTTCTTCTATAAATTAGTTTCTTTTTCTATATGGATGATTGGGCCTTGTTTCCATTGCACGTCTAATTGTAGGATTCAGATGAGCAGGTCAGCATGGGAACTGTTAGGGTGGCTATGTCTGACACCGACGAACCAAGCTTTGCCGCTGTGCAGAACGAGAAAGTAAAGGTGGGACTCTTCTAGCTGATGGAAATACAAATCTGAAATTGCATGTCTATCAATTATAAATAGGTTGTATAAATGTTTGGTTTTGTGCTCCTTGTTCCATCTGAACTTTTACCTAGTCAAGTTTCATACCTTAAACATCTCTGTATGACTGTATGTCTCTATGAATTGGCTAATCCTAGTGCTCAAACATATTTAACAAACTTTAAAATTTAAGAGAAATAAAAGTGACACATGGTGCTTTGTTGAAATTAGGATATTTATGTGTGTACTTAGATAAGTTGTTAGATTCTGCTCTCACTAAAAGTGTGCACTTGAAAAACCTCACTATATAAAGACATGCAGGTAGTCTATATGTGAAAAATGTGTAGAGCAAAAGTATATAGATTCTCATAGATCTGTTTTTGTTCAGGATATGCATGCATCATGTTCTGCCGAGCCCATTTCTGACTCAAAGAAAGTGACTACTAGTGAGAAAAACGTAACAATGCTCACCAGTGAAATACAGGAGGAAGAAGGCCAAGAACCTAACGATGCAGGTGAAGAAAAAGTTCATAACTCAACTGCTAGAAAGAAGTTTGATCGCAGCAGGACACTGGCTCTGGCTGATGAAGTTATATGTGGGCGAGAAATTGAGAAAAATACTCTTATCAATTTAGTTGGCCAACCAGAAAACAATCAAGACTTTAAGGTGATCTCAGTTTGGGGAATGGGGGGTCTTGGAAAAACCACTCTTGTCCGAAGCATCTACCGAAGCCAGCAACTTGGTGGCTGGAAGCGTGCTTGGGCCACTTTGTTGCGTCCTTTTAACCCTGAAGTACTCCTTAGAGATTTGGCTTTGCAGCTTCAGAACACTATTCAAGAAGATCCTGTTGCAGCAGCAGCAACTGGAACACAAAACAAGAGCATAACAGGGATGAATCTTCAAGAGTTGAAGCAGGAGCTAGCTCGGGTACTAAATGTAAAAAAGTGCCTTGTTGTTCTTGATGATATATCGACCACTTTTGAATGGGAGTTGGTCAAACAGTATTTAGAAAATGCTGGAAGGATCATAGTGACCACAAGAGAAAAAAATGTTGCAAAACATTGTTCAAGAGAAAACAAGAACATGTACTGTCTTGAAGGTCTGAAAGATGATGCTGCACTTGACCTCTTCATGAAGAAGGTACATTTATAACTAGTATTTTTCCTCCGTTACATACAAGTTTTGCTTCATGCTTATTAGTTTTGCCTCACATAAGATTGTATTCGTAAGCTTGACATTTCTCCCAATTCAAAATTTAGAAGCATAACAGCTGATGCTTTGAAAAAAGTATTTAAACTCTAATAATCCATACCAAATTATTCGACCGGGGAAAATGCCCTTCAATAGATCTAGTAAAATATTGAGTCTGAACCAGCCTGCTGAATTCTGAGCAGGCACCGTGGTAGGTTTGTATGACTGGGTAGCTTTCTTGGACACTGCAAGTTGAGCCTCCTGATGTGCGCCATGTTGGGGCCTTGATGGGGTCATGGGCCAGCGATGGCCATGGACCGGCACGTTTGTTGATGCAAGTAGGACTTTGCCGGTGGTGTTTCCATTGATTCGTCGAAGATCAGGACAGCAGAAAGCATGTTGATGCACCCATGTTCAGCATCTTTAGGCCGTGTTCTGGGTGTCTTTCTCAATCTTGGGCTTCCTCATTATGTGGGCACACCATATTTGTCCTACTAGGTCGGAGGAGGATACACCTCAGTGTGTGTGGGTGGTGGGGGTGGGCGCCATTGTCAACAGTATGAGGTTGTGATTCACCACCGTTGACTGGCCACCGTCTTTTCTCAAGTTGGAGCGGCCCAGCTCTGCCCTTGTAAATTGCTCTTTTCTATCAGTGCAATAAGATGCAAAGCTATTGCACTTTCTTGGGAAAAGTTACAGAAAAATTGCCGTTTGTGTCCTATGCATGCAAATTTAGTTAAAGTAGCAATTTTGTGCACTGGATACGCCCTTTTTCTCAAAGCAATTCTGTGCCCTCAATTTTTTAGACATGCCACAGAAAATGTAACAAAGATTAATTTTACTATTTTAATTAGGTACTTCCTACTACACTTTTTACTCTGCGCGTAATGTTCAACACACATATACCAAGGAAAGGCTCCATTTAATTTTTTTGGACTGATTTGCCCCAGCTGGGTTATTAATTTGCATGCGGTGATTGGCTCTACACGCTAGTGTTATGACCTAACTTATTATTGGGTTAGACGTAACAGGGATCTGGAGTCTCAAGGGAAGGTAGGTGAGGAAGAAGAAGATCAATACAGGAGTTTAGAATTTCATTTCATCATCGATAAAACACAAGCGTTACACCACTGCGGCTTATAACTGCGCCGCATCCACACACTGACCCCTCGGGTCCACCCTCACTCGCCCTCGACCGCCTCAACTTGCCATGCTGGTGCCAGCCCCTTTCCGGCTTTCTGTCTGACGACAACACCTTCAGTTTCGTCAGTTAAGCGCTGCTCTGCTTCCTCTGTTTCTTTTTGTCTCTCGTGCTGGTGCCCACTGTCCTGTCCCCTGTCCACCACCTTTGTCATGCTGCTAGACACATCTAGGAGTGTGACAGCTAGTTGCCAGAATTCTCTCAACCGTCTCTCTCCTGTTCTGCATGGCTCACGGACTGAAGGCAAGAATTCATTAGGATCAGTTGCATGCAAGTAATTAATAGGGGTGGTATAGGAAAGAATCCATGAAAAAGGGGAACACACAGAGTATAAACGAGAAAAAAAGAAAAGAAAGTCATGCGCAAACAAAAAAGAAACGGAAGGAGTAGGTCTTAACAATCAACTCACATTTCTTCTTGCCCCGACTGTAAATGTTTTGCCTCCTTTTTTAGTTGCAGCCTCAAATGTTCTGACCATACTCAAGGAGTGGTACTTCTCTGTTTAATGGAAGCCGGTGAAGTAGCTACAGTACTTCCTAAGGAATGAATCTTTTTTTGCTGGTATTGTTTGGAGTCTAGCAATAAAAGTGTCTTCTTTTCCCCTTTATTGTTTTGAGTGGATCTTGTCATGAAATTAAATTAAAATTGTTAACCTGACATCAGGTACATTACCAGTCAAAACCCAGTCGGAGAGAGAATTTTCATAGCAAACTTACCCTTAGGGCCAGGGCTTTGTTGTAGAATTCATAAGTTAAAGCTAGGACAAATGGTTTATATTATTTTTTATTCTTAATTTAGCAATAATAATCTAAATCGTTAACTTTGTCAAATTATGTCCATGGCAGGTATTCAAGGACAATATTAAAAAAAATGATTTAGTCCCAGCTATGATGGAGCAAGCAAGAGTCACCCTGCAGAAATGTGATGGACTTCCCCTTGCAATATCAACTATTGGTGGATTCCTAGCCACTAAGCCAAAAACTCCTATTGAATGGAGAAAGATGAATGACTGTATTAGCACTGAATTGGAGATAAATCCTGAACTAAGGACAATAAAATCTATTCTTATGAGGAGCTACGATGGTTTGCCATACCATCTGAAGGCTGCTTTCTTATACCTGTCCATATTTCCAGAAGATCACAGAATTAGGTGGGGTCGCTTGGTGAGGCGGTGGATTGCAGAGGGTTATTCAAGGGATATGCATGGCATGACTGCAACTGAACTTTGTCGGAGGTACTTTGATGAGCTCTTGGATAGGAGTATGATCCTGTCAGGGGAAGGGACAGACCAATACAGTCAGAAAATCAATTCCTGCCAACTTCATGATATGATCCGTGAAATATGCATCTCAAAGGCTAGGGAGGAAAACCTTGTTTTCACGTTGGAGGAAGGATGTTGTTTGAGTGACACACAAGGTGCAATACGTCATCTTGTCATTGGCAGCAACTGGAAAAGGGATAAAGATGTGCTGGAGAGCAAGCTAGATTTGTCACATGTACGGTCATTGACCGTGTTCGGAGAGTGGAGATCGTTTTTCATCTCTGACAATATGAGGTTCCTCCGAGTGCTTGACTTAGAAGACACATTGGAGTTAAAAGATCATCATCTTGATGTTATTGGGCAACTCCGTCATCTCAAGTATCTTTCTCTTCGAGGATGTTGGAACATTTTATACCTGCCTAAATCTTTGCAAAATTTGAGGCACCTGGAAATGCTGGATGTTAGAGGTACACGTATATATGAGTTGCCAACAACAATCACCAATCTTCTGAAGCTACAGCACCTCCGTGCAGATAGTTATTACTACAATGATGGTAATGTCAAAGGAGAGGGTGACATAGTTAAGAAGTATAAATATTACACTAAACATACTTCCAGATGTCGAATATGTGGCATTTGTCTGTGCATAGGCCATCTTTTCTTGAGACCACAAGTTCTAGATGCTGGTTTGAACAGGTATGATATATTCAATCTATACCGCTTCCAGGAGAGGAACCTAGATGGCATTATTCTTCCTAGAGGGATTGGTAAATTGAAGGCCCTTCACGCACTAGGTGTTGTTGATGTTTCTGGGAGAAATGGAAACGCCACTGTAAAAGAGTTTGGAGAGCTTACTCAGCTACGTAAGCTTAAAGTGGGTGGTCTGAGCTATAGAAACATCAGTGAGTTATGGTCTGCCGTTGCTGGTCATAATCAACTTCAATCTTTGTCAGTTGAAATAGGTACGCCGCGTGCAGTGGGGAATGAGTTAGATGGCTTTTTGGGTGATGATTTGTTGCCACCAAGCAGCCTGGAGAGCCTCGCTCTATGTGGTAAGCTAGTCAACGTAACAAAGTGGATCCATACGCTTCAGAATCTCTCCAAGTTGGTGCTGAAGTGGAGCAGATTGGAGCAAGTTGATGATGCCATACAAGCCCTCGGGGTGCTACCAAATATAGCGGTACTACGCCTGCAGTATAACTCGTTCAGGGGGACACAGCTCCATTTCCAGAGGTCATCTTTCCCTAGCCTCATGGTGCTGGAGCTCAGTTACTTGCTCAATCTCCAGTCGGTGCAGTTTGAAGAAGACACAATGCCCAAGCTTGAGCTGCTACAAATTGGTGTGTGCAGAAAGCTGATGGACATCTCCGGGCTGCCAGCCCTCAAAAGCCTCAAAGAAATTCAGTTGCCTGTTGCTAGTGGCCCTTACAGGAAAATGTTAGAGGTGCAGAGGGAAGAGGTGGAGAGGCAGGTAGCGGAGCATATGAAGCATGTCAGAGTGAACATTATTGACTGACTATTAAACTCTCTCTCTCTCTCTCTCTGTGTGCTTCTCCTGTATTCTACTATACATACAGTAGGACTAGTAGTTGATGTATCTGTTACAAAAACTGGGTCACTCGGCGGTATACAGCAGGACTGTACGTAAGTCTGTTTTGCAGCAGTGGTTTCCGCAGATCCATCTATCTGTATATTTCAGTACTATGCACCATTGGCTACATACAGTGTTGTATTTTAAAAGCCGGTCATATAGTGTTCCCAGATCACCACATTCCAGAGCATGACCAGACGTAGTAAAGCAACAAAAGTCTGAACATTCAGAGGCTGCTAGCCAATAAAATTCTGTAAGACTGAAGTGGAGCAAGCAGCAGAGATATCACCCTCACTAACTTGTTCCTTTTTTTTTCCGTAAGAAGATAAAGATCATCATACAACTCCGAGCTACAGAACTCTAATGGCTGAATATTGGATATCATGACTGTATCTATGTAGTACATCCTCTTACTGCCCTTGCCAATTGCATGGTATGGCAGGCAAAGCACTGTCAGCAGCACATCCCCTGAGAGAAAAAAGCAGAGGTTTGACACATCACCAACAACCTGGACATGTTAACCCCTGTATCATCTATGTACTACATCTCTTACTTTCCTTGCCAATTGCATGTTAAGGAGGAAGAGGATGTACGAGTGGCAAAGCACTGTCAGCACAACCATTGAAAAAGCAGAAGTTTGACACATGAGCAACAACCTGGACATATTATCCCCTGAGAAAAAGAAGCATGTATCATGTACTTCCTCCGTTCGGAATTACTCGTCTAAGAAATGAATGTATCTAGATGTATTTTAGTTGTAGATACATCCATTTTTGTGACAAGTAATTCCGAACGGAGGGAGTACGTATGTATGTTTGTTCTCGACGCTGAATTTTACTATTTCGCATATGTTTATTTCTCTGGTGGTAACTTCCGGACTTACAATTCCGTGACTTTCATTTCTCTTTTCCTTGGAGCAATATGCATTTTTCGTTTTCAGAACCCACTGCATTTAGCACGTCATCGTATAGGATGCAGTTTTGCAAGTTCAGCAGGTATTATCCACTGCTTTCTGTTGTGGCATCATTGGGCATTGCAGCTGGAAACGGATGCTGGCTGGCTGTTGTGCTCTGCTAAATGAACTGACGCCAGAAAAGGACAGCGGCAACAAAGAATGACGAGAGTCCACTTATTCAAACTTAGGGCATTTCTGCTTCGTCGCCGGCGGCCAGAGGTGATCCACTTCCTCGGAATGGTGGGTGTTTCCGCGTCGCTGACGGAGGTAGCAGCTGCGCGGTCACCATCGTGCGCGCGCCGCAGCTTCAACGATGGCGCCGCCGCTCCCCGGACAGCAGCCTACTAGTGGCTCCAAGGTGCCCACGGCACTCCGCAGCAGGTCGAACGCGGCGGCGGGGCGCAGGTGGAGCACGTCGCCAAACAACGCGGCTGTGAGGGCGGTCCCCACGTCCGTCAGCTTGGCTTCGGCGAGCTCGATCCTTGCGCGCGCACCCTCGACATCGGCGCTTCGTATCTCACACGCCAGCTGCCGCGAGCCCGTGCGCCGGCTGCGGGTGAAGCGAACGTGTTCGACGCCGTGGTGCAGTCCGGTGTGCTCACTAGCCGTGCCAGCGACGTCCAGCGTGCTCACTAGCCGCGCCAGCATGATCACCATCGTCGCGGGGCGTACAGCAGGTGTTCGATGAAATGTATGAGCCAAAAGTAAGTTTTACTCCATTATATTTAGGGGATCAGTTAGGTCCGGCGAAAATTTAGTGGAGTAAATACTTCACTAGGGTTTTACTCCAGTCGATACTTCATTATTTTTAGGGAATTGGTTAAAAATGCCCTTAGTAATGGTGCAGGCCTGAGTATTTAACCAAAAAGTACTACAATTCGTGGAAATGTGCCCAGAAACTACAACTTTACAAATTTGTGCCAAAAACTGTCACTTTTTGACTAATCTTTGACTAAAAACTACTATGTCGCGAAAGTGCCCGATTCGCCTCTTCTAAACGCCTTTGTGACAGGATGGGTCCACAAGTCAGGGATGGCGTGGCGGCAAAGTCAACTTTGTTTTAACCGTTAAGTTAACCGTTATGACAGGTGGGACCCACACGTCATCATCAACCTTCTTATTCCTCCCCACCTCTCTCTCTTTGGCATTTCGACAAACACCTCTTGTGCATGGGATAGAAGCAGGGGAGCTCCGGCAGCCTGCTCGCTTTACACCACGTCGGACCCCAGCACGAGCGCCGGGTGAACCAAATCCGGGTCGGCTCTGCCTCGCACTGCACGACGGCAGCCTTCACGGCGAGCCGAGCCGCTGGAGCGAGCTCCATCGGCGACCCCAACCAGGCCCGCACGACGCCCTTCCTCCACTGCTTTCTTCTCCTTCCCTTGCACTAATCTCTCTTCCTTCTGCGTTTTCTTCTCTGCTAGGAGACGAACGGAGACCCGACGCCCGAACCGCCCTCGATCCGGCCTCCTCCTGCTCGCCCCCGAAGCACCTCGCCTCAGGTGACCAAGCAGAGGAGCCCCGCCGGCCCGCTCTTCCTTTTTGCCTTCCATCCCATCTTCTTCTTTCTCACTCGCGTGGCCCCTTCTCCTCACCTCTCTCATCCTCTGCTGCTACAGGAAAACGCCATGGATGCCCCGAAGCTTCGACTGTGCTGCTCCAGCGACCCCGCTCGCGATAACCTCGACCCCTAGGCCTCTCCAACCTCGCCGGATCTGCCGTCCCTGCCGCCTGGATTTGTGCGTTCGCCACCCTCGGCTACCTCGAGGAGCGTAGGCGCCCTGCTGCCATGTTCCACCGTTGCCGCTGCAAGTCCCACGCCTCCGCAGCCCTGCTTCTCGCATGCGTGCAAGCAAACGAACATCCACGCGTGTTGACCCTCGCTGTGTCCAGCGTGCGAGCGGCGGAACGAGTGAGCAGCAGCGGGTACAAACGGCGTTGACTAACGATGCCAGCACTTACATGCGGGCCATGCCTGTCATAAGTGCGTTTAAAATGGACGAATGGGTCGATTTACAGACATGATAGTTTTTAGTTAAAAATTAGAGAAGAAGTGGTAGTTTTCGGCACAAATTTGTAAAGTGGTAGTTTCTGTACACGTTTCCATAAATTGTGGTAGTTTTTTGTTAAATACTCTACATACCCTGTGAAGCACTGAACTGAATTGGCAGCTCCCAGGTTTACATTTACAAATCTGTGAGCTCCCCTAGCTTAGTGGCTGAGTGAACAGTACTACCTATAGTCACCCACTGCAGGCACAAAAAAGATGGGCAGATATATTTATTAATTTTCCACAGTTCGCAATATCGTATGGACTCTGCATCCTTGAAGACGGGGCATCCAAGCAACAAATAGGCAAAGCAGCATTAGCGTCAGTAGCCTCCGGCAGCTTAATAACTTTTAAGCCAACGCAGTTATGCAAATACTAGTAAAATCGAAAGAATACGCCTTTACGTTTCTAAAGCATAAACACGTATCCCCTAGATACGCTTTGCTTCACTCTACGGGAGCAACGGATAGCATGACTGTCATCACCCAACTCCAAATCAGAAATCTGCTTGGCGATGGGCCGGCGGCAAAGAGTGCCTGGCAAATTAAGGAGTGCGGTGGGAGTCGTACAGGCGCGCAGCGGCGACAGTCTCGATGGCGTCGCCGCTCGATGAGGGTTCCATTCTTGTGTCATCGTCGGTCCGAGCGGGACGGGGCGGTGGACCGACCAACAAAGACAGTGGCGTTGAACCTTCAAAAGGTACCAGAGTGCCCCTCATTGCACTGCAATTACTCGTAGTTGTAGCCCCATTCATTTATCAAGTGATTTTAAATCAAATTGGTTGATTTTGGTTTTGAATTACTCACTCCTATTCCTAATGGTCGAGTAGAATCCCCAGACACCATAATAGTTTACATGTGCCTTAGTTTCCATTCCATCACATCAATTTGTGCTGGCGAGCCTGTTTTGTACTACGGCTCACATGTTGTATGTTCTGTAGTCTTCTGAATAGTTAACAATGTTTAGCATCAAGGTCCTTGGTGCACGAAAGATCATCATATATGAACCTCCACCAGCTGATTACCAGCAACTATGTGGATCTTAGAATGATCGCTGTGGTGGGGAACTAATGCTGATCTCCGAAAGACGTCTGCGATCCAGGAGGTTTGATGAGCCAAAGGTATTGAAACGGCTTGGGTTCTGTGCTTAGATTAGGGTTGATGGATCCTTTCAATCTACAAGAATTCCTCCGGAGCTTCATAAGGTAATTTTTTGGAATCTCCCCTGATGATGTCCGAAAGCTAGAACAAGATACCCTAATTAGAAGTGGAGTAGCATTGCATTATTACACTGACTTTTTTGGATTTATTTGGGCAACTCCATGTAAAATACATTACTCATTTGAACATGTTGTGACATCCTTTGCTTTTAATTATTTTAACGCTTGAAAGTCAGGATGCTACAATTCACAATGCATCCAGGACATAATAATAATAATAATAATAATAATAATAATAATAATAATAATAATAATAATAATAATAATAATAATATGGTACATCTGTAGCCCAATTACAATTTTTGTTAAGACAAGAATAAGAATGAAACTTTCCAATCTGGACAGTATAAAGCGCCCATTATTTAGTGGACTATATGGTGTAGCGTATACTTTACCCTCTCCATCACAGGGGGCAAATGATATAGCACTTCAACAGGAAAAGTAGACAACAAAACATTAATGCTAAGAACACAATGGACTAGCGTGGAAGAGTCGCCGATGCCATGAACTCTTGCTCCAAGCTGTAGCAATTTTGGTTCCTTTGAGAAGCTATATTAACACTGTCTGCTATACCACTCGGAGTAGTCAACATTGGAAGAGTGTCTTGGCTTTGTCCACTTAACAAGGGTTGCATGTCTTCATTTCTTACAACAACCTGACATGATCTCAACCTTTTAGATCGCACATACTGTAGTTTCATCTCCACTTCTTTCATTGTAGGTCTCTCTTCACCTCGTAGTTGCAAGCAAGTCTGCGCAAGATTGGCGACATCATTAATCTCTTCATTTGTTGCTTCCTCAAGAACTTGTGTAGCTACTATTTCTGCAAGTGGTTTCTCCCTCATCTCCCACAAGAAGTAGTTGGACAAGTTTTGCGTTAGCCCAGAGTCACTTGTAAAAATAGGCTTCTTCCTGAGCAGCAACTCTACAAGTACTACACCAAAACTATAGACATCACTCTTCTCATTCAACATACCAGTGTGGTAATATTCCGGATCCAAGTATCCAAATGTGCCTTGTATATTTGTAATGACATGAGTTTGGTCAATAGGAACCAACCTTGAAGCGCCAAAATCTGATACCTTTGCAGTGTAATTTCCATCTAAGAGTATGTTAGTGGACTTCACATCACGATGAAATATCGATACTGAAGCAGCTGAGTGGAGGTAATAGAGTGCTCCAGCAGCTTCTGCAGCAATTTTCAAACAATTATCCCAGGACAAGACAAGGCCGCTAGTGGTAGTGGCGTGAAGGATTCCAAATAATGAACCATTAGGGATGAAGTCATACACTAGTAGTGGGACTTCGGTCTCAAGACAACAACCGAAGAGCTTCACGATATTCCGGTGATTTACCTGGGAGAGGACAGCAACCTCATTGATAAACTGGCTTATCTCAACTTGCTCAATGACTTTAGATTTCTTTATGGCCACTACCCGTTGGTCGGATAAGATGCCTTTATAAACCATGCCATGCCCTCCACGGCCAACGATACGTGTTGGATCGAAGTTATTGGTTGCCTTCTCTAACTCTGATAGTGAGAAAATCTTAGTGTTGTCACTTGCATTTTCATCTGATGATACCAATTGTTCGAGGAGTAGACCTTGGTTCTGCCGAAAATGCTTTCTTCGTAGTTTCTTCTTGATGCCTTTTTTACATCTACGGACGAACAATATTATAATTGATATGAGAAGTAGAATTCCAAAACCAACGCTGATCCCAATGGCGATACCTGTAATTATTATACTTGTCATCACTGTTCAGGATTTTATGTAGCTCATTATGTCGAATTGGTTGTACCATAGAACTCACCTAGTACCAGATTTTGTTTTTTGGCTGATGTGCACATCTTTATTGTAGTATCATACACTGTATCACTAGGACATTCCGTGCAATAGTGACCTCCTTCAGTGTTATGACAGATCCCATAACATGTGCCTGGTGTCTTGCACTCGTCAACATCTGCAACAATAAGTATATTGTGAGATTAAAATACATAAGTATTGTAACTAAGTTACCCATTAGTGCCTGCACATAATACTAGCATAAGTTATTTTGAGCTTTAGGTAATTTAATCACTAGGGGCACGACAGAAATTATAGAATGAACTCATACATGTTTTTGTGCATAGACAACTTATTTACAGGTTACCATGTGCTTAAAGTAGATATAGAGTTCGAGCTTGAGCACGTTTTTGATGCTTGTTCTTTTTGACTTTGAGATTATTTTGAGATATTCAAGTATCACTTCTCGAAAAGGTGTGCGAGCACCCATTTATATTATGGTATTTCCCTAACAAAGAGACATTGTGCATATTAGTATGATTTAGGAGGTGCTCATTGGAGGGGAAGGATGTAGAGAGATGCAGTGCATGCATACCTTTGCAGTCATCCGCGATATATGGGTTCCCGTCAAAGCCGGCCAAACATTTGCAACGGTAACCGATATATTCTTGATCGGAGTTGACACTCAAGCATATGCTATTCATGCTGATACATGCATATCCGGTCTTATTCTGTTGTGCCTCGTGGCATGTTAAATTGGCTACGGCCCACTTTTGTGGTACTACACCCGCGGTGGCAACATAGAGGCCTGGATCTTGAGGTACACTCACCGAAAGGAACTCTTCGGTATATAAGCTGTATTTAACATTCACTAGCCCCTCCATGATACTTATATTCTTTACATAAGTGATGTCTTCTGTATTGTAGTTCATGTCAAGAATCTGGAGGGTAGACAAAGAAGAATTTGTACAATTGAGCTGAAATGACATCCTTGCAGAACAACCATCCTCTAGGCCAAATGGGAAAGGGACCCTGATTTCTCCACACCATCTAGAGCAGTTGGTCTTCCGTTGTATCGGATGGTACCCTGATTTCATAAAAAGGTCAGAGCATCTATTTTAATATTACCTCTCAAACAAGAAGAAAATCATACCCAATACAAGAGGTCGCGTGATCAACTTCTAAAGATCCCAACGGATTAATGTCACGACCAACACACTCAGTTTCTATTCAAGGGAATTATAGCTTTATTAACTAGATAGTACTAGGAAAGAACCGTATGCCAAATGTATATGGGCTAGATCATGCAGCATCAGACTTCCGCATGTCCTTTCCTTGTTGAAGCTGTTGGCTTGGGGGTGGGTGATAACTAAGCATTGGCTTGCGAGCCCTCTTGAAGGCGTTGTCTTCGAGCCTTGCGCCCTTTGTTTTGTCAAATGTGGCTTGACTGGTGGATTATGGTCCATGGTCATAGGTTTTATGATAGAACTACAGAGATGGTGCCGCGAAGCACGTTCAATGTGGATGGCCTTGATTTTCTTCTTTACCGAAAAAGCTTTCGTCCCGCTTTATATATAAATCAACAATCATCAAGAGCTCGATACAAACTCACGCCACCACAACACACGCACACACCCAAGGCGGATACATCAGCGTTGAGCGCAGCAACATCACCTCTACCACTAGAAGAGCTACTGGGGCCCTCAACCACGAACACGCCAACGCGAAGAGACGAAGGTGTATATGACGACCCGTGAGATCCAAAGAGGTACCTTCAGGAAGGACACAACACCAGAGGGCCGCCACCACCCGATCCGACGATCAGGGTTTCCCCTGGAACAACAAGACATGCAATGAGGACAACGACGACACCTTCAAGAAGGGTACACACATCGCCGCCGCCGGCTGCCCAAATACAGAACAAATTTTCATCCCAGCCCACACTCATCGCCCCTGGCATAGATACGAACGCCGCACCTCGGCCACCGATCGTCACACCCGGCCACCACACCACCCACATGCCATGGCCAACAGGCAGCACCTTAGCACGAGCTCCACCCACGAGCCCCGCGCTCCCACTACCAGAGCCGCTGCCCCGGCATTCAAGACCGCCCCACCAACATCAACATGGACCATCGACGAAGTAGCCGAAAAAGCAGGCCCTTCTAGTAAGCCTGGGGCCCCGCCGGGCAGAGCAGTGCAAGGGAGGCCACTGGCAGCTGCCAGCCACGTTGTACCTGCCGCGCCATTTCTTGAACAGGAGCCAAGTCACCGTAGTCACCCCTGGCAACAAAAAGACCAGAGGCACCCCTGCCAACCCCTCGGAGCGCCCCTGCCACCGAGACCAGCCAAAAGGCGAGAAGCACTGAGCCACCATGCTCCATCCGTCGGACGCGCCATGAACCACGGAGTCGAACGCCCCATGAATCAGAAGGAAGGGGTCAAACTACCGGCACTGCGCCGCCACCCCGACCAGCCGACGGGGCTTCGGTCAGGGTAGCCGCCGGCAACCCAAGCCGCATGTGGCCGACCGCCACAAGGTCATATCTAGAAGAGCCGCCACAGCTGCCTCCCCAACCTCTGGCCCGCACCACCACCACCTACTACCGCAACGCCACCACCACTTGTTGCGACCACAGCAGAGGCGGTCACCAGCAGCCCACGGCGCCCGCAGGCCGCGCGGCCTCAAGCCAGATCTGGCCGCACCGGGCCAAGCCGCCGCCGTGTCAGGCAACGCAACACCTCTTACCTCCCCTTTTCACATGAGAGGTAAGAGTTCATAATAGATCAGAGCCATTGATTTGATTAAGTAGTGGTCAAATTAACTCTTACCTTCGTACCTCCCATGCGAGGGGAGGGGGGAGGGTGTAAAAGAGAGCATGTTAAACCTACTCATAAGGCCCTAGGTGAAATTGGAGGTCGCACCATAGAAACGGTAGAATAATCCTACAACTTCCGAAATAAAAGAACCTGAGATAGCAGAAATTCGAAACGAAGCTTGAACTCATATGCTCATGTGTGAACAGTAAAATATGAAAGTTCTTAAAACGGCAAATTTTAAGATGGGGGGAATATTGTTGAAGAAAATTTGCTGTACATACATATTGTAACAAAAGAAGTACACATTAAGACAAAACTAGGCTCTTATATTTTACACTAAAAAACTGTGCTTTATATCTCAGTGATTACCTTTGTCACGGGAGCAGCCATTGGTTATGTATGGATTGCCTCGGTAACCATCGTCACAGTAACAATAATAAGTGACGTTATATGGATCGAATCGCCCACTGCTATGGTTGCTGAGACATGCATAATCTGTACCAGGTTCATCGACGGCGATGGCCCAGCTAATATAGGCGTAATCAGTGGTTATATGAATTGTATCCCATATGGAGCTTCGGTTACTCTGCCCTTGGAACTTCCGCTTTCTAATCTTGTGGCGGACAAACTTGATGTCCAAGCCGGCACCAACCCCAGAGTAACCGTAGGCGGTGCAACATCCTGTACCGTTGCAGTCCTGCCTGGCCACTGTATCTGTGATATCTTCGTCGGGGCATGTAGAACTGCACTGACCCACCGTCTTGTTCGTGTCGTGCTGGAGCAAATACATGTCGAAGTCGCAACCAGTAAAGTTTAAATACATGTAACTGATACTGAGAGATCTCCCAGGGTTCCAGGAGATGTTGTATGCATCGTCCTCAGGTCTCACGGAGACGGATTGGGAAAACGAGGCCTCAATTTCCTCTGTGTAGCTGGGTGTGATGTTACCGATGACCTCGGTGATGCCGTCGTGCAGCAAGAGTCTGGGGGGCTCCGAGGCACCGTGGGTGCTTCTATTGCAGATGAGTTCAAAGCCTTGCTGTGGCGGCCGGAAGCAGCCCGGCCCTATGCCGAACGGGTAGTCGAAACTGAGGTTGCCACAGCTCTTCGGGCAGCCGGCCAGGGAGGGAAGAGCAGTCCTGTTCCCGGCCTGGCTTCCGTGCGTGCCTGCAGATGCTCGCACCACTGCCGTCCATAGCAACAGCAGCACGAGCAAGCAGAGGAGCCTCATCTTCATCAAAGTATCCGAGGGGAAATGGTGTATTGAGGGGCGTCTGGCTGATTTAGCTAAATGTGCAATATCACTCTGCTAAATGGAACTACGGTATCTTACTTCAAATTTTAAACGGAATTACACGTTCCATCGCTGTTGTGGAGAAAAAAGAAACACCACCAGCACGCCACCATAAATGCAGTATCATTTTCCAAACTTGGTTTTGTAAGGCAGGGAAGGCCTTTGAACTGTTCAGTACCCCCTACCACGGGTTAGAATGTTGTGCCACAAGGTTGGCATTAATTTGTGATGTAACACGTACTACTTGTGGCAAGAACAAGTCCGTGTATTCTCTGCCTGCCAGTGAACGGCTTTGGACACAATAAATAAGAAAGCTACCCCTGCTGTCCTGATCTCCACTTGGAAACAAAGACTTCAGACTCCACCAAGTCAGTCAAGGCGAAGGGGAGAGGGTTTTTTGAATGGTACTAGCATTATACTACAGAAAGATCCAAAGCCGTTCACTGGGAGAGGATACACGGGCTTGTTCTTGCCACAAATGCTACATCAAAAATGCCAACCTTCTGGCACAATATTCTACTACCTCCGTCTAGGTTTATTGGGCCCCTTCCTACTAGAATATTAAGTATATGCTATTAAAAAAATTATACTGCTGGATTTGTATTTGAAAAGCTTCCCGGCAATATGATTTTTGTGACATATAGTTTGCATTTTTTTAGTTAAATTTATATGTCAAACTTTAGCCCAAAATAAGAGGGGGTCTAATAAACCAGGACAGAGGGAGTAACTCGTGTAAATTGGTTGTTGTAAGCTTAAAATTGTCAAATTTGTTCTAATTACAATATGTGCCCTCATGAGCTTTTCTCCGAAGTTTTCCAACAGATCAGGGAAGCTTTTGTTATAATAGGCATGTACATGAAAAAAATAGCGCGCTACAGCAAAATAGCGGCGACCTCAAAATATGCTATTAGCGTGCTATATCGCGCTATAGCGTGCTATTAGCAAGACATTGTGCACCGATATATTTAGCGAGACAATTATCAATACGCTATAGCGTGCTATTAGCAACGCTATAGCACGCTATTTTTTTCCAGTGACATGACTTGAATGATTTATTAACTTCAACTTTTCTTGCATTTTTCTTCATAGGTCATTGTAATTATCATTTCTTCATAGGTCATTGCTTCATAGGTAGGTGTATGACTCAACATGGTACAATTCATTAGAATATCACTTGCAAGTTGATGGATTCAGAACCTTTGTGCTGTGAAGAACAGTTATACTACTCCATCCGATCCAAATTAATTATCACAGTTGTACCCAAGCTGCAACAACTAATTTGGATCGGAGGGAGTAGAAGATTCAGACTTTGCTCTTCTGATTAGCCACTGGACTATGTCCTTCTCCCTAAAAATTAGCTAATAGACTGTATTTTTGGGCAGTCTATTTGCAAGTGATAGTCGTACGCAGATTGATTTTTTCACAAAAAGTGTGGCATCGTGTGCTGTGAAAAACAGAAGGGCGAAGCAAATGTAGCATCAACCTCAATGTTCCCCATTTGTTTGTTCCACAATAGTGAAACATACATTTTCATATAAAACAGAAAGTGCACATATTATTCCCAAAGGTACATCTAGTCTTGTGTTTTGGAGACTTTTTTTTGAAAGATCCAACATCCGTTGGCGTTTCATTGATTTAGCAGAAGAGAGCGGTTACAAACGTGATCAAGTGATTGGGGGTTACATAGTGACAACTATTTCTCGCGCCCCTTTGGGCCCAAGAGCCGTTGATGGTTAGCTATACTCTCGGTATCGTGGCCCCAAAGGGGTGCTCCAAGTTCTTTGCTCCGGGGAGCTGCCAGAGTTCCAAAGTGCTTCTAATCTTGGCTAGCACCGAAGGCATGGATGTTGTCTTGAGTCTGAAAGTGCATGTGTTTCTCTCCTGCCAGATTTCCCAAACGATGAGGACACTACAAAAAAAATATACTTCCGTGATGATATGTGTTTGTCACAGTAGGTCGTGTTTTTTGTCATGCATGTACATCCATGACAAATTTATGACAGAATCAAGATAGTCATACCTGTGCTGTCGTACAAGTGTTCCATGACATTACCAAAATTATCATCATGGAAGTGTCCACTTCCATGACGATAAATCGCGCGTCACAAAAGTGCTTTCGTCAAGGGTGACCGACACGTGGCATCCACCGTAATGGAACGCCGTTAACCTATCGGGTCGGATTTTGGATCCGATAACCCGTTAACAGCCCCGACCAATGGGAAATTTCCACGTGTAAAATCATAATTGGCTGGAGGAAACACGTGTCGGGTCATCGTTGGGACAGATGTCATCCACTCATTAGAAAGAAGGCGCCTATGATACGTCGACACGTGGCATGACCCATCAAGTTTAAATGGGCCGGCCCAACTAAAGGCCCACAAGATTTTGCGGACCATAATGGGCTGGCCCAGTTAAAGGCCCACGAGATTTTGCGGATTATAATGGGTTGGCCCAGCTAAAGGCCCACAAGATTTCGCGGGCCATATTAGGCCGGCCTAGTAAAGGCCCACAAGATTTTTGTGTGCCATAATGGGCTGGCCCAGGTAAAGGCCCACAAAATTCTTGCGGATCATAATGGGCCGGCCCAGCTAAAGGCCCACGAGATTTCGCCGAAATTAATGGACCGGCCCAACTGTAGGCCCACAAGATTTTGAGGACCCTAGTAGGCCGGCCCATTAACTGGCTGCCATGTTTTGGGCCAAATGTCGGCCCATATTTGATCCGGTCCATTAATTGTCTGCCACGTTCCAGGCCTAATAATGACCCATATAAGATCCGGCACGTTAAAAGCCTCCCACTTTCTGGGCCAAATCACAGCCCAGATCAGGTCCGGCCCTTTAAGAGGCTTTGGGCTCAATTATGGCCCATATCAGATTCGGCCCGTTGACTGGACGCTATGCTTTTGGGCCCACTTGCTAAAGGCCCATTTAGTAATTCGGCCTGATATTAGTTTCGTCCTGTTAAGGGCACATTTAACATTTCGGCCCTATATTAATTTCGGCCTGTTAAAAGACCATCATATACTTGGGCCTAACTACGGCCCGGTTTGCATCCGGCCTGCTCGCAGCCGATGTCTGATTGGGCCAAACAAGGACCGAGACAACTTTGTCCTGTTAAAAGCCCGTGAATTGATTCGCACAATCATGGGCCGGGGTCCATTTCGGGCTGCTGCCGGCCCGAGAGCTATTCGGCACGTTTCAGGGCAAGCCTACTTCTCAGCCTCCTAAAAGCCCATTGAGTTTTCTTGCGAAAAGAGGGCCGGGAGTTACTCGGCCTATTAAAGGCCCAAATCTACTAGTGGGCCAGTTTGACGGGGCCCATGATGCGGATCATACATCGTGATTGCATGACGGCCCGATTATGTACCGCAATTTTACGGTTTGGCCGGTTTACTGCGAAGACAGGATATATATACTGTAAAATAATTGCAGCATCGTGAATAAAAAAATCCTAGACTATACAATAAAGAAATTACGGCATATTACATCCACTGGGCATCAAAGTTCGCCACTATGATAAGCAGACAGCAGATTACATACCAGTGCAAATAAACACGCCGACAAAATAATATACAAAACCGACAACACTTCAATAGAGTTCAAGAAAGGTTAGCCCTGCTGGGGAGCTGCAGCGCAAGCAGCTGAGCAAGATGATGAGACTGCGCTTGTTCAACACTTATATCTTCCTCACTCTGAAAGATAAACAAACAGACAGATGACAGGTTTTGCACATAAAAGTATCAGTGCTGAAAATTCATCACATTTCTTACTGACGAATAAAGTGACACAGTTTAAAATTGCATTAACACAATATGGTATTGTTCAGGTCAAGACATGGCAGGAAATGACATTGTGAAGGAGTTGGCAGCTTCACGACACCACTGGATTACAGATCAAGAACTCATAAGTATTAATGGTTAGTGTGTTGTAAATTTATCCCATTTCAAATTGGTAAATAAAGAGACGGTTTAAATAATACTCCCTCCGTCCCAAATTACTTGTCATCAAAATGGATGTGTCTAGAACTAAAATACGTCTAGATACATCCATTTCAATGACAAGTATTTTCGGACGGAGGGAGTAGTAGAATTTTCTTTTGAGGGTGATATGACATTGTTCATAGTTAAGACATTGCAGAATATGACATTGTGCTGTAGTGGGTAGGTTCACCACACCACTGGATTACGGATAAAGAACAGAAGCATACATGCAGTGCAAAAGAAGATCACTTGCTCTGTATGGTTTAATTTACATGGTATGAAGAAGGAACTTGGTTGTACAACTAAAAACTTAAATTAAGAAGGACAAACTTTTGTTTATGAACTACATAATAAACTAACATGCAATTTGATGCAAACACCAAAAATAAACAGTTGTTGCAGTCATGCCTAACCAAATATACATAACAAAGTTTGAAGGCTTGAGAAGGAAAAACTTACATTACTGGTGAAGACAGGCTCTATAAAGCCCTTGTCCATGCTGATGAGGGGCAATTTAAGAAGTTTAGCACAGAATTTTCTTCATAAGCATTCCCTTTATTCTACATTTTGTTAAGAGTAAATATAGATGTGATAATATACGAAAAAATGGAGAATATTTAAGATAAGATGAAGAGTGATGCTACATAACCAAGTAGCTATAAATGTATGTGCAGCGATACAGGAAAAAGGCACAGCCAGGAGCAATGCACAGCTAAACTTCTTCAGTACCAACCTTATGGTAAGAGTAAATATAGATCTGATGTGTAGAAAATGGAGGACAAAGGAAAATAAGTTGCAGAGTGATGGTACATGAAAAACTACCTGTCAATATAAGTACACTAATAAAGGACAGCATGTACTCACAAGAATAATGTAGAGCTAAAAAAATTCATTGGCATTAGATATATTCTACACTAATGTAACCATTCATACAGATCAGATAATTTGAAGCGAACAATTGATAAGCAAGCTATCATGCATACTGCTGTCACATAATGAACCAGGTATGTATGCAAGTACAGTGATACAATACAACAGGTACTAACAAGAGCAAAGCAGCGGGCAGCATATTTGCGATATCCTGTCGTTCTTTTCAAACCGGAATTCTTCTTCGAGCAGATTTCCTGCAAAAAAGATCCGTAAGGCACATGCAGAAAAGTAGAAGTTCAAATTGTCTTGTGATTTCATAGACAATACCTCATCCTGTACCGTTGCAGTCCTGCCTAGCCACTGTATCTGTGATATCTTCATCAGGGCATGTAGAACTGCACGGACCCACCATCTTGTTCGTGTCGTGCTGGAGCACATACATGTCGAAGTCGCAACCAATGAAGTTTAAAAATACTTCACTGATACTGAGAGATCTCCCAGGGTTCCAGGAGATGTTGTATACATCGTCCTCAGGTCTCACGGAGACGGATTGCGAAAACGAGGCCTCAATTTCCTCTGTGTCGCCAGGTGTGATGTTACCGATGAGCTCGGTTATGCTGTCGTGCAGGAAGAGTCTGGGGTGCTGCTGTTGTAGATGAGCTCAAAGTCTCGTTGCGGCAGCCGGAAGGAGCCCTGCCCTATGCCGAACGGATAGTTGAAACTCAGGTTGCCACAGCTCTTCAGGCAGCCGGCCAGGGAGGGAAGACTACTCCTGTACCCTGCCTGGCTTCCTTGCACGCCAGCGGATGCTCGCACCGTTGCCGTACGTAGCAACAGCAGCGCGAGCAAGCTGAGGAGCCTCATCTTCATAACAGTATTCGAGGGAAAATGGTGTATTGATGGGTGTTTCGCTGCTTTAACTTCCAGCGTTGGCTCTCTTGCACATGTATATCAGGGTGGACGACACGAGCGGTCTTTCGGACCGGCTCGTGGCCCGCTCGGTCCTGGCCGGCTCGGGCCAAGCCCGCTTAAAAAATCGGCCGGTCCGAGCTCACCATTCCGGCCCGACAAATCTTCGGTCCGGGCCGGGCTTTAACCGAGCCGACTGAGCGGACCGAAGAACGTGACGGGAGCGTGGCCGGAGCGTGGCGGGGGCATGGCGAGAGCGTGGTGGAGCATGGCGGGGGCGTGCCGGGGGCGTGGCCAGGGCATGCCAGAGGCGTGGCGGGGGCATGGCCAGGGCGTGGCGAGGGCGTGGCGAGGGCGTGGCGAGGGCGTGGCGGCGCAGGCATGGCGGGGGCTGAAGAAACTGTCGCCGTTTATGTCCGCCCGCGCGCGGGGCCGTGCCTCGCGCGCCAATGGACTCCTGGCCCTGGAAACTATGTCCATTAGATGCGCCTCACTCGGATCTATCGTATGCACCAACGAACACGACGTGGGAGGTCATACATCGCCGCATCGGGCACCGTCTTTTTCATCTCCGTTCATCGGCCGTCGTGCCAAGTTCGTCGCCGATGAGCTCGTTCTGGTGATTTTTTTGGCTCCTCTAGCTCACTCTGGATCTTCCAAAGCTTCTTGACATCTCCGTGACGAGCTCTGCTGCCTCCAGCGCCCTCCCCGCGTCGCCATGCTCCAGCACATGCTCTGCGATGAACTCCGGCCGGTCCAAACGAGCCGCTCGGTCCGGCTCGGGCTTCGTCCCTGCCGGTCCGGTCCCCGGAAACAGGACCGCGACGCTGTTCGGTCCGGTCCGGTCCGGACCGCCGACGGCCGGTCCAAAGGACGGCTCGGTCAGGGACCGGACCGGCCCGGACCGTGTCCACCCTGACATGTATATATAAATGTCCAATGTCACTCTGCTAAACGGAATTACACACTGTCGTACTCCAATATTTAGACGGAATTACACGTTCCATCTCTGTTGTGGAGAGAAAAGAAAGACCACCAGCGCGCCACCATAAATGCAGTATCAATTGTTCCGCCAAGATCGCATCAGGCAATCGGAGGAGGCGACCGGGATCCCTTGCGCGCCGCCAGTGACGCCGCCGGTTCCCTCTCTCTCCGTCGGCCGCTCCGGCGGCGGGAGGGAGGGGGAACCCCGGGTCTGTTCTCTAGGTGGGTGTGCGGTAGGGTTAGGGTTGAAGGAGACGCTGCCGAGGCCGTTGCGGTGGTGTCGCGTCACAATAAGCTTCTTCGGGCTCCGTTCGCGGTCAGGCGAGGCTTTTGCCTTCGTCTAGGAGCCAGCGGTGTTGGGGATCCCCGGATCTCGTCGAGGTCGCGGGCTATGGTGGTTGGAGGTCCATCGGCACTGGCCGTTTGGATCCTCAGATGGGCGATGGATGCAGGGAGACGAAGACCTTTCTTCTTCCTTATTGGTATGATTTGCTGCTGCTGTTCTTCTCCTTCCTCTGCGCTGATGCTGGTGGGAGATCCTGCTTTGTCCGGGCAGATAGCCCGGCCGCGGTGCTGGACCGGTCGGATGACTCGAGTTCTCTTCCTTTCGGAAGGGACACTTTTCGCGGTACTCAAAGCCAAAGATGGCGACGGCTGTTGCAGGTGTGTTGGATTGATGTCCATGCCCTCTCAGCGATGGTGTCAAGAAAGGAGGAAGCAGCGTGGCGGCAATTGTACCGTGGTCGAAGATGATGACCTGTTTGCGAATGGTTGCAGATCCTTCTGCTGCAGGGGTCTTCTCTCAAAATCCAGGGATGATGACACAGGGCTCCGGAGATCTTTTTATGTTATGGTTGTCTTAGGGTACTCTAGGTGTTCATGGTTTTTTGTGTTTGCGTTTCAGTGTGCTTGTAAGAGTCAACTTTATACTGATTCGTAATCTGAATGAAGAATTTCTCAAAAAAAATGCAGTATCAATTTCCGAACTTGGTTGGTAAGGCAGAGACGACTTAAGCTACTTCCAATGCATTGGTGCTTACATGAAGTGCTAAGCACATTAAAAACTTTAGCAACTAAAGCCCCCAGTGCATAGGTGCTTAACTTGTTGGTGCTAAGCATCCTTCATTTAATGGTTTTGCAACTAAAGTTCTTCATGCATTGGTTGGATTCTTTCATTTAAGTCTTTTTCTTAGGTTCTCGCGCTTAGCATTGTTTATTCCTGGGGTCACCACACTCATCTCTCCGAAAATGCTAGACTTACGAAACCCAGCTACGTAAAGCTACGTTCTTTCCTTAACGCTAAACTAATCGCCCCCCTAATTTTCAGGGGGTGGGCCTGGGCCTATTTCCCCTCCAACCAAATCAGGCCATGTCACTTTTTACGTAGGTTACGTAAAAATCTTTACGTAGATGTAGCAAAGCTCCTCATCTCTCTCCTCTTAATTACCTTGCCACATCAGATTTTTTGCCTACATGGCAGCCTTAGCACGTGTACAAGGTGAAGCATTTGGAGGGGCCTTATTTGAACTGTTGTGCCTCAAGGTTGGCCTTTCTGATGTAACACTTGCAGCAAGGAAAAGTCCGTGCACGTGTATTCTATATGCCAGTGAACACGGCTTTTGGATATTTCTGCCGTGTATTCTATATATGCCAGTGAACCATGGTTTTCACTTTCAGTGAGATTTCAGTGAAATTCACTGAATTTCAATAATTTCAGCAGACACTGAAATATTACGTTTCGGCCAAAATATTTCAGCAATTTCAGTATAGCACAACAATTCCAATATTTTTCAAAATATTTTTTAAAAATTTCAAATTTTCAATTAAATTCAAGTAAATATTTCAGTCATTTGGCTGGGTGGTGCTGAAATTTTTCTAAAACTGAAATTGAAAACCATGCAGTGAACACGCCTTTGAACATTCTAGAAATGGAATGTTGTGCCACAAAAGGTCGGCATGAATTCCTGATATAACATGTACACGTGGCTTTGGATATTTCTGTAGTAATGTTAGTACCATTCAAAACTCCCCTCTGGCCTTGACTGGCTTGGTGGAGCCTTTGTTTTCAAGTGGATATCGGGACAAAAGGGGTAGCTTTCCTATTTTTAGCAAAAGATTGACCTTTTCTTTGTATTGGAACACATGCATTATTCCATTACCCTGGCAGCACGACATCCTCCATCGCTCGCTACCGAAACTCTTACATCAACCGGTAACATCTTCCAGCTGCCAAATGGCTCTGGAACCAAACAAAAAGCCCTCTGACCACGGGGAGCAGATCGACCATAGCCAATCCAACCGCATGGATGCAACCAGCACTAGGAGCGATCGAGCTGCCCGTCCATTACCTACGCCTTTAGCATTAGTGCCAAAGACAGATAGATCGATGCGGCATGGTTCCAGCTGTTCACAATCAACATCAATCTTTTTCAGTTAGAGCCGTGCACGGACATGGTTAGATGGTTGTTTGGGTGAGGGTTTGTTGCCACCAAGCAGCCTCGAGAACCTCACTCTGCTTCGTCCTCTAGTCAATGCAACGGTCCATGAGCCTCACAATCTCTCAAGTTAGTGTTACAGTGGAGCGAATTTAGGTCAGATGATGCCATACAAGCCCTTGGGGTCGTGGTCGTACCAAATATTGAAGCTCTAAGCGACTAAGCCTGATGTATACTTCCTGGGGATATGACTCCATTTTCAGAGCTAACATTTCCACACAAAAATCCTCAAGGAAATCCGTTTACATCACAGCTCAAGCGAGTAGATCACCTTCAGGCTCTCTCACGCATATCCTGGATGCCGGCCAATTTCCACATGCAATTTTGATCTTTTTCACCCATTTCTTTTGGATTTGGATCCATTACTTCCAATTTTCAAGGTAATGCAGAGTTGTTGTTCAGAAAAGCTTTCTCCTAACTGTGTTCTGAAAAAAACATTGCACTGTATTTGTATCTCTATACTGTTACATTGCAAAAGAAATTAAGTTGAGTTTCTTAGGGTATTTTTGTGCCCTTAGTTTCTCGCCCGGTCCGTCAGCCAATCCTGGCTCCGCCACTGGGCATATCTGAAACATGGGACGATGGCACGGCAATAAATTAAGAACCTTAATTTGTATCTTGTGAGTCTTTGTAGATCCATAGAACTTTTTTTTCATTATGGACACCATTAGCTGAACATATTGCATCTTAAGAACTTTCAGTTCTAGATACCCTCGGACTAGCAGTTTTACTTCAGGCTGGTGTTTTTGAACAAGTAAATCAGGCCCAAAGTTACAACCCGCCCTAACTAACATCGCTGATATGTGCAATGATCCCAAGTAACGCCAACACTCATTTCCGGAAAGCGTCGAATTCCCTGGCTGTCGTGCAGACCACCAAATTACAGAGAATGGTCAAACATAGAACCAAGAGTTTCAGTTTGAACCTTCAGAAGCTGCAAGCCAGCAAAAGCATCATCCTGATAATCCACAAAATTGTATGACCAAGATACTACTCCACATCACAGAGCAATTACGCAACTTCTGACTGAATCTTCTAGTTTCAGTCTGAACCTTGAGTAACTACTAGCCAACGAAAATCATTGAAGTGGATCAAGTGGAAGAGATATTAATATTATCATCCTCACTGCCTTTGTTCCTTTTTTCATAAGAAAAGGCATCATCCTGACAATCCACAAAATTGTAAGACCAAGATAGTACTCTGAATTATAGCTCTGCAACTAATGGCATAATTTTTTAAGTCGGGTCATTATCAGGAGGAGCTTATATCATGACTGAGTCTTTGTAGTACATCCTCTTACTTCCCATAGCAGTCGCCTGTTAAGGAAAAAGCGGATGGATTAGAGTTTGACACATCATCCGCAACTTAGCCATAGGAGAAGTGCATTAATTACTTAATACTCCAGTTTTGTTCGTCCTGTAATTAACATCGCTTATTCGCTTGTGGAATGTGGTACAACACCATAAAGAGGATCCAATTCACGATTAGTCACCCACTGCACAAAAAGGATCCACAGATATTTATCAAATTCACGATTCACAAACTTGTATGTATGACTCTGAATCCTTGAAGCCGGGCGATCCCAGCAACAATAGGTAAAGTAGCATTGCCGTGAGAGAAAATAGCAAGAAACATCTTATGATTGAACATTTGAAAGATCGAGGTACGAATTACAGAAGCTTTGTCATATAATTAAGCATGAAAAAAACATCATGACTGAAACTTCGGAAGCTGCTAACAAAGGTCTCAAACATTAAAGTAGGAACTACAGATATGACAAATATTCAGTCATATCAGCAGTTCCTATTTTAAATATTTGACGTCAGGTCATAACCTGGAGGAACTTATGACCGGTGTTTTTATACATCACGGAGCATATGAGAAACATGACACGACGTGCTAAGTGGTGAGGAACATCCAACACACGAGGCATACGTTTTTGAACATTGAAAGCGGGAACAAACTAGGCTCGGCCAAGTACGCTTTGCTTATGCTTAAAAAAAAGGTACGCTTTGCTTCACTACTGCAGTTTTTTTTTTTTTGGGAAGACACCGTCCGAGCCGATCCGGTCCTTGACCAAGCCACCATTTGGACCGGCCACCGGCGGTGCGGTCCGGAACGGACCGACCGGCCTCGCAGTCTTGTTTTCAAGGACCGGACCGGTGGCGGTGAAGCCCAGGCCGGACTGACCGGACTGGCCAACCATCATCTGCAACGACGTGCGCGGGTGCAGCGGCGAGGTGGGCGTCCTGCACCGGTGCTGTGCCGAGGTAGTAGACATGCGCGAGCGCCGGCGTCGAGGTGGGCTACGTGCCGCGGGAAGTGCGCGGGCGGCGTGGCTCTTAGAGCATCTCCAGCCGTTCGACATCCCAGGACGCCAAAAAGAGCCGCCTGGGGGCGAACCGGCGTTTGTTAGCGCGTTGGGGGGGCGATTGCATTCTCAGTCGTCGCCCCAGGAAACGCGCAAACTAAGCGAATTTTCATGCAAATTTTTGCAAACTCGGCGGCCTGATACAAACTCGGCGATAATTATTAGAAATTGTACAAACATGCAAAACTACGCCTAGAACTACGCCTAAAACATGCAAACTACTGCAACTGCTACGCCGCGGCCGCCGCCCTCCTTCTACATGTGGAGGAGCTTGTAGAATCGGGTGTAGTCGCCGCCACCGCTGCCACCGTCGTCGTCATCATCGCGCGCCGCGCCGTCCCTGCTGGAACCCTGGCCAGGGTCGCCGACCCGCGCGGGGTTGAAAGGGCCGGCCTCGTCCTCCTCGTCGCTGTTGAGGACGACGACGCCGCCCTCTTCGCGTGGTCCGCGTGCGCGGCGCTGGGCCTGGAACTCCGCGTATGCCCGGCGCTGGCGGAGCACCTGCTCGCGGACGTAGTCTTCCCTCGCCCACTTGAGGGCGGCCTCGTTGGCGGCAGCCATCTCCGCTTGCTCCGGCTTCACGGGGAGCAGCCCTGGCTCGGTCTTCAGCCAGACCAGGCAGAGAGAGCGCGGGGAGGGGCGGGCGCCCTCGTGGATGACGAGGGCACCGTTGCGGGTGCGGCAACGTAGCGGCGTCTCCTCCTCCGGCTTTGGCTTGATGGGGCGGAGAGCCGGCGAGCCAGAGGAGAGCGAGCCGGAGCCCGATAGACTAGGAGGACGTCCCAGGCTCCATTCGCCGCGGCGTCCAGGAGCTGCCGGCGGCGTGAGAACGACGAGCGCGGCGGGTACTCGAGGCACGGTGTGTTGCCGGTCTCGATGTAGTCGAGGAAGGCCTCGAGGGTGCGGCCGGGCACGCCCCACTACTCGCGCTGCCCGTCGGCATTGAGGCGGCCGCGAGGGATGGTGCCGTTGGCGGAGGCGGTCTGCTCCTCGCGGCGCCGCTCGAAGAACATCGTCCATAGCGTGTGGTTGTCGACGGCGTATCTCGGCTCGTTCCGCTGCTCCTCAGTACTTGTCCTCTCATGTCCGTGTTCTTTGTCCTGAACTTAATCTCAAAGTGATTTGCTTTTGTGGTCTTATGAACGCTTATAATCTCATGACCATGTTGAACTCGATGATATCTTTGCTTCTGGTACAAGTGAATGTTTCTTCTTTAAGCTAGTGTTGGTGGTGATTAGATAGCGGTAATGACTATGATGATTAAATTAGGTAATGACGACTATGATAATTATTAGCTAGCTAGTGTTGTTGGAGATGATATGATGCAAGAGTTTTTACATTAATACGATGATGATGAGGAGGATGATGAGTTATTATATCATTTATGAAAGAAACCGCAGATTAGTTTCAACTGGATGGATCCTAGATAATCAGTATCCATATTACTTGATCACTTATAGGATCCATATCCATATTACTTGATCACTTATAGGATCCATATCCACTTAAAACTAATCCGCGGTACTTTCCCCTAGTGATTTAACAACTCATTATAATGTAAAAACAATCTCTAAATTAAATGGAAAACACAAAGTTAAAGGAAAAATAAAAAATAAAACCAAAACCCTCAAACCTTTAGTACATGTTAGTGTTACCAACCGGTACTAAAGGTCTCACCGCCCCCGGCGCTGGCTCGTGCCACGTGTTGGCCCTTTAGTGGCGGTTCGTGCTGGACCGGTACTAAAGCGGGGGGGGGACCTTTGGTCCCCACACTTTAGTGCCGGTTACAGAACCGACACTAAAGGGCCTTACGAACCGGTGCTAAAGCCCGGTTCTGCACTAGTGTGATGAGTTGTTATGACGATGATGATGATGACTTGTTGTTATAATGATGACGATGATGATGGTGAGTGTTATTACTAATCCAACTTGGTCATTTTGGATCCATCCACTTAAATCTAATTCATGTTTCTTTCACCCAATGATATAATAACTCATCATGATCATAAAACCATATGATGAGACTAATTTATAAAACATGTACAAATACAGCACAAATACGTAGAAGAAAATAAAAATACATGAAATTATAGCAATAGCGCTGGTTATACGCACGCTACCGCTAGGTAGGTTAGCAGTAGCGTAGGTAGGACCAACACTACTGCTGGGTAAGGTAGTAGTAGCGCCGGCAATAGTTGTAGCACTATACCAGTAGTCTGTGTCCCCGTGCTACTAGTAGGCTTTCATCCCGCGCTATTACTAGAATTTTCCCTAGTAGTGGATCATTATATATTCCTTTATTCAAATAGAGTTTGCTAAAGGTTCAAATAAAATATCAAACATTAGTTTTGTTTATTAAATGTTGCAGATATTAGTTAGACGATGAACGGTTATTGAGATATTAGTTAGACGATGAACTTTAGATATCTCAGTTGATGATAATAAAATATACATCAACAAGTGCACATACACACGAATATATACGTATGCCCTATATACATTATGCAAATGTAAAAAAAATAACTGAAAGATAATTTTTGTTACATCACACAATTTAAATTTAGTGATATACATTACAAATGATAACATATAACATTTCAATTAGTAATGTGGTTAACTATGTCAACTATATAATAGAAATTATACTCATTAATATTCTGATACAATGTAAATTATTTTAAATAAGTACAAATGTTTTGTATAAAAGATTCTTATTTGCACCATGTCTCAAATACGCTCGAACCACCTGCGCAAAAAATAAATCACAATAATAATGAGTATTTCAGTGATCAGAAATCATAAAATGTAATTCTAGATCTAGATCACAAAAATTAGTTCACAATAAAAATGAGATAACAAATTGGATCTAGAGTCACAACCTTCATTGGCAGGCAATAGGTCATCAGCAGTAACTCCATCCATAATTTCAAACAGAAAGCAATAAGCTACAACATTTTGCAGGAAATGGAGCTGATGGAAGATGAAGGTGATATAGAAGATGAAGAAAACAATAAGGAAGAGCTGGCAGATAACTCAGGGGAAGTAGCTGCCGATGAAGTGATTTTTAGCCCACAACAAGTTTCAGTTGCAATGCAAGATGTTGAGATGCCTGACAACACCAAAGCAGGATACTAAAACCAAGTGGGAACCAGTGCAGACTTCGAGAAAAAAACTCAAGAGTGGACATTGGTGATAGAAGAATGTTAGAGATTGTTGTGAATAGTAATAAGGTGAAAAACTTGTACCCGGCAAAAATGACATAAAAGATATGGAAGAATATCCTAGGAATAATCAAAAGATATGGAAGTCCCCCAATAACAACCAGGAGGGAGGCATGGATTGTTTGAGCAGATTGAGTTCTTAATTTTAAATTCACTACTCTCTGTATCATTCAGGCATCCTATGGATTCAGACTCAAATGTAGGCTAGCAGGCTAGAAGATCGACCAGTCTGCGTGGGTGCGGTCGAGTTCGGCGGAGCCGAACCAGGCGAAGATGCCCGTGGGCTCAGCACGACCGTCGAGGGGAATTCACCCTTGTCGTCGTCGATGGCGATGGTGACGAGCCAGGAGTCATGAATGATGAACTCGCTCGTTAAAATCTCGCGTTGAGCAAGCATCTACATCAAGTGCAACAGTGATGAATAGCTAGCCTTTGTCCTTGACATCAACAACAGCTGCAGCCCTCCGCCGCCATGTCCCCCTAGCAGCAGACTCGGTCCAGCGCGCTCCCACGGTCTCATAGGTGTCACAGCTGGTTGGATTGGATGTCGGCCCTGTTGTTTCTGTCTGCGGCTGCTGGACTCGTCATTTTCATCTTCAGAAGAAGGTATAGGGAAGCATTGTTGGGACGCCCTATTGTTGGGCCTGGTGGCATCATTGGCATGACCAACATACAAATCGATGAGGTTGAGGATGAGTGGGTTGGGTTGATGGCACAACACAACTTGGCGTTGGCAGTGCCACCTCCTGCTGCATAGCCTGTACATGTTTCCTATAATCAACAATGCAGGTATAAGTTTTTATCTTTATTTACTAATGATAGATGCTAATCTGATTACTAGAGCTTCTACCTGAAGTGTTGATTGTGCTTCCAAGTATAGTGCAGGGATCTTCCTTTCTTCCTTTTGAGTCTGCATGAATATCCCTATGCCCGCTTTCCTTATTCCTGTTGAGGTTGATTGCTCTTTCTCTTTCCACGCTGCATCTACAAACATTTGAATTGGTGTTAAAAGCTTGGCTCTGTCCACACTAGTTCCCTGTAAAATTTCTCCTTTGTCATGTCTGCATTGGTCAGATATTTCAAATACTAGCTTTCCTTGGTCTGATGCCTCTTATTTTGTAGATGCGGTTACTGACAGCAGCACTAGTGTGCCAGTCCCTGACACCCGCGCTGACCAGACGGAACCATCTAGCAGCAGATAGCCAAGGTCCCTTGTGTTAGATGTGTATAGTCTCTTTTCGGTATATCCTCATTGTATAAGGGGTTTTCTGCACTTTGACACACATGTATATGTAATGGCCTTTGGCCCTCAGGAAATGTAGTTGCTCACTTATCCAACATGGTATCAGATGACAGGTTCCTCTTCCTCCCCGCACGCTGCAGCTCCGTGCCTAGCCTTCTCGTCGCCGGCCCTCTCCTCCCCCGTCGCCGGCCTCCTTCTCCGCGCCCGGCAGCTCCTGCCCGCGCCCGTGCTTCCGTGTCCAGCCACGTCTAGGCCTGGCCGTGTCCAGCACGCCTGCGCGACCTCCCGCCCGCCGCGCCCGCCGTGACCTCCCCGCCCGGCCGCAAGACCGCCGCGCCTACCGCTGGCAGCGTCCGGCCGCGCCTCTCCGCTTCATTGGCTGGCCGCGCGCCCGCGCCACCGCCCCTTCACCGCGCCCCCGCCGTGCCTCCGGCTGCGCGCGCCCAGGTCGCCCTCCTCTTCCTTCGCTGCCGTTGCATCTGGCTGGGGCGACTGCTGCTTCACCTGTTGCCGCAGGTGCAGCCCCTTGGCTGGTCCTCCTCGCCTCCCAATCTCCTCGCCCTGTGTTGGCTCGAGCCAGCGCGAGGTTCTCAGCCCCGATCCAGATCGAGGGGCGTTGACCTTATCCAAAAAAAAAAGCCGCCCAGAGTTTAGTCATGTGTTCCGAGTGTTTCACATGAATCTTTTTTCCGCTGCCCAACTTACTGATTCTGGTTGTCGTGTCATTCTTGATACCGACTCTTGCTCCATCCAGGATCGTCGCACCAAGGCTTTGGTTGGTGCTGGCCCCCGGCGCCGTGAGTCAGAGGGCCTTTGGGAGGTTGAATGGCTTCGTGTTCCTTCCGCTGCCACCACCCCTGCCAGCTCTCATGCTCTTGCTGCCTCTTCATCTGCGTCCTTCCAACAGTGGCATCATCGCCTTGGTCACCTCTGTGGCTCTCGTTTGTCTTCTTTAGTTCGTCAGGCCTCTTAGGGTCTCAGATCCGAGATGTTTCTTTACATTGTAATGGTTGCAGACTTGGCAAACAGACCAGTTGCCTTATCCTACCAAAGGAGTCGGTATCTCAGCGTCCTTTTGACTTAGTTCATTCGATGTTTGGGGTCCGCGCCCTTTGATTCAAAGGTGGTCATCGCTATTATATCTTGTTTATTGATGATTTCTCTCGCTACACTTGGCTCTACTTCATGAAATCTCGTAGCGAGGTTCTCTCTATATACAAACGTTTTGCTGCCATGATTCACACCCAGTTTTCCACGCCCATTCGCACTTTTCGTGCTGACTCTGCTGGTGAGTTTATCTCCCAGCTGTTGCGTGGTTTTCTTGCGGAACAGGGTAATCTTGCCCAGTTCTCGTGTCCTGGTGCTCATGCTCAGAATGGTGTTGCCGAACGCAAGCATCGTCATCTACTTGAGACGGCTCATGCTCTGATGATTGCCGCTTCTCTTCCACCCCACTTTTGGGCTGAGGCTGATTCTGCATCCACCTACCTCATCAACATACAGCCATCGACTGCTCTGCAGGGTGGTATTCCTATGGAGTGTCTCACTGGTCACTCTCCTGACTACTCCGCTCTTCGTATGTTTGGATATGTGTGCTATGTCCTTCTTGCCCCGCGAGAACGCACCAAACTGACTGCTCAGTCGGTTGAGTGTGTTTTTCTTGGCTACAGTGATGAGCATAAGGGCTATCGCTGCTGGGATCCTGTTGGTCGTCGTTTGCGCATCTCGCGTGATGTGACCTTTGACGAGTCTCGCTCTTACTACCCACGTCCTTCTACCTCGAGCTTCTCTGTGGATGATCTTTCCTTTCTTCTTCTCCCAGATACACCCCGCTATGTGCCTCCTCATGTCTTTCCTCCCTGCCGCACCTCTCCTTCCTTCTCCTTCACCCACGACCCCGACTTCTCCTCCTCCTCCTCCACCTCTCCCCATCCTCTCCAGTCCGTCGCCTCTCTCACCGTTTCCTCTCCACTATACTCGACGCTCAGATCGAGGATATTGCCTCGATGAGCCTTCCACCTCTGGTGCACATCCTCTCACATCCCTCCGGTTCATAACCTCCGTGCTCGGCCTCGCCCTCCGCCTGATCGCTACTCCCCGATCGCACGGTCTCTGTTTGATCGAGCCCACTTCCTATCGCCTTGCCATGACTCAGCCTGAATGGCAACTTGCGATGGCCGAGGAGCTTGCTGCCCTTGAGCGCTCTGGCACATGGGATCTTGTTCCCCTCCCTTCCGGTGTCCGTCGCATTACTTGTAAGTGGGTCTACAAGCTTAAGACTCGCTCCGATGGTTCTCTTGAGTGCTACAAAGCTTGTCTTGTGGCCCGTGGATTTCAGCAGGAGCAGGGGCGAGATTATGATGAGACTTTTGTTCCTGTGGCCCACATGACCACTATCCGCACTCTTCTTGTTGTGGCTTCTGTTCGTCAGTGGTCTATCTCTCAACTTAATGTTCAGAACGCTTTTCTCAATGGCGAGTTGCGTGAGGAGGTCTATATGCAGCCACCACAGGGGTACTATGCTCCTGATGGTTTGGTCTGTAGGCTTCGTCGCTCTCTATATGGTCTCAAACAGGCCCCTCGCGCCTGGTTTGAGCGCTTCACATCTATGGTAACCGCAGCTGGTTTCTTGCCCAGTGACCATGATCCCGCGCTGTTTGTTCACAGTCTCCTCGTGGTCGGACTCTTCTCCTACTCTATGTTGATGACATGATCATCACTGGTGACGACACTGATTACATCGCCTTTGTTAAGGCCCGCCTTCACGAGCAGTTCCTTATGACTGATCTTGGTCCTCTTCGCTATTTTCTTGGGATTGAGATCTCCTCCACCTCAGATGGCTTCTACATCTCTCAAGAGAAATACATTCAGGATCTTCTTGCTCGAGCTGCTCTCAGTGATGACCGCACTGTTGTGACTCCTATGGAGCTCCACGTTCAGCTTCGTGCCTCTGATGGTGACCCTCTTCCTAATCCCACTCGCTATCGTCACCTTGTCGGCAGCCTTGTCTATCTTGCTGTTACGCGTCTTGACATCTCCTATCTCGTTCACATTCTGAGTCAGTTTGTTTCAGCCCCCACCTCTGTCCACTATAGTCACCTCCTCCGTGTTCTACGATATCTTCGTGGCACGATCTCTCAGCGCCTTTTCTTTCCTCGCCCAGTTCTCTTGAGCTCCGTGCTTACTCGATGCTACCTGGCTAGTGATCCTCCGATCGACGTCATTGTCGCCTACTATGTCTTACTTGGTGGCTCTCTGATTGCCTAGAATACAAAGAAACAGACTGCAGTTTCTCGCTCGAGTACAGAGGCTGAGTTGCGAGCCATGGCTATGTTGACGGCTGAGGTGATCTGGTTGCGATGGTTACTTGAGGATTTTGGTGTGTTGGCTACTACCTCGACTCCCTTCTGTCGACAAGATCTGGTGCTATCAAGATTATGCGTGACCCGGTGAAACATGAGCTCACCAAGCACATCGGTGTGGATGCCCACTTTGTGTGTGCTGCTGTGCAGGATCAGACTCTCGCTCTTCACTATGTGCCCTTGGAGTTACAGTTGGCTGACTTCTTCACGAAGGCACAGACTCAAGCGCAGCATACCTTTTTCCTCTCCAAACTCAGTGTTGTTGATCCACCATGAGTTTGAGGGGGGGTGTTAGATGTGTATAGTCTCTTTTCAGTATATCCCCATTCTATAAGGGGTTTTCTGCACTTTGACACACATGTATATGTAATGGCCTTTGGCCCTCAGGAAATGTAGTTGCTCACTCATCCAACACCTTGGACCTGAGCGGCGCATCAAGGAACGGAAGTCCAATTCACGCATATCTGGCCGCAGTGGGTGAAGTGAAGCCCAACCACTACCTGAAGGCTCTCGAACCGTCGTTCGTCTGTAATGGAAGATGGCTACCCTGATATTGTGGCACCTTGCATATTTTTGTCAGTGTTTGGATTGAAGGAGGTGGATTTCTGGAAATAGCAGGTGTATATATATAGTCACTCTGTGTCTGAACTAATATTGGTTTTAAGCTTTTGTAGTAGTAACTGCTCTTTCATAGTTCTTGGCATACCAATGTGCTTCAAAAATGCCAGCATGTCTTTGTCCACACACATCATGCTTGATATCTGCTCTTAAACGTCCAATGGAACAACTCAGGAGAAAATTTTCTTGTAAGAAAGGATGATCTCTCTTACCAGCGGTACACAGTTTTCAAAACTATCTATATAGTGAATAAGTTTGCCGAATGTTCGCCAGCATTTCCACTGCTTCATGTACTGTAGCTTCACAAAATCTGCCAGCTGCCATATTACAGAACTATTTCATATACTGTAGCATAATGATTTCTTTGTGCTTCATGAAGCTGTACTCCAGCTTGAGGATTTCCTGAGCGAAAAGGTGTGATAGGTCCCGGGTGCACCGACCCCCTCTTATCCTATCCGTTGACCCCGTTGAGATTCGTGAGGTGGTCTTCTCTATCACAGCAATTTGCAGCCGCAGTAGGGTTGTCCAGGCCATTTGACACAGCTAATAAAGTAGGCATGCACTAGGTACTAGGCTTTGGTGCTATCCCGACATGAGCGACAGCCTGATAGCACCACCTATCGGAACCACGACAAAAACATCCGTGTCTCCAATTGCGTTTGAATCCTCCAAAACCCTTCCCTTTACATTCTTACAAGTTGCATGCTTTACTTTCCGCTGCTCATATACTCTTTGCATGCTTGCTTGTTATGTATTGTGAATGTTAAACTTGTGCCTAAACTCCACTTAAACCTAAAGAAGTTAAAAATTGCAACTTTGGTACTTAGTGTCTAATCACCCCCCCCCCCTCTAGACACCTCTTCTCAAAGTCCTACACATGGTTACAACAGTTCGTGTGTTGCCATGGTTATTGTGGCCTAGTTATAAAAATAGGTTATTGTGGCATCTAGAAAAACGCGGAAAAAGAACTAAAGTGACTACAGGCAAACAACTAAACAAGACAATAAGGACATAAATAAGCAAGCAACTAACACTAGGCTATTACGGCTATTACACATATTACATCCACTGGGCATCAAAAATTCGTCACAGTGCAAAATTTGGGAACAAATCAGCATATTACATACACTGGCCGTCTAAATTGGCCACCAATGCAAATAAATGCAACAAGAAAACAAGTCCATAACTGAAACAACTTCAGAAGAGCTCAAGAAACGTTATCCTGGGTATCCACCATGCTGGCAATAAGCTTAGCAAGCTTATTAGCTTTGTCCTGTTTGGCACTAGAATACTCCAACACTTGCTGTTGCACCAAAAAGTGTGCATCTGAATGCTCCAGGGACTTCCCTAGTCCTTCGGCTTCTTGTCGCAGCACAGCTGATCGATGTCTTTCGGCTTGCAGTTGAGACTCAAGAAACTGAACTGATTCAGATAGTGAATTTGAATAGCTTGTGCCAGCGGTAGTGGCCGGTAACTCGAATACGAAACCAAGAGAGGACTTTGGGGTTGTCTCGCTGTCTTCAAAATAGTTTTCCTTAGTTGTTTTATTAGCTTTGTTGAAGACCAACAAGGATGTCTTACTATCCTAAACCTTATCTGCATTACTTTCTTTACCATTGCTTAATAAGGCACTCTTCCCCAATATTATGTCAGCATTCTAAAAGAAGAAACAAGCAGACACATAACAGGTTTAGCATGTACTAGTATATGAAACTCATTTCGATGAACCAGTTCATTTGTAAGATGGAGAGGATTAAACTACCAAGTCTTTTATTGCTAAGTACTCCCTTCGTCCCAAAATTCTAAAAAAAACTAGACTAGTAGGGGGAGAAGCCCCTACTGATTTTTAATAAAGAGAAGAATGTGAGACAACAATGTCCAAGCCGAGGCTCGAACCTGCGTCAGCCAGGTTACACCACCGCTCCCTGGCCACCGGGCTAGGAGCCCATCCACTCCGTCCCAAAATTCTTGTCTTAGATTTGCATAGATACGGATGTATCTAATACTAAAACGTGACTTGATACATCCATATTTAGACAAATCTAAGGCAAAAATTTTGAGACAGAGGGAGTAGCACATAATAAAAGCATCCGACTACAACTGACGTTTTATTTTGTCGATGGCAACGGGAGAGAGGGGCGGTTGCATGCCCGACACTAGGCTTGGAACTACAAGTGTCATCCTCGACTGCAATTTTAAGTCTCCCTCCCGACTACAACCAGCCCTACGTTTCTGTTGGAGGCAGATAGAAGAGGAAGGGGCAGTTGAATGCTCGACACTAGGCTTGCAACTGCAAGTGTGGTCCTTGACCGCAATTGCATGCCTCCCTTCCGACAACAATTGGCTTTGTGTTTTTGTCAGGAGGCGACAAGAGTGGGGGTAGTTGCATTTTTGACACTAGGCTTGCAACTGAAAGTGTCTCCCTTGAATGCAACTACATGTCCACACACCCAACCACAATCAACCTACTCCCTCCATTCCTAAATTTAAGTCTTTTTAGGCATTTCAAATGGACTACAACATATGAATGTACGTAGACATATTTTAAAGTGTAATTCACTCATTTTGCTCTGTATGTAGTCACTTGTTGGAATCTCTAAAAATACTTATATTTGGGAACAAAGGGAGTATTGTTTTGTCGGTGGGCGGCGGGAGAGGAGGGGTAGACAGTTGCATATCTGACACTAGGCTTGCAACTAGCCGCTCTCTACACTTTTATTATTTTTCAAATACACATTAAACATTTTTAAATATATGGCAAAAATTTTAAAATCTTATTGAACATTTTTTTGCAATTACATAATGAATTTTTTAATACAAGCTGAAGATTTTTAAAATACAGAAACACTTCTTTCTAAAATATCACGACAAATGTAGCCAAGTGCTTCCTTTGATTTTTTAGTGAACATGGAACTGAAAATGAAAAATAAAGAAAAACACGAACAAGAGGAAAAATGAAAATAAAAAAGCAAAAAGGAACAAAAAACTAGGGGCAGGAAAATCGTACAAAGACCTAACGATACGCTAGTGGCGTGCTTCAAGAAGTAGCGCCTAGAAAAGTCACAAGACAATAAAAAATCGCTGGCCAAAAGCACTTGTCCTGTAGTACATTTTTGTCTCTATCCTGGGCCTGCACTATTTTGTTCAACACCCTTTTATGTGTGTGTGTGTGTAACAAACAAACAAGGGAATATCCCACTCCAAATACACAAACAAATAAGGGGGAACAAGAAAATCCCAGATATCAGGCTGATACAGGCCATGAGATGCCAAGTCAAGAAATGGACCTAATCTACTTTAGGTGACATCAGCTGATTGAGACTTCGCAAAGTCTACGCGGGCCGACTGAGACCTAGATCGGACCCTTTCTCTTTTCGCCTTCTTATTATCTTCTATAAGATGATGTATCCATATTGTTTTCCATATAGATGATGTACCCATCTGGATTAGATTAATATCAGAGTGTCTTCTTACTAGAACTCCTTATTACTGAGGCTTGCGCGCTGGTTACAAAAGAAGCAACAGCCACAGAACTTCTTCTGCATTACCAAGCACAGTGGTAATGCCAGTACCGATTGATCCATCAAACCATATACATATGGTCTGTGACAACAGCCAGGCAAGTAATGCATGCAGCAAAATGCAGACATTGTGGTTCATTATGGTTCAGAGAATGCATATGCTGACATTCTAGTTCAGAGAAAGCAGGCAGCAAAATTCAAGAAACTGAATTCCTCCCTGCAAAGCACGTTTTAATCTGGATGACAAGTAGCACGTCAAGGCCGGCAGCTGCTGATTTTACCCCCAAAGAAAAGAAAATGACGCAGTCAACTAGCTCTTTAGGTACCAGTTGATTGATGCACTTGCATTACTTAAGCCTGAAGGATAAAAGATGGACCAGTTGATTGATGCAGCTCAGCTCATCCTTGATGGCGCCCTAGCATATCACTGACATATGTAGATACCACCCAACAACTCCCTAGCTTATAATTGATACGGCTGTTCTTCACATGGCATCTCTGATCCAAATGACAAGGGCAAAACAGAACAATGAACGATCAGGACCGAGATAACTATGTCCCACAAGATCAAGAAAATCGACAAAACAAGTAGTAGTACTGTAGTAGTAGTAGTACGACAGCAACCAAATGCTATATGGCACTCAATGATACAATTGCTCATGCAATTTAGATTAAATGCTCTGCTATCCCAAACCGACATAAATTTTCCTCGTATGGCATGAACAGTGAAGCAAACACAGGTCATGGAACCGTGTTTTCATACTGGAGTATACCCTTGGTATGCAGGACGGAAGTATCTTTACTATGATAGTATCTGAAATCGGAAAACATGCAGCAGCACATGTGTCCCGGCATAAACTATATGATCCAGAGTTAAGCTCTGTGTGAGCAGTAGCATGCTTCAATATAGAGAAAAGGAAAGCTGATTACACAGTACATTCTATCAGAAACAAGTACTAAGAATCTCATAAAGAAGAACTCAAGTCAAGGTTCACAGTTCAAAGGCAGCTTACTCGTGATGGCTGATGGAAGTTCAGATGAGTCGTGAATAGTGACAGCATGATGTTTTTTTTGTAGTGTTTATAAATTACCTTATGGGTATTAAAAGCACCTCAAAGGGTGCCTAAGTACTATTTCTAAAATGTCCTAGAAGAATTCATCACATACTTAAAACTATTCCAAAGTTATACTAAACAGTACAATGGTTGATGAACCATAAACAGAAGCAATGGAAGATAACCATTGTCGCAACGCCAATTGTTTCCATAACCAATTGATTATGATGACGCATCAAAGCTACAGATTTGAGTTTTAAAGCACATGTCAAAAGAAAGCAGCAACATAGAAAAGGAGATTAACATGATGCACATTACGAAGCTTTGTAACCTCAACAAGAGCACTATGCAGACAAAATAAAGGTGCAAAAGGCAAACCTTGAAGGATCATCCTTGAGCGCAGGAAATGTTGGAGGCCAGCTCATCATAACATGATAGATATTGCCCAAATATTGATTCTCTTTTATCACCTCATAGACCTTACGGAGTGCCCTGCACTTGACATCCAAGTGGAGTGCGCATCGACCCATCCCCAAGAACACAAACTCAGCATTGTCCCCCACACTTTTTATTCGGAGAGAAGCATTGGAACCTAGCATATTCAAACTAGCCAACATCTCACGCAAACAAATGGTTTCCACTAGCAACCAATCGTCTCCCTTGTGGAGCCAGACGCGGATTTGAAGCTCCTTGACATGGATGAGGTATACACCAGCGGCATCAGCAGCACGCGCCAAGCTGGTGCTTTCCTCGCCAATGCCACCACGGTCCACCCCTTGTGGGAGCTGAATTTTGGAGAAACTCAAGGACGTCAAATCCAAGACACTAATTTCACTCCGGGCAACTGCTATATAAATCTTATTGTCGACGAGCACGGGTTCTGCATCGGGCCGATTACGATCGAGCTGGTCGTCGATGGCCAAATTATGATGCATGCACCAGACACCCTCCTGCAACATATATACCTGTACCTCATGTTTCCTCTTCCTGGTACACGGCACCAACACATACAGGTAAGACAAGCCGCCTTCTTCATCTTCTTCCGTGAGGATTTTAGAGTAAGCATGCTCAAACAAACTCTGGATTTTGGGGCGTGGGCATGGGCGTGGTGGGAGGAAGGTCGCGGCTTTCTCAGGGAACAGCAGGCTGTGCACGCCAAGTGTAGATCCGCTTCCGGCCCTGCAGTGATCGATGAGGAGGCTGCCGTTCCGGCATTCAAAGATGCGACTTGATGTGCCGCCGTCCCTCCGGTAGCTGCCCAAGCTGGAGCTTATGCGGCGGACCACGGCGTCGAGCTCGGGGGGCAGAGTCAGCATCGGCACGAAGCGCTCGGCGGTCGGCCTCGCAAACCTGTCCTGCTCGATGACGTGGAAGCCGAGGAGGCGGGGCGGGTGGAGCTCGCGGAAACGGCGGAGGAACTTGCGGTCCGATGCGTGGCGGAGCCAGCGCCTGCAGACGGCGGCGGCGCGGACGAGGGTTGTGGGGAGGCCGACGCGGACGAGGATCTCGGCGAGGAGGTTGTCGTCGTCGAGCACCTTGGATACCGCCGCCGCCGCCGGCGGCGGCGGCGTCTCGCCCTCCATTTTGGCGGCGCGGACGAGCACGGTGGGGAAGCCCACGCGGAGGAGGGTCTCGGCGAGGAATTCGTCGTCGTCGAGCACCTTGGATGCCGCCGGTGGCGGCTGCGGCAGATCGCCGTCCATTTCGGCCGGAGTTGGCTGGGGTTTCGGTGGGGTTCGGGGAAGGGGATCGAGAAATGCTCCAGGGCTGGCAGGAGGTGCACGAAGGGGAAGAAATAGCCAGCCGATTCCTCGTCTTCCTGGGCCTGGGCTGCCAGTTAAGGCCCATCAATGCCCTAGCTGGTACTCCAATGTTTTTTTATACTGAAAAAATACTTTATTTTTTCTTAAAAAAAAGAGCGGAAGTAGCGCAATGAACTGTAGCCGTTATCCCTCAAGGAAAAAAGAACTATAGCCTTTATACATCACCCTGAAATTTGACCTTCAAAAAATAACGTCCTGAAATTTGGTTAAATATAATGTTTGAGAAAAGCATGTGTGTTTGTGTTTGAAGATTGGCGGAAGCCACTTGTAACATGTACCGACCCTCGACTCACGCAGGTTGTTGAAAATCCAGACCAAAGAAACCGTTGCACAGTGGCAAAACAAATTTCATTGGATGCAATGCAAGGTTGTCTGAATCGCGATTTTATTGTACGATTCTACGACTTTATGATTCAAAGTAACCATTCTTATTCTATGATTTTGGTTAGTAGGATCTACATTTTTACAGTTCTGATAGTAAAGATTCTACATTTAACGATTCTGATAGTAACGACTTTATGATTGGATTATGACAACCTTGCTTAGATGTATGAAAAAAAAAATGTTATGTTAAACCAAGAAAAGACTCGCACAAAAACCAGGTTAGGGATACAGCGGGTGATGGGAGCTAGAGGGGAAGTTCGCTGCCTTGGACTCATGGTGTAGCTGCTCTCCAAAAGAAACCTCACGTCCCAGCCATTACCAACGATCAATTGTCGAATAGCATGAACTCCGGCATAAACATGGAGTAAATGGCACCGGCGGTCCGAGAACTTGCGCTGCGGGTGCACTTAAGTCACGGTACTTGCAAACCGAAAAAACCCGTCATAGAACTTGCATTACGGGTGCATATAAATCACACAAGTCATCTGAACCGGCCAGCTGCCCGGTTTTCTTCCTCTAACGGTCAAGCGCGATAAATTTATTCACGACTTTAAAAATATATGTGATTCGTGACTTTAAAAAAATGTTCGTGAACGATAAATTTGAACACTATTTGTTCACGACTTTCAAAAAATGTTTGCGAACGTTAAAAAAAAATATTTGTGATCCGCGACCTTAAAAAAAATGTTTGCGAACGATAAATTAAAATTATTTATTAAAATATTTGTGATTCGTGACTTAAAAAAAATGTCCAGGAACGAAACATTTCAAAATCTTTTCGAATGATAAATTTAAAAATGTTCGAGAATGATTAATTTGAAAACTATTTGTTCACGACAATAAAAAAATGGTTGAGAACGATAAATTTGAAAAATATTTTTGATTCGCGAACATTTTTTTAAAGTTGCAAACATTAAACAAATTGTGATTCACGACTTTAAAAAAAGTTTGCGAACGATAAATTAAAAAATATTTATTAAAAATATTTGTGATTTGTGACTTTAAAAAAATGTCCACAAACAAAAAGTTTGAAAATGCTTGCGAGCAATAAATTTGAAAATGTTCGTGAATGACTAATTTGAAAACTATTTGTTCACGACTTTAAAAAAATCGAGAATGATAAATTTGAAAAATATTTGTGATTCGTGAACATTTTTTTAAGTTGTGAACATTTAAAAATATATTTGTGATTCGCGACTTTAAAAAAAGTTCACGAACGATAAATTAAAAA
Organism: Aegilops longissima; assembly: GCA_021605205.1. Classification (NCBI taxonomy): domain Eukaryota; kingdom Viridiplantae; phylum Streptophyta; class Magnoliopsida; order Poales; family Poaceae; genus Aegilops; species Aegilops longissima. Next base: position 12,488,483 of record CM038681.1, read on the forward strand.
ATATTTATTAAAAATATTTGTGATTCGTGACTTTTAATAAGTGTCCACGAACGAAAATTTGAAAATGTTTGAAATCAATAAATTTGAAAAATATTTGTGATTCGCAAACATTTTTTTTAAGTTGTGAACATTTTAAAAAAATGTTTGTGATTCGCGACTTTAAAAAAATGTTCTCGAATGATAAATTAAAAAATATTTATTAAATGTATTTGTGATTCGTGACTTTAAAAAAATGTCCAGGAACGAAAATTTTGAAATGTGACCTATCTGCACCCGCAACGCAAGTTCTATAACGGGTCTTTCTGGAAAATAGGACAGCTGGCCGGTTCAGATGTCATATGTGACCTATCTGCACCCGCAATGCAAGTTCTATGATGGGTTTTTCCGATGAGTAAAATGCACTGGCGGTACTTGAACTTGCGAAGAAAGCACGCTTTGATCACTGTACTTCAAAATACGGCCAATACGGTCACTCAATACGTCTACACGTGATTGTACGGTCACTGTTCACCAGTATGCCACTCGTCGCCTCTCCATTTGACCGCTTCGAGGCGACAGCTGGCGCTCGCGGGTTTTTTTTTTGTCAATTAGCTCGCGGGGGGTTATTTTCATCCACCACCCTTTGCCGCCGATGCCAAATCCCTAGTTCCCCTGCCGCCGAGGCCGCCGCCGCTGCTGGTTGCCGCCGCCCCCACCGCTTGCTTGGCGCCCCCCCGCTGCATTCCGCCGCCTCCACTGCTGCTTGCGCCGCCGTCTCGCCGCTTGTCGCCGCCATGTCGACAAGCTCGGTCAGTCATCGGTCGGCGGCCGTTCGGTGGTGGTGTGCCGATAAGATGCCCTACTTATGCACTCGTGTGAAGTTCTACCTCTCGAGCACGGACAAGCACGAGGGCTGGGTCTTCTACAGGTGTCCTATTGGTGTAAGTGGATCTTGTGATTTGTTAATATTGGTAGATTTTTGTGAATCTTGCGATGATGATTTTTGGCATGTGTTTGTTTCTTCTGATCTTCAGGACCATTTCTGGCATTGGGAGTTGGAATACGTTGCCTACTTGCTGGATAATCAGTTTTTGGTTGGCAATGAAGCCGTAGATGCATTAGGAGCTGCAGAGGACAGGAGGGAAGAACTGATGCGAGCAAGGAATCGAAGATATGTAGTTGGCTTTGAAGATGGAACTCATGGAAGAGTTGCAGCTCAAATGAGCAATCGTCAAGCAGAAGCACTCGTAGGGTTAGCCAATCAAATCTTGGTGATGCTGAAGGCACTCTTGGCAGCTTTCATTGTACTTGCAGTGGTTGTAGCTGTGTCTCTGGTGAAGAATTGATGGATTTGATGCAGTTTGTAGTTGATGCAGTTGAACTGCTAGTATGAAGTGATGGAGTTGATGCGGTATGTAGTTTGTTAGCAGTTGAACTGGTAGTATGAAGTAATGCTTTTGCAGATGAACTGGTAGATGCAGTTTGTTTGCTGCCGTAGTTGATGTAGTGACAATCTTTTGCATTCTAAGTGATGCTTTTGTAATATGTAAGCATTTTACTCATGTTGTAATGCAAATGGAAGATAATTTGGCATGTTGAAGCTGTTGTTGTTGCTGTCATATGAAGATATCATGTTGCTGTCATATCACTTTATGCTATTTGATGTTATGCAAGTTATCATGTTGTGCAAACTGTTGATGCAAGTTATCATGTTGAAGTTATCATGTTGGTGTCATATGTACATCATATTTGGCTTCTGTGTATATTTGGCTCCATATGTAGAGATCATCATATCATGTTGCTGTCATATCATTTTTATGCTATTTAATGTTGTTATCATCTTGCTGTACATTCCACCATTTGACCATCTGTGTACAAGTGCATTTAGCTAGAAAACATAGTGCATTCAGATCAGTAGGGAGAAATCATAAGCATAACATAGTGCATTCAGATCAGTAGGGAGAAATCATAAGCATAACAGCAATCCATATCTGGGAAGTACCAACAAGTGCATTCAGTTAAAAAATGATCAACAATTGATCCATACTCATGTGTACACATCAGTATGGATCAATTAAAACATTTCTCATCAGTCACATCCTACTACATGAGTACTCCTACTACATCATGCTTAAGAAGTAAAGGATGCTACACAGATCATCATCTGAATATGTCAAACATGGAAGTGCTTTTGGTCTTGCTGGGAAGCACAAGATCATCATCTGAATCAGGCTCTGGATCTGCAGGCCTCTTGCCTAGAGCAATACCTATCAGCCTCAATTCCTCCTTCCTAGCCTCAGCAGCAGCAACCCTGTCTGCTCTTTTTCTTGCTGCTGCAGCTTCTTTTTCTGCTCTCTTCTTGGCAGTAGCTTCCTCCTTTTGAGCCTTCTTCTCAGCTTGCTGCTTTGCTTTTTGCTCAGCAGCACAAGCTTTCTTGGTCTCCATAATGATCTGCCTTGTCTCTTCCCTAGCCTTCTTTGCTATTTCAGCTTCTTCTTTTCTCATCTCTCTCTTCTGAGCTTGTGACCGCCTCTTCCTCTCTCGCTTCCAAAGGCTTTCTTCTCCTCTTGCTGATGTCTCTTCCTGGCAGCTTCCTCTGCTTTCTTTAGTTGTTCCTCCCTTCTTGCTGCAAGAAGTGCTTGTTTCTTATCTTCCAGTTCTTTGTCTCTCTGTCTCTTGAGGAGAAGCAATCTTTTGGCCAATTCACCTTGTTGGATTGTACTTGAGCTCCCATTGTTGCTTGTGTTACCTTGGGTTTCATTGAGCATGGCCCTGGCAGCAGATATGAAAGTTGATTCTGGTATAGGCCCTGTTGCAACCACTCTTGGCAGAGGCCTCTGGATGACAAATGTACATATTGGAGTTCAAAATAACAATTTTTATCAATGAACTTAAGATCAATTTCAGCAAACAAGGACATTTACTTACATTCTGAACCGTATGATCAACCATAAGATCTTCTATGACATGATTTTCTAGAGAGTTGTGCTCCTGTTGAAGTGCAAGTAATTATGAATCATATCTTTGCAATATTTCTGATTATCAACTGTGCAAGAAAACCTACAGTACAAATGACATACCTGAGTAATGACTTGCTCATCATCACCTACATTTGGATCAGCTTCCACATTTGGAGGAACTTGTGCAGTAGCAGCTTCAACATCTCCATCTGGTGCTGGTGGAGCTTGCACATTTGGAGGGGGCAGCCCAGCCTTGAGGTACTTGCAGCCTTTGATATTGTGGTCTGGCTCTCCACAGTAGTTGCAATGCATGATCACACCATGCCTTGACATTTTTTTGCCACCATTGCTGCAAGAAACTTCATGTGGGGCCTTCCTCCTGCTCTTGCATGGCCTGCCTACCTGCTTGGTGTACAATGGTGGCTTAATTGGGGGTCCATTCATCCTCTCCCATTCTGTTTTATCTCTGCAAGGGTAGATGATGTTGTTGTATGCTTTCTTGAACATCCCAACAGAGTAACATTGGTTAACCAAGAGGAGGGGATCCACTCTCTCATGTCTAGCAAAAGCTATAGCATGTACACATGGTGTGCCACCCTTCTGCCACCTCTTGCAGCTACACTCATTGTGTTGGGGAACGTTGCATAAAATAAAAATTTTCTTACGTTCACCAAGATCCATCTATGAGTTCATCTAGCAACGAGTGATTGGAGTGCATCTACATACCTTTGTAGATCACATGCGGAAGCGTTCAAGAGAACGGGGTTGAGGGAGTCGTTCTCGTCGTGATCCAAATCACCGGAGATCCTAGCGCCGAACGGACGGCACCTCCGCGTTCAACACACGTACGGTCAACGTGACGTCTCCTCCTTCTTGATCCATCAAGGGGGAAGGAGAAGTTGATGAAGATCCAGCAGCACGACGGCGTGGTGGTGGATGCAGCAGAACTCGGCAGGCTTCGCCAAGCAACCACGGGAGGGAGAGGTGTAGCAGGAGGGAGGAGGCGCCAGTGTTGGGTGCGGCTGCCTCCCACCCCCCCTCTTTATATAGGGAGCCCAGGGGCGCGGCCCTAGGAGATGGGATCTCCTAGGGGGCGGCGGCCAAGGGAGGCTTGCCCCCAAGGCAAGTGGGCGCCCCCCTAGGCTTCCCAACCCTAGGTGCATGAGGGGACCAGAAGCACCAGCCCACCAGGCTGGTTCCTCCCACTTCAGCCCACGGGCCCTCCAAGATAGGTGGCCCCACCGGTGGACCCGGGACCCTTCCGTGGTCCCAGACAATACCGTGACCCCAAACTCTCCCGATGGCCGAAACAGCACTTCCTATATATAATTCTTTACCTCCGGACCATTCTGGAACTCCTCGTGACGTCTGGGATCTCATCCAGGACTCTGAACAACTTTCGGTTTGCTGCATACTCATATTCATACAACCCTAGCGTCACCGAACCTTAAGTGTGTAGACCCTACGGGTTCGGGAGACATGCAGACATGACCGAGACGGCTCTCCGGTCAATAACCAACAGCGGGATCTGGACCCATGTTGGCTCCCACATGCTCCTCGATGATCTCATCAGATGAACCACGATGTCGAGGATTTAAGCAACCCCGTATACAATTCCCTTTGTCAATTGGTATGTTACTTGCCCGAGATTCGATCGTTGGTATCCCAATACCTCGTTCAATCTCGTTACCAGCAAGTCACTTTACTCGTACCGTAATGCGTGATCCCGTGACCAAACACTTGGTCACTTTGAGCTCATTATGATGATGCATTACCGAGTGGGCCCAGTGATACCTCTCCGTAATGCGGAGTGACAAATCCCAGTCTTGATCCGTGTCAACCCAACAGACACTTTCGGAGATACCTGTAGTGCACCTTTATAGTCACCCAGTTACATTGCGACGTTTGGTACACCCAAAGCACTCCTATGGTATCCGGGAGTTAGACGATCTCATGGTCAAAGGAAAAGATACTTGACATTAGAAAAGCTCTAGCAAACGAACTACACGATCTTGTGCTATACTTAGGATTGGGTCTTGTCCATCACATCATTCTCCTAATGATGTGATCCCGTTATCAATGACATCCAATGTCCATAGTCAGGAAACCATGACTATCTGTTGATCAACGAGTGTAACGCCCTCGATGCGGCTATATCTCCCACGTGTCGAAGCATGACTTAGAGGCATAACCGCATTGAAAGCAATGTCGCAAGTGAGGTAATCTTCACACAACCCATGTAATACATAAGGGAAAGAGATACATAGTTGGCTTACAATCGCCACTTCACACAATACATGAGTAAAACATTACATCATACAGATACAATCAAGGTCCGACTACGGAACCAAAATAAAAGAAGACTGCCCCAAATGCTACACAGATCCCCGATCGTCCCAACTGGGCTCCACTACTGATCAACTGAAACGAAACAACACAAAGAACACGATCTTCATCGAGCTCCTCCTTGAGCTCGGATGCGTCACCTGCACGATTTCATCGGCACCTGCAAACTGGTTTTGGAAGTATCTGTGAGTCACGGGGACTCAGCAATCTCACACCCGCGAGATCAAGACTATTTAATCTTATAGGTAGGACAGGGTAGTAAGGTGGAGCTGCAGCAAGCGACTAGCATATATGGTGGCTACATTCGCAAAAGAGAGCGAGAAGAGAAGCAAGGCACGGTCGAACAACTATGATCAAGAAGTGATCCTAGAACAACCTACGTCAAACATAACTCCAACACCGTGTTCACTTCCCGGACTCCGCCGAGAAGAGACTATCACGGTTACACACGCGGTTGATGTATTTTAATTAAGATCAACTTCGGGTTTTCTACAACCGGACATTAACAAATTCCCATCTGCCTCATAACCGCGGGCACGGCTTTCGAAAGATAATACCCTGCAGGGGTGTCCCAACTTAGCCCATGATAAGCTCTCACGGTCAACGAAGGATATTCCTTCTACCGGGAAGACCCGATCAGGCTTGGAATCCCGGACTACAAGACATCTCGACAATGGTAAAACAAGACCAGCAAGACCACCCGCTGTGCCGACAAATCCCGATAGGAGCTGCACATATCTCGTTCTCAGGGCACACCGGATAAGCTAAGCGTACAGGTACCGACGTAATCCAAGTTGCCAAGGAATGGTCCCGCACGGTGCTCTAGTTTGGACCAACACTCGAAGGAGCACTGGCCCGGGGGGTAAAATAAAGATGACCCTTGAGTCTGCAGAACCCAAGGGAAAAAAGGCTTAGGTGGCAAATGGTAAAACCAAGGTTGGGCCTTGCTGGAGGAGTCTTATTCAAAGCGAACTGTCAAGGGGGTCCCATAAATCACCCAACCGCGTTAGGGACGCAAAATCCGGGAACATAATACCGATATGACGGAAACTAGGATGGCAAGAGTGGAACAAAACACCAGGCATAAGGCCGAGCCTTCCACCCTTTACCAAGTATATAGGTGCATTAATTAAATAAGATATATTGTGATATCCCAACAAGTAAACATGTTCCAACAAGGAACAACATCTCCATGTTCCAACAAGGAACAAACTTCATCTTCACCTGCAACTAACAACGCTATAAGAGGGCTGAGCAAAGCGGTAACATAGCCAAACAACGGTTTGCTAGGAAAGGATGGTTAGAGGCTTGACATGGCAATATGGGAGGCATGATAAGCAAGTGATAGGCATCATAGCATAGGCATAGCAAAAGAGCGAGCATCTAGCAAGCAAAATAGAAGTGATTTCGAGGGTATGGTCATCTTGCCTGAAATCTCGCAAGGAAGAAGAACGAGTCCAAGAAGAAGACAAACGGACGTAGACGAACGAATCCTCACAACTCCGGAACGAAACCGAAGCTAACGAGAGAAGCAAACCGGAAAGAAGCAAACAACATAGTAAACACACAATCATAAACATGGCATGATGCACAATCAAGTATGATGCATGTCCGGTTTAAATAGCATGGCATGGCAATATGCACAAACAAAACTACAAGTTAAATGGAGCCCAATATGCAACGAGTTGCATATTGACGAACACCACATTCAAATATTTAGTTCTCTCTCGGTTATGCACCCAACAATATTAAATATTATTAAACATGGCAAGGGGTGAAGCATATGAAACTAACTATTTAGGCAAGATTAAATGAGGCCGGAAACAACAACAACAATTCCGGAAAAATCCTCATATGCATATTTCGAATTTGCTACTGTTCTGCCCTAAACACAATTTTAATGTTGTTAAACATGCCAAACAAGTACACTATGTTAAATAGGCATTTTTCTACCCCATTTACATATATAATTTATTTAAATCCGAGCTACGGTTATTTAGTTATGAAATAAATCATTTTAGCATGGCATTTAAGCAAATTAATGCAAACAACAATTATAAACATTTAAATATTGTTATCATGATGCGGATGACATGTGCAAGTTTTATGCAATTTTATGAAAATGTTGACAAGAGCATTATGAAGCATTTGGTCACCATAGCGGAACGAAAGGGTGCCACGGCGGCGAAACGAAAATGGTGCCACGGCAACATTTCGGTTCCGGTAGCTCATGGAGATATCGGTGCAAAAGAAAGTGTGACGGAAGCGAGTTGAGCAAGATGGTGGGGTGTTCCCGGTTACCGGGTTCCCACGAGACGATGGCATGGCAACGAGGAGGAACAAGCGAGCGACAATTTCGGACACGGTGCAAACGGGCATCTCATACAACATATGCATTCGTTCACCGCGGTCGTCTCAGCGGTTATACCTTCGAAGCATTCAAACGGGACGGTGCAATGTAGAGGAAGTAGTTGTTCTCGTGTCGTAGTGGAAGTCGTTGTACACGGTGACGGTAGTTGTACATGTTCGTTTCATAAATGTCCGGGGTCGTCGGTAGAGGAACTTGGTGGACTTGGCGCATCCGAAGGTGTACTTGACGAAATCCACCTCGGATGTAGTCGTACCCGTAGTCGGACTTGACAAAAAAAAAACACACCGGCTGCAGTCACGGTACTTGGTGAATCCCGGAGACGGTACTTGGCGAATTCCACGCTCGGTGGTCGTAGAGCTTGGTGTCAACAGCAACAGGGGCGCGATGTAGGGGCGACGGCCGCGGGACTTGGCGCGATCGAGGAGGCAGGGGCTCGGCGACTCGCGCGATGCAGGGGAGCTTGGCGCGAGGCTTCGGTCGCAGGGAAGGAGCACCACGGCAGCAGAGGAGACCAGCGTGCACGGGCGCTCGTGAAAAGGAGGCAGGGGACTCCGGGCTCCTGGTGGAGCTCCTGGTGGTCGTCACCAGCGGAGGAGGCGGCAAGGGTCGAGGGATCCGGGCGCAGGGAGCACCACTCCCTGGCTCGATGCGGAGGAGGCGACAGCTGGCCTGGGGCTGGGTGGTGGCGCGGAGGCGACGAGGAGGGGGCCGAGGGGACGGGATGAGGGCAGCAGGAGGGAGAGATGGCGGCGTAGCGAGGAGGAACAGAGGGATCGGCGCAGGAGGAGATCGAGGCCGGCGGCGACAGAGCTTGGCGGAGGGAGGAGGCAATGGCGACGAGCTCGAGGAGCTGCTCTCCTTGAGCGCTCGGGCGACGGGGACGGCTGGCGCCGGTGGAGGGAGGAGGCGGCGAGGGGAAAGGGAGAGGGGCGACGAGGGGAACACGAGCGAGGCGCGAGGAGGAGCTGCAGAAGGGATCGGGCGAGGCGCTCCTCTCGTGCGTGGTGACGGCGCGAGGGAGGAGACGAGGGAGAGATGGGGATCGAGCGCAGGGAGGTTGCGGGCTGGATCGGTTGGTGGCTAGGGTTAGAAGGGTTAGGTGGGCTGACTGGGCCGGCTAGGCTTTGGGCCGGCTGGTTAGAGCTGGGCCTAAGAGGCCGGCTAGGCACTCTTCTCCCTCTCTCTTATATTTTCTTTAGCAGAAAACAATTAAAGAGAAGAAAAAGAAAGAGAGGGTTAGGGAAAGGATTTGCGCGTGCGGACAATTTTCCCGGACTCATAAAAATATGCACGATCCAGGAAAAATAGAAAAGAGGCACGAATGCAAGATTTAAATTCAAACTTATTTGAATTTAATTCAAATGGTTTGAACTAGAACAAGGTTTTAGAAGTGTCCAAAAATGTTGAGGATTTCGGTGGGGCTCCGGAAAATGATGAAATAATTTATGGGCAGAGTTGGAGGCCAAGAATTAAGATAACAACGGCATGTGATATTTTGCAAGTGGGTTATGGTGATTCCAAAACAATGGAATATTTTTATAATATCTCCCTAAATATCGGGAGGGTATGTTATAAAGAGAAGTCACCCTTCCCTCGATTTAAATGGACCGAAGATCCATACGATTTTATTTAGTTGATTTTTTAAAAAAATTAACGATATGATGGCATGATGACATGATGCAATGCAAAAAATAAAAAGGGCAGGCACAAATGAAACACACGGCGAAACCCGGAATATATGGAGGTCTTCTCGAGCATCGGTCTCGGGGCGTCACAACACTCCACCACTACGAGAGAATCTCGTCCCGAGATCTAGGATGGCGCCGGAGAGAAAAACGGAAGAGGAAGAGAGGAGGTAAAACTAAGTTGCTTCTTTGACAAACGAGTGAAACCAAAGAACCTTGAGAGGTTGAACAAAATGAAAGAAAGAACACAACGAAGATGAACAAGGTTGAAAACACTCTGTTAGAAAAGAGGAACATGGGATATGACGAGAACCAAGAGGTTTAGTGATAACATAGATATTGAAACCACTCCGGTTAAAACTAGATAGAGAAGGAATAAGATTGATATAATTTGGGCAGCACTCCGACTGAAAATGGAAGGAATTAGAATCATGAACTTGGCAAAATGAAAGCACCTGGATGAGACTCCGGTTAAAAGAGGAACGATAGACACAACACTCCGGTTAAATCGATAAGCAAGGAAAAGGACATGGACTTGACAAAATGAGACGATGGGTCGAAGAGAGCAACATCACAATGCCTTCGGAACGAAAGAATAGAATCTAGATTGTTGGGATAAAGGGACGGAGAAGAAAATGACAACTTCTACCACAAATGAATTTGAAAGAAACATCCTTAAAAAGAAGGATAGAACGGGGTTGTTGGAAAACCAACAACGAAAAGAATAACCTTGTAGTGGACTTATGGAAACATCTCAACATTATGAGGTGAGCTTCTGCCACCAACGGAAACAAACGATTGGATTGATATCAACAAGGAGACGAGAAACTTATTTCACCGAGAGGACAAATGAAGAACTTGGGTCATTTATAAGCACCATAAATAGCAACAATCCTTAGGGAAAGATTTAGGTGAAATATAACCCAAGATAACTCCAATGAAGAGATTGATGGATTTAAATATCTCATCCTTGACAACAAGTGAATCATGAAATATGAATGAAACTGTCAAAATGACATAACACCACCTCAAAAGATAAGGTCGAAATAATTGCACTTTGGAATGCAAGATGAAGAATGCTTGAACGCCTCAAAACAAAACATGTGTTGAGCACCATGTTTATTTTGAGTATGGCTTGACGGATCTTAAATCGGAGAGAAATCTTGATGAACAATTGAAGAATGAAAAGAATCCTTGAGGAAGCACCATGTAGAGCCTCCATGATGAACTCCGGTAAACAAAAGGGTGATAGAAAGAAAGAGAAGTTGAAAACACAAGGTGAAGCCTTGCAGTGATAAGATGAAGCTTTGAAATGATATAACCGAGAAAACTTTGAACTCCGGAAAGAAAGATGAATAAATGAAATAAAGAATTTTGATGAACCTCCAAAATAAGGAATTGAACTTACTCGATGAAACAAGAATAAGAATTACATTATGCTGATCCTTCACCAATTAAATTGATGGCAAGCGATGGATTTGGCATACTACTTATTCTCATTGAAAAATGATTACAGATAGAGATATAGCGCAAACTTGAGAAGGTATTGATGGAACCACCGGTGGGATTTGGAAACAACAAATGAATTGATATGATAAAGAAGGAAGTGAAATCTTGAACGAACCACCGTAAGAATTGAGAATGAACGTAGCAAAGGCACAATTCACCGGGAAGAATTGGAAAACGAATGAAGATATTTGAGGGGATTTAGATACAAGTGAACGAATAGATGACGAGCTGATTGGAGAATACTTGAATGATGCACCGGTAAGATTTGGAGAACGAAAGCTGAAAGCTGGAATGAATAAATCTGAGATGATGGGCTCCGAAGAATCAAACTGAAAAGACTCCTGAATTGCTCCGGATGGGTGAAAAGAATTCTCACAATCTAAAACAATTATGAGAGGATGGCATCAAACTAGAACAATGAACTTGAAGAGAATGGAGCAAGATTTAAGAGAAACTCTTCTTCGGTCTTCAAAATTCGAGAATGACGACGAGAAACACCACCATGAATTGTTGAGGCACTCCGGAATGAAAATTAGAAAGGTTGAACCAACAATGAAAATAATTTGAAAGATCTTGGAGAAAGCCATATGACTGATGAAATCCATACTTACATCACACTTTGAAAAAAAATTGAGAATCGCTCCGGATGACTTAGAAGAGTCAGGTAAGATCCTGGAAAAAGACCTGTGGGTTAGGGCCCTCTCAAAAGAACCACCGTTGAACGATTGCTTGAAATAAAGATTGCACCGGTTGAATTAAATGGCTTGAATGAGATAACAATCTCGAAATAGCTTGAACGGATTAAGAATGGAAACACGAATCTTCTGAGATATCTTCAACACTCCAGAACAATTGAATAACAAGAAGTGAAAGACTATGAGGTGCACCGGTATGGGAAAACATTGTGAAAAGAGGAAAAGGGATAAGATCAACACCGAAATCTTGAACTAAATCCACCGGAGAAGAAAATTAGAATGGAACAATGATAAGGTTGAAGCTTCCTTAGCGTCTTCATGAGAAATCACCGGATAAAACATTAAAGGAAAAGAATGAAGAAACTTCACTCAATAAAATGGATACTTGATTAAGAAATCTGAGTCCTTGAAGAAAAAGGGTGGGAGGGCGGGAAAACAAAACAACTTGGGACGGATGAAACAAACACCGTTGAGAAAACTTAGAATTGATCTTGCAAACGTTGAAATGATCGGATCCACTTGAAGAGAAGCACGTCGGTTGCAAAAGAATTGACATGACAAGCTCAGTGATCAAGAAGGATTAGTATTCCCATAGCAATATGAGAACACCATTTAGGAAAGGTATGGAATCAACACTTGGCATTGAAGCAACTTGAAGACCACAAAACGGAACAAAAACAAAGGATTTGGCTTGCAGAATAAGCCGGAACAAATACATATGATAGAGATTTACCCAATCCCATATCATGCATCTGTCGGAAAGATATTCTAGGAGCTACTTGAATTCCAACCTATAAACTCCCGAAACTTTCTGGTTATGCAATCTGGTGTTGGGGATACAGGGGACACAAAATATATCACCCAAACTAACAATACCTAGATCCAGCTGTATCCATCCGTCAACACATAACCAAGAAACCTTCGGAAATCGTGTACCTCAACCTTCGAAAAGCATCCGTTATACGAGTTATGGCAATACTCTCGAGCTCGCCCCAGTACTGGGTTATCGAGGTTATCTCACCAACAACTGCATAAAAGAGATTTTCGATGTCGGCAAAACTCAGGTATTCCAGAACTGCAACGATAAAATTGTGACGACAACACCTCGGAGCTCAACTCCCCGGGACACTGCCACAACCCCTAAATGTCAGGAGGCACCAAGAACAATGTTCTCGTCACAAAACCATCGGAACGATTCCAAGATACCCGCGTGATCCTAAAAAAAATTAGTGAAATTTGAGGAGAGGAAAGTCAAAACATCTACGTCAGGAGACCTCACCAGAGCGACGAAGGGACTGGGGAGTAAAAAGAATCCTACTCTCCGATATATATAATCCTAAGACTCAAAACATTTTCCGTTCTAGACTCAACAACGCCAGCAAACAATCAAGTAGGGGGCTCCTAAGTCGGGGAAGGCTCTGATTACCAACTTGTAACGCCCTCAATGCGGCTATATCTCCCACGTGTCGAAGCACGACTTAGAGGCATAACCGCATTGAAAGCAATGTCGCAAGTGAGGTAATCTTCACACAACCCATGTAATACATAAGGGAAAGAGATACATAGTTGGCTTACAATCGCCACTTCACACAATACATGAGTAAAACATTACATCATACAGATACAATCAAGGTCCGACTACGGAACCAAAATAAAAGAAGACTACCCCAAATGCTACACAGATCCCGATCGTCCCAACTGGCTCCACTCTTGATCAACTGAAACGAAACAACACAAAGAACACGATCTTCATCGAGCTCCTCCTTGAGCTCGGATGCGTCACCTGCACGATTTCATCGGCACCTGCAAACTGGTTTTGGAAGTATCTGTGAGTCACGGGGACTCAGCAATCTCACACCCGCGAGATCAAGACTATTTAAGCTTATAGGTAGGACAGGGTAGTAAGGTGGAGCTGCAGCAAGCGACTAGCATATATGGTGGCTACATTCGCAAAAGAGAGCGAGAAGAGAAGCAAGGCACGGTCGAACAACTATGATCAAGAAGTGATCCTAGAACAACCTACGTCAAACATAACTCCAACACCGTGTTCACTTCCCGGACTCCGCCGAGAAGAGACCATCACGGTTACACACGCGGTTGATGTATTTTAATTAAGATCAACTTCAGGTTTTCTACAACCGGACATTAACAAATTCCCATCTGCCTCATAACCGCGGGCACGGCTTTCGAAAGATAATACCCTGCAGGGGTGTCCCAACTTAGCCCATGATAAGCTCTCACGGTCAACGAAGGATATTCCTTCTACCGGGAAGACCCGATCAGTCTCGGAATCCCGGACTACAAGACATCTCGACAATGGTAAAACAAGACCAGCAAGACCACCCGCTGTGCCGACAAATCCCGATAGGAGCTGCACATATCTCGTTCTCAGGGCACACCGGATAAGCTAAGCGTACAGGTACCGACGTAATCCAAGTTGCCAAGGAATGGTCCCGCACGGTGCTCTAGTTTGGACCAACACTCGAAGGAGCACTGGCCCGGGGGGTAAAATAAAGATGACCCTTGAGTCTGCAGAACCCAAGGGAAAAAGGCTTAGGTGGCAAATGGTAAAACCAAGGTTGGGCCTTGCTGGAGGAGTCTTATTCAAAGCGAACTGTCAAGGGGGTCCCATAAATCACCCAACCGCGTTAGGGACGCAAAATCCGGGAACATAATACCGATATGACGGAAACTAGGATGGCAAGAGTGGAACAAAACACCAGGCATAAGGCCGAGCCTTCCACCCTTTACCAAGTATATAGGTGCATTAATTAAATAAGATATATTGTGATATCCCAACAAGTAAACATGTTCCAACAAGGAACAACATCTCCATGTTCCAACAAGGAACAAACTTCATCTTCACCTGCAACTAACAACGCTATAAGAGGGGCTGAGCAAAGCGGTAACATAGCCAAACAACGGTTTGCTAGGAAAGGATGGTTAGAGGCTTGACATGGCAATATGGGAGGCATGATAAGCAAGTGATAGGCATCATAGCATAGGCATAGCAAAAGAGCGAGCATCTAGCAAGCAAAGATAGAAGTGATTTCGAGGGTATGGTCATCTTGCCTGAAATCTCGCAAGGAAGAAGAACGAGTCCAAGAAGAAGACAAACGGACGTAGACGAACGAATCCTCACAACTCCGGAACGAAACCGAAGCTAACGAGAGAAGCAAACCGGAAAGAAGCAAACAACATAGTAAACACACAATCATAAACATGGCATGATGCACAATCAAGTATGATGCATGTCCGGTTTAAATAGCATGGCATGGCAATATGCACAAACAAAACTACAAGTTAAATGGAGCCCAATATGCAACGAGTTGCATATTGACGGAACACCACATTCAAATATTTAGTTCTCTCTCGGTTATGCACCCAACAATATTAAATATTATTAAACATGGCAAGGGGGTGAAGCATATGAAACTAACTATTTAGGCAAGATTAAATGAGGCCGGAAACAACAACAACAATTCCGGAAAAATCCTCATATGCATATTTCGAATTTGCTACTGTTCTGCCCTAAACACAATTTTAATGTTGTTAAACATGCCAAACAAGTACACCATGTTAAACTAGGCATTTTTCTACCCCATTTACATATATAATTTATTTAAATCCGAGCTACGGTTATTTAGTTATGAAATAAATCATTTTAGCATGGCATTTAAGCAAATTAATGCAAACAACAATTATAAACATTTAAATGTTGTTATCATGATGCGGATGACATGTGCAAGTTTTATGCAATTTTATGAAAATGTTGACAAGAGCATTATGAAGCATTTGGTCACCATAGCGGAACGAAAGGGTGCCACGGCGGCGAAACGAAAATGGTGCCACGGCAACATTTCGGTTCCGGTAGCTCATCGAGATATCGGTGCAAAATAAAGTGTGACGGAAGCGAGTTGAGCAAGATGGTGGGGTGTTCCCGGTTACCGGGTTCCCACGAGACGATGGCATGGCAACGAGGAGGAACAAGCGAGCGACAATTTCGGACACGGTGCAAACGGGCATCTCATACAACATATGTATTCGTTCACGGCGGTCGTCTCAGCGGTTATACCTTCGAAGCGTTCAAACGGGACGGTGCAATGTAGAGGAAGTAGTTGTTCTCGTGTCGTAGTGGAAGTCATTGTACACGGCGACGGTAGTTGTACATGTTCGTTTCGTAATTGTCCGGGGTCGTCGGTAGAGGAACTTGGCGGACTTGGCGCATCCGAAGGGGTACTTGACGAAATCCACCTCGGATGTAGTCGTACCCGTGTAGTCGGACTTGACAAAAAAAACACACCGGCTGCAGTCACGGTACTTGGTGAATCCCGGAGACGGTACTTGGCGAATTCCACGCTCGGTGGTCGTAGAGCTTGGTGTCAACAGCAACAGGGGCGCGATGTAGGGGCGACGGCCGCGGGACTTGGCGCGATCGAGGAGGCAGGGGCTCGGCGACTCGCGCGATGCAGGGGAGCTTGGCGCGAGGCTTCGGTCGCAGGGAAGGAGCACCACGGCAGCAGAGGAGACCAGCGTGCACGGGCGCTCGTGAAAAGGAGGCAGGGGACTCCGGGCTCCTGGTGGAGCTCCTGGTGGTCGTCACCAGCGGAGGAGGCGGCAAGGGTCGAGGGGACCGGGCGCAGGGAGCACCACTCCCTGGCTCGATGCGGTGGAGGCGACGGCGCGGGCCTGCGGGGCTGGGTGGTGGCGCGGAGGCGACGAGGAGGGGGCCGCGGGGACGGGATGTGGGCAGCAGGAGGGAGAGATGGCGGCGTAGCGAGGAGGAACAGAGGGGATCGGGCGCAGGAGGAGATCGAGGCCGGCGGCGACAGAGCTTGGCGGAGGGAGGAGGCAATGGCGACGAGCTCGAGGAGCTGCTCTCCTTGAGCGCTCGGGCGACGGGGACGGCTGGTGCCGGTGGAGGGAGGAGGCGGCGAGGGGAAAGGGAGAGGGGCGACGAGGGGAACACGAGCGAGGCGCGAGGAGGAGCTGCAGAAGGGATTAGGCGAGGCGCTCCTCTCGTGCGTGGTGACGGCGCGAGGGAGGAGACGAGGGAGAGATGGGGATCGAGCGCAGGGAGGCTGCGGGCTGGATCGGTTGGTGGCTAGGGTTAGAAGGGTTAGGTGGGCTGACTGGGCCGGCTAGGCTTTGGGCCGGCTGGTTAGAGCTGGGCCTAAGAGGCCGGCTAGGCACTCTTCTCCCTCTCTCTTATATTTTCTTTAGAAGAAAACAATTAAAGAGAAGAAAAAGAAAGAGAGGGTTAGGGAAAGGATTTATGCAGGACAATTTTCCGGACTCATAAAAATATGCACGATCCAGGAAAAATAGAAAAGAGGCACGAATGCAAGATTTAAATTCAAACTTATTTGAATTTAATTCAAATGGTTTGAACTAGAACAAGGTTTTAGAAGTGTCCAAAAATGTTGAGGATTTCGGTGGGGCTCCGGAAAATGATGAAATAATTTATGGGCAGAGTTGGAGGCCGAGAATTAAGATAATAACGGCATGTGATATTTTGCAAGTGGGTTATGGTGATTCCAAAACAATGGAATATTTTTATAATATCTCCCTAAATATCGGGAGGGTATGTTATAACGAGAAGTCACCCTTCCCTCGATTTAAATGGACCGAAGATCCATATGATTTTATTTAGTTGATTTTTAAAAAAAATTAACGATATGATGGCATGATGACATGATGCAATGCAAAAAATAAAAAGGGCAGGCACAAATGAAACACACGGCGAAACCCGGAATATATGGAGGTCTTCTCGAGCATCGGTCTCGGGGCGTCACAACGAGCTAGTCAACTAGAGGCTCACTAGGGACATATTGTGGTCTATGTATTCACACGTGTATTAGGATTTCCGGATAATACAATTATAGCATGAATAAAAGACAATTATCATGAATAAGGAAATATAATAATAATCCTTTTATTATTGCCTCTGGGGCATATTTCCAACAGTCTCCCACTTGCTCTAGAGTCGATAATCTAGTTACATTGTGATGAATCGAACACCCATAGAGTTCTGGTGTTGATCATGTTTTGCTCGCGGAAGAGGTTTAGTCAACGGATCTGCGACATTCAGATCCGTATGCACTTTGCAAATTTCTATGTCTCCATCTTGAACATTTTCACGAATGGAGTTGAAGCGACGCTTGATGTGCCTAGTCTTCTTGTGAAACCTGGGCTCCTTGGCAAGTGCAATAGCTCCAGTGTTGTCACAGAAGAGTTTGATCGGCCCCGACGCATTGGGTATGTCTCCTAGGTCGGTGATGAACTCCTTCACCCAAATTGCTTCATGCGCTGCCTCCGAGGCTGCCATGTACTCCGCTTCACATGTAGATCCCGCCACGACGCTCTGCTTGCAGCTGCACCAGCTCACTGCTCCACCATTCAACATATACACGATCCGGTTTGTGACTTAGAGTCATCCAGATCTGTGTCGAAGCTAAGCGTCGGCGTAACCCTTCTGACGAGCTCTTCGTCACCTCCATAAACGAAACATGTCCTTAGTCCTTTCGTGTACTTCAGGATATTCTTGACCGCTGTCCAAAGTGTTCCTTGCCAGGATTACTTTGGTACCTTCCTACCAAACTTACGGCAAGGTTTACATCAGGTCTGGTACACAGCATGGCATACATAATAGATTCTATGGTTGAGGCATAGGGGATGACACTCATCTCTTCTATATCTTCTGCCGTGGTCGGACATTGAGCCGAGCTCAATTTCACACCTTGTAATACAGGCAAGAACCCTTTCTTGGACTTATCCATTTTGAACTTCTTCAACATCTTATCAAGGTATGTGCTTTGTGAAAGACCTATGAGGCGTCTCGATCTATCCCTATAGATCTTGATGCCTAATATGTAAGCAGCTTCTCCAAGGTCCTTCATTGAAAAACTCTTATTCAAGTAGGCCTTAATGTTGTCCAAAAGTTCTATATCATTTCCCATCAAAAGTATGTCATCTACATATAATATGAGAAATGCTACAGAGCTCCCACTCACTTTCTTGTAAACGCAGGCTTCTCCATAAGTCTGCATAAACCCAAACGCTTTGATCATCTCATCAAAGCGAATGTTCCAACTCCGAGATGCTTGCACCAGCCCATAAATGGATCGCTAGAGCTTGCATACCTTGTTAGCATTTTTAGGGTCGACAAAACCTTCCGGCTGCATCATATACAGTTCTTCCTTAAGATAGCCGTTAAGGAATGCCGTTTTGACGTCCATTAGCCATATCTCATAATCATAGTATGCGGCAATTGCTAACATGATTCGGATGGACTTCAGCTTCGCTACGGGAGAGAAAGTCTCATCATAGTCAACCCCTTGAACTTGCCGATAACCCTTAGCGACAAGTCGAGCTTTATAGATGGTAACATTACCATCCGCGTCCGTCTTCTTCTTAAATATCCATTTGTTTTCTATCGCTCGCCGATCATCAGGCAAGTCTGTCAAAGTCCTTACTTTGTTTTCATACATGGATACTATCTCGGATTGCATGGCTTCAAGCCATTTGTTGGAATCTGGGCCCGCCATCGCTTCTTCATAGTTCGAAGGTTCACCGTTGTCTAACAACATGATTTCCAAGACAGGGTTGCCGTACCACTCTGGTGCGGAACGTGTCCTTGTGGACCTACGAAGTTCAATAGCAACTTGATCCGAAGTACCTTGATCATCATCATTAATTTCCTCTCCAGTCGGTGTAGGCACCACAGGAACATTTTCCTGAGCTGCACTACTTTCCGGTTCAAGAGGTAGTACTTCATCGAGTTCTACTTTCCTCCCACTTACTCCTTTCGAGAGAAACTCTTTTTCCAGAAAGGATCCGTTCTTGGCAACAAAGATCTTGCCTTCGGATCTAACGTAGAAGGTATACCCAATGGTTTCCTTAGGGTATCCTATGAAGACACATTTTTCCGACTTGGGTTCGAGCTTTTCAGGTTGAAGTTTCTTGACATAAGCATCGCATCCCCAAACTTTTAGAAACGACAGCTTAGGTTTCTTCCCAAACCATAATTCATACGGTGTCATCTCAACGGATTTAGACGGTGCCCTATTTAAAGTGAATGTAGCTGTCTCTAGAGCGTATCCCCAAAATGATAGCGGTAAATCAGTAAGAGACATCATACATCGCACCATATCTAATAGAGTGCGATTACGACGTTCGGATACACCGTTACGCTGAGGTGTTCCAGGCGGCGTGAGTTGTGAAACGATTCCACATTTCCGTAAGTGTGTACCAAATTCGTGACTTAAATATTCTCCTCCACGATCTGATCGTAAGAACTTTATTTTTCGGTCACGTTGATTCTCTACCTCATTCTGAAATTCCTTGAACTTTTCAAAGGTCTCAGACTTGTGTTTCATCAAGTAGACATACCCATATCTACTTAAGTAAATGTGAGAGTGAGAACATAACGATATCCTCCGCGAGCCTCAACACTCATTGGACCGCACACATCGGTATGTATGATTTCCAATAAGTTGGTTGCTCGCTTCATTGTTCCGGAGAACGGAGTCTTGGTCATTTTGCCCATGAGGCATGGTTCGCATGTGTCAAATGATTCATAATCAAGAGACTCTAAAAATCCATCAGCATGGAGCTTCTTCATGCGCTTGGCACCAATGTGACCAAGGCGGCAATGCCACAAGTATGTGGGACTATCGTTATCAACTTTACATCTTTTGGTATTCACACTATGAATATGTGTAACATCACGTTCGAGATTCATTAAGAATAAACCATTGACCATCGGAGCATGACCATAAAACATATCTCTCATATAAATAGAACAACCATTATTCTCGGATTTAAATGAGTAGCCATCTCGTATTAAACGAGATCCTGATACAATGTTCATGCTCAAACTTGGCACTAAATAAGAATTATTGAGGTTTAAAACTAATCTCGTAGGTAAATGTAGAGGTAGCGTGTCGACGGCGATCACATCGACCTTGGAACCATTCGGCGTGCATCGTCACCTCGCCCTTCGCCAGATCTCCGCTTATTCCGCAGCTCCTGCTGTGAGTTACAAATATGAGAAACGACACGGTATCAAATACCCAGGAGTTGCTACGAGTCTTGGTAAGGTACACATCAATTACATGTATATCAAATATACCTTTAGTGTTGCGGCCTTCTTGTCCGCTAAGTATTTGGGGCAGTTCCGCTCAAAGTGACCCTTCCTTTGCAATAAAAGCACTCAGTCTCGTGCTTGGGTCCATTCTTTGACTTCTTCCGGCAAGCTGGCTTGCGGGCGCGGCAACATCCTTGCCGTCCTTCTTGAAGTTCTTCTTACCCTTGCCCTTCTTGAACTTAGTGGTTTTATTGACCATCAACACTTGATGTTCCTTCTTGATTTCTACCTCTGCTGACTTCAGCATTGAAAATACTTCAGGAATAGTTTTCACCATCCCCTGCATATTGTAGTTCATCACAAAGCTCTTGTAGCTCGGTGGGAGCGACTGAAGGATTCTGTCAATGACCGCCTCGTCCGGGAGGTTAATATCCAGCTGGGACAGGCGGTTGTGCAACCCAGAAATTTTGAGTATGTGCTCACTGACAGAACTATTTGTTGGAAATATGCCCTAGAGGAAATAATAAATTAGTTATTATTATATTTCCTTGTTCATGATAATCGTTTATTATCCATGCTATAATTGTATTGATAGGAAACTCAGATACATGTGTGGGTAAATATACAACACCATGTCCCTAGTAAGCCCCTAGTTGACTAGCTCGTTAATCAATAGATGGTTACGGTTTCCTGACCATGGACATTGGATGTCATTGATAACGGGATCACATCATTAGGAGAATGATGTGATGGACAAGACCCAATCCTAAGCCTAGCACAGATCGTGTAGTTCGTATGCTAAAGCTTTTGTAAATGTCAAGTATCATTTCCTTAGACCATGAGATTGTGCAACTCCCGGATACCGTAGGAATGCTTTGGGTGTACCAAACGTCACAACATAACTAGGTGGCTATGAAGGTGCATTACAGGTATCTCCGAAAGTGTCTGTTGGGTTGGCACGAATCGAGACTGGGATTTGTCACTCCGTGTGACGGAGAGGTATATCTGGGCCCACTCGGTAGGACATCATCATAATGTGCACAATGTGACAAAGGGGTTGATCACGGGATGATGTGTTACGGGACGAGTAAAGAGACTTGCCGGTAACGAGATTGAACAAGGTATCGGGATACCGACGATCGAATCTCGGGCAAGTACAATGCCGCTAGACAAAGGGAATTGTATACGGGATCGATTGAGTCCTTGACATCGTGGTTCATCCGATGAGATCATCGTGGAACATGTGGGAGTCAACATGGGTATCCAGATCCGCTGTTGGTTATTGACCGGAGAACGTCTCGGTCATGTTCGATGGTTCCCGAACCCGTAGGGTCTACACACTTAAGGTTCGATGATGCTAGGGTTATAAAGGAAGTTTGTATGTGGTTACCGAATGTTGTTTGAGTCCGGATGAGATCCCGGACGTCACGAGGAGTTCCGGAATGGTCCGGAGGTAAAGATTTATATATAGGAAGTCTTATTTTGGTCGCCGGAAAAGTTTCGCGCATTATCGGTATTGTACCGGGAGTGCCGAAAGGGGTCCGGGGGTCCACCGGGGGGGTCCACCTGCCCCGGGGGGGCACATGGGCTGTAGGGGGTGCGCCTTGGCCCATATGGGCCAAGGGCACCAGCCCCAAGAGGCCCATGCGCCAAGGAGACTTGGGGAGGGAAGAGTCCAAAGGGGGGAAGGCACCTCCGAGGTGCCTTGGGGAGGATGGACTCCTCCCCCCCTCTTGGCCGCACCCCTTCCTTGGAGGAAGGGGCAAGGCTGCGCCCTCCCCCCCTCTCTTGCACCTATATATAGTGGAGGGGAGGGAGGGGAAGCCACACCTGAGTCCCTGGCACCTCCCTCCCTCCCGTGACACCTCCTCCTCTCCCGCAGGTGCTTGGCGAAGCCCTGCAGGATTGCCACGCCTCCACCACCACCACGCCATTGTGCTGCTGCTGGATGGAGTCTTCCTCAACCTCTCCTCTCTCCTTGCTGGATCAAGGCATGGGAGACGCCACCGGGCTGAACGTGTGTTGAACGCGGAGGTGCCGTCCGCTCGCACTAGGATAATCGGTGATTTGAATCACGACGAGCACGACTCCATCAACCCCGTTCACTTGAACGCTTCCGCTTAGCGATCTACAAGGGTATGTAGATGCACTCTCCTTCCCTCGTTGCTGGTTTCTCCATAGATAGATCTTGGTGACACGAGGAAAATTTTGAATTTCTGCCACGTTCCCCAACAAATGGCATCATGAGCTAGGTCTATTGCGTAGATTCTTTGCACGAGTAGAACACAAAGTAGTTGTGGGCGTTGATTTTGTTCAATATGCTTGCCGTTACTAGTCCAATCTTGTTCCGACGGTATTGTGGGATGAAGCGGCCCGGACCGACCTTACACGTACTCTTACGTGAGACAGGTTCCACCGACTGACATGCACTTGGTGCATAAGGTGGCTATTGGGTGCCAGTCTCTCCCACTTTAGTCGGATCGGATGCGATGAAAAGGGTCCTTATGAAGGGTAAATAGCAATTGACATATCATGTTGTGGTTTTGCGTAGGTAAGAAACGCTCTTGCTAGAAACCCATAGCAGCCACGTAAAACATGCAAACAACAATTAGAGGACGTCTAACTTGTTTTTGCAGGGTATGCTATGTGATGTGATATGGCCAAGAAGAATGTGATGAATGATATGTGATGTATGAGATTGATCATGTTCTTGTAATAGGAATCACGACTTGCATGTCGATGAGTATGACAACCGGCAGGAGCCATAGGAGTTGTCTTTATTTATTGTATGACCTGCGTGTCATTATACAACGCCATGTAATTACTTTACTTTATTGCTAACCGTAGCCATAGTAGTAGAAGTAATAGTTGGCGAGACAACTTCATGAAGACACGATGATGGAGATCATGGTGTCATGCCGGTGACGATGATGATCATGGAGCCCCGAAGATGGAGATCAAAAGGAGCAAACTGATATTGGCCATATCATGTCACTATTTGATTGCATGTGATGTTTATCATGTTTATGCATCTTATTTGCTTAGAACGACGGTAGTAAATAAGATGATCCTCATTAAAATTTCAAGAAAGTGTTCCCCTAACTGTGCACCGTTGCGAAAGTTAAATCGCTTCAAGCACCACGTGATGATCGGGTGTGATAGATTCTTACGCTCACATACAACGGTGTAAGCCAGATTTACACACGCGAACACTTAGGTTAAACTTGACGAGCCTAGCATGTACAGACATGGTCTCGGAACACAAGAGACCGAAAGGTCGAGCATGAGTCGATGGTGGATACGATCAACATGAAGATGTTCACCGATGATGACTAGTCCGTCTCACGTGATGATCGGACACGGCCTAGTTGACTCGGATCATGTAATCACTTAGATGACTAGAGGATGTCTATCTGAGTGGGAGTTCATGAGATGAACTTTATTATCCTGAACATAGTCAAAAGATCTTTGCAAATTATGTAAAAGCTCGCTTTAGTTCCACTGTTTAGATATGTTCCTAGAAAAATATAGTTGAAAGTTGACAGAGCGATTATGCGGACAGTAGAAAGCTTATGTCCTTAATGCATAGCTCAGTGTGCTGAACCCCAAACGTCGTTTGTGGATGTTCGAACATCGGACATACACGCTTTGATAACTACGTGATAGTTCAGTTAAACGGTTTAGAGTTGAGGCACCAAAGGCGTTTTCAAACGTCGCGGAACATATGAGATGTTTCGAGGGCTGAAATTGGGATTTCAGGCTCGTGCCCACGCCAAGAGGTATAAGACCTCCGACGATTTTCTTAGCCTGCAAACTAAGGGAGAAAAGCTCAATCATTGAGCTTGTGCTCAGATTGTCTGAGTGCAACAATCACTTGAATCGAGTGGGAGTTGATCTTCGGATGAGATATTGATGTTTCTCCAAAGTCATTGCCACCAAGCTGCTAGAGCTTCATGATGAACTATAACATGTCGGGATAGATATGATGATCCTTGAGGTATTCACGATGTTTGACACGCGAAAGTAGAAATCAAGAAGGAGCATCAATTGTTGATGGTTGGTGAAACCACTAGTTTCAAGAAGGGCAAGGGCAAGAAGGGACACTTCATGAAACGGCAAATCAGTTGCTGCTCCAGTGATGAAACCCAAGGTTGAACCTAAACCCGAGACTAAGTGCTTCTGTAATAAGGGGAACAGCCACTGGAGCAGAATTACCCTAGATACTTGGTAGATAAGAAGGCTGGCAAGGTCGATAGAAGTATATTGGATATACATTATGTTAATGTGTACTTTACTAGTACTCCTTGTAGCACCAGGGTATTAGATACCGGTTCGGTTGCTAAGTGTTAGTAACTCGAAACAAAAGCTACGGATATAAACGGAGACTAGCTAAAGGTGAGCTGACGATACGTGTTGGAAGTGTTTCCAAGGTTGATATGATCAAGCATCGCACGCTCCCTCTACCATCGAGATTGGTGTTAAACCTAAATAATTGTTATTTGGTGTTTGCGTTGAGCATAGACATGATTGGATTATGTCTGTCGCAATACGGTTATTCATTTAAGGAGAATAATGGTTACTCTGTTAATTTGAATAATACCTTCAATGGTCTAGCACCTAAAAGGAATGGTTTATTGAATATCGATCGTAGCGATACACATTTTCATGCCAAAAGATATAAGATAGTAATGATAGTACCACGTACTTGTGGCACTGCCATGTAAGTCATATTGGTATAAAACGCATGAAGAAGCTGCATGTTGATGGATCTTTGGACTCACTCGTTTTTGAAAAGTTTGAGACATGCAAACCATGTCTATTGGTGTATACGCATGAAGAAACTCCATGCAGATGGATCGTTTGGACTCACTTGATTTTGAATCACTTGAGATATGCAAATCATACCACATGGGCAAGATGACCTGAAAAGCCTCGGTTTGAAGAAGATGGAACAAGGTAGCAACCTGTTGGAAGTAACACATTTTGATGTGTGCATTCCAATGAGTGCTGAGGCATGCAAAGTGAATATCGTTATGTTCGACTTCACAGATGATTCGAGTAGATGTTGAGTATATTTACTTGATGAAACACAAAGTCTGAATTATTGAATGGTTCAAGTAATTTCAGAGTGAAGTTAAAGATCATTGTGACAAGAGGATAAAATGTCTATGATATGATCATAGAGATGAGTATCTGAGTTACGAGCTTTGGCACGCAATTAAGACACCGTGGAAATTGTTTCACAATTAATACCTTTGGAACACCATAGTGTGATGGTGTGTCCGAACATCATAGTTGCACCCTATTGGATATGGTGCGTACCATGATGTCTCTTATCGAATTACCACTATCGTTCATGGGTTAGGCATTAGAGACAACCGCACTCACTTTAATAGGGCACCACGTAATTCCGTTGAGACGACACCGTTTGAACTATGGTTTGGAGAAACCTAAGTTGTCGTTTCTTAAAGGTTTGGGGCTGCGACGCTTATGTGAAAAAGTTTCAGGTTGATAAGATCGAACCCAAAGCGGATAAAATGCATCTTCATAGGACACCCAAAACGGTTGGGTATTCCTCCTAATTCAGATCCGAAAGCAATAGGGATTGTTTCTAGAAACGGGTCCTTTCTCGAGGAAAAGTTTCTCTCGAAAGAATTGAGTGGGAGGATGGTGGAGACTTGATGAGGTTATTGAACCATCACTTCAACCAGTGT
Source organism: Aegilops longissima (assembly GCA_021605205.1). Taxonomy (NCBI): domain Eukaryota; kingdom Viridiplantae; phylum Streptophyta; class Magnoliopsida; order Poales; family Poaceae; genus Aegilops; species Aegilops longissima. Next base: position 12,514,830 of record CM038681.1, read on the forward strand.
GTAGCAGGGCACAGGAAGTTCCTGTGGCACCTACATCAATTGAAGTAGAAGCTTATGATAGTGATCATGAAGCTTCAGATCAAGTCACTACCGAACCTCGTAGGAGGACAAGGACGCGTACTGCTTCGGAGTGGTACGGTGATCCTGTCTTGAATGTCATGTTGCTAGACAACAATGAACCTGCAAGCTATGGAGAAGCAATGGTGGGCCCATATTCCAACAAATGGTTAGAAGCCATGAAATCCGAGATAGGATCCATGTATCAGAACAAAGCATGGACTTTGGTGGACTTGCCCGTTGATCGGCAAGCCATTGAGATAAATGGATCTTTAAGAAGAAGACGGACGTGGACGGCAATGTCACCGTCTATGAAGCTCGACTTGTGGCGAAGAGTTTTTCAAAAGTTCAAGGAGTTGACTACGATGAGATTTTCTCATCAGTAGCGATGCTTAAGTCCGTCGGAATCATGTTAGCATTAGCTGCATTTATGAAATCTAGCATATGGATGTCAAAACGAGTTTCCTTACCAGTTTTGTAAGGAAAGGTTGTATGTGATACAATCAGAAAGTTTTTGTCGATCCTAAGGATGCTAAAAGGTATGCTGGCTCCAGCGATCCTTCTAAGGACTGGAGTAAGCATCTCGGAGTTGGATTATACGCTTTGATGAGATGATCAAAGATTTTGGGTTTATACAAAGTTTATGAGAAACTTGTATTTCCAAAGAAGTGAGTGGGAGCACTATAGAATTTCTGATGAGTATATGTTGTTGATCAGAAATGATGTAGAATTTCTGGAAAGCATACAGGGTTATTTGAAAGGTGTTTTTCAATGGAAAACCTGGATTAAGCTACTTGAACATTGAGCATCAAGATCTATGAGGATAGATCAAAAACGCTAAATGGTATTTTCAAATGAGCACATACCTTGACATAATCTTGAAGGTGTTCAAGATGGATCAGTCAAAGAAGGAGTTCTTGCCTGAGTTGTAAGGTATGAAGTTAAGAGTTAAAGCTTGACCACGGCAGAAAAGAGAGAAAGGACGAAGGTCGCGTCCCTATGCTTCGACATAGGCTCTATAGTATGCTATGCTGTGTACCGCACCGGAAGTGTGCCTTGCCATGAGTCAGTCAAGGGGTACAAGAATGATCCAGGAATGGATCATTGGACAGCGGTCAAAATTGTCCTTGGAGTAAATAAGGACATGTTTCTCAATTATGGAGGTGATAAAGTGTTCGGCGTAAAGGGTTACGTCGATGCAAGCTTTGACACCTATCCGAATGACTCTGAATAGCAAACCGGATACGTATAGTGGAGCAACCATTTGGAATAGTTTCAAATGGAGCGTGGAAGCAGCATTTATAATATGACCTAGAAATTTGCAAAGCACACACGGATCTGAAAGGTTCAGATCCGTTGACTAAAACCTCTCTCACAAGCAAAACATGATCAAACCCCAGATCTCATTGAGTCTTAATCACATGATGATGTGAACTAGTAAACTCTTTGGATGTTGGTCACATGGCGATGTGACCTGTGAGTGTTAATCACGTGGCGATGTGAACTAGATTATTGACTCTAGTGCAAGTGGGAGACTGTTGGAAATATGCCCTAGAGGCAATAATAAATTAGTTATTATTATATTTCCTTGTTCATGATAATCGTTTATTATCCATGCTATAATTGTATTGATAGGAAACTCAGATACATGTGTGGGTAAATAGACAACACCATGTCCCTAGTAAGCCTCTAGTTGACTAGCTCGTTAATCAATAGATGGTTACGGTTTCCGACCATGGACATTGGATGTCATTGATAACGGATCACATCATTAGGAGAATGATGTGATGGACAAGACCCAATCCTAAGCCTAGCACAGATCGTAGTTCAGATGCTAAAGCTTTTCTAAATGTCAAGTATCATTTCCTTAGACCATGAGATTGTGCAACTCCCGGATACCGTAGGAATGCTTTGGGTGTACCAAACGTCACAACGTAACTGGGTGGCTATGAAGGTGCATTACAGGTATCTCCGAAAGTGTCTGTTGGGTTGGCACGAATCGAGACAGGGATTTGTCACTCCGTGTGACGGAGAGGTATCTCTGGGCCCACTCGGTAGGACATCATCATAATGTGCACAATGTGACCAAGGGGTTGATCACGGGATGATGTTTTCCGGGATGAGTAAAGAGACTTGCCGGTAACGAGATTGAACAAGGTATCGGGATACCGACGATCGAATCTCGGGCAAGTACAATGCCGCTAGACAAAGGGAATTGTATACGGGATCGATTGAGTCCTTGACATCGTGGTTCATCCGATGAGATCATCGTGGAACATGTGGGAGTCAACATGGGTATCCAGATCCCGCTGTTGGTTATTGACCGGAGACCGTCTCGGTCATATGATGGTTCCCGAACCCGTAGGGTCTACACACTTAAGGTTCGATGACGCTAGGGTTATAAAGGAAGTTTGTATGTGGTTACCGAATGTTGTTCGGAGTCCCGGATGAGATCCCGAACGTCACGAGGAGTTCCGGAATGGTCCGGAAGTAAAGATTTATATATAGGAAGTCTTATTTTGGTTGCGGAAAAGTTTCGCAGACATTATCGGTATTGTACCGGAGTGCCGAAGGGGTCCGGGGTCCACTGGGGTCCACCTGCCCTGGGGCCACATGGGCTGTGGGGGTGCGCCTTGGCCAATATGGGCCAAGGGCACCAGCCCCAAGAGGCCCATGCGCCAAGGAGACTTGGGGAAGGAAGAGTCCAAAGGGGGGAAGGCACCTCCGAGGTGCCTTGGGGAGGATGGACTCCTCCCCCCCTCTTGGCCGCACCCCTTCCTTGGAGGAAGGGGCAAGGCTGCACCCTCCCCCCCTCTCTTGCACCTATATATAGTGGAGGGAGGAGGAAGCCACACCTGAGTCCCTGGCACCTCCCTCCTCCCGTGACACCTCCTCCTCTCCCATGGTGCTTGGCGAAGCCTGCAGGATTGCCACGCCTCCACCACCACCACGCCACTGTGCTGCTGCTGGATGGAGTCTTCCTCAACCTCTCCCTCTCTCCTTGCTGGATTAAGGCATGGGAGACGTCACCGGGCTGAACGTGTGTTGAACGCGGAGGTGCCATCCGTTCGGCACTAGGATCATCGGTGATTTGAATCACGACGAGTACGACTCCATCAACCCCGTTCACTTGAACGCTTCCTCTTAGCGATCTACAAGGGTATGTAGATGCATTCTCCTTCCCCTCGTTGCTGATTTCTCCATAGATAGATCTTGGTGACACGTAGGAAAATTTTGAATTTCTGCTACGTTCCCCAACACTATTTTCCTCCATCTTACAACTATAGAACTTGTCGGAGACTTCATATCTCTCGACCCGGGCATGAGCTTGGAAAACCAGTTTCAGCTCCTCGAACATCTCATATGCTCCGTGTTGCTCAAAACGCTTTTGGAGCCCCAGTTCTAAGTTGTAAAGCATGCCGACTGAACGAGGGAGTAATCATCAAGACGAGACTGCCAAGCGCTCATAACGCCTTGGTTCTCAGGATGGGTGCTTCAGCTAGCGGTGCTTCTAGGACATATTGTTACTTGGCAGCTATGAGGATGATCTCAGGTTCCGGACCCAGTCCGAATAGTTGCTGCCATCATCTTTCAGCTTGGTTTTCTAGGAACGCGTTGAAGTTCATGGTGACATGAGCGCTGGCCATTTGATCTACAAGACATTTTGCAAAGATTTTAGACTAATGTTCATGATAATTAAGTTCATCTAATCAAATTATTTAATGAACTCCCACTCAGATTTGACATCCCTCTAGTCGTCTAAGTGTTACATGATCCGAGTCGACTAGGCCGTGTCCGATCATCACGTGAGACGGACTAGTCATCGTCGGTAAACATCTCCATGTTGATCTTATATTCCATACGACTCATGTTCGACCTTTCGGTCTCTTGTGTTCCGAGGCCATGTCTGTACATGCTAGGCTCGTCAAGTTAATCTAAGTGCTTTGCATGTGTAAAACTGTCTTACACCCGTTGTATGTGAACGTAGGAATCTATCACACCCGATCATCACGTGGTGCTTCAAACGATTTAACTTTAGCAACGGCGCACAGTTAGGGAGAACACTTTCTTGAAATTATTATAAGGGATCATCTTATTTACTACCATCATTCTAAGTAAACAAGATGCATAAACATAATAAACATCACATGCAATTATATAGTAGTGACATGATATGGCCAATATCATATAGCTCCTTTGATCTCCATCTTCGGGCTCCATGATCATCTTGTCACCGCATGACACCATGATCTCCATCATCGTGTTCCATGAAGTTGCTCGCCAACTATTACTTATACTACTATAGCTAACGGTTTAGCAATAAAGCAAAGTAATTACATGGCGTTGAATCAATGACACGCAGGTCATACAATAATTAAGACAACTCCTATGGCTCCTGCCGGTTGTCATACTCATCGACATGCAAGTCGTGATTCCTATTACAAGAACATGATCTCATACATCACACATATATCATTCATCATTCATCACAACTTTGGCCATATCACATCACAAAACACTTGCTGCAAAAACAAGTTAGACGTCCTCTAATTGTTGTTGCAAGTTTTACGTGGCTGCAATAGGGTTCTAGCAAGAACGTTTTATTACCTACGTGAAATCCACAACGTGATTTGTCAACTTCAATTTACCCTTCATAAGGACCCTTTTCTTCGAATCCGCTCCAACTAAAGTGGGAGAGACAGACACCCGCTAGCCACCTTATGCAACTAGTGCATGTCACCGGTGGAACATGTCTCACGAAGCGCACGTAAGGTCGGTCCGGCCGCTTCATCCCACAATACCGCTGAAGCAAAATAAGACTAGTAGCGGCAAGAGAGTTGACAACATCTACGCCCACAACAAATTGTGTTCTACTCGTGCAATAGAGAACTACGCATAGACCTAGCTCATGATGCCACTATTGGGGAACGTTGCATAAAATAAAAAATTTCTTACGTTCACCAAGATCCATCTATGAGTTCATCTAGCAACGAGTGACTGGAGTGCATCTACATACCTTTGTAGATCGCGTGCGGAAGCGTTCAAGAGAACGGGGTTGAGGGAGTCGTTCTCGTCGTGATCCAAATCACCGGAGATCCTAGCGCCAAACGGACGGCACCTCCGTGTTCAACACATGTAGGGTCAGCGTGACGTCTCCTCCTTCTTGATCCAGCAAGGGGGAAGGAGAAGTTGATGAAGATCCAGCAGCACGACGGCGTGGTGGTGGATGCAGCAGGGCTCCGGCAGGGCTTCGCCAAGCAACTACGGGAGGGAGAGGTGTAGCAGGGAGGGGAAGGAGGAGCCAGGGGTTGGGTGCGGGTGCCCTCCCACCCCCCCCCCCTCTTTATATAGGGAGCCCAGGGGGGCACCGGCCCTAGGATATGGGATCTCCTAGGGGAGTGGCGGCCAAGGGGAGGCTTGCCCCCCAAGGCAAGTGGGGCGCCCCCTCCCCTAGGGTTCCCAACCCTAGGCGCATGAGGGGGGCCCAGGGGGGCGCACCAGCCCACTAGGGGCTGGTTACCTCCCCACTTCAGCCCATGGGGCCCTCCGGTATAGGTGGCCCCACCCGGTGGACCCCCGGGACCCTTCCGGTGGTCCCGGTACAATACCAGTGACCCCCGAAACTCTCCTGATGGCCGAACAGCACTTCCTATATATAATTATTTACCTCCGCACCATTCCGGAACTCCTCATGACGTCCGGGATCTCATCCGGGACTCCGAACAACTTTTAGTTTGCTGCATACTCATATCCATACAACCCTAGCGTCACCGAACCTTAAGTGTGTAGACCCTACGGGTTCGGGAGACATGCAGACATGACCGAGACGGCTCTCTGGTCAATAACCAACAGCGGGATCTGGATACCCATGTTGTCTCCCACATGCTCCTCGATGATCTCATCGGATGAACCACGATGTCGAGGATTTAAGCAACCCCGTATACAATTCCCTTTGTCAATCGGTATGTTACTTGCCCGAGATTCGATCGTTGGTATCCCAATACCTCGCTCAATCTCGTTATCGCAAGTCACTTTACTCGTACCGTAATGCATGATCCCGTGACCAAACACTTGGTCACTTTGAGCTCATTATGATGATGCATTACCGAGTGGGCCCAGTGATACCTCTCCGTAATGCGGAGTGACAAATCCCAGTCTCGGTCCGTGTCAACCCAACAGACACTTTCGGAGATACCTGTAGTGCACCTTTATAGTCACCCAGTTATGTTGCGACGTTTGGTACACCCAAAGCACTCCTACGGTATCCGGGAGTTACACGATCTCATGGTCAAAGGAAAAGATACTTGACATTAGAAAAGCTCTAGCAAACGAACTACACGATCTTGTGCTATGCTTAGGATTGGGTCTTGTCCATCACATCATTCTCCTAATGATGTGATCCTGTTATCAATGACATCCAATGTCCATAGTCAGGAAACCACGACTATCTGTTGATCAACGAGCTAGTCAACTAGAGGCTCACTAGGGACATATTGTGGTCTATGTATTCACACGTGTATTACGATTTCCGGATAATACAATTATAGCATGAATAAAAGACAATTATCATGAACAAGGAAATATAATAATAATCCTTTTATTATTGCCTCTAGGGCATATTTCCAACACATTGGTGTGCCAATCAACAATGTAGTCAGTCCCTCTATCACCAACTTGAAAGACTCCATCACCAGCCCCTTCAACATAGCAAGTGTTTGCCCATTCAGTTAGCTTATCAACCTTTTTCTTTATCTTAGGGCATATGTTTCCTTTCATCTTTTCTGCTTCTATCTGCTTGGTGTAGTGCCTCTGCATCAATAGCCCTTTAATCCTTTCTAGCATTGACAATATTGGTAGTTCCCTAGCATCCAATATGTACCTGTCCATGTAAAGCACACATCAAAATATATTTGAATAGAGTAACAATTAGCATATGAGAACAGCAATGCAGTTGGTTCTTACTTGTTAAATACTTCACAATTGTTGTTTAGTAAGATATCACACTTGGGTATATCACTTTGAAAAGCCCTAACCCAAGTGTTAGGTTCAAGCTCATGCAACCATTTGTAAGCATCCAAGTTAATTTCCTTCATATCATTCATGCACTGCTCATACTTCACAGTAGTGTTGCTTCTTGCTATTTTCCAAAGTTGGTTCTTCAGTACATCACCTTTGAATTGCTGTTGGAAGTTTTGCCACATGTGTCTCACACAAAACCTATGTTCTGACTGTGGAAACAGCTCATCTACAGCATTTATTAGGCCCTGCAAAATAATTAACAAGTACTTCATATGGTGCTGAACTGAATGAAAGAAGGGATCATAAAAGCAAGTAATGAAGATCAACATCATTTACCTTTTGTTTATCAGACATAATAGTCCATGGGTCAGTGTTGATGATGCCTAGATCATTTTTTAGCCTCTCAAGGAACCAACACCAGTTGGACTTGTCCTCCACTTCAACTACAGCAATAGCAATAGGGAAAATACAATCATTTGAGTCAATTCCCACAGCAGTTAGCAGTTGTCCTCTATACCTTGTCTTAATATGGCATCCATCAATGAATATCATTGGCCTACATCCCTGAAGGAAACCTCTTTTGCAAGCATCCAGGCACATGTAAGCTTTGCTGAACCTTGCTTGATCATCAAGTTGAAGAAAAAAAGAGCTGCCTGGGTTACTTCTCCTAAGTTCATTTCCATAGTCCCACAGCATACTGTACTGGGCCTCTTCATCACCATATATAATCTTCATTGCTAGCCTTCTAGCTCTTTGCAGCTTGATCCTAGATGGTGTCATATGCCATTCCTTCTGAACTACTCTTGAAAAGTTCCTCAGATTCGTATCTTGGTCTGCCCTAAAGCTCTCAAGGTACTTCTGTGCTAAGAAAGGAGCAGTGAAAGCCTTGATCTTCCACTTTTTGGTACATGTGTGTTCATGCACATATTTCTTCACCATGAAACACTTTGTCCTACTATCATAAGAGGCCCAAAGGTACCAAGTACAATCCTCATCACAAGTTGCCTTCACCCTTTTCTTATCATTTACAGGGAGCTTCACATCAACTCTGTTCTTGCAACTGTATTCCTTGATTGCTTTCCTAAGTAACTCAACTGTTTGGAAAACTTGCCCAACATGAAATTTGGGGTAGTGCAGGTCCTCAGCTCTAAATGCCTTGAACTTCATGTAAATTTCTTCATCATCAGAATCAGGTGCCCATAGATCATCTCCTTCTGACTCATACAACTCATCTTCAGGATCATGTGCTACTGGCTCATGTGCTTCTTTCTCATTTGCTTTAACAGGCACTTTCTTTTTTTGTTGCTTCTGCTTCTCTTTCAACTTTATGTCTTCAGGCTCAAACATATCCACATTATCAGCATATAGATCATCATCACCATCACTAATATCATAATCAGAGTCCACTATGGCCCCAGGATCAAAGTCAGAGTCATCTGAATCACTCTCATTTGTTTCCATTTCATTACTTGCTCCTCCAGATGAGTTGCACTGTCTGTTTTTTCTTTTGCAGTATCTTCCTCTACCACCTTCACCTTCAGCTTCAACATCATCACCACCACCATTTGGTGTAGGCTGAATCACACCTGGCTCCTCCACACTTATATCATCACTCACATAAGACGCTTTCCTTTTTGCAAACACAAACTTGCTTACACCATCATCTTCTGCATGCTCTGGAGGATAAACTACCTGTATAGGAATTGGGTGAGGCACATTTGCATCTTCAGGCTCAACATCAATATCTGCAATGTCTGGCTCATTTGGTTTACTCTTGCAAGGACTAAGCACTTCAGGTAGCTGCCTTATTGGGAAATTGACCACATCATCCTCTGTCAAGTTTGCATTCAAGCTGTCATCATGATCAAGGTACAAACTAAATGAGTAATGCCCTAGTGACACAAATGTTAGCATCTGATCTGTATCCCTATCACCTCTAATTTCTCTCAACCCATTCCTGTTGATTGACAGAATGGGAATGCAGTAATACACTTTCATCCTGCCTGCCATCTCCCATCCTATCTCTTCAACTAAGTTTTCAACCATGATTGGAGACCAAGTATCTGCATCTACTTCATCATACCACGGTTCATAACCATTCACATAGGAACAATTGCTACCTTGCCCAAGGAAATAACCACCATGGTTGAACTTAACTGAAAACTTCCTGCTGCGCTTATCTGCATACATCAAAACAGAGCAGAACAGAGTTTCAGAATTTTCTGTTCTACATAATTCTGCAAGAAGTAGATGCAAGCAACCACCTTTGAGTATCACAATCACCTACACAACCAGCATCTTCAACATGCAGCAAAAAATAGCACCTTTCATCACCAAATAAGCTACAAACAACCACCTTCTCCAAACCCAAAAACCCTATACGCTGAAACCCCCAAATCGCGGTCGAAAACCCTAGGCAAATTTTGAACATACAGATGGGCATATCTGACTAACAAATCAAACCATCCACAATGTCAACCTCTAGATTTCTACCCTTCAGCTTACAGCGCAAGAACCATGGCGGGGCGAGTCGAGGGCTTACTGTAGGTGGGCGGCGGCGCACCATCGGGGCGACGCACAGGCGACATCCCGACGAACAGGCTCCAGCGATGAGATGCGCGGCGCCTGCGCGGCGCCTCTCCCCCTTGTGCGACGAGTCCGGTGGTGGTGGTGGGGTGCCGCCGACGATCGCCTCCCCTCCTCCCCTGTCTCTGCCTCCCCTTTCGTTGTGATCGAAACCGAATAGACAAGGGTGCGCAGGAATTACGGAGCCACCCAAAGGTTTTCTTGTAAAAATGCAGCGGAAAACCCCCGCGAGCGCGAGCTGTCGCCTCGGAGCGGTCAAATGGAGAGGCGACGAGTGGCATACGGGTGAACAGTGACCGTACAACCACGTGTAGACGTATTGAGTGACCGTATTGGCCGTATTTTGAAGTACAGTGACCAAAGCGTGCTTTCTTCGTAAGTTCAAGTACCGTCAGTGCATTTTACTCTTTTCCGATTTACAAGTACGGTGACTTAAGTACACCCACAGTGCAAGTTTTCGGACCGCCAGTGCCATTTACTCATAAAAATGGTACTAGCATGTCTGTTCTGTTCAGTAGCAAGTCCAAAACGAAACCAAGTACAGCATATCGGTAGTGCCAGCACTGAAGGATCGATGAAACCGTGCCGGTAGGTTACAGTTTCATTCTTTTGACAGAGACCTTCTGCATATGGTCTGTCAAACAAGGCCCTCTAAGCATGCACGCAGAAAAATTCAGACATGGTGTTCAGAGAAAGCATATGCATGCAGCAAAATTCAGTAACTGAATTCCTTCCCACGAAGAGCTTTTTAAACTGGATGGAGGACAATTAGCACGGCCAGGCAGGCACTGAACTACTCCCTCCGTTCCAAATTACTCGTCGTGGTTTTAGTTCAATCTTTAGGAGTCCCCATTTCAAGGAAGGATAAGAAACTAACTAACCAATTGTACTGCCTCGCTTAAGCCTGAAAAGATAAAAGATTGACCAGGTGATGCATGCAGATGGAAGGGCGTTCAGTACCGCCGGTGCCCAGGAAATGCAGCTTGGCTCATCTTTGATTGCGCCCGCCATAGCTGACCACTGACATATGTACATTCCATCCAGCAACACCCTGTTATACACATGTTCTTCACATGGCATCTCTATCCCATAAAAGGAGAACCAGAACAAGGACAGTTAGAACAGAGGTAACTAACTATGCACCAGACAATCAAGAAAATCACACAAGTAGCACGCTTCATCATAGAGAAATGGGAAACTGATTCTATATCTAAATAACATTCTATAAGAAACAAGTGTGGACAATCTCACACAATGTAACTCGAGTTCATACAATGTATTATCACTATGAGAAGTGGAGATGACAAAAACGAACTTCCATTCTTGCGATTGCTAACCCATCGGTCTCTAAGTTCCCTATCAATATCCACATTGTCATTCTCAACTCAGTTGACCATTAACCCACATGTGTCGGACACCATCATCCTACCGTACAAAAGTTCCCCCTCTATGGTAATCCAACAAAACAACTACAATTCAAACCACATTCAAAAAGACTAGAGTATCATCTTATGGGTACGAAAGCATGCATCTTAAATGGTGTTGGCTAGTGTATCCAAAATGGCCTAGGGAATCAGTCGTATATCTACCACCATTCCATAGTTTATACTAAATAGTGCAAAGGTTGATGAACCATTAACAAAAGCCTTGGAGGATTATGACTATGACAATGCAAACTGTTCGCATAACTAATCTATTATGATGGTGCATTGATTTAAGCTACGAATTTCAATTGTAAAGCACATGGCAAAACAAAGCAGCAGCATAGAAATGAAGATTAACACGATGCACATTGCAAAGCTTTGCAACCTCAACAAAAGCAATACGAAAATTATCTAAAAGGACCAAAAGGCAAACCTTCCAGTTGTAGGATCATCCTTGAGGGCAGGGAACATTGGAGGCCATATCATCATAAAAGGATGTATATCACCCAAATATCGATCCTCTTTTGTCACCTCATATACTTTATGCAAATGTCCTGCACTTGATATCCAAGTAGAGTGCGTATTGCGACATCATCTCTAGCAACACATACTCGACATTGTCCCACACCTGTTTTATTTGGAGAGTAGCATTGCCATCCAGCATACTCAAACCAGCTAACATGTCACGCAAGCAAATGCTGTCCACCAGCAACCAGTCACCCCCCTTGTGGAGCCAGACATGAAGTTCAAGCTCTTTGACATTGATAAGGTATACACCAGCAGCATCGTCTGCCCGTGACAAGATAGTGTTTCTCGCGACATGCTCGACCCCTTGTGGGAGCTGAATCGTTGAGAACGTCGAGGCCATCAAATCCATGACAACAACGTCGCTCTTTGTGGCTGGCATATAGATCTCACTGTCGACGAGCACGGCCTCCAGATCCGACCGTGGAGGAGGGATCTGGCCAATGGTCAAGCTATGCATAACCCAGACACCATCTTGCCACATATAGACATACGCTGTATGTTTCATGTCCACGGTAGACTGCATCGACACGTAGAAGTAGAACACACCATTTGCCTTCTTCCTTGGAGAGGATTCCAGAGTATGTGTAGGAGCTTCCGAACTGGAGTCGGGGGACTGGGAACCCCGGGAAGACGACATAGCCCCTCTGGGGGCACAGCAAGTTGTGCGCCCGGAGTGTCGACCGGGTCTGGTCGTGGTCGTGGCGCTCGTTCCTCATGAGCAGACTGCCATTCCTGCAGTCCATGATGGAGCTCGGCGCGCCGTGGTCTCTCGTGTAGGCGCCCAGACTGGAGGCCGCGCGGCGGACCACTGCGGCGAGCTCCGGCGGCTGAGGCAGCACCGGCACAAACCACGGGATGGTCGGCGCTGCCGAACAGTAGGAAAGGTCTTAGAGTTGAGCTAGATAATAATGGAAAAAACTTTGCAAATAGGAAAATTATTACTCCCAGAGGAGGGCATATTCTGTCTAGGGTTTCAGATCTTATTGATCCAATCACAAGTTCTTGGGATGAAGATTTGGTGAGACAAACGTTGTGGCTAATTCATGCTATAAAAGAGTCCTCGCCATTCCCGTTCCGATGCATAATATGTCAGATTTCATTCATTGGAGCTACACAAAGAATGTGTTGTTCTCTGTTCGATCAACTTATTTGGCGGAATGGAATCAACAACATGGGAGTAAATTGCAATATACTAATCGTATGGGAAGAATGAATGTTAATCCTATTTCGGGTAAGATTTGGAAATTATCCTATCCAACAAAGGTGAAAATTTTCATCTGGGCACATTGCATGGCACTCTACCTTGTCGGCTTACGCTTGCGAACAGAAACCTGAAAGTCATGCCCATCTGCCCATCCTGTTCTAATGCGCCAGAGGATACAAAACATAGGTTGTTTCTTTGTCACAAAGATAAGGAGGTTTGCCATAAGTTGGGGTTGGACGAGGTGATCAACAAAGCTTGTGTTATTGATCGTGCAGGAGAGGCAGTCCTTGAATTTTTATTTCTTATGCGAGAACATGATCTAGCTATATTGGGCTTCCAGAATGCCCGCGAACTAATTGCTATTACCGCTTGGTACTTATGGTGGGATAGATGTAGGCTGGTCTATGAAGGAAAGTTTCAAGATGCTCAACACACTTCTATGGGGATTCGTGCTAGAGCGACAAACTTTGTTAATGCTTTCAAGATTCTCACGATGGGTTTTGTGAAGCTTAACGTGGATGCATCTTTTGATCATGACCTACTTACGGGCACAACTAGCACTGTACTCAGAGATGATAAAGGAAAATTCATTGTTGGCGGAAACTAGAAGATTGATTGGTGTGCCGATGTCCTGACGGCAGAAGCTTCGGCTCTAAGATTCAGAATATCTCTTGCACATAACGCGGGTTGCAATTGCCTCGTCATTAATTTTGACAATATGGAAGTCATTATCTCTCGCACATATGAAGAATGGAGGACGTTCAGCAGGAGCGGCGGCGGCAGTTTTTGATGATTGTTATTTTTTAGCCTGTGATTTTTCTCTCACTAGTTTTGAGCATCGTAATAGGGAACAAGGTAGCACATGAACTTGGCAGGTTAGCTAGATTTTCTGAGTCTTTGAGGAGCCTTTGGTCGAAATTATACAACCTTTAATAAACGATGTAACCGTTATCTCTAATTAATAAATGTGTTTATTTTTCAAACCCTCACATGTCCAATTCCTTGTCAGACAAAAAGACAACTCTATAATAACATATATTTTATATGTTGCTCCACTTGCCCACGAACATAATTTATTTTCCTATTTTTTACCCCAACACAGTTACATGTGGCTATATATACGAAGAATAAAGCAAGATTAACCCGTGAAGGTATTGTTTATTGTTGCACGAACAAATGAATATTACTGCCTACATTTCTAAATATAAATCTTTTTAGAGATTATAGTATGGACTACATACATACGGAGTAAAATGGATGAATCTACACTTTAAATTAATCTATATACATCCGTATATAATCCCTATAAAAATTTCTAAAAAGATTTATATTTAGAAAACGAAGGGAGTACCCGAGTATTATTGTACGAATTGAGTCACGCTTGTACGTGCACAAACATTTTAGCTCACTTCCGAGATGTTGAGCGGATACATATGGATAGAATCAGCCCACGGCGTGCCAATATCGGTGTTGCTGGCCGGCCTGATGCACTGCCACACGGCGCTGTTGCACTTGAACCCGGAACCGAACCCGACCATCCACACCCGGTCGCCCTTGCGCATCCGTCGCTTGGCCTCGATGTATGCAAGCTCGTACCATAACGAACTGCTGGACGTGTTCCCGAACCGGTGCAGCGTCATCCGCGATGGCTCAATATTCTCATCCGATAAGCGTAAGCTAGTCTGCACCGCGTCGATCACCGCCCGGCCACCACAATGGATGCAGAAGTGCTGGAAGGCCGTGCGGAAATCGGGGACGTATAGCTTGAACTTTTTGTTGAAAACCTTGCGTGCAACGAACGAGAGCGCAAAGAGCAGCTTCTCCGATGGTGGGAGGACCAGGGACCCTATTGCAACGACGTTGGCCTGAAGCGCGTCGCCGGCGACGGCCACGAGCTCCTTGGACAGGTTTATTCCCATCTGCCCCGCGTCGTCCTCCTCCTGGTACGCGCACCGGTACGCTCTGTCTTGCGCGGCGGTGATCGTCCGCACGATGTGCGTCAGCCGGAACCGGGACCTGGACCTGGACGTCGACAGCAGCACCGCGGCCGCGCCCATGCGGAACAGGGCGGCGGGCAGCAGCATCGCGCGGTTCTTCCCTGTATAGTTGATGAGCGAGGTGCTCTCCGTGGACACCATGAGGGCGCGCGCGCCACGCGGAGCCGCCTGCAGGAGGTTCCTCGCCACCTCCAAGGAGATCACCCCGGCGCTGCAGCCCATGCCGGAGATGTGCACGCTCCTGATGTCGGCTCTAAGCTTGTACCTGTTCACGACGATGTCAGCCAAGCTTGGGGTCGGGTTGAAGGCGGTGCAGTTGGTGACGAGTATGTCGATCGCCTCAGGGCTTACGCCCGTCTTGGCGAGCAGGTCATCGACGGCCGCAAAGATGACCTGCTCCGCTTCGTCCCGGCCTGAACTTAAGCTGCAGCGCGGCGGAATGTAGTTCAACGAAGGGTGGATGTAAGTCTGGTCACCGAGGCCGGAGCGCTTGAGCATGCGCGCCATGAACTGGTGACCGCCATCATCAAGCGAAAAGCAGGCGTTCTCGGTGGCAGATCCTATGGATACGCGGCAATTGGAGTTAGGCCGGCAGCAAGAGTAGTCGACGAGGTACACGCTGAGAGGGCGGCTCATGAGGTAGAGGGTGGCCAAGGCGAACGGAAGAAAGACTGCCAGCAAAGCGTGAACCTGCCGCAGGCCATGGAGGCGGGAGAGGATCTCGTCGGGTCCGAGCTGCGCGGCTTTGCGGAGAAGGACGAGGGCCGTGGCCGGTGTGGCGACGAGGAGGAGGAAGTTGTTCACGACGATCTCGAACGAGCGTTTGAGATGGGGTGGTGAGATGACCATGTCGCTGAGGCGCACACCCATCGTGGAGCTTCGTTGTCGGACGTGATGAAAGTGTGTGAAACTACTAGGGAGATTTTGAAAGCACGCTTTACGCAGCCGATGCTGTCAGCAAGCAACCATTCTGATTCCAAAACATGTGTGTAGTGGCATCGATAGACATGGTCCACTTACAAATAAATGAAGCCCATGCATGCACCTCCTCTCACAATATTCAGTCTCGTGACATGGTGAGTGTCACATCCCGTCGACTTCTTGACTCGTGGTTTCATGGATACAAACTCGATTATCTCCTAATTCTCATGTTTCGAATCTCTCAGAACGCATGATAATGTGCCGCGGAGTGGCTGTTGATATGACGTGTACCGGCCGAGATTAATTCCTCTCTCCAAACAAAGCACGTGTTATAGTTGGTCAAGTTGTTGTTGGTCGGTGGGTGAGGGCGATTCATACACTAGCGCATTAATTTCCTTGTTCAAATACCATATACTCCCTTCGTTCCGAATTACTTGTCGCAAGTATGGATGTATCTAGATGTATTTTAGTTCTAGATACATCCATTTCTGCGACGAGTAATTTGGAACGGAGGAAGTACATGGTTAAGTAATGAACGGAAAATAAAAGTAAGAAGGACGGGTTCACATCTTCTTGATATTATTTCCCTAGAAGTAATATCTCTGAATGTACACTATGTTCTCCGAGTTTTAAGAGAGGTCATGCCCCCTAACCCAAAGAGAACTATCAAAAACGAAATAGGTTGTCATTCATGAATGACAATTGAAATATCGACAATTCTATCATACAAAAATCAAACGAGAGAGATTTTCTGGACACGGAATAGCTTGTATATATAGACTCGACTCTTGACAAAACCTAATTTTGGATTCACGCTCCTTCCTGGCGTACGCTGACCTATAGAACTTTGGATGCATCATATTATGTGGTGACTGAATTAAATTGTAGTGGACAATGTAGTGTAGAGCAGAAGTATCAAATATGATATAGTGAGTTGGTCAATTTATCATGTACCGTGAGATTTGAAACGCAACCAAGAGAAAGAAAAAAATGCAGAGAAGATACGCTTATGCATGTTACCTATTTGGTACCAAATACATAATTGTCGCTATTAAAGGTGGGAAGCAGCTAATCTTTTTTTTTTTTTTTGCGAGAAGGAAGCAGCTAATCTTAATTGCTCCAAATAGTGAGGACTATGATATTCTCATTATCACAGTTTATGCTCGAACTTCTCATGTTCTAATTTAGCTTCTAACTGTCTACACATGATCATCTCTAGCATTGAAGCATCAAAAACGGATCTTAATTATATGTACCGCTTCCTGTTGAGGATGGAAGTTAATACAGGTAGCAGCTAAACTGTGGGGGATGAGGGCAGCAGCGTGACCAGATGACGATGGAGCTTCTCTCCCCGATGCGATAGGCCATAGGGAGAGGAGATCACATCGGGCAGAAATTTAGGCATTGCACATTATCCTCCCTTTAGATTTTTTATATCTGTTAGGGTTAAAATTTGAGGCTTGTTATTTTTTTTTAGCCGAGGAGGACATGTTTTAATGTAGCGGCATTGGTGGGTAATTTATTTAACTTTGAATTAACGTGGATCGTCATTGGTGGACGTCGTTAACGTGTATCGGATCTGGAAGTCCCACCCGATAGCATAGTGGCGCCTTGCTCTCATCATTCTTCCTATTACCGTCACTCCCGGTGACATCTACTCCCTCCATTTCTAAATATAAGTCTTTTTAAAGATTCCAATATGAACTACATTCCGAGCAAAATTTATGAATCTATACTTTAAAATATGTTTTTATACATCTGTATATAGTCTATATTGAAAGGGCAGTGCTAGGCGTTGGCACAACGTCTCAAATTTGGCCGGTCGGCCCGCAGCCGTTTGATTGGGGTGATAGGAACCGTCCGATGCGCGTCGTCTTCATCAACGAATGCGTACGAAGAATCCCCGGCCGCGTCGGACGCGTTCTTGCTTCGCCGCCCCCCTCGCCTCGCCGTCGCACGGGTTCTCCCGTCGTCGCCTCTCGTCGGCCGTCCTAGTCGCCAGTCCAAGCCCTTGCCGTCCATCCTTGTCACCGGCTTCGCCCCATGCAACAGCCGCACCCTATGGTTGATGCTCCTGTGGCAACCGTTGTAGCTCTGGTGGCAACGACTGGTTGCTCGCCGCCGCTAATCCCCAATGCCACAGCTTGTCAGGAGCACCTGATACTTGCAACAAAATTCTAGGGTCGGGGATAGATGCCCAGTGCCGCAACCAATGACCAAAAAAACTACAACCGGTGGAGAAAAGAGCTTCAACTGGCAAAAAAAGTTTCAACCCGTATATGATGGAAGCTATGGATGACCAAAAAAAGTTACAACCGGTACGAAAAAAAGCTTCTTCTGCGGACAAGAAAAGCTTCATCCGGTGATGAAAAAAGTTTCAACCGTAAAGACAGAAGCCATGGACGACAAATGAAAAGCTGCAACCGGCATTTAAAAAGGTACAAAACTTCTTGTTTGAGCTGCGACCCGTGAAGACGATGACACCGTTTCGTTGCAACCATAGTCAGTTTTGCTACAACCGGCGATGGAATTTGCTACAACTATTTTCATAGCTGCTGATGCTCCTCTGCCGAGATCCCAAGCCCGTCCATGGCCATCGTCGCCGCGGCGCCTTTCCGGGAGGAGCCCGGCGATGTAGTGGACGAGATCCTGCTCCGCCTGCCATGCCCCTCCTCGCTCGTGCGCACCACCGCGACCAGCGCCTCCTTCCACCTCCTCGTCTCCTCCCCTCGCTTCCTCCGCCACCACCACACACGGCGGCACGCTTCCTCAAGGTCTTCTTCTCCGACCGATGTGCGGTGGAGAAGAAGCTGCAGCCCAGCGCAAGCACTAGGAGGTGAGAGGAAAAGGAGGATGAGAGTTGGGGTGTAGGCATGAACGGTTTTCAATGTTGAAATCTCTATGAAAACATATACAGTAGTATGGACTATGGAGTAGGTATGCACTGTGGGTGCTTCAAGTCGACCTAACAGAACACCCAGTAGCCAGCAGGTAGATTTTCCCTAGTATTATTAAAGAGAATTCCTGTAATTATTATTCCTTTGCTGAAGATCAAGGTCAATTACTTTTTTTTCTGAAGTTGTTGTTGTGCCGAATCACAATGACCAGTAGTCTAAAGTCCATACTTGGACTCAAAAAAGAGTCCACATTATGTACGTAATGCCCAATCCGTCTATTCCTTTAGCGACCTTCCCAAACACAGAACTTTTTCCCCAACAACTCTACTCGTACGCGACATGAGCTGCGACGAGATGACTTCGCCGCTGGAAGACGATGATCTTCTCTCGGAGATCCTCCTCCGCCTCGCCCCGTTACCCTCCTCGCTCCCGCGCGCCTCGCTCGTCTGCAAGCGCTGGCAGCGCCTCGCCACCGACGCCATCTTCCTCCGCCTCTTCCGCGCCCGCCACCTCAAGGCCCCCATGCTCGGCGCGTTCAGTAAGGCCTCCGTCGCCGGAGAAATCGTATTCACCCCGCTTCTCGACCCTCCCGACCGCATCCCCACCGAGCGCTTCTCCCTGCGAGTTTGCGGCGAGGACGCCCCTGATGTGTGCCACGTGTTCGGGAGCCACCATGGACGCGTCCTCGTCATCAACTGGAGGACACTGGAGCTCGCGGTGTTTGACCCCGTCTTCGGCGACCGCCGCACCATAGTCATCCCGCCGGAATGCGGCAATAGTGGGCTCATCATCGACAACGGGGCGGTGCTCTGCCTCTGCGCTGCCCGAAACGACCAGGGCCACGTGCACGGAGACTGCCACTCG
Source organism: Aegilops longissima (assembly GCA_021605205.1). Lineage (NCBI taxonomy): Eukaryota > Viridiplantae > Streptophyta > Magnoliopsida > Poales > Poaceae > Aegilops > Aegilops longissima. The sequence goes on from CM038681.1 coordinate 12,534,328, forward strand.
AGCCCCCTTAAGGTGGTATTGGTCGGCAGGGACAAGACAGTCAGTCCTCAAGCCGCCTTCGCCAGGGTTTACTCCTCAGAGACTGGCATGTGGGGAGATATCATCTCGTCGGCCGAACCATGTACTGGTGCTCTTAGCCGGCACCCGTGCACCTTTATGGGAAGTGCTCTTTACTGGCGCCTAATTGGAGGTGGGGATGGCATACTTGAGTTCGACCTGGATAACCAGAGCCTGACTGTCATCGATTGGCCTACCGATGACCCTGTGCTTAGCAACAGCTGCACCATCCGGGGAGAGGACGGCGGTGTTGGCGTCGCCCTCCTTTTGTACCCAAACCTCGAAATGTGGGATCGCAAGGTAAATCATCGTGGTGTTGCCACATGGGTGCGGCGGAAGACCACTGACATGACTGGGATGCTGGGCCCGGAGTCTGCGAATGCATATATAGTGGGGTACGACGAGGATGCCGATGCGGTTTTTATGTTGATACTCATAGATGGAGATCCATGCAGTCCTTTCTTGATCATCGTTCAGCTTGAGTCGATGAAGGTCAAGGAATATTATGAAAGCTCTATTGCGGAGAACTACTATTATTCGTTCAGAAGCTTCCATACTGCCGGTAATCGCTTCAATCTCTATACATTACACATGGTTGCTTGAATACCTCTACTGTGCTTTGAAGTGTTTATTACTAAGTTCGTTGTCCTGTTGGCTTGGTCCACAAAACTAATAGATGTGTTAGTTTTTACGTTACAGCTTAATAACTATTTTGACTAATTTTGCTGCGGAATTTGACATACATTGTATAGAATACCTCTGTGAGTATGTAAATTCAGTCAAGATAAAATGTAGCCAAAGGCGCCTTCATGGTAAATATTACACCGTAAATCTAAACATACCCTGCTGTAAAAGGGACCCGTTACTTATGTTTACACACCTTTTCTTGTACCAAAAGGTTTACGATCGACAACATAACATGTACCTATCTTTTGAGGCTTTATTAGGAGTAATGAATAATACGCTTCATATGGTTTTTTTTTTTTTTGCGGGAACACTTCATATGGTTAAGTTGCTGAAAGCTGTAAAGAGTGACATGATACGTCAAACCTTAGCTCTGGTTCAGGTTTGTGCTGCTGATAATGCTTTGCTCCTTATTCATGTGTACTTCATCGTGTTCGTCCCAAAGTGGGTTGCCAAAGCATAGGAATTTACAAGTCAGGCTGATATTCAGTTGTAAAGTTAGCGAGATTCCTATCTAAGTTTTACTCCTCTCTTTGTGGTTTCATATACTTTGTGTTGGATATGGCCATCAGGCCTGACCGTTTCTTAGTGAGAAGCAGGAAAATGAGCATATGTTCGTCAGGTGATGTGCAATTGCCAATGTGTCAATAGGAGTTATAACCTATATATATGCCCCTGAGTTGAGATTTCAATTTGCATTCCGTCATCTTTACATTATTTACGCAAAGTTTTGATGCATGAAAAAGACCAAATTACCTCTATTTTCTGTCCCTTTTTGCTCCTCTCCCCTTCTCCCTTTTGCTTTGCGAGGAGCTGGTAACGTAGGCTAGCAAATTGTCCACGTGAATGAGTCTGATAATTCAGGCACACAACTGTTCATAAATAAAATTAACTAACTGTGTGTCCTTCTGCAACGCAGGGACACCCCATTCTGATGTCGTCCAGGGAGCGAGGGACGCTGTGCCGATGCCTCAACTACAAAAGGCTGGCCCTGGTGGCGTTCAAAGACCCGTCCTCACAGGGGACGCCCAAGCCACAAAGTCCTTGTTCGTTGTCGACAACAATGTGGAGGCGGGTCGTGGTGAGGCGAGGAGACGGAGGCGCTGGGGCTGGGGCTGGACCTGCCACTACAGGAAAATCGCACGCTGCCAAGTATTAACGTGTAAGCCGAATGTTAAAACACGGGTTCGCAGCTTGCATCAACCTAAGCCGAGTACAGACTGGAGAAAACACAGCAAAAAATAGGTACCCGGCTTGCATACAAGTATGCGACTGCGTGTAACAAAAGCACTCGGCGTACGACCGGTACTCGGCATACAGGTGGAAAGGCACTCGGCTTACAGCCAACGATCAAATCAAGCGTGCTCTGACACTATATGACCACTCGTACATCTCTTGGTAGCTCTAATTTCTTATGAACTGCTTACGTCTTCTTGTAACTTGATCGATACCGCCTGGTTGGCTCTCATATCAAGGGGGCAGCCTAGGGTTACTGCCAAGGAGAACCTTGCCACTTTGTCGATTGTCCCTATGTTCCACTAGTCTCGTGTAATTTGTTGTGATTGTACATCAATCTTGCAGCTCCGGTGCCTATAAGTCTCGGTGCCAGTCCGTACAGCATGTCGTTCGTCTTAGCAGATAGTCTCAAATCTTATGACATTCGTATGAAGTTGAATCCTGGCTGTTGCAGTCAAAATCATTGACAGGTGGATGGAATTCACAACGCTACATGTCCTGCACTTGGTTTAAATTTAGTCCAAATGATGTGTGAAATTTGATGTGAAAGCTGTCATCCACCTAATATATGTGTCGCAAATACGGAGTAGAACTCAAGTTCTTTTTAGCATTCTAGTTGAGCATACAAATCATTTGCACGCTAGTTGACGGTCACCCACTGGCGAAGCCCCTAGCGGTTATTTTTCAGACAACCCTACCACTACCGGTGTTCGAATCACGCTTTTGTGAGACCGAGGAAACGTGCACAGGGGCACAATGCTTAATTGCTTGGAAACATGTTTGCAAACAGCAAACTAGAAAACACATGGTGGTTCATGCATTGAAAACTTGCTCATACAAAACAACTGGATGCTTAAGGGGAAAGTACACTCCACTCCATGCTTCCAAATTTTTGCAATGCCCTGATGTTCCTTGGGTCCGTTTGTTCCACCTCATCTTCTCTATCGACAAAACAAATCCCTTTTTTAACCACTGCTATCTTTTGAAAATAGTGAATAAACACCCGTCCTCTCTTCAAAATATATCTTTTGTGCTTACAAACAACAGCCTCTCTTAACTTCTTATGGCTCGAGCCCGGGCTCACTACCCAACCACTTGTTTCGGCTTTTCTAAACCTCTTCTCAAACTCGATAAAAAAACATCCTTGCAGCACACATCTTACATAATGGGTTGCCATCTAAACTTAGTAACCATTTAACCTCGGTGGAGTCTATAGAATTGGATGATGTTCTTTTTTTATTGCAGGATTTTAGTGTCAATGACTCTTAAGGACGAACGCTACCTCATGCACGAGTACAGCATCAATCACGGTGCTGCCTCCATGTCACGTGGCGTGGCTAAGTACCCACGTTCTTCATCTTCGTCGTCACCAAGCACGAATATGCGGTTGCAGTGCGGAAGGATTGTCAAGTATTATTCAACATTTGGTATCCAAGAAGTCGAAGCGGGTGATGTTCGAAGATGATGTGGCATGCAAGAAGTTTACGTAAAACAATTTCATTCGGAAACCACCAGTAAGTACAAAACTGTAGGGAAAAAGTACAAAACTTTAAGCAAAAGAATTCTTACATCTTCTATACAATTTTAAAACTTCTCGGTGTTGTTTCAAAATAAATTTAGTCAGAGGTTGTCATAACGATGAATCAACCACTCTTGTGTGCAAAGAACATGAACAAGTAAAACATGCTACTAAGTCCCATGGTATTTTATCTAAGCTACTGTTTGTTGCTTGACAGCTCGTCCATCAAACACATCGTGTATGGGAAAGACAAGCATATGCAGTCAGCGGATAAGCAACCATGGTCTTCAATCTGGGAGCTATTGAAATGATAGGATATCACTCTTTTGGAGGTTGTGTGGAAGAAGAAGACAATCTCTTTGTTCGGATGAAATCCAAGTATAGTATGTTTGATACATGGCTGTTCTAAGTGACTATCGCTATGTTCCCAAGAGAAATCTGCTAGGAGAGGACGAATGTTCATGTCGCACTGCAACATCCAGTTTCTCTGATCGCCTGCTTCGTCAAGATGCCAGATTCGAAGTCTAAGGCCATCATGGCCATCAAGTTGTGCACAGTATACACCGTTCTCTGATTTCCCTAAATTATGGCCCGGGTAATCTTTCCAACAAAAACCTTTGGGTGGCTCAATTACTTGGTATTTATCATTTGTAATCCCTATTCTGCAAAAGCTAAGCCATTGTCAAGGTTAGCTTAAAGGCTCTCTACATCAAAATGTGACCAGGGTTGTGTTTAATTAACATGCGAGTAGCCATCCATGCATGTACCTTAGGATGAAATCATGCTGGTGAAAGTAAAGTGCCCCCCGCCAGTATGCTGCATAGCGGCGATCGGATGAGAAATAATCCAACAAGTAGCCGATGGTCCTTGCGGCCTCCCCGTCGCGAGCAAAAGGCCTCTCTTCCAAGCGATGTGTCCTCGATGAGAAGACGAGCAAGACAAATGTCGATGGCGGCCATTCTCTTTCTCGTATTTGAGGGGGCTCATAAGGCCATGAATTGGAGGGAACGGACTTAACTAAAAATACCTCGTAGTGCGGCGACATGACAGGGTCGAACACTTACTGGTCATCATAATATTCTCCGGCGTGGTCGCTGTCCTCCAAACCCGACGTGCACATGGCCGGAGGAGGAGGCAGGTGTGCCCACTTGCGTGTGGCGGGGTTAAGCACCCATACCTCGTCGTCATCCTTGTCGCTGAGCAGGAGGAGTCCATTGCAGTGCTGCGTGATCTTGAGGCACTCGTGGTCGCGTGTGTCCAAGTAGTCGAAGGGCGCGATATTCACGGGCGGCACACCGAGTGACAAAAGCTTCGGGGCAGTGGTGCAGCCCTCGAGATGGACGAAAATGCCGGTCAGCGACTGCGGCAGGAGCTCCACGAGCAGACGGTAGGCGTCAACGACGGCACACCACGCCTTGCAGACGCAGCGGGACGCCGCAAGGCTGCACGGCGACGTTGTCCGGAGGCGGCGCAGGACGTCGGCCAGCACGTCGTGAGGAAGCCGCTGCGTCAGGTCGTCCATGGTTGCGTGGGAACTTTTGATGCTTCGATCGAGTATGTATATGTATGGTTCGATGTTTATGCCAGGGAGATAGTTTGTGATGTGGAATCCGTCCGACTCGACTCGGTGGACATTCCGAATTCTGCTGGAGATCGGACTTCATAGACCTAGCCGGTAAAAATTGGGCCGTGGCTCATGTGTCCACTGGCTGTATCCGATACTGACTCAGTTTTACGTGTCCGTCTAGTTGCTCAAAAAAAACATGTCTGGCCTCCGATCAATTTGTTGGATCTCCGTCAATGCATGGCCGCCGCCGCGTCGCCGGACCGGCTCCCTGATCCCTCCGACGGCCTCATCCACAACCACCGCCCTCTCTCGCCGATGGCACCGTCCGATCTGGCATGGGTCCACACCGCGGACGCCAACTTCGCCTACCGCTATTTCGCAAGGTTTTTTTCTCTCGATTGCGTCTCTTTTTTTTCTGGTTTGAACTAGGAAAATAAAAGAGTATATCCAAGATTTATAATACGTTGAAGACGTATCAATAGTCTATGATGCCACAAGTGTAGCAGAAGTCCGGCATATGTTCGTACTCAAATCGGCACCAAAGCAACTTCTTCTTCTTTTTGTCGCCTGACTCGCTCATCTCCCCATCCTTGGGTCCTTCCTCATTTCTGTCAAGTGTGAATCCCCTCATGAGTGGCTCGTTAATATCCAGCTTCACTTTAACCCGGAGGAATTTACCCACGGCTCTGCCATCATGACTGACATCCGCATCCAGAACCTCCTGAAAATCTCTCCCTATGAGCTCTCCCATAGCCCTGTTCATAGATACCAGTGGTATCCCGAACACACGAATCCATATGGGGATCAAGTTGAACTCGTACTCATCGATGGTTTTATCAGTATCATAGTTGTCCATCAGCAGCAGCTTCTTATCGAACCACCAGGGTCCGTCCTCCAGGGCTCTCCTCCAACCCGTTGCCTGCATGAACGTGAAAAGAAAAATGTTCTCGTCCAATTCCTTGCAGCCTAGCCCCTTGATCCGGCACCAAATTTCCCCCAGCGTGCTCCCCATGGCCCATGCATGTGCTGGCTTCTTCAAAAATAGCTTACCCATACGAAACATCTGGTGCCCACTCTGGAGCCTTGTCCCTTTCTTTCTCCCCGATCTTCAAGCGCTTCTTCTCCACCGCTGACAACTTCAACCCCTCTACTGCCTCCATCCTCCTCGACCAGACCACCACTCTCCTCACGTCAGACCTAAAACTAGGGTTTGTAGGTGGTGTACGACCGAGCGCCCTAGAACCGCACAGAAGGCCTATGTGGATGGGTTATGGATGGGAAAGGGTCAGGGAAGGGTTGGGGTGATGGACGAGAGAGCGGGGAAGGCTACGGATCTCAGGTGGTCAGGACAGAGGCCCGAACGCCGGCGACAAGATCTGATGGCGGGCGACAGGACCAGGATAAGATCCAATCGTCCTTGCGACCGCCTCTTCGAAAATTACGCTAACCGTCACCAGAGTGACGGACGAGGTCTCACCTTATAAAGATCTCTTCTTGGTAGAACCTCACACAGGAGTTGTACTTTTTTTAGCATAGCACAAGCCTTATACTTTTTTTATCGTAAGCCACAAACACGATCAGTGCTGGGCCGTAATCCAAGGATGGGTGAGCGAGCTTTTCTCCAGAGGCCCAGCCCATTTATTCCTTCCTACTTACGCATCCTCCAGCCCTACTCCGCTCCCTCATTTCCGTTTCTTTTCCCCACGGGGAATTTGAGGATTTGCCACACCTTTTCCTGCACTTTGAGGATTTGCCCTCCTTTTTATTGACATTGATGATTTGCCATAACTTTGCAAGAAACTTGAGGATTTGCCCCTGACAAGTTAGGCCCGCCATGAGATGACGAAAATACCCCTGAACTGCTTGTGGAATCACGCTCGGCTCTCTCCCGCATCGCCTCTCCTCTCCCCGCCGCCCCTTTCTTCGACTCCGTGCTCCCTTAGCCGGGACGCGCCGCATCCTCCATGTTCCCCCCAGCCACCATGCTTCACCACCAGCTGCCTGCGCTCTGCTGCTGCTCCTCCATTGGCTAGCCCCAACCGCTGCTGAGCTCTATCAGAATGCCACATACCCCGCCATATCTCCTCCTCACTCGCTATCTGGTGGCGCAGATCCTTCCTGTACCGCCGCTCGGGACGGCGCCGCGCGAGGCTGGCAGTGACCAGACCACGCACACGGCCTGGGCGAGCAGCATGCTCGAATGGCGAGAAACGATCTCGATGTGGAGGCGGGGACGCACAAATCCACTCCGATGACTCAATCCGGCAGGTAGGCCTCCTCGCCGTCGATCTTGCGGTCCGTCGTGGACAGTGGCGACCATTAATGGGCTCCGTGAACAGCATGTAGCGCTCGAGCCGGACGGCCAACAGATGTGTGCCTGGGCGTACTTGTGTGCGTGAGTGCTCTGTGTGTGCTGTGTGCATGCGTGCTCTAGCACCTGCGAGATGCCGAGATGTGCTAGCCGTGCGTGTGCCTGGACGTGCATGTGTGTGTGAGTGCTCTGCGTGCATTGTGTGCGTGCATGCTCTAGCATCTTAGCGTGACCGCGTGAGTACGTGTATTGTGTGCGTGCGTCAGCTGCAGATTATTTCAATAAAGGCGTCAGCTGCAGATGAACATAGGAGAAAGCATCTAATTTGGACTGGTTTTGGCAAGAGTGGCATTTTGGTCATCCAATCAATAGTATAATCTAAAATCAGGTAGAAAGGGCAAATCCTCAAGTTTCTGGCAACGTTATGGCAAATCATCAATGTCAATAAAAAGGAGGGTAAATCCTCAAAGTGCAGGGAAAGGTGTGGCAAATCCTTAAATTCCCCTTTCCCCACATGAGTCACGAGGGCGACGGCGGCGACGGCGAGATGGCCCTCCGCCCCGGCCATCCGCAGCCGGCGGCGCCGCTGGAAGACGAGGACGTCCTGGGCGAGATCCTCGTCCGCCTCCCCCCGCTGCCCTCCTCGCTCGTCCGCGCCGCCGCCGTCTCCAGGCACTGGGGGCGCCTCGCCGCGGACCGCGCCTTCCTCCGCCGCTTCCGCACCCACCACCGGAGGCCCCCCGTCCTCGGCGTCTTCGAGATGCGGGGCGGGGAGCTGGTGTTCACCCCGCTGCTCGACGCCCCCGACCGGATCCCCCGCGAGCGCTTCTCCATGCGGTTCTGGCACGTGCTCGGCTGCTGGACCTTGCTCGGGTACCGCCACGGCCGCGTCCTCCTCATCAACCTGGATCTGGCCCTGCTCCTTGTTTTCGCCCCTCTCACCGGCCGCCGCCGCGGACTCCGCGCCGTGGTAATTCCGCCTGATTTCGTCGACGGCGAGTGCGCCGTGGCCAACGGGGCGGTGCTCTGCGCTGCCGGTGACGAGCAGGGGCACGTGCACGGAGACTGCCACTCGGGCCCCTTCAAGGTGGTTCTGGTGGCCGCCGGAGTGAGACACCCGGTCATAGCCCGGGTCTACTCCTCAGACACCGGTGAGTGGGGAGATCTCGTCGTAATGGCGGAACCATGTGTTGTTAGCAAGTCCCCCTCCACCCTCATCGGCAATGCTCTTTACTGGTGGCTAAACAAGTGTCAGCAAGAGGATGGCATACTCAAGTTCGATTTCGATAGCCAGACACTATCTCTGGTCAAGAGGCCTATTTTTGATGGCATTCCCAGTTGCAGAATCCGGATCATCAGGGGAGAGCATGGCGGTGTTGGCCTTGCCGTATATTCGTACATGAGATTCCAAATCTGGGAACGCATGGTCAATAGTCATGGTACTGCCATATGGGTGCTGCGAAAGACCGCTCGCATGCATAGTATGCTTCAGTATGCTATGCTGACTATAGTAGGGTACTCTGAGGATGGCGATGCGCTTCTTCTAACAGTGTCCTTCGGTGGTGTGCCCACCTACAGCTTCATGCTTCAACTTGAGTCAATGGAGTGGACGATTCTTAATCAAAGATTTTTGCATTGTTCCTATCATCCGTTCGCATACTTCTATACTGCAGGTAATTGTTTATCTCTACATTACAGGAGTTGCCTGAACATGCTTACTTTGCATACATGGTTGCCCAATGCCTTTACTGTGCTTTGAACTGATTGCTAGCAACTTAGATCAATATAATTGTTTTGTTTTGGTGTTATAACTTAACTGGATTTATCTGGAAGGTAGCAAACTATTTTGACTTAATTTTTCTATTGTATCATTTCTTTGAATGTTTTTACATTACATGCTCTATATAAAGTTATTGTGTGGAACAACGTGTTGGTCGGATACCTTCCAGAAAATTGTTCAATGGTTGAGGTGTCACCTCTCAGATTCCCCTAAGTTGAGGTGTCCATTGCTATTCTATCATCTTGACATTTTTTGTATGTAGATTTCCCATCTGTTCTTATCCTCTGTTGTTGTTCTCCCTTTTGCTCTGAAGCAAAGTAGGCATGCAGATTGCTCAGAACAATCTGATTATTCTGTTGCAACAATTGGTCACAAAATCAATAAATTAACAAAAGAATTGTTGACAATTCGTAATAATCTGATCATTCTGTTGCAACAATGGGTCTTAGAATTTTATGTAGATGTCAAGATGATTCTTGTTTACGAAAAAAACCAAGGCTGTGAGGACGATATCTTGGCTACTTGCAGTACTTCAATTTTTGAGAGAATTGTTAGCAGCTTCCAAAGGTTCAAATAGATAACTCTTAATTATTATGTTTGATCATACTTGGGAATCTGGTGATTTTGGAATAGCCAGAAGCTGCGATCTTATTTGAAAAGAATGTTGCGTTTTATGATCATTTCATATGTAGACGATGTTAGGATGGGTTTGAGCCTGAATTGGGTATTCAATCACCGAGTTTGTCGAGCTATTTTTCCTAATCTTGGCGGAGTGACTTCAAAGGTTTAATCATTAATCCCTTTGGTAGTGAAGTACTGAAGTTAATTTTTCCTGATCCTTCTGAGTTATGGCTCGCGCAATCATCACTAATGAGGTTGGTTGCCACAGGTACTGTCAGAGCGTCAAGTACCGCTCCAGCCATTGAGCCACCACAGCAGCGAAGTACAATTCCAGCCATTGTGCCACCACAACAGTGAAGTACTGGTCCAGCCATTCCACAGCTGCGGGGTAAAACCATATATTGTCATGCATCTCGTCAACCTTCAGTTTCGTATGATCTGCATATTTTTTATGACTTGGTTGATGCAATGAGATGAAAGACTCGGACCAAGGGACACCCTGTGTTTTGCTGTGTGAGAGAGTGTTGTCACTTTGTCAGCTGTCTCTTTATTTTACTTGTTCAACCCAGTCAACTGTTTTGCCCATATAACACCTTATGAATTATGGTTAATATCGTAAATGATGCTACAGTAGTTGATGCTGGCTGCCGCTTGTAGGAGATAGCATCATTTCCTGTGTTATCCGTATCATAAGATGAAGTCGACTCCTGGGTGTTGGGGTCCTGAATTGAATTCTGAAGCCATGTGTTGATCTCTGCACTTTTTTCATCTTGTTTTACAAGCGTAGTTTCAATAGTTGAGGGTTGAGGGTGCAACTTCTGAATGGTTTGAGCTTGGGGGTAAATTGAACCAATGCAATAGTCAACAACAACAACAACAACAACAACAAAGCCTTTAGTCCCAAACAAGTTGGGGTAGGCTAGAGGTGAAACCCATAAGATCTCGCAACCAACTCATGGCTCTGGCACATGGATAGCAAGCTTCCACGCACCCCTGTCCATAGCTAGCTCTTTGGTGAACCAATGCAATAGTCGAGGAAGCAAAATTAGGCCTTTCCCTAGATAGGTCTTAGGTCAATAACTACTGTGTTGCCACAGTAAAAAAGAAGGATGTTTACTCGGAAGTCTGAACAGGTCTATCCCTTGTGATATTGAGCATGCAAATGCAATCCCACCACATGTAGTACAATATGAATGTTTTTAATAAATGGTCCTAGACTACTCGGGCGGGGAGAGGTAGCGGTCATGTGTTGTTCCATCTGGTAGTTGTTTCTTTCCTTACTGTGCTGTCCGCTTGTTTTCAATGAAGCTCATAGACTTCGGTCATTTAGTCGCTTCTTCTCTGCCAGCGGGGCCGCCATTCTCGTTGGTCCTGCTGGCAGCGGGCGGGTTTTGTTTGTGTCCTGTGCTCGACATTTTTTCACCATGGCCCTCACCCCCATTCTCCTTCTCAGAGAGGCTTTTCATCCACTGTACCGGATTAGTCACGAGGCACAGAATTAGGTTTGGTAGGGATGCCGCTTCATGCACGCGGCCGGGTCGAGAAGACAGACACTATTGCTGGGCCCATTATCCAATAGGTCATGTCCTCATGTCCAACCATCTCCTGAAACTGTTGCTGGGCCCATTATCCAATGGGTCATATCCTTCTCAGAGAGGCTTTTCATCCACTGTACCGGATTAGTCACGAGGCACAGAATTAGGTTTGGTAGGAATGCCGCTTCATGGACGCGGCCGGGTCGAGAAGACAGACACTATCGCTGGGCCCATTATCCAATAGGTCATGTTCTCATGTCCAACCATCTCCTGAAACTGTGGCTGGGCCCATTATCCAATGGGTCATATCCTCATGTCCAACCATCTCCTTGTTTAGCTTAGCTTATTTGCATTTGCTTTTCCGCACAACCATATCTTCTCTTGTTAAGCTTCCTAATGCCTGCCACTGGGCCTTAGCTACTGCTGGGCCTGCACGGCAGCTTGGTGCTCCTTCCCACGGTAAGAACTAATCAAACGAGTGATCAAAGCCTACAAAAATGGTGAATAATAATGCTGCCCCTCTCTTTCCAACTTTGTGCCCCTCCTTTCCCTTTCCATTGTGGCATCGAGCGTTTTTTCTTTCGAGCAACTGCGCCTGTAATAGTGACAGGCATGGTAGATCTGGTGTGATGGAAAGGGGCCCACAGCGTGTAACCATCCCTGTCAGCCTCTTTTGTGGGGATCAAGGCAACACTAGCCACATTTACAGTGATGGGCGATGGTGAAGCACCAGTTCACAAAGCCATTTAAATATTTTCCTGTTTCGTGCAGCAAATATTTTGTTCATAAATGTTACCCATCTATAATTTGGCTATTAGTTGATTAGAATGAAGCAGGCTTGCTACTTCAATTACAGCTACGTTTTAAGGAAAGATCTTGATAAGGTTTCTGATGACCCATGGCATAGTTAGTGCGTCCAATAACATCCTGTTAAAATTGTTGAAATCTCAGCTGTGATGTGTTCTACCTTTGTTTTTTTTCCTCTACGATCTTTGAGAATATGAAGCTCTTGTTAGTTTGTCGGCTAGCGGCATGAATCACAATTGCATACATCTGTGTTGTGCAGAACTAAAATATAAATTGGAATAGCTTTTAATACAAATCTTTTTTTGTTTTATGCTTGGTGCAGGTGGTCGCATGATTTAGTTGATCAGTAGGATTTGCATCTGCAGCAGGTATATATTTTTTCGAATTGCTTCCTTCATATGTTTCAGTTGGGCATAGTTTGTATCACCATTAATCGTATGAAACTTCATCAATTGCAGAGGCATATGTTGTTTATAGGATTTTTAAATTCGTCTTGTATATGAAGACCATAGAAAGTGTCAAATGAAAATGTAAGTAAAACGCTCCCAGTATGTTTTGATTCACATGGCTAGCGGCTCCAAACTGCGTCTAATTAACTGTCATTTTCAGTTGGATTTGGTCTCTTAACAGCACTTGGTGGTACGAGTTGAATCATAGAACAGGAGGCAGGTAAGTACAGGGGACAGGTAAGCATTGTTATTATGATCTGTTTGTAGCTTCCTAAAAATGAGTGTACTGTCATGGTCATTTGACACAATGAAGAAAAAACAAAGGAGTGTAGGCTGATAGAAGTCGTAATTGTGAGTTGGCACCTTGCTTTCAACAAAAGTTCATCTCATTGCTCCCTATTTGTACGACAGCAATACATATCAGTAAAATAAAAGGATGTTTATTAGCCAGTTTTAGACGTGGTGGCATAATATCAGTAAAAATTAAAGAATGCTACTTTTCATCAGATTTTCCTTTTGCGAATATTTGTGTTGCCTTTTTTGGACCATAACTTTTTGTTCTTTGGCAGATGCATAGTGTGCTACTACAAAATATTTACTTGATCCTTGATTGACATACTTTTGTGAACTGAGATCTTGCGCTCTGCTTTTACCAATCAGCCTGTTTGCTTCTTTTCTTACATGTACTTTAATTATACATTTCTGGATTTGGTGCTTTGATTTGCTGCAGTTTCCTTGATTCAGTAGATGCATGATGTGCATCAATACACTGGACTTCATGATCGGTTCTCCATCTCACATTAATAGTTTAGGCCACTATTTGTTTATCCATGCATTTTAGGTAAACATTGGTTGTTTTTTTTGGTTGTTTGTGGTATCCATTTTCCCCTACATTAGGTAATTGCCCGTGCGTTGCAACTTGCAACGGAGGCATACAAAATGTACCACTAAAATTTTAGTTAGTTTTTTACATAACAACCATGATTTACCTTTATTGTTAATGTGAACCTTGATTTACCATCTATTTATTGTTAATGTGACTGCATACTAACTGATGCAATTAGCAAGTGTTAAGTGATAACCTAATTCTGGAATATCAGTTGTGGGAAAATGCAGCACAAATTAATCCTAATTTAATTTTTTCCCTTTCCCCAACCTGCTTGGTCCTACAACAGGCAAACGTTAGGTTGCTAGCAACAAAATGATATGCAAGGAATAAATTGCAACCCCACAGAAGAGAAAAAAAGGGCTCTTTACCTTCTATCCTCCCAATCTGCAAAACAAATAGAATTGAGACATATCGTGCCAATTCAATTACTAAAGCTCATGTCCAATTTTGGAAGCTAATGGCCAAGTAGTTGGCAATTTTGTTTCTGAAGAGAAATGCATTGATGCAATGTTGTCCACTTTGGATCATTCCCTCTTAACAAAAATGCCAGTGATGTTTCTCTGAATGTAGTATACTGACCATTTCAGCAGCATAATTTCTCTAAGTGACCATGCAGTATTCAGTGACTTTTCTAGATGACTAATATGCAGCATGCATGGATGGCTGGGAGACTGGGCAGAGAGAGTTTGTCATGAAAACTGTTTTTTGCTTTAACTTTCACTTTGTTGTGTTTCCTCTGTCCATTCTTTCCTCAGTTAAAACTTCACTGCCAAAAACCAGATTACCTCCTTCCATGATCTGCACAAAGGCATAAGAATACTAAAGTGTCACCAGACTGAGAGATGCAAAGTACCAACTGCATAAAATCTGTGTCCAAATCGTTTAGTTATGGCAATTACAAATTTAGTTGTTTAATATATACAATAAGAAATTCAGTGTTCTACCAATTACATCAAATTAGTAATCAGTTTATCCCATGCAGTGCACAGGAAAATGTCAAAACAAAGGAGAGCATGAGGCCGTCTACCTTGCAGAGGAGCAAGCCCGTACTTGCTGCTGCCGGTCTTGGCGCCGCCTCCGTGTAGGTGGAGTTCGTCGAGGTCGAGATCTGCGAGATCCCCAGAGTGGCGCATGGCATAAGAGCACCAAAAGAATTCAGAGGAGGGGCTCTGAATCGAACATAGAAGAATCAAATCTTTTGCTTGCGGCGCCGGATCATGAGCCCCCGGCGCCAATCGGCCGGTGCCCCGTCGGCCTCTCTGGGTCAATGACGTAGCAGACTGATGCGAAGGCAGAGCCAGCGGGCGAGGAGGTCAATGTAAGGAACCGGGGGGTGGCGGTGTCGCGCAGCGCGTTTTTGGGTAGCTCAGACATCGAAGTGGCACCAGCGAGTCGAGGAGAGGAAGGAGGTGTTGAGGTGTGGGGTGGCGGCTGGCTGCAGCGGATGTCCGGGAGCGGTAGGCGTGGCGGCGGAGAACAGGGTAAGGGGATTTAGGGTTGAAGAGTGGTGCGGGATGGAAAGATGTGAGAGGTGGGCGATGGATTCTGCTGGACTTTTTTTTCCTTGCGCGGGTTCTTTTGCCATCTAGAAAACCGAGTGGGGGAGAGGAGCGGCACGAGGCAGGATGTGAAACGGAAGAGGCGGACGAAAGGAACGAGCAAAAAGTTTTTTGACGGGATAGGAAACCTTACTCTTTTTTTGGTAAGTAGAGATGGTCCGTTTTGTCCTCTAGGAAACCATTATTGTTGAGTTGTTCCTTTGTGCTACTGTTCCTCTTTTTGTTTTTCCCCTTTTGGTGTCTTCCTTCCCTATTTTGTAGTTCCATTTTGCACTGCAAAACTCTATACTTATCACTGGCGTGCATTCATTTGACCTTTTGCTTTGTGCACACATTCATGCATTAATCTTTGGTTATGTTGCTATTATTCAGTTTAGAGTTTTGCAGCCAGATGCATCTTTTGTGAATAGCTCTTGTAGAGTTAATCAGTGGGCTATGGAAATTTTATCCCCTCACTCTAAAGGTTGGTTGGTTTGAAGCCTAGCATATATTTTCTCCCTGAATGCTATCTAGTATTTACAAATCAAAATGCTCTCAATAATGTCCACGCCTCTAAATTTTTTTTGAAGATTAAATTCAGTCAGCTAAGTTTCATTATATGGATTTCTAACAGCTTAATCTGCAGAATGTTTTCAGACTATCAGCTGATTTTGCTGTAAGAACGTGAATCACAAGAATCGTCACCTCTGTTTGGTTAATCTAGCTAATTTTGCTATTTCTCCATTGTTTTGTTGCTTTAAAAGCCATGTTTGAATTGTCTTTATATTTGATTAACTGTACTACGTATATTATAATATTACCTACTTTGGTGAAGTACGGCCTCTATTGTTTGCTTCTAGTAGCTCCCAAATTGCCATTTTTCTGATAGCCTATTTTGGCCAACAAAGACTGTCAAACTCATTTTTGCCATTTTTCTGATCCTGTTATATCTTTTTTTTATGTTTATGTCATTTTCTTGGATGTAATTAAGTCAGTGCATTTTGTTGTTTCCTTGAAACTCATTTTTTGGGATTTGCTTGGCTTCTTACCATGTATCTTGTGGTACAAGCAATAACTCTGTATGAGTTTGCGTTGGTATGCAGGGTTACTTGGCACGTCAAAGAACCACATTCCATAACTGGTCCTGCAAGCATCTCCGATCTTGTCGGTTTATGAAGGTGAGCGCCCTGTTGGCAAAATAGGGCATGTGATCTTCTTATGTCAAACCCTTGTTAGTCAATTTGCATCGTGGAATGTCTTGATGAATCTACATATCTGGAAAGTTACTCTATTCTGCTGGTGCAGGCTGGAATGCTGTTATATCCTGTCAAGTTTTGTTGTGCCTATGTCACTGGGCCTGAAAATCACAATGCATCTTTTTTTACTGTATATTACAGTAAAATTTAACATTTGAACCGAAAAACTCTGAAGCCAAAGTGGGCAGTGAAATTGTCTTTAAATGTTGCGATGCAAGCACACTGTTGAAAAGAATTGCATGGGAATCGTATTGTTCATCTTCCTCTACAAAAGCGTGCTTATCTTGTCAGAACTGAATGTCGTGTGTGGGCGCAGACCGGGGCAAAGCATTTGAGCGCCCTTCTCCCACTGTAATTTCCTTTTGCCCCGGCTGGTCCTTGCCACTCGTGTACCTATCTCTATGTATTTGTTACTTCCCATCTGAAGTTCGCTAGATAACATTACCGAAAGAAAAAGGGGCGCCGAGTTGGCTACTAGATCAAATGTGGACTAGTAATAATTATTAGGTGGACAACAACTTGCATAGGGAAACATGTATGAAGCTTGCTACTGTATTTAGATTCATGTATTTTTTTAATGAAACAATAACGAGTTTATAATTTCTAAGGCAAATAATAAACTGTTGAATGTAAGTTGATAAAGATGCACGTGAAACCAGAGTTTCAACAAAAAGCTATATGCAAATTTACTCTTAGTCCTAGAAGTCACTACTGGAATTTCCCTATACGCCGGGTGTTAGACTCTTCGCCGAGAGCCAGAGCCAAATCATAGGCACTCGGCAAAGTAAGAGACGCCGAGAGGGCCTCTTAGCAACAGACGCACCTCGGCAAACACAAGATATTACTGAGAGTATACCTCGGCAAAAAGGCAACACTCGGCAAAGGCACTATTTGCCGAGAGCCATGCAATGCCCGCACAACAAAGTTTTGCCACGTGGCACATCCGGTGGCGGTTACTGGCACGGCCACGGTTAGACTTCTTTATCGAGAGTAGCTCTCAGAACAACAACAGTTGCCAATTTAGTTACCTCGCCTACCTGTTTAAATAGTCCGATAGTCCAATTGCATTAAACTTCGGTGTTCATTATAAAGAATATGTATTAACTTTATGATCCAATCATACATGTGCCGAGCGCTGCTCTCGAAACAGCAACAGTTACCGAGAGTAGCTCTCGGTAAAGATAAGGCTCCCATCAAACTTTAGTTCCACCTCGCCCAGAGACAATCAACAGAACCTGTTTAAATAGTGGGATAGTCTAGATGCAGTAAGCTTCGGTCTTCGTTACACTCCTGTTAAGGAGATGGACTATCACTTTGAATCTTCACCTGTTTCGGGCAGAGAAGATTCAAAGTGATAGGCCATCTTCCTAATGGTGGATGCTGACGATTTATATTAATTCATCTATTATTTTTTTGGTCATTTATTGCTCTGCTAGGGTTTCATCGGCGGAAATTGCAGATCAGCAAGGCGGCACATGATATCATGCCGGGAAGCGGCATGAGAAATCTATTGTGATGTCCTTGTGGTATTCCTAGGCCTTGCACAGACTAGGGAGGGGCATGCCCTGCCACTTGGGGCCGAAAGTACCTTGGTGGCATGCCTGATGCAACCGCTTTAAATCCTTGAAAAATCATACGATGCCGGAGTTCCTCGAGAGCCGGCAGGTTGTCTTCACATTGCCCCTGTAGGGTGTGGTAAAAGTTTGGGCGCGTTTCGAATAAGCCTCCCCCGAGGCCTCTTATAAACCGCACCATCTCTGAGCTAGTCTCCTGGTATTGAGAGGGAACGTGTCCGGTTTGTGTAAGAAGTGCGGTCATGTTGCCCTGTTGGCCTCGAAACTTCCCGTGCTCTCAAAGGAGGCCATCGCATGACATGTGCCACACCCCCGCATTTTTTGGACCCGCGTGCAATATTCAAGAAATTTATTGCTTTGCTATGGTTTCATCGCCGGAAATTGGAGATCAGCAAGGCGGCACATGAAATCATGCCTGGAAGCGGCATGGGAAATCCTTTGTGATGTCCTTGCGGCATGCCTAGGCCTTGCACAAACAAGGGAGGGGCATGCCCTGCCACCGGGGGTGAAAGTACCTCGGTGGCATATGCCTGATGCAACCGTTTAAATCCTCGAAAAATCATACGATGCCCGAATTCATCGAGAGCTGGCACGGTGTCTTCACATGGCCCATGTAGGGTGTGGTAAAAGTTTGGGCACGTTTCGAATAAGCCTCCCCTGATGCCACTTGTAAACCGCACCATCTCCGAGCTAGTCTCTGGGTATCGAGAAGGAACATGTCCTCTTTGGGCAGGAAGTGTGGGTCCTGTTGCTTCGTTGTCCTTGAAACTTCTCCTGCTCTCAAAGGAGGCCATCGCATGACACGTGCCACGCCCCTGTGTTTTTCCGACCTGCGTGCAATATTCGAGAAATTTATTGCTCTGCTGGGGTTGCATCGCCGGAAATTAGAGATCAGCAAGGCGGCACATGAAATCATGCCCGGAAGCAGCATGGGAAATCCTTTGTGATGTCCTTGCGGCATGCCTAGGCCTTGCACAGACCAGGGAGGGGCATAGCTTGCCACCGGGGGGCGAAAGTACCTCGGTGGCATGCCCGATGCAACCGTTTAAATCCTCGGAAAATCATACGATGCCAGAGTTCCTCGAGAGCTAGCACGGTGTCATCACATGGCCCTGTTGGGTGTGGTAAAAGTTTGGGCGCGTTTCAAATGAGCCTACCCTGAGGATGCTTGTAAACCGCACCATCTTCGACCTAGTCTCTAGGGTATCGAGAGGGAACGTGTCCGATTTGTGCAGGAAGTGTGAGTGTTGCTCTGTTGGCCTTGAAACTTCTCATGCTCTCAAAGGAAGCCATCGCACGCCCCCGCATTTTTCGGACCCGCGTGCCATATTCGAGAAATTTATTGCTCTGCTAGGGTTTCAACGTCGGAAATTGCACATCAGCAAGGCGGCACATGAAATCATGCCCGGAAGCAGCACGGGAAATACTTTGTGATGTCCTTGCGGCATGCCTAAGCCTTGCACAAGTGATGCTAATTAATCATATTACTGAGAGTAGCACTCAGTACTGATATC
Organism: Aegilops longissima; assembly: GCA_021605205.1. Lineage (NCBI taxonomy): Eukaryota > Viridiplantae > Streptophyta > Magnoliopsida > Poales > Poaceae > Aegilops > Aegilops longissima. Next base: position 12,553,665 of record CM038681.1, read on the forward strand.
GTTTCTGAGATTTTCCCTCGGCAAAAGGGGAAAACCTAGATCTAGTTGCAGGCCTTTTTCGAGGACTTATCTCGGAAAAGGAAAACCTAGATCTAGGTTTGATTTCCTTTTCCAAGTGCCCCACCGGCAGGCTCTTGGTAAAGGTAACGTCAGAAACTTAAATTGATTCCCCACTTGTTTCATTTCCCTTCACGCCTCTCCCCCCTCCTCTGCTCCACCCTCACCGACCGTCGCCCCCGCACCCCACGGTCGTTCCCCGACCGACCGATGCCCCCAGCCCCCACCACATAGCCGCCCCCCGACCGGATGGCGCCCTCACCCCCGCACCCCATGGCCGCCCCCTCGACTGGCCAGCGCCCCCCACCCCGCGCCCCCATACCGAGCTCCTCCCTCCGGTCTACTTGGTGAGCCCCGCCTCTCCATGTGTGGATATATGATATATGTATAGATGGATGAATATTTGAATGCATATATAGATGCATAAATATATGGATTGATAGATGGATGGATGCTATGTAGATAATTTTTGATGATGTTGTATGCATGGATGCTATGTGTGAATGTATGTATGGATCATTTGTTGTTTGCATCTATTAGTTTTTGTTGTTTTTATGGATGCTATGTAGCAATTTTTTGCATTAGTTTTTATGTAGTAGTTTTATCTAGTAGTGGGACTATTAGTTTTGGTAGTAGTTTTACGTAGTAGTTTTTATGTTATGTACTCGTTTTTATCTTGAGCGAGTGACGACCATATTTGACAGATGCGAGATGTTTTCAGAGGAATGGTACCGATTGTTGTTGTAGGGGGTCACGCTTCCTTTGTTACTCCTTTGTGATCTTTCCAAAGAAGGAGGAGTAGAGGAAGAGCGACCATCACCGACAATCGATGAGAGTTGTTCTTGGAGGAACAAAATCGACTTTTGACGATGACTGCCAATCTGGATGAGCTCTTCCTGTTATATCTTGATAACGCATGATGGTCTCACCCAACTCAACCATCACCGAAAGTCGAAATATCTGTGAGAGAGTGTCCACCATATATACAACCACCAGAGAGAGTGTCCCCAATATATACATAAGAGAGCGATGAGAGTTGTTCTTCAAGGAAAAAATCGACTTTTGCCGATGGCGGTAATCTGGGTGAGTTCTTCTTGTGATACAAATTTGTCACACACGATGTACTCGCCCAGTTTGACCATCACCAAAAGTCGAAATACCCGTGAGAGAGTGTCCACCATATATACCACCACCAGAGAGAGTGTCCACCATATACACGTGAGAGTGATGAGAGTTGTTCTTGGAGAAAGAAAATCTAATTTTGCCGATGGTGGTCGATCTGTGTGAGTTCATCCTGTGATATACATTTGTCACGCATGATGGACTCACCCAGCTTGACCATCACCGAAAGTCGAAATATCCATGAGAGAGTGTCTATCATGATTAATTTGCTTAGAAGTAATCTTTGATGTTTGATTCTTATGTTATTTTTTATTGTGTGATGAAAGATGTTAGCACCGATCGATTTCGCGGCTATGGCTTCTTCCGACGATGCACCTTCCATTACGGTCGACTCCGCGGTCAAGAGAAGCGCGCTGAGGACCGCTTGGCGACACTCATTGAGAAGAACCCGCAGCTGATCCTAACAGAGTATTTTGAGGATCTGGCCAAGAAGAATTTGCCAGCTAAGGAGAAGAAGGCCCCAACACGTAAGGAGTGTGATGACCCGGTGCCATTGAGTCCACCGACCTTCATTCCCGACGACACTTGGTCCTCCACTGTGGGGGATGCCCCCACGTGCTCTGACTCCACGATCACTGGTTTCACCGACTACACCTCGGAGTGGTCCACCTAGATAGTTTGGAATTGGTTTAGTCACAATCATGTAGCTGCTGATATGGACTTGGATTGCCACTTGTGATGCTTTTGATTGTATGAGTGATGAATGCTTACGTGGATTATGTATGATGTGATATTTTAACCTTCCATTCCTTCTCTGTCCCCTTTTCCCTTTCTTTGTAGATAAATTGGTATGCGGTGTACAGAGGTATGTGTCCATGAGTATATGGTTCATGGTCTGAATGCAATGAACAAGTGCTTCATTATGGAGGCAGCTCCCATGACTCATTCAATAGCAGAGAGAAGGCAGAGTATCATTACAATCAGTATGTGCTTAACCTGAAGTGAAAAATCTGAATTAGGCTTAGGCAATGGTGCAAGCCAGTATCGGGTTCAATGGATGGAAGAGCTACTTTGTGGTGTTGTTTTTCTCATGTAGTCGCATGTAGACATGCATTGACCAGTTTGTTGTTTAGTAAGTAGGCACTTGTACGAAAGAGCTACTTTGTGATTTCAAATGAACCTTGTGTGAACTATTTATATAATGCTTATGTGAGTTTGTTGTTAGACTTTGTGACTTCAAATGCAAGTTTGTGTATTGTATATCTTTTTTTGTTGCAGCGATCCGAGGAAGAAGCAGAATAAATAGAACTGGGAACGAATCTTTTCAGAGTGCGGCTCTCTGCAAAGTGGCATGCGCTGGGAGCAGCTGGCAATTGGCTATGGCAGTTTTGCCGAGCGTGGCTCTCGGCAAAGAGCTGACGAAATAAGCGGCCGTGAAGTCACTTTATTTTGCCGAGAGGCACTGTTTTGCTCTCGGCAAATGTTTTGCCGAGTGCCCGTGCTATGGCTCTCAGCAAATTTCTGTTTGCCTGAGAGGTGTACACCGGGTGGCCTTTGTCGAGAGAAACTCTCGGCAAAGCCTTTCCCGAGGGTTTTAGGCCCTTTGCCGAGTGTTCCTGGCACTCAGCGTATGAGACGATTTCAGTAGTGAGTGCAACTATGCCTATACCCCAAAATATTCACATGTGTAACACCTCAATTTCATTCGATGGAACGAGCAGTCAAAATCATCAACCATTTTTTTAGGCAGACCAAAAATCAACAACTGTGTACATTAATTAGCATTAGGGTGCAACATTGATCCTAGTCGTACTGACCCCCTCCCTCCACCTTATTCCTCCCTCTTCAGATTTCTCAACCCATCCCTCCTCCCGTGTTCTCACTTCAGTCCCCCTTCCACCGTACTACCGTAGCATGGTTCCCTCCCCTACACTCCCACAACTGCGTCCTCCTTAATATTGGGTGCTCGATCATAGATACCGCAACATCAATCCACATCACCCACCATCCTCTTTCATCCTTCTCACCTTGATGCCCCCTTTCCTCCCTTAGCCATGGATGTAAGCTTGACAGGGAGCTCATTACTAGTCCAACATGGGGTTAAACTTCCTATGCTCGTCGTTATCACAGAGAGCCATTGGCCCATCAACCCGCCCTCTCATTTCTTCCTCCTCTCCCTCTTCCTTCATTTTCTTTTCGTGGAACCCTGCCCTTCTTACCCGTCCCAACTATTTCATCCCCACCATTTTGGTGCCTCCCTCCCTAAGATTGACGGCCTACATGTGTTCGCTCATGAAGCACTTCATTGGTAGATTTTCGATAATAATAATTTCTTGCTTCTACATAATATACTTGATATCAATGAATAAGGTTCTTAGGCTAAAATCCTCCCTTTCTTGTACAGCCACAACCTAGACGATCCTAACGAAAAGAGAACGAGTCAGTCATATCATCTTCTTCCCATATCAGATTGCTCATCTATCTCTCGTCATGTCTTATCCCTCTTCGGTGCCCCCTACTGCAGCATGGCTTCCTCCCTCCACTCCGCAACTTCGCCTTCCTTGATATGGGATGCGATCATAGGTGCTACAACATATCCCTCCATATTGCCCACCACCCTCCTTGGATCGCTGACCTCTTTTGCTCCCTTAGCAGCAAATGTAAGCTTAACCGGGAGCTAATTACTCGTCGGACGTAGGTCGACCTCTCTATGATTGTCATTGTCGTGGTTAGCCACCAGCCAAGCATCTCATCCTCTCCTTTCTTCCGCTCCCTTCTTCCTCCTCTCAACCCCCTTCTTCTTTTTTTATGCAAAATCCTTCCCCTTCTTCCTCATCCCAATTACTTCTTTTCCCATATTTCGTCACCTCTCGTCTAAGGTTGATAGCAGAGGTGCGTTCACTCCCAAGTCATTTCGCCGGTAGATTTTGTTTTTTTTCTTGTACGCCCATAGCCCAAACAAACATTATACACACAAAAAGGAAATGAAAGAGTCCCATTCCCGCCTTTCTTCCACACTTCCATTTCAAGACACTAAAAAACAGGCTCAATCTCAATTCAATCCCACAGGGGAAACGCCGAAGGTGGTTGCATCGGCACCGCTGCAGGACGAAAATGTCTTCGCCGAGGTTCTCGTCCGCCTCTCCCCGCAACTATCCTCCCTCCCGCCCACGGTGTGGCAAGTCAGATCCTCGAAACTCCCACTAGTAGAAGGTTGTCAGCAAGCAACATCAGAGGGTTGTCGACGCTCGACACTGGCCAAAATCAAGGCTATTATTGGCCGCATATAAGGATTGAAATCACTCACCAACCAGCCACTTGCACCACCAAAGAACGCCTCCCACAACCTTTGACGCAGGCCCGCCGCAGCGCAACAGAGGCTGGCGGCGACGGTAGTCGGAGGAAGCAAGAGGGAAGACCTGAGTGTGGTAGCGGAATGAGTTCCCCGGCTCGCTCTAGGCATGCGACATGGTAGTCATGGGTTCACCCCATTCCCCTTCTTACTCGACCCAACTATTTCTTTCCCACCATTTTGCTACCTCCATGCCTCATATTGACGACAGAGGTGTGTTCACTCGCAAAGCACTTTGTCCGTAGATTTTACATAATAATCATCGCTTGCTTCAACTCCATAATATATATTCGAATTGCTACTAATATATCAGTTTCTTATCTTGGGCTGAAATGGCTTTTTTCCTTGTATGCCCACAGCCCAAACGGACCTTCCTTCCTACTCCTACAGGAAAGAAAAAGAATCCAGCTGCTTCCTGATCTTTTCCCCACTTCCTCCCTCCACTGGAAAACCCTAGAAAATAGCCTCGAATCCCACAAGGGCGGCGTCGGCGGCGAGATGGCCCCCGGCCCTGGCCACCTCGTTTCGCCGGCGGTTGCGGCGGCGCCGCTGGAGGACAACAACGTCCTCGGCGAGGTCCTCGTCCGCCTCCCCCCGGAGCTATCCTCCCTCCCGCGCGCATCGCTTGTCTGCAAGCCGTGGGCTCGCCTCGCCGCCTCCGCCGACTTCCGGCGCCGCTGGCGCGACCGCCACGGGAGACCCCCGGTCCTAGGCGTCTTCGATAAGAGCATGACTTCTCTCCAGTTCATTCCTGCAGACCGCAGCATCCCCGCGGAGCGCTTCTCTCTCCAGGTCTGCACCGCGTGGGACACCTGGTGCGTGCTCGGGTGCCGCCAGGGCCGCGTCCTCATCATGAACTGGACGCTGCGTGAGTTCCTCATCTGCGACCCTTTCTCCGGTGAACGCCACCGCGTGCCATTCCCACCGGATCTAGTCGACCGCCGGCACAGTGCCAACGGAGCTCTGCTCTTGGACCGCGAGCAGAGCCCACTGAAGCTGGTCCTGGTAGACGAGGCCCGTGCCAGAGTTGAGGCCCGCATCTACTCCTTTGAGACCGGCACATGGGGAGACATCATCTCCACTGCTGAGCCATGTCATCTTACCAGTGTCCCCGTCACCGTGGTCGGCAGCCGCCTCTACTGTTGGCTGAAAAAGCCTCGGGATAGCTTTCTAGAGTTAAATCTGGATAGCCAGAGCCTAGCTCTGATTACAAGGCCTCCCCGTGCGAATATCAGCAGCCGCAACAGCCAGATCATCCCAGGGGAGGATGGCACTGTTGGCCTCGCCCTATTGTTGTACCCTACAATCGAAATGTGGAACCGCAACATCGATTCTCACGGTGTTGCGACATGGGTGCTGCGCAAGACCGTTGTCATGGACAACATCCCTGATCTGACGTCTTCATGGGCGGCTTGGAACTCACTAGTTATCGGGTATGCCGAGGATGCTAATGCGATTCTTATATCGGTGTTCAAAGAGAGGCACATCCATGCCTTTATAGTCCAACTTGAGACAATGCAATGCAACAGGCTTCATGGACTCGTTCTCGACAATTTCTATTATCCATTCGCCAGTTTCTATAACGCAGGTAATTTATCTTAACATTGAAGGAGTCACATCGATCCTTTTTTTTCGTGCATGGTAATTTCATGGATACCTTTGATGTGATATTTTCCCCCTTTGTTGATCCATGCATGGAATTATTCGTTGTACTTTTTCTGTGTCATAATTTAATTATTTCTCCTAAAATTTATCATCCTATTTTGAGTAATTTATTATATCATATCATAGATGTGAAGGTTTATCTACTTTCTTCTATAACTATATGATTACCAGGCCCATCGACGCGACGAATTCTTGCTCATGTGAACAATGATGGGGGTGCTGGTGGAGCAGAAGCGTAATGGTTAGTGCGTCATGGTAATCCTCAAGCCACCTGGGCCGGGTTTCCGCAACTACTTCAAATGCAAATCTTATTAAGGTTCTGGTCTCGTGTTTGTTTATTGTTGGCTTTTGGACCCTGCTTGGGTGAACTTTTGTAAAACTGTTTGTGTGTGCACTTTGTGTTGTTGGTATGTATTTGAACTCAGTCTGGGAGCATCCTGTTTGGAACATTTGTGGTGTATGATTTAACCTGAGTGAATGTTGTATGCGTAAAGTAATGATTTTACTGTATCATATCACCTTGCCATAAGGGTTGACATGCATTCTATATATAGAACCATTGCGAAAGATAACGGTAGTCGAAGAGCAACTTCATGCTAGGATGACGCCTTTTTTATAAGAAAAAAAGGAAAACAAGGTTGCTAGAATGATATCTCTGGTACTTGCTCTATTTGAATGTTTTTGACTTTTTGTTAGAGTCAGGTTTTGGTTTCTCTGCAGGATAAACCTTCTGGATATTTACATTCACATATCTTGATTTACAAGTTGTGTATAGAATAAATTACATGGGGAGGTCAGAATTGCAACATATTACAAAGGCAGATATCTGTCCTGGATTAGCTACAATACCTGTGTGCCGGATATGCTACAATAAAGCAGTTTGACAGTTAGCAGTTTCTGAAGGTTCAAACACTGATCAGCTTTTCTTTCATGTATTTTCTCTTATCAAAGTACTATTTTACGTTATATTGTTAGAAGCTGCAGTACCTGAGTCATTTACTCTTTTTTCTTCTTTCAGAAGAATGAGGATTTCTTTGTGGTGGATCCTTTGCCGCCCATATCAATAGATGAAGTTGACTCCTGGGTTTGGCTCTTAATTCTGAAGCCTTGAGGTATTCTCCACACAATTTTTTTCTTGTGTTGCCACCACATCTTTTACGATTGAGGGTGCAAATATTAGACACTTTTGAAGTTTGGAGGATTAAATTATCCTGAGGAAATAGAGCGACCACAATAGGTGTTCTCCTAGACAAAGTATTATCTACTACGAAGCTTCAGTGAAAAATGGGATGAAGATGTGCTGTTTGACTCATATTAAGGGCGAAATAGATCCCCTCCCAGCAGCTTAAAAATGTAAAAAAAAAAACCCGAAAAAGCACGACATATAAATGTTCATTTTTCTATATGCTTGTAAACTTTCATGAGCCAGTTTTAGACGTGCTAACAAAACAACAGGAACAAATAAAGCATGCCAAAACAATGCATGAAATTTTTCTTCAGAAAATAGGTTGCATTGCGTTTTGAAACCATAGTGTTGCTTATTTGGTAAATGTGATAACTATAACCATGTAGCTTAATTGATATGCCTGCAATTGTCGGCTTGTCGCTTTCTTCTGCGGAATTTCCTTATAGATGCATGTGCATCAATACGTTGTGATTGATGGATCATATCAATAGTTTAGGTTACCATTTGGTTATCCATGCATGTTAGGCAAACATTGTGTACATTTAGTTGTTTGTGGAATGCCTTCTTTTTTTCTTATGTGGCGAGTTGTCGTTTTGTGTGTTAACTTTGTCCTCTATGATAGCAGCTTCGTTTCGTCAACCCTTTAGCTGGCACGGGATAAAACTGAAATATTTTTTATTGTTGTTATATTGTAAGCTTATATAGCTGTACCATACCCCGATCAATGCGCCTGGGTTGGCAGGGTCCACTAGCCAGCCTGTGCTAAACCACCGCAAGACTATGGCTATCTAAGGTACTTTCAATGCAGTGCCCAGTAATCACTTCAGTGTGGGAGAAACTCCAACACTTAGAAAAAGTAACTATTTTATTCACATAAAGAAGAGATAATTTTAGTTTCTTCAATGGGAAATTCTCATGTAGTTTGCAAGGTGTTCAAAACAAAGCAATAAGCACATACCTCTCTCTGTTCACAGCAGCAGAACACAGTAGACATGGTAGAATGTGTGTGTATCTCTACGGCAGTTCAAACCCAGTATTTGAGCTGATTGTGTACAGCAGCTTTCTCCTCATCGTGCTCGACCGCTTGTATGTTGGAAACGATGATGTATTGCCTAGCTCCGAACACTACCGAGTTCCCTTGCAAGAAACCAGTCAATACTTTTGCCAAGTTTGGTACTCGGCAAACATTGTCAGCTAGTCCCGATTTAAGAGAAAGGTCCAACCTTTGCTGAGTTCTGGAAGTCGGCATAGCAAGCCCAACCATCAAATAGCCGTTGCCACGTCTACTGTGGGCCCGCCTGTCAGTTATTTGCCAAGTTTTTTTGCAGGGGTACTCGGCGTACACGTGACCCCTGCAATTCCATAAAAAGAAAAGAAAAAGACAGAATGATTTCTCAGTTTCAATTAGCTGAAACCCGGCAAACGTGGACAGCCTACAGCTCTCCATTGCCTAGACGGCCAAGGGATCCACATGTCAGTCATTGCAGATTTTATTTCCGACAGAACTCGGCGACAATGCAACACTGCCGAGTTTGTTTCTCGGCGAGTTCCTTTTCTTAGGCACTAGGAAAATGGTTGAGTTTGCCGAGTTTCGAGTCACTGCTGAGCCCAATTATGAGAAAACTCCGCAGACATATTACTCTGCCGAGCTCCCGATGAAATGAACTCGGTGAAGATGCAGAACTCGGCGAAATCTCAGATTTCATTAGTGATACATTCTATATATACAACCATTGCGAAAGATAATGAGTAGTCAAAGAGCACCTTAATGGTAGGATGATGCTTCTTTTTAAGGAAAAAGGAAAACAAGGTTGCGAGGATGATATCTTCGCTACTTCTATTTCAATGTTTTTTTGTTCTGATCTTCTATTTCAATGTTTTAGACTTCTGTTAGAGTCACATTTGGGTTTCATTGCAGGATAAACCTTCTGGATATTGACATTCATATATCTTGATTTACAAGTTACCTTTACAATAGATAGACGTGGAGGTTAGAATTGTAACAGATTACAAAGGCAGATATCCGTCCCGGATTAGCTAACCTATGTGCTGGATATGCTACAGTAATGCAGTTTGACAGTTGGAAGCTTCTGAAGGTTCAAACACTGAGCTTGTATTTCATGTATTTTCTCTCATCAAAGTACAACTTTACGTTATATTGTTAGCTGCGGTACCTGAATCACCTGTTGTTCTTTTTTTCGGAAAAAATGAGGATATCTTTGTTGTGGTTCCTTTGCTGCCCATATCAATAGTTGAAGTTGACTCCTGGGGTTTGGCTCTTAATTCTGAAGCCTCTCAGGTATTCTCACCACTTGTTTTCTCGTCTTGCCACCATATTGTTTATGGCTGAACGTGCAAATTTTAGACACTTTTGAATTTTGGAGGGTTAATTTAAACTGAGGAAATAGAGCGACCACAATAGACGTTTTCCTGCTCAAACTATTATCTACTATGAAGCTTCAGTGAAAAATGGGATGCAAACTCTAAACAGCTTCGTTCTTTAATCCCAGTACATATAGTATATGATTGGATTATTCTCATAGAAGATGATGAGCTGAATTGCTTTGACTTGTGAGTGACATTGTTAGTTTTTGTCACATATGGTTACCTTGGACAACAATGATGGATATAGTTAGAAGTGAAGCCTGCCTCAACATGGTCAGTGTCCCATCTTTATTATTCCAAGTCTGAGTAATTTTGAACCGTCCGTCAAGATGAGCTCAATACTTGTGTGTTCTTTTTATCCTTCTCCTCTATGTATGCTTTATTCGCTCATCCAAATGCAATTTTACCTAATATTGCTGATTTGCTGGAATGACCCTACTTCAATTATTCAGGCACAGTTTTCCTTATTGTGAAGTTAATATATGCTGATCTTTTTCTTATTTCTTGTGCATTAGTGACTAAAGAGATTGGTCGCTACATAGGCATTGTTAGAGCATGAAGTACTGTCCAGCCAGTCGAAGCAATCTCCAGTTCCGTTTGATCTGCATTTGTTTTGACTCATATCACAGGTGATAAACTTGGTTGATGGAAATGTGCCGTTTGACTCATATCAAGGATGAAATGGATTCCCTACCAGCAGCTTTTAAAATGAAAAAAATCATGAAAAAGGATAACATAAAGATATTCATTTTTTATATGCTTGTAAACTTTATGAGCCAGTTTTAGACTTGCTAACAAAACAACAGGAAAATAAAGCAAGCCTCTCACTGGGAGATGGCTGGACTCAACATCTGCTGATCATGCTTTCTTCAGGATTTGGCCCGAAATGTTTGGCAGATTCCCATGCGCTACCCCCTGGTATGTGCCACTTTCCTAATCAAAAGGGGGGTGTACAGGATTGTATCAGTGAATTCTTGGTATAGTGAGCCTAGCAGGCGGCGGGAGTCCAGTACGATTGCTGCCATAACTATACATCAAACTTTTCTTTAGAAAATAGTTCTCATTGCCTTTTAAAACCAGTGTTACTTGTGAGGTAGATGCGTTCCTTATGATGCATGGTGTACACCAATATGTTGTGATTGATGGATCATATGAATAATTTAGGTCAGCATTTGGTTATCCATGCATTTTAGGCAAACATTTGTGTATATTTGGTTGTTTGTGGAATGCCTTTTTTTCTCCCTATGGTGAGTCCATTGTCATTTTGTGTATTAACTTTGTCATCTAGGTTAGCAGCATCTTTGCGTCAACCCTTTAGGTGGCATTTGATAAAACTGACATATAATTGTTATTGTTATATGGTAAGCTTATATAGTTAAACCATACCCAGGTCGATGCGCCTAGTGGGCAGGGTCCACTAGCCAGCCTGTGCTAAATCACTGCACGGCTATGTATCTGAGGTGCTTTCAATGCACTGCACAGTTATCAATTCAGGATGGGAGAAACTCCAATACTTGAAAACAATAACTATTTTAGTTATATAAAAAAGGGCAGATTCATTTCCTTCCTAGAATGGGAAAGTCTCCAATAGTTTGCAAGGTGTTCAAAACATAGCAATATGTTCACGTTTCTCTGTTCACATTAGCAGGACACGGTAGACATGGTAGAATGAATGTGTACCTCTACGACAGTTCAAACCCAGTATTTGAACTGATTGTCTAGAGCAGCTTACTCCAAAGGAACAAAGAAAAATCATGTGCTATGGTCAATGCTCATGGAGCTGTTCTGCAAGTTAGGGGGCCGGATGGATGGCGAACAAGTTGGACATGTTATGAATATCCACGTTCTAGTAGTGGTAGTTATCTTTCTTCTTTTCACTTTTATAGTGTCTTCCCTCTCCCTGGTTTCTAGTTTCATTTTGCACAGGACACCCACTGTAGTGCATTTGTTTGACCTTCTGGGAAATTGTAGTTTCTCTGTTCATACAATCATGTATTGATATTTGGTTATGTTGTTACTATTTTATTTAGACCTATTGTAGACTGAATCAGTGGGATGTGAATCGCAATTGTGGTTGTAGGGTGCGAAAACCATGGAGGCTGCGGAACTTGAGCTCACACCCTGTCCATCTGCGACCGAAGGGCAATGCGGAGCGCGACTTCCATCATCCGGGGTGGAGGAGCTGGAATTCTCCTTGATGAGCGCCACCCAGTCGATTGGGTAGGATACCTTGCTGGATCTGCTGCTGGAGCAGGCCATGGTGGATGGGAGGGACGGGAGGGGAGGAGAAGGGCAGTGAAGACGGATCGTTCGAGAACAGCAAGGACTTTGACTAGGGTTTGGTCCAGGTGGGGTATTTGTGTGGATAAGGTGGGTCAGCGTGGGCTGGATCGATCCAACTTGATGGACGGGTCCGGACATGTCTGGTCTGCCCTGTATCGGCTCCAGATATGGGCTGGGTTTGTGGAGTGCCGATTAGCCCGGACATTTGGGCTGACTATGTGAGGTTCAGTTGGGTGGCAATTTTCTGTCTGGGCAGGTCCGAACGTTTGCGGACGATATGAAGGCTCTGGTTTTAGATGCTCCAATCAGGACAGTGCATTTTCTTTTTTCCTTCAGCCTTGTTTCTTCCTGATTTACTTGCTTTGCTTACTATGTCTGATTTTGGTGTACGGGTAGCGCAGGATGGCTGTTAAATCCCTGGTTGCTTGGCATGGCAAGAAGCTGAAAGCTGTACTTGGTCTGCAAGCATCTAAGCCAAAATCTATTACGAAGGTGAGCGCCCTCATCGGCATAATAAACCCGCTTTAATCATCTGCTTCCTGGATTGTCTTAATATAAATGAACATACCTGGGGAAGTTCTCCAAGATTCTCTAACTAGTCGAGGTTTTGAGGTAAACGAAAGCTACTCTATTTTGTAATACCTGCTGCTGGTGCAGGCTGTAATTTTTTTGGTGCCTATAAATGTGCCCAACAACACTAGTACATCTCTCTGTCTGTGTGGTCCAGTAAAATTTATGCCTCCGTGAAAACACAATGGATATTTATAGAATGTATGTGAACCTTTGCAGTAAAATGATATGACAGAACAAATTAATTAAATTAAAATAGTTTGCTATCTTTCATACAGTAAAATCATTCTTTACCGATACAACATTCGCTCAAGTTTGAGTATACAACAAATGTTCCAAACAGGACGCTCCCAACCCTACTTCAAACACATACCCCAACACAAAGTACACACACCGCCAGTTTAAAAGAAATTCAGACCTTGCCGCACAACACAAGGCTTTGAAAGCCAACAACAAAGCAAACATGCATGAGACATTACAATTGTTACAACAAATTCGGCCAAAGGGGAAAGAGCTGCCTCTCAGCGTTGCATTTAATGTAATTGCGGAGACTTGAACGGATGTAGCTTGACTGTAGCATGACGCGCTAGTCATTAAGCGAGCAAGAAATTGAAGCGCCACTGGGCCTGGTAACCATATATAGCCATAGAAAGTATGTGAACATTTACAGCAATCATAGGATGCAATAACTCAGTCAGAATAATCTGCTATAACTTTAAGGACAAATAGGGAGAAAATATAACACAGACCACACTGCTAATAATTTATCGATCATCTAAAGAGGGAAAATTAAAATAACCAAGCCGTTAGCAAGCACTTCAAGGCTATGAAAAACATGTGCAATCTGGCCACTAATGTAATGTAAAGCTAATAAAAGTAATAATTACAAGCATAGAAATTTGTGTAGAGATGATACAAATTCTCCGTAAGGTTTCCATGGAGTTGCTTGCATTGCATTGAGTTGAGTTGGAGCAGGAAGACATAGGCGTGACCGCCGGAGTGCACGGGTATAATAGTGACATCAGCATCCTCGGCATATCCGAGAATAGTTGACGTCACTGGCTCCATCGAAGACGGCAGAGCAAGGATGCCATGCATGTCAACCGTCTTGCGCAGCACCCATGTGGCCACACCCTCACCACTGACGTTGCGGTCCCATAGTTGGAAGCTAGGGTACGATAATACGGCGAGGCCAACACCGCCATCCTCTGCCCTGATGATCTGGCTGCCATGCCTGTGGATGTTGTCAATGGGAGGTCTGCTGAGAACAACAAGGCTTCTGTTATCCAGGTTTAACTCCATTATGCGATGGTCAGGCTCGGTCAGTCACCGAGATGATTTCTCCCCACTTGCTGGTCTCCGAGCAGTAGATGCGGGCTCCCGTACCGCTACCGCTATCAGCGGAGAAGCCTACCAATACCATCTGAAATGCGCTGGAGTGACCCTGCTCGTCGCCGACCACAACTCCATTGGTGTTGTAAGCGTGCTCAACGAAATCTGGTGGAAACTCCATGAGGGGATGGTCGAGAAGAGCTGTAGGGAGAACCGCTCCACGGGGACACAATCCGAAGCATCGAGAACGAGGGTAAACATGAGCGTCCTCATGTGCCTCTTGAAGACGCCGAGGACTGGGCGCTTGCGGTGGTGGTCACGGAAGCGGCTGCAAGGCAGAGGAGGCCATGAGCAGCTCCCAGCGTTTGGTGACGACTGAGGCACGCGGGAACGAGGAGGGCCGCGGTGGGAGGTGCGTGAGGATCTCGGCGAGAACATCTTCATGCTCCAGCGCCTGTCGCCGACGAGATGTGGCTGTGCCTGTGCATCATCTCAACGAGATGTAGCCGGCTCGGCGCTAGTATTACGGAGGCCGTAGTGCAATTTAAAAACAATAAACATTAACATTAGCAACATATATATTTTCAACAATATATATCATATATCATGAAAAATAGAAAGACATTAACATAAAAACATAATTTTACTTGACAAATAAAGTCTCAATACACCATCTATACGTGATTATATGATGCAAATAATAATTATAACATATTTAACTATAAATTACTATTGAATAAATACAACGTGATGAAATGCGTCGAGGAGGGGGGCATATGCCCCCTATCCATCTTTTTTTTGTAATTTATGTATATAGATATATTGGGCCCTTATTTAAGATGGGTTCTAGGCGGCCGCACCTTTTGCCATGGCCTAGGGCCGGCCCTGTTCGGAGAGTCTGGACTGAGCGCCTGACAAGAAGCCCATAGAAATCCATGATGGCCAAAAGTAGGCACCACACACATTGCATGCCCGCTACCACTACAAGGTGGCTGATGAAAAGAACAGTGAGTCCATCTATACAAGGAAATTGATTCCATGTTCCGAGTTCCAAAAGCGACACCCTATGTGAAAAAAATACTATCTAATTGCATGTAACAAAATAAGGGAAGGTACACATGCACACACAGACGAGGTGGTTGGAGTTCCTAACTTCACCCATGAATCAAAATACTTAGCACGTGCAGCAAGAAAAAACCATGTATAGTAAGAGGAAAAACTTGGGTAGATTGGGTGCTTTCTTCTGCTAATATCCGCGGCCACTTAGTGGAGATGCAGTTCGTTGGTAGTGAGAAGAGTGAGATTCCTACATCTAGGTCCTCTCTTGGCTCTGACAGTTCCTGGCAAACTGAGTTACGTACGAGAAAGGCAAGCATCAAAAGCAATCAAGTAGTTCATGCAAATATCTCAATGGTCCAAGATAAAAAGTTAGTCTCTGGAGATTGTAAGATTGCGAGGTATTGGTGTGAAGCGTATGCCTTCTGGCAGGGACGTGTGCGTGTTTATATATCCAACAAGATTACAAGATGCGGCAGGTGGTTTAGGCTTGACCCCTAGTGCAAGCTATACAAGGATATCTACTAGCACCGGGTCCTCTAACCACCTGCCTTGATACACAAGATAACACACACGCACACAACTACAATCGTAATGTCACGTTACAACGCAAGTCTATCTTCTAACACCCTCCCTCAATCTAAACATGTCGAGGTTAAGATTGTTCTTGAAGGCTTGCAGTTGTCGAGCTTGTAGGGGCTTTGTGAAACCATCAGCCACTTGATCTCCAGTTGGTATAAACCTGATGTCCAAAAGCCTTCTGGCAACTCTTTCTCTAACAAAATGAAAATCAATCTCTATGTGTTTTGTCCTTGCATGAAACACAGGATTGGCAGAAAGATACGTTGCTCCAAGATTGTCACACCACAGACAAGGAACATGAGTTCTTTCAACTCCTAGTTCATCAAGCAGGGTTTCTACCCACATTACCTTAGCAGTAGCATTTGCTAGTGACTTGTATTCAGCCTTTGTGCTGGACCTGGAGACAGTTGTTTGTTTCTTTGCATTCCATGAAATGAGATTAGAACCAAGAAAAACAACAAACCCACCAGTAGATCTCCTGTCATCAGGGCATCCTGCCCAGTCTGCATCAGAAAAGGCACTTACTGTAGTTGATGGTGATTTACATATTTTCAGTCCTATTCCAGCACTCCCTTGGACATAACGCAATATCCTCTTAACAGCTGTCCAATGCACAGAAGTAGGAGCATGCAAAAATTGGCAAACCTTATTAACAGAGAAAGATATATCAGGTCTTGTCAATGTCAGATATTGAAGTGCACCAACAACACTTCTGTACTTAGTCCCTTCTTCTGGACTTAATAGCTCCCCTTCATGTAAGGACAACTTTTCTGTAGTGGACAAAGGAGTACTACAAGGTTTGCATCCCTTCATGCGCACACGCCTGAGAATGTCAGTGGCATACTTTTCTTGCGCCAGCAAAATTCCATTAGATATCTTTTTCACTTCAATGCCTAGGAAATAATGTAACTCTCCCAAGTCCTTAAGTGCAAATTCTCTTTTCAAATTTTTAAGCAAAGCTGAGGTGGCCTCTTGTGAGGAACTAGCAACAATTATTTCATCTACATAAATGAGCATGTAAATGATCACCTTTCCTTTCCGAAAGAAGAACAAGGAGGTATCACCTTTGGAGGGCCGAAATCCAAGTTGCTGTAACTTTGTGCTCAATCTTGAATACCAAGCCCTGGGTGCCTGTTTCAGACCATACAGAGCTTTGTCCAACTTACAAACATGTTGAGGTTGAGTCTCATTGACAAAACCAGGTGGTTGCTTCATATAAACCTCTTCCTCGAGAACGCCATGTAAGAACGCATTCTGAACATCCAGTTGACGAAGACTCCATCCCCTGGTGACAGCAATAGACAAAACAAGTCTAATGGTGGCAGCTTTAACAACTGGACTAAACGTGTCCTCATAATCAATGCCATAGCATTGCTTAAAACCTTTAGCAACTAGCCTAGCTTTATATCTATCTAAAGTGCCATCAGAGTGTCGTTTAATTTTGTACACCCAATTACAATCGATAATATTCCTCCCTGACTTGGGAGGAACCAAGTGCCAAGTTTGATTTTTCATAAGGGCATTGTACTCTGTTTCCATAGCACATTGCCAATTTTTGTCTCCTAGAGCTTCTGTCACGTTTCTAGGTTCTTGAGCAACAACAAGATTTGCAAATTTAAAATTTTTATCATACCTGACCGTCCCATCCTTAGGAACCAATGGCTTAAAAATACCTTTCTGAGCTCGTGTACGAGGGCGCACAGGAGCAGAATCCGTAGAAGATTCGGGAGCCGCAGCGGATCCAGTGGTACTGGTGGCGTTCAGGGGACCGGAAAGATCCTCCTCGACTGCGGTGCGGTCGGGCATGGGATCACGTGCCCGCCCAGGCGACAGAGAGGGCAGATCCGCCTCGGCTGCGGCGTGATCGGGCGTTGGATCGTGTGTCCGCACGGGCGACCGGGCGGGAGACACACGCCTGTGGGCCCAGCCGCCAGGGCCATCATTGCGTGGAGAAGCGACAACACTCGGCGACTCGCCCGCGCCGGCCCCACCACGACACGTGGTGCCCGTGGAGACGCCAGCCGAGGAAGACAACGAATCTGCGCCTGCCGCCGCAGGCACGCAGGATCCTGCGCCGCCAGATCTCTCGGGATCGGCAGCTGTAGTAGAATCTGAAGGAAATATGCCCTAGACGCAATAATAAAGTTATTATTTATTTCCTTATTTCATGATAAATGTTTATTATTCATGCTAGAATTGTATTAACCGGAAACATAATACATGTGTGAATACATAGACAAATATATAGTCACTAGTATGCCTCTACTTGACTAGCTCATTAATCAAAGATGGTTATGTTTCCTAACCATAGACATGTGTTGTTATTTGATTAATGGGATCACATCATTAGGAGAATGATGTGATTGACATGACCCATTCCGTTAGCCTAGCACTTGATCGTTTAGTATATTGCTATTGCTTTCTTCATGACCTATACATGTTCCTGTAACTATGAGATTATGCAACTCCGTTTACGGAGGAACACTTTGGTGCTACCAAGCGTCACAACGTAACTGGGTGATTATAAAGGAGTACTACAGGTGTCTCCAAAGGTACATGTTGGGTTGGCGTATTTCGAGATTAGGTTTTGTCACTCCGATTATCGGAGAGGTATCTCTAGGCCTTCTCGGTAATACACATCACATAAGCCTTGCAAGTATTGCAACTAATAAGTTAGTTGTGAGATGATGTATTACGGAACGAGTAAAGAGACTTGCCAGTAATGAGATTGAACTAGGTATTGGATACCGACGATCAAATCTCGGGCAAGTAACATACCGATGACAAAGGGAACAACGTATGTTGTTATGCGGTTTGACCGATAAAGATCTTCGTAGAATATGTAGGAGCCAATATGGGCATCCAGGTCCCGCTATTGGTTATTGACCAAGAATAGTTCTAGGTCATGTCTACATAGTTCTCGAACCCGTAGGGTCCGTGACGCTTAAGGTTTCGATGACGGTTATATTATGAGTTTATGAGTTTTGATGTACCGAAGGAGTTCGAGTCCCGGATGAGATCGGGGACATGACGAGGAGTCTCGAAATGGTCGAGACGTAAAGATCGATATATTGGACGACTATATTCGGAGTTCAGAAAGGTTTGAATGATTCGGTATTTTTGAGTACCGGAGAGTTACGGGAATTCGCGGGAGAAGTATTGGGCCTTATTGGGCCTGCAGGAAGAGAGAGGGCTGCCTAGGGCAGGCGCGCGCCCCATGGCCTAGTCCGAATTGGACTAGGGGAGGCCGCAACCCCTCCTTCCTTCCTTCTCTCTTCCCTTCCTTGTCTCCTACTCCTAATACATGGAAGGACTCCTAGTTGGACTTGGAAAGGGGGAATCCTACTCCCGGTGGGAGTAGGACTCCCCATGGCGCGCCCCTCCTAGGGCCGGCCTCCTCCTCCCTCCCTCCTTTATATACGGGGGCAGGGGGCACCCCATGGAGACACACAAGTTGATCTACGGATCGTTCCTTAGCCGTGTGCGGTGCCCCCCTCCACCATATTCCACCTCGGTCATATCGTCGCGGAGCTTAGGCGAAGCCCTGCGCCGGTAGAGCATCATCATCGTCACCACGCCGTCGTGCTGACGGAACTCATCCCCGACGCTTTGCTGGATCGGAGCCCGGGGATCGTCATCGAGCTGAACGTGTGCTGAACTCGGAGGTGCCGTGCGTTCGGTACTTGGATCGGTCGGATCGTGAAGACGTACGACTACATCAACCGCGTTGTTATAACGCTTCCGCTTACGGTCTACGAGGGTACGTGGACATACACTCTCCCCTCTCGTTGCTATGCCATCACCATGATCTTGCGTGTGCGTAGGAAATTTTTGAAATTACTACGTTCCCCAACAGTGGCATCCGAGCCTGGTTTTATGCGTTGATGTCATATGCACGAGTAGAACACAAGTGAGTTGTGGGCGATATAAGTCATACTGCTTACCAGCATGTCATACTTTGGTTCAGCGGTATTGTGAGATGAAGCGGCCCGGACCGACATTACACGTACGCTTACGCGAGACTGGTTTCACCGCTTCGAGCACTCGTTGCTTAAAGGTGACCGGCGGGTGTCTGTTTCTCTCACTTTAGTTGAACCGAGTGTGGCTACGCCCGGTCCTTGCGAAGGTTAAAACAGCACCAACTTGACAAACTATCGTTGTGGTTTTGATGCGTAGGTAAGAACGGTTCTTGCTCAGCCCGTAGCAGCCACGTAAAACTTGCAACAACAAAGTAGAGGACGTCTAACTTGTTTTTGCAGGGCATGTTGTGATGTGATATGGTCAAGACGTGATGCTATATTTATTGTATGAGATGATCATGTTTTGTAACCGAAGTTATCGGCAACTGGCAGGAGCCATATGGTTGTCGCTTTATTGTATGAAATGCAAAAGCCATGTAATTGCTTTACTTTATCACTAAGCAGTAGCGATAGTCGTAGAAGCAATAGTTGGCGAGACGACAACGATGCTACGATGGAGATCAAGGTGTCGCGCCGGTGACAATGGTGATCATGACGGTGCTTCGGAGATGGAGATCACAAGCACAAGATGATGATGGCCATATCATATCACTTATATTGATTGCATGTGATGTTTATCCTTTATGCATCTTATCTTGCTTTGATTGACGGTAGCATTATAAGATGATCTCTCACTAAAATTATCAAGAAATGTTCTCCCTGAGTATGCACCGTTGCGAAAGTTCTTCGTGCTGAGACACCACGTGATGATCGGCTGTGATAGGCTCTACGTTCAAATACAACGGGTGCAAAACAGTTGCGCACGCGGAATACTCAGGTTAAACTTGACGAGCCTAGCATATAACAGATATGGCCTCGAACACGGAGACCGAAGGTCGAACGTGAATCATATAGTAGATATGATCAACATAGTGATGTTCACCATTGAAACTACTCCATCTCACGTGATGATCGGACATGGTTTAGTTGATTTGGATCACGTAATCACTTAGATGACTAGAGAGATGTCTATCTAAGTGGGAGTTCTTAAGTAATATGATTAATTGAACTTTAATTTATCATGAACTTAGTCCTGGTAGTATTTTGCAAATTATGTTGTAGATCAATAAGCTCGCGTTGTTGCTTCCCTATGTTTGTTGCTTTCATATGTTTATTTTAATATGTTCCTAGAGAAAACTGTGTTGAAAGATGTTAGTAGCAATGATGCGGATTGGATCCGTGATCTGAGGTTTATCCTCATTGTTGCACAGAAGAATTATGTCCTTAATGCACCGCTAGGTGACAGACCTATTGCAGGAGCAAATGCAGACGTTATAAACGTTTGACTAGCTCAAAATGATGACTACTTGATAGTTTAGTGCACCATGCTTAAACGGCTTAGAATCGGGACTTCAAAGACGTTTTGAACGTCATGGACCATATGAGATGTTCCAGGAGTTGAAGTTAATATTTCAAGCAAATACCCGAGTTGAGAGATATAAAGTCTCCAACAAGTTCTATAGCTAAAAGATGGAGGAGAATCGCTCAACTAGTGAGCATGTGCTCAGATTGTGCAGGTACTACAATCGCTTGAATCAAGTGGGAGTTAATCTTCCAGATAAGATAGTGATTGACAGAATTCTCTAGTCACCATCACCAAATTAGTAGAACTTCGTGATGAACTATAATATGCAAGGGATGACAAAAGTAATTCCCAAGCTCTTCGTGATGCTGAAATCGACGAAGGTAGAAATCAAGAAAAGAGCATCAAGTGTTGATGATTGACAAGACCACTAGTTTCAAGAAAAGGGCAAAGGGAAACAAAGGGAAACTTCAAGTAGAATGGCAAACAAGTTGTCACTCCCGCGAAGAAGCCCAAAGCTGGACCAAAGCCTGAAACTAAGTGTAAGGGCATATTTATTCCCTAGTGGTTTTGGTGATTGATGACAATGCTTTTGCGGACTAATCATGTGCATTAAGTTCTTTCAGAAGATCATCCATTGGCACGAGACGATTTCCTCCCCTCGGTGCTTTTATTCAAGACGGTGTAGCTCCTGCGGTTCGTCGTTGGTGGACTAGTTTCGTAGGAGTCACCGTACTATTAAGAGGGGATCCGCTTTGGTAAGGCTAGGGTGGAATCAACACGTACACATCCTTATCACACCCGTCGTCTTCCCTTCGCATCTTTGGAGCTGCCCCTCTCTCTCGTTCGGTTCGCCGCTGTGCGGTAGTATCGCGACCTTCATGATAGTACCGCCGAAGCTCATAAGCGGTAGTACCGCTCACCAGAGCGGTAGTACCGCTCCCAGCGGTAGTACCGCTACGATGAGCGGTAGTACCGCTCGCGGGCTTCGACTACTACCTCAGTAGTACCGCACCTACTACCGCCTCGATTCGAGATGGCGTTTTCTCGTGTCGGGTTTTGTGGCACTAGTTGCGGCAGTAGGAGCGGTAGTACCGCTCTGAGCGGTAGTACCGCTCTGAGCGGTAGTACCGCTCTGCTCCCGCGGTAGTACCGCTCTGAGCGGTAGTACCGCTCTGCTCCCGCGGTAGTTCCGCTCTGTGGTAGCGCGGTAGTACCGCTAGGTAGGGAGCGGTAGTACCGCTCTCAATGGTAGTACCGCCCTTCCTTAGCGGTAGTACCGCTCTGTGCGGGGCTGTTGAGTGGGGTAACGGTTGGATGTGTTTCCCCACTATATAAAGGGGTCATCTTCTTCCTTGTTGACCTACCTCTTTTCCCCCAAGCTCCATTGCTGCTCAAAGCTCCATTTTCGCCGATCTCTCCCTAGCCAATCAAACTTGTTGATTTGCTCGGGATTGGTTGAGAAGGCCTAGATCTACACTTCCACCAAGAGAAATTTGATTCCCCCCACTTATCCCTTGCGGATCTTGTTACTCTTGGGTGTTGAGCACCCTAGATGGTTGAGGTCACCTCGAAGCCATACTCCATTGTGGTGAAGCTTCGTGGGTTTGTTGTTGTTGTTGGGAGTCTCCGGTTGTTGTGGAGTTTGCCCCAACCTTGCTTGTAAAGGTTCGGTCACCGCCTTCAAGGGCACCAATAGTGGAATCACGGCATCTCGCATTGTGTGAGGCGTGAGGAGAATCTGATGGCCCTAGTGGCTTCTTGGGGAGCATTGTGCCTCCACACCGCTCTAACGGAGACGTACTTCCCCTCAAAAGGAAGGAACTTCGGTAACACATCCTCGTCTCCACCGGCTCCACTCTTGGTTATCTCATCCCTTTACTTGTGCTAGCTTATGTGTGTTCTTATCCTTGCTTGCTCGTGTGCTAGTGTTGTTGCATCATATAGGTTGTTCACCTAGTTGCACATCTAGACAACCTTTATTATTGCAAAGTTTAATTTGGCTAAGAAAAGATTAAAAATTGTTAGTTGCCTATTCACCCCCCCTCTAGTCAACCATATCGATCCTTTCAATTGGTATCAGAGCCTCGTCTCTCTTTAAGGACTTTACCGTCCGAAGAGTATGGTTGACGTCATAGATGATGTGGGGGAGCACTCCGGTCTTGAATCCGACATCATCTACGGAGATGGAGTACCTCGATCTCGTGAGGAATTCAATGTGGCGTTGGACACATTGAAAACCTCCATGACGAAGCGAGGTCAAGGACATGTTTAAGGATTTCCTAGAAGGGCTTAAACTTTCCACCGCACCGTGAAAGTGGGTGATCCCACCAACACGGGGCGGATGCTAACTCCGATAAGGGGAAGCTACGAATGAGAAAGCCCCTCGTCTAGTGGTAAGAATGGCACGGCATCTTTGCCCATGTGCAACCTCCCGTTTATGGTGGGCGATTCCTTCCACTCATTTGAATCATGCCGGTCCACCACCTAAGGTTGATAAAAGGAGGATTTTGATTCTTGGGTTTATCGTTTTAAGCGTCATTTAAATCATGTGAACACTAACCTTTGGAGAATCATTGAAGAAGGTTTCTATCCGCATGATCCGAGCAACTTTTCTCCAAGAGAGGTCGTGGACCATCAATTCAATGAGAACGCTCTCTTCATCATCCAAGAAGCAATCCTTCCGAAGACCTCCCTCATCTTCGCCTTACATCCGTGCCAAAGATGCTTGGCTCAAGGTGGTGTCCATGTATCGAGGAAGCGCAAGCATTCAACGTTCCAATTATGAAGTGGTCCAAGACGAAGCCGATGAGTTTGCAATGAAGGAAGAAGAAGAACCTCGTGAGCTCTATCGGAGAGTAACCAAGCTTGCCGTCTCCCTCCGGGATCATGGAAGTAAGGACATTGATGACAACTGGATCAAGCGCAAATTTCTCAAGGCGATGATGCCATACCACAAAGCCATGTCCTCCGTCATTCGTCAACGACCGGACTGATGTGTTGGACGAGTTTGTGGCTATGAGCATATTGGACAAGACCGCCGACAATGCGGTGCTTCGCTCTCAAAGAGCAAAGAAGCCCAACCTCGCCTTGAAGGCCAAGATTTGTGTTGAAGAAGATGGAGAGGAGGAAGAAGAAGAGAGCAACCTCGAAGACACTAAGTATGATTATCATGAACACATGGCCCTTGCTTCAAGAAAATTTTGGAGCAAGAAGAACTCAAGACCCAACTTCAACAAGAGCAATTCAAGTGGCTCTAAGGGCAAGCAACGTGTGAGGACGTGTTTCAATTGTGGCAATGTGAGTCACTTTGTTGCGGAATGCCCATATGAGAAGAGGGAAGACAATGGTGGCAAGCTCATCCGTAAGGACAAGGTCAAGTCTTTCCCCAACAAGAGCAACTTTCCAAAGAAGTCTCCTCACAAAGCCTTGGTGGTTCAAGAAGAGTACAATGAGGATGATGATGATGATGAGGATGGTGAACCGGTTGCCATGGCCTCCGTGGCCATTGCAATGACTCCTCGGGTGTCTCTTTTCGGTTCACCTAATGAAAACATCACCGCCAAGTGCCTCATGGCTAAAGCCACCAACAAGGTAACCCCCAACATCAAAACTACCATCATCCATCATTCCTCTTTAACGGATTGCATTGATGAACATGAGGGGACTAATGTAGAGGAAAATGAATTTGAGATCTTTATGAGTAAACTCAAGGGCAAATCCAAGATGCACTTCGTTGCTCTCTTGGAACAACTTGGTGAAGCCAATGTCATGATCGAGACTCATGAAGAAACCATCTCTAAGATGGAAGGGCATAGTCGCGACTATGCCGATGAGATTTCGGATCTTTCCAATGCTCTTGAGGAAGAGCGTGGCCTCCGTTTGGCTCTTGAGGAGTCACACAACGATGATCACACTAAATTAAAGAAAGACCTTGATCATACTCTTGTTGTGTCTCGTGTGCTTAGTTCCGAGAAGGCAAAGCTCGGAGTTGATCTTGCTAGACTCAACGAGGACTTTGACACTCTCGACAAGGCTCACAAAGTCTTGAAGGGTGCTCATGCTAGTCTCAAAGAGTCTCATGATCAACTTCAAGTAAAGCTAACCAAGGAGAAAGCCACCTTTCCTCATATGATATTGATTGATAATGCAAATGCTACTAACCCTTGTTATGAGCATGTGCATCTTGTTGAGGAGAATGCTAAGTTGAAGGAGCAACTTGAAAAGGGCCTTGTTTCATGCATTCAAGGTGAGAAGAACCTTAACGACCTTTTGAGTAATCAAAAGGAAGTTGTAACCAAGGAGGGATTGGGTTCGCGCCCAAGCCCAAGAGCAAGAAGAAGAATGACAAGACCAAGCAACCTCCCCTCTCAAGCAAACTTTTGTGAAGGAGGAGAGGGTGCTTCAAGAAGAAGAAGAACCGTGCCAAGGGTGGCAATGTCAAGAAGGACAACATCATTCCCACGAACATAGCCGGCAACTTTAACCCCTCTTATGTGTTGTGCCGTGCTAGTGATGGGCATGTTTATGCTAAATTTGTTGGTTCTTCTTATGAGTACATTGAATGGTCTATTTGGGTTCCTAAGACCCTCGTTACTAACATCAAAGGACCCATTACCAAATGGGTACCTAAAACCAAGCATTGATCTCTTGTAGGGTTTGCTTCGGTGGGGATCATGGTTGCTTGATAGTGGAGCAACAAATCATATGACCGGAAGCAAGGACATGGTGGTGGACGTGCAAGAGATTCCATCTATGCCCACCGATGTCGAGTGGGGTGATGCATCACATTCTAAGGTATTGGGTCTTGGCAAGGTTGTCATTTCTCATGATCTTACGATCGAGAAAGTCATGCTTGTTGAGTCCCTTGCATACAATTTGCTTTCCGTTCGTCAACTTGCAGTCATGGGTTTTGCTACTTTCTTTGACATTGATACCGTGGCTCTCTTGTGGAGCAAGACTCTTAAAGTAGCCTTTGTTGGGCATGTCGAAAACGGTCTCTATGTGATTAACTTTTCGGAGCGACCCACTAAGACCGCGACATGCCTAATGGCTAAAGTTGACGTGGGATGGCTTTGGCATCGCCGTTTATCCCATGTTAATATGAGATCTTTGCAAAGTCTTCTCAAGGGGGACCATGTTCGTGGACTAACAAATGTTAGTTTTGCCAAAGATCGTGCTTGCAGTGCTTGTATTGAAGGAAAGCTTCATGAGAAGGCTCACCCCCCCACAACTATCATATACTCAAAGAGACCCTTGGAGCTCCTTCACATGGATCTCTTTGGGCCACCATCATTTGATAGTCTTGGAGGAAGAAAGTATTGCTTGGTGATCGTGGATGACTATTCAAGATACACTTGGGTATATTTATTCAAGAGGAAGAGTGAGACCCAACAAACCGTCATCGACTTTGCAAATGAAGCTCAACATCAACATAATGCAAAGATCTTGACTATAAGAAGTGACAACGGCACCGAGTTCAAGAACTACACCTTGGATGAGTTTCTTAGTGATGAGGGAATCAAGCATCAATATTCTGCACCATATACCCCTCAACAAAATGGTGTGGCGGAGAGAAAGAACCGGACGTTGATGGATGCGGCGAGGACCATGATGGCGGAGTTCAAGTCTCCATACAACTTTTGGGCCGAAGCCATCAACACCGCTTGTCATGCATCCAATCGGCTTTATCTCCGCAAAGGCTTGAACAAGAATCCTTATGAGATACTCACCGGCAACAAGCCCAACCTTAAGTACTTCCGGGTGTTCGGATGTAAGTGTTTCATTCTCAAGAAAGGTGTTCGTTTGTCTAAATTTGAAGCTAGAGCTCATGAGGGCATATTTGTTGGTTATGATACAAAGTCTCATGCTTACCGTGTCCTCAATAAATCCACGGGACTTATTGAGGAGACGTGTAACGTGGAGTTTGATGAGAATAACGGCTCCCAAGTGGAGCAAAGTGGCACTTGTGATGTAGGTGATGAAATTCCTCCTCAAGCCATAAGAAGAATGGGAGTTGGCTTCATCCTACCCATTGAGGAACCCCTTGTGGCCGAAGGAGAAGGACAATGCTCCACTCAAGTGGAGCCATCACCAACCCAAGGCCCACACGCTTCCGAAGAACAAAGTGAAGGCCCTCAACCTCTAGAACAAGACCAAGGGCAAGATCGTGCTCAAGACGATGATATCACCTCAAATGATGCCCAAGGTCAAGTTCTCTCCCCCGAGCATGCTCAAGATGAAGTTCATGCTCAAGACGGCGCTCAAGATGATCAAGTGACCCTCCTTATCTCACCTCCGAGGAGGAATTAGGCGTCGTGCCAAGATTGCTTCAAACTCACAACCAAAGGCCATCTCATGGAGAATGTGGTTGGAAGCCTAAGAAAAGGGTAAGCACTCGTAGACAATTGGCAAACTATTGTGAACATCACGCGTTTGTCTCTTGTGTTGAACCACAAAAGGTCTATGAGGCGCTTGAAGACTCGGATTGGCTCAATGCTATGCATGAAGAACTCAACAACTTTGAGTACAACAAGGTGTGGAGATTGGTCCCAAGGCCATCGGAGAACCACAACGTCATTGGGACCAAGTGGATTTTCAAGAACAAGCAAGATGCTCATGGGAACATCATTACGCAACAAGGCAAGATTGGTAGCACAAGGCTACTCCCAAGTCGAGGGTATCGACTACGGTGAAACCTTTGCTCCGTTGCTCATCTTGAATCCATTCGTTTGTTGATTGCTTATGCTTCCCATCACAACTTTAAGTTGCAACAAATGGATGTGAAAAGTGCTTTTCTTAATGGTCCCATTAATGAGTTGGTCTATGTCAAGCAACCCCGGGTTCGAGGACCCTACTTTCCGGATCATGTGTATCAACTCGATAAGGCACTCTATGGCCTTAAACAAGCCCCACGTGCGTGGTATGACCACCTTACCGAGTTGCTACAAGATCGTGGCTTTGAAGTGGGGCAAATCGATCCCACTCTTTTTACTAAGAAGGTCAATGGGGAGTTGTTTGTATGCCAACTATATGTTGATGATATTATCTTTGGTTCTCCTAACAAAGCTTTCAATGAGGAATTTGCCGCTCTCATGACCTCCAAGTTCAAGATGTCTTCGATGGGAGAGTTGAAGTTCTTTCTTGGTTTCGACATCAAACAAAGAAGAGAAGGAACCTTCATCAACCAAGCCAAATACACTCAAGACATGCTCAAAAGATTCAAGCTAAGTGATGTCAAGCCGGCTACTACACCAATGCCTACTAAGTGCCAACTTGACATTGATCCCAATGGTAAGCGGTGGATCAAAAGGTATATCGCTCCATGATTGGATCTCTGCTTTACCTTTGTGCATCTAGACCGGATATCATGTTGAGTGTGGGTATGTGTGCACGGTTTCAAGCCGCACCGAAGGAAAGTCACTATGTGGCAGTCAAGCGAATCTTTCGATATTTGGCTCATACCCCAAACTTTGGCTTATGGTACCCAAGAGGAGCAAACTTCAAGCTTGAAGGATTTACGGATTCCGATTGGGCGGGAGACAAAGTGGATAGGAAGTCCACTTCCGGAGGGTGCCAATTTCTTGGTTGCTCTTTGGTAAGTTGGTCTTCCAAAAAGCAAAGTTGTGTGTCTCTCTCGTCCACCGAGGCGGAGTATGTGGCGGCGGGTAGTTGTTGTGCTCAACTCTTATGGATGAGGCAAACTTTAAAGGAGTACGGTGTCAATTGTGACAAAGTGCCTCTTTGGTGTGATAATGAAAGTGCCATCAAGATTTCTCTCAACCCGGTGCAACACTTCAAGACGAAGCACATTGAGATTCGGTATCACTTCATCCGGGATCACATTAGGCGAGGAGAGATCGAGCTCAAGTATGTCAACACTCATGATAACCTTGCAGATATCTTCACGAAGCCCTTGGATGAAGCAAGATTTCGCGAGTTAAGGCATGAGCTAAATATCATTGATTTGAGCAATGTGGCTTGAACCCGTGCAACTCCCACCACACTCAATGTAATGTCTAGTTTAGGTGTAGGCATGGACATAGGGGGAGTGTTGTTCTATTAATGAACTCTCCCTCCCCCCTTTATGCATAAAACGATCAACTCTTTCACTTTAGCCATTGTTGATGGCGCTTGTGCTTCAAAGAGGAGTTTTGGTCATGGACCCAAGGATAATTCTTCGCGGTGCCATACCAATTGACTCAAACATAGGTGGCTCCGGCCACCGCCCTCTCTCGAGAGAGGCCTGAGCTTGCTCCCCTTTTGTGTTGTTTGCTTTGAAGGAGTGGGTTCCGGTTCATGGTTCGTGTGTTTTGTTTTGATGGTATCTATCTTGTCATCGACTTTCTGTTCCTTCGGTGTATTTTTCTTCATTTTGTTTGCCTAGGAGACATCTCATTTGGTTGCTGGCGGTACTACCGCTGCTGGTAAGCGGTACTACCGCTCCTGGCGGTACTACCGCTGCTGGTAGGTGTACTACCGCTCAAGCGGTACTACCGCTCTCCAGCGCGGTACTACTGCTGGGAGGCGTGGGCGGGGGTTATTTCGGGGGCAGGGGGAGTTTCTTCTCCCCCATACCCATTCGCTCGCCCTCTCGCCTGTCTCTCTCCAGCAACCGGCGCCGCGGGAGGGCTCCGGCGGATCTCCCTCTCCGGGCCGTCTTTCTCCATTCCCTTCGGTGGAGTCGATCCCCACCCCGTCCTCTTGCCATGGATGCCGGTATTGCCCCCGTTCTCTTGTTATTTTTATCTAGGTTTTCAATCTAGCTTCTTAGGGGCATTAGCGGTTGCATCCTTAGATTTTTGGCCAAATCTAGGCTTGAGTAGGATGGAGAAGGCTTCTAGGCTGTTTGGATTAGTGTTTGGTTGGAGTATTTTTAAATTTGGTAGGGCGGAAGTACCGGATCTGACCACGGTAGTAGGAAACGGCTGTTTCCCGCTCGAAGCAGTACTACCGCTCTCCGAGCGAATATCGCCGCTTGAGGTGGTACTACCGCTCCCCGGAGCGGTACTACCGCTTGGAGCGGTACTACCGTTTCAGGGTCACGGTACTACCGCCCTCTACCAAAATCCATCTTACTCCTACCTCTTTGTGATCCTCTTGTTCGTTCTTGTGGCTTATCCTCGTTTCTTCTGGTTGTTTGCGTGTTTTGTGTGTGTGGTTCCAGGTGATGAGGTTCCTGAGCCTCAAGCTCGTCGTGTCAACCCCGGTCGTGCTACGTCCAAGCGCTACCGCACCACTGAGCCTGCCGGAGGATCTTCGAGTGCTCCACCTCCTCCCCAAATGCAGAAGAAGACTGCGGTCAGGACAAAGCCAGGGAAAACTCTGCCAGAAATGCCACCCAAGGAGTTCTGGGCAAGGCGCCGTCATAACCCGTATGAGGTCGCCAAGATCCCACTTTGGTCAACCGTCCGTTCTGGAACAAGTTTCAGTTTGCCATCTATTTTGATGTTCTCAAGGCCAAGAAGAATCTCTATGTCAAAGTGCACTCCATTGACATTGAGCATATGAAGAGTGATCCTGACTACTTTGGTGAAGCTCTTGAGATGTGCACTCAGCTGAACATTCTCCGGATCATGCAATTCAACAAGGACTTCAATGCTGATGTTGTGGCCCAGTTCTATGCCACGGTTCACCTTGGGACTGATGAGGACAGGACTCTGACCTGGATGACAAATGGCAAGTTGCTGTCAGTCAAGTGGAAAGCTTTCATGCAGTTGATTGGGGTGGAAGACCTTGGACTTGAGTCTGCTGTCGGCTTTCGCCCCACCTTGAGCCCTTGCCACTCACAAGCAAGCTCGTGGCCCTACTGCACTCTGAAAATCAACCCTGAGACAAAGAAGGAGACCTATGAGCTACCTGCCTATCTGGATATACTTCACCGTATCTTCAGAGAGACTCTTTTCCCTCGCATCGGGAATCTGGACCAGGTTCACTCTTATCTTGTGGACATGCTTATCTTACGTCGTGGGAGAAGGGCAGAGCACGGAGAGACCTTGGATATCTCTCATGTTATGTGGTCCGAGATGGTTTACGCCATCTCCGGCGCAAATGCCCAATTATGGTCCGTTCATTATGCTGCTCATTGAGAAGGCACAGGAGCATGTCTATCCCAAGGAGGCCTTTGGAGCTTGGCGATTTGGTCTCTCACGATGTCAAGCGCCCGAGGAAGAAGGATAACTGGGGCACTCAAGCCCCTAAGACTGGTGTTCCGTCATCTGCTGCTGCTATGGAGACTGAAGAGGAGACTGAGGCTGAGGATGAAGATGATGACTTCGTGCCCTCTGGGACAGAGCCATCTTGGGCCCAGAAGCTCAAGGCCAAGGTCAAGAAGCTCTTCTGCATGGAGTCTCACGGTCAGTACATGGCTCACGTGGCAGAGAAGAAGGCCCGAGGTCGTCACAAGGAGCTCATGCGTCAGTTGGGCGCTACCGTCCAGAGTGGATCTGAGGACCAGCTTACTGAGGAGGAGGAGTGGATTCAGCAGCACTGCCCATGGACCGATTCTGAGACCGAGCACTTCGCATCGACGACGGTGGTGCCGATGATTCTGCTGGGCTCGATCGTGTGTTCCTCGCTTGCTCTCACACAGGGTCAGAGCAGCTCCCTCTCCTTTTGGTGTCTCGATGCCAAAGGGGGAGAGAGCTTAGGGATTTGCGAGTTGTGTCTCTTTCGTTTTCGTTCGTGTGTCTTGTCTTATTCTTGTTTTAGTTGGCTTGCTTTGGTTGGTTTGTCCGTGAGACCTAAGTTCGAGTCATATGGTGTGAGACATATGCTACCCTACCCCTTCAGTATCATTATCTATGTCTATCTAGCTCATGAGTTGCATGCCTTTCTTGTTATATCTTCTATGCTGCTCTCATACACCATGCTTAGATTTTTGGTCTCTAAAATTTAGGGGGAGCTTTGATCCGAGTATGTGTGCTGTGCAGTCCAAAGCACTTATTTAAATAGCACACATCGAGGGGGAGCCCAACTACATGTTAGGACCGTCGGGTTTGTATGCTTTCTATATATCGTGTTTGTGCAAATCCCGTATTGTCATCAATCCACCAAAAAGGGGGAGATTGTAAGGGCATATTTATTCCCTAGTGGTTTTGGTGATTGATGACAATGCTTTTGCGGACTAATCGTGTGCGTTAAGTTCTTTCAGAAGATCATCCATTGGCACGAGACGATTTCCTCCCCTCGGTGCTTTTATTCAAGACGGTGTAGCTCCTGCGGTTCGTTGTTGGTGGACTAGTTTCGAGGAGTCACCGTACTATTAAGAGGGGATCCGCTTTGGTAAGGCTAGGTGGAATCAACACGCACACATCCTTATCACACCGTCGTCTTCCTTCGCATCTTTGGAGCTGCCCCTCTCTCTCTCGTTCGGTTTCGCCTGTGTGCGGCGGTAGTACCGCGACCTTCAGCGGTAGTACCACCGAAGCTCATAAGCGGTAGTACCGCTCACCAGAGCGGTAGTACCGCTCCCAGCGGTAGTACCGCTACGATGAGCGGTAGTACCGCTCGCGGGCTTCGACTACTACCTCAGTAGTACCGCGCCTACTACCGCCTCGATTCGAGATGGTGTTTTCTCGTGTCGGGTTTTGCGGCACTAGTTGCGGCAGTAGGAGCGGTAGTACCGCTCTGAGCGGTAGTACCGCTCTGCTCCCGCGGTAGTTCCGCTCTGTGGTAGCGTGGTAGTACCGCTAGGTAGGGAGCGGTAGTACCGCTCTCAGCGGTAGTACCGCCCTTCCTTAGCGGTAGTACCGCTCTGTCTTGAGGCTGTTGAGTGGGGTAACGTTGGATGTGTTTCCCCACTATATAAAGGGGTCATCTTCTTCCTTGTTGACCTACCTCTTTTCCCCCAAGCTCCATTGCTGCTCAAAGCTCCATTTTCGCCCGATCTCTCTCCCTAGCCAATCAAACTTGTTGATTTGCTCGGGATTGGTTGAGAAGGCCTAGATCTACACTTCCACCAAGAGAAATTTGATTCCCCTCACTTATCCCTTGCGGATCTTGTTACTCTTGGGTGTTGAGCACCCTAGACGGTTGAGGTCACCTCGAAGCCATACTCCATTGTAGTGAAGCTTCGTGGGTTTGTTGTTGTTGTTGGGAGCCTCCGGTTGTTGTGGAGTTTGCCCCAACCTTGCTTGTAAAGGTTCGGTCGCCGCCTTCAAGGTTACCAATAGTGGAATCACGGCATCTCGCATTGTGTGAGGGCGTGAGGAGAATACGGTGGCCCTAGTGGCTTCTTGGGGAGCATTGTGCCTCCACGCCGCTCTAACGAAGACGTACTTCCCCTCAAAAGGAAGGAACTTCGGTAACACATCCTCGTCTCCACCGGCTCCACTCTTGGTTATCTCATCCCTTTACTTGTGCTAGCTTATGTGTGTTCTTATCCTTGCTTGCTCGTGTGCTAGTGTTGTTGCATCATATAGGTTGTTCACCTAGTTGCACATCTAGACAACCTTTATTATTGCAAAGTTTAATTTGGCTAAGAAAAGATTAAAAATTGTTAGTTGCCTATTCACCCCCCTCTAGTCAACCATATCGAAGTGCTTCTACTGCAAAGGAAATGGTCACTGGAAACGGAAATGCCCTGAATATTTGGTGGATAAAAATGATGGCAAAGTGAACAAGAATATATTTGATATACAGGTTATGGATGTGTGCCTTACTAGTGTTTATAGTAGCCCCTGAGTATTTGATACTTGTTCGGTTGCTAAGATTAGTAACTCGAAACTGGAGTTACAGAATAAACAAAGACTAGTTGAAGGGGAAGTGACAATGAGTGTTGGAAGTAGTTCCAAGATTGATATGATCATCATCGCACACTCCCTATACTTTCGGGATTAGTGTTAAACCTAAATAAATGTTATTTGGCGTTTGCGTTGAGCATGAATATGATTTGATCATGTTTATTGCAATACGGCTATTCATTTAAAGTCAGAGAATAATTGTTACTCTGTTTACATGAATAAAACCTTCAATGGTCATACACCCAATAAAAATAGTTTGTTGGATCTCGATCGTAGTGATACACATATTCATAATATTGATGCCAAAAGATGCAAAGTTGATAATGATAGTGCAAATTATTTGTGGCACTGCCGTTTGGGTCATATCAGTCTAAAGCGCATGAAGAAACTCCATAAAGATGGATCTTCGGAATCACTTGATTATGAATCATTTGATGCTTGCGAACCATGCCTTTTTGGCAAGATGACTAAAACTCCGTTCTTCGGAACAATGGAACGAGCAACAAACTTGTTGGAAATAATACATTCTTATGTATGCAGTGAAGGAAATATGCCCTAGAGGCAATAATAAAGTTATTATTTATTTCCTTATATCATGATAAATGTTTATTATTCATGCTAAAATTGTATTAACCGGAAACATAATACATGTGTGAATATATAGACAAACAGTATGTCACTAGTATGCCTCTACTTGACTAGCTTGTTAATCAAAGATGGTTATGTTTCCTAACCATGAACAAGGAGTTGTTATTTGATTAACAAGGTCACATCATTAGTTGAATGATCTGATTGACATGACCCATTCCGTTAGCTTAACACTTGATCGTTTAGTATGTTAATGCTTTCTTCATGACCCATACATGTTCCTGTAACTATGAGATTATGCAACTCCGTTTACGGAGGAACACTTTGGTACTACCAAACGTCACAACGAATCGGGTGATTACAAAGGAGTACTACAGGTGTCTCCAAAGGTACTTGTTGGGTTGGCGTATTTGAGATTAGGTTTTGTCACTCCGATTGTCGGAGAGGTATCTCAGGCCTTCTCGGTAATGCACATCACTTAAGCCTTGCAAGCATTACAACTAATGAGTTAGTTGTGAGATGATGTATTACGGAACGAGTAAAGAGACTTACCGTAACGAGATTGAACTAGGTATTGGATACCGACGATCGAATCTCGGGTAAGTAACATACCGATGACAAAGGGAACAACGATGTCGTTATGCGGTTTGACCGACAAAGATCTTCGTAGAATATGTAGGAACCAATATGGGCATCCAGGTTCCGCTATTGGTTATTGACCGAGAATGGTTCTTGGTCATGTCTACATAGTTCTCGAACCCGTAGGGTCCGCACGCTTAACGTTTCGATGACAGTTCATAATGAGTTTATAAGTATTGATGCACGAAGGTTGTTCGAGTCCCGGATGTGATCACGGACATGACGAGGAGTCTCGAAATGGTCGAGACATAAAGATTGATATATTGGAAGCCTATGTTTGGACTTCGGAATGGTTCCGAGTGAAAACAGGATGTTACTCGAACACCGGGGTTACCGGAACCCCGGGGTATATGGGCCTTCATGGGCCTCAAGGGAGAAGGAGAAAGGCCGGCCAGGTGGGCTGCGCCCCTCCCCTTCCAGTCCGAATAGGACAAGGAGAGGGGGCGCGCCTTCCCTCTTTCCCCTCCCCAATCCTACTCCAACTAGGAGAGGGGGAGTCCTACTCGGTGGGAGTAGGACTCCTCCTTGCGCGCCTCCCCTTGGGCGGCCACCTCCCCTTGTCTCCTTTATATCTGGGGCAGGGGCACCCCAAGACACACAAGTTGATCTACGGATCTTTCCTTAGCCGTGTGCGGTGCCCCTTCCACCATATTCCACCCGGTCATATCGTCGCGGAGCTTAGGCGAAGCCCTGCGCCGGAGAAGTCATATCGTCATGAGCTTAAGCGAAGCCCTGCGTCGGTGGAGCATCAACATCGTCCCACGCCGTCAGGTTGACGGAACTCATCCCGACACTTTGCTGGATCGAGTCCGGGATCGTCATCGAGCTGAGCGTGTGCAGAACTCGGAGGTGCCGTCGTTCGGTGCTTGGATCGGTCGGATCGTGAAGACGTCGACTACATCAACAGCGTTGTTATAACGCTTCCGCTTTCGGTCTCACGAGGGTGCGTGGACGGACCTCTCCCTCTCGTTGCTATGCCATCACCATGGTCTTGCGTGATCGTAGGAATTTTTTGAAATTACTCGTTCCCCAATGATGGCATCCGAGCCTGGTTTTATGCGTTGATGTCATGTGCACGAGTAGAACACAAGTGAGTTGTGGGCGATACAAGTCATACTGCCTACCAGCATGTCATACTTTGGTTCAGCGGTATTGTGAGATGAAGCGGCCGGACCGACATTACGCAGACGCTTACGCGAGACTGGTTTCACCGCCCGAGCACTCGTTGCTTAAAGGTGACGGCGGTGTCTGTCTCTCTCACTTTAGTTGAATCGAGTGTGGCTACGCCGGTCCTTGAGAAGGTTAAACGGAGTCTATTTGACGAAATATCGTTGTGGTTTTGATGCGAGGTAAGAACGGTTCTTGCTCAGCCCGTAGCAGCCACGTAAAACTTGCAACAACAAAGTAGAAGGCGTCTAACTTGTTTTTGCAGGGCATGTTGTGATGTGATATGGTCAAGACGTGATGCTATACTTTATTGTATGAGATGATCATGTTTTGTAACCGAGTTATCGGCAACTGGCAGGAGCCATATGGTTGTCGCTTTATTGTATGAAATGCAAACGCCATGTAATTGCTTTACTTTATCACTAAGGAGTAGCGATAGTCGAGAAGCAATAGTTGGCGAGACGACAACGATGCTACGATGGAGATCAAGGTGTCGCGCGGTGGCGATGGTGATCATGACGGTGCTTCGGCGATGGAGATCACAAGCACAAGATGATGATGACCATATCATATCACTTATATTGATTGCATGTGATGTTTATCCTTTATGCATCTTATCTTGCTTTGTTTGACGGTAGCATTATAAGATGATCTCTCACTAAAAATTATCAAGAAGTGTTCTCCCTGAGTATGCACCGTTGCCAAAGTTCGTAGTACCCAGACACCACGTGATGATCGGTGTGATAAGTTCTCGTCCATCTACAACGGTGCAAAACAGTTGCACACGCAGAATACTCAGGTTAAACTTGACGAGCCTAGCATATAACAGATATGGCCTCGGAACACGGAGACCGAAAGGTCGAGCGTGAATCATATAGTAGATATGATCAACATAGTGATGTTCACCATTGAAACTACTCCGTCTCACGTGATGATCGGACATGGTTTAGTTGATTTGGATCACGTGATCACTTAGATGACTAGAGAGATGTCTGTCTAAGTGGGAGTTTTTTAATATGATTAATTGAACTTAAATTTATCATGAACTTAGTACCTGATAGTATTTTGCTTGTCTATGTTTAATGTAGATAGATGGCTCGTGCTGTTGTTCCGTTGAATTTTAATGCGTTCCTTGAGAAAGCAAAGTTGAAAGATGATGGTAGCAATTACACGGACTGGGTCCGTAACTTGAGGATTATCCTCATTGCTGCACAGAAAAATTACGTCCTGGAAGCACCGCTGGGTGACAGGCCTGCTGCAGATGCTTGAGCGAAGTTATGAGCGTCCGCAAAGCAGAGCTGATGACTACTCTATAGTTCAGTGTGCCATGCTTTACGGCTTAGAACCGGGTCTTCAACGACGTTTTGAGCGTCATGGAGCATATGAGATGTTCCAGGAGTTGAAGTTAATATTTCAAGCAAATGCCCGGATTGAGAGATATGAAGTCTCCAATAAGTTCTATAGCTGCAAGATGGAGGAGAATAGTTACATCGGTGAGCACATACTCAAAATGTCCGGGTATAACAATCACTTAATTCAGCTGGGAGTTAATCTTCGGATGATAGTGTCATTGAGAATTCTCCAATCACTGCCACCAAGCTACAAGAGCTTCGTGATGAACTATAATATGCAAGGGATGACTAAGACAATTCCTGAGCTCTTCGCGATGCTAAAAGCCGCGGAGGTAGAAATCAAGAAAGAGCATCAAGTGTTGATGGTCAACAAGACCACTAGTTTCAAGAAAAAGGGCAAAGGGAAGAAGAAGGGAAACTTCAAAAAGAACAGCAAGAAAGTTGTTGATCAAGAGAAGAAACCCAAGTCTGGACCTAAGCCTGAAACCGAGTGTTTTACTGCAAGCAGACGGACACTGGAAGCGGAACTGCCCCAAGTATTTGGCGGATAAAAAGGATGGCAAGGTGAACAAAGGTATATGTGATATACATGTTATTGATGTGTACCTTACTAGAGCTCGTAGTAGCACCTGGGTATTTGATACTGGTTCTGTTGCTAATATTTGCAACTCGAAACAGGGACTACGGAATAGACAAGCACTGGCAAAGGACGAGGTGACGATGCACGTGGGAAATGGTTCCAAAGTCAATGTGATCGCGGTCGGCACGCTACCTCTACATCTACCTTCGGGATTAGTTTTAGACCTAAATAATTGTTATTTGGTGCCAGCGTTGAGCATGAACATTATATCTGGATCTTGTTTAATGCGAGACGGTTATTCATTTAAATCAGAGAATAATGGTTGTTCTATTTATATGAGTAATATCTTTTATGGTCATGCACCCTTGAAGAATGGTCTATTCTTGTTGAATCTCGACAGTAGTGATACACATATTCATAATGTTGAAGCCAAAAGATGCAGAGTTGATAATGATAGTGCAACTTATTTGTGGCACTGCCGTTTAGGTCATATCGGTGTAAAACGCATGAAGAAACTCCATACTGATGGGCTTCTGGAATCACTTGATTATGAATCACTTGGTACTTGCGAACCGTGCCTCATGGGCAAGATGACAAA
Organism: Aegilops longissima; assembly: GCA_021605205.1. Lineage (NCBI taxonomy): Eukaryota > Viridiplantae > Streptophyta > Magnoliopsida > Poales > Poaceae > Aegilops > Aegilops longissima. The sequence goes on from CM038681.1 coordinate 12,592,244, forward strand.
ACGCCGTTCTCGGAACTATGGAGCAAGCAACTGATTTGTTGGAAATCATACATACTGATGTTTGTGGTCCAATGAATGTTGAGGCACGCGGCGGGTATCGTTATTTTCTCACCTTCACAGATGATTTAAGCAGATATGGGTATATCTACTTAATGAAACACAAATCTGAAACATTTGAAAAGTTCAAAGAATTTCAGAGTGAAGTGGAAAATCATCGTAACAAGAAAATAAAGTTTCTACGATCTGATCGTGGAGGAGAATATTTGAGTTACGAGTTTGGTTTACATTTGAAACAATGTGGAATAGTTTCGCAACTCACGCCACCCGGAACACCACAGAGAAATGGTGTGTCTGAACGTCGTAATCGTACTTTACTAGATATGGTGCGATCTATGATGTCTATTTCCGATTTACCGCTATCGTTTTGGGGTTATGCTTTAGAGGCGGCCGCATTCACGTTAAATAGGACACCGTCAAAATCCGTTGAGACGACGCCTTATGAACTGTGGTTTGGCAAGAAACCAAAGTTGTCGTTTCTTAAAGTTTGGGGCTGCGATGCTTATGTAAAGAAACTTCAACCAGATAAGCTCGAACCCAAATCGGAAAATGTGTCTTCATAGGATACCCAAAGGAGACTGTTGGGTACACCTTCTATCACAGATCTGAAGGCAAGATTTTCGTTGCTAATTTGGGTCCTTTCTAGAGAAGGAGTTTCTCTCGAAAGAAGTGAGTGGGAGGAAAGTAGAACTTGATGAGATAATCTGTATCTGCTCCCTTATTGGAAAGTAGTTCATCACAAGAAATGGTTCTGTGACAACTACACCAATTAGTGAGGAAACTAATGATGATGATCATGAAGCTTCAGATCAAGTTGCTACTGAACCTCGAGGTCAACCAGAGTAAAATACGCACTGAGTGGTACGGTAATCTTATTCGGAAGTCATGTTACTTGACCATGGCGAACCTACAAACTATGAAGAAGCGATGGTGAGCCCAGATTCGCAAAATGGCTGGAAGCCATGAAATCTGAGATGGGATCCATGTATGAGAACAAAGTATGGACTTTGGTGGACTTGCCCGATGATCGGCAAGCCATTGAAAATAAATGGATCTTTAAGAAGAAGACCGACGCCGATGGTAATGTAACTGTCTACAAAGCTCGACTTGTTGCAAAAGGTTTTCGACAAGTTCAAGGAGTTGACTACGATGAGACTTTCTCACCAGAAGCGATGCTTAAGTCTGTCCGAATCATGTTAGCGATTGCGCATTTTATGATTATGAAATTTGGCAAATGGATGTAAAACTGCATTCTTGAATGGATTTCTAGAAGAAGAGTTGTATATGATGCAACCAGAAGGTTTTGTCGATCCAAAAGGTGCTAACAAAGTGTGCAAGCTCCAGCGATCAATTTATGGTCAGTGCAAGCCTCTCGGAGTTTGAATAAGCGCTTTGATAATGTGATCAAAGCATATGGGTTTATACAGACTTTTGGAGAAGCCTGTATTTACAAGAAAGTGAGTGGGAGCTCTGTAGCATTTCTAATATTATATGTGGACGACATATTATTGATTGGAAATGATATAGAATTTCTGGATAGCATAAAGGATACTTGAATAAAAGTTTTTCAATGAAAGACCTCGGTGAAGCTGCTTACATATTGGGCATCAAGATCTATAGAGATAGATCAAGGCGCTTGATTGGACTTTCACAAAGCACATACCTTGATAAAGTTTTGAAAAAGTTCAAAATGGATCAGGCAAAGAAAGGTTTTTACCTGTGTTACAAGGTGTAAGATTGAGTCAGACTCAATGCCCGACCACAGCAGAAGATAGAGAGAAAATGAAAGATGTTCCCTATGCTTCAGCCATAGGCTCTATCATGTATGCAATGCTGTGTACCAGACCTGACGTATGCTTAGCTGTAAGCTTGGCAGGAAGGTACCAAAGTAATCCAGGAGTGGATCATGGACAGCGGTCAAGAACATCCTGAAATACCGAAAAGGACTAAGGATATGTTTCTCGTATATGGAGGTGACAAAGAGCTAGTCGTAAATGGTTACGTCGATGCAAGCTTTGACACTGATCCGGACGATTCTAAATCGCAAACCGGATACGTGTTTTATTAAACGGTGGAGCTGTCAGTTGGTGCAGTTCTAAACAAAGCGTCATGGCGGGATCTACATGTGAAGCGGAGTACATAGCTGCTTGGAAGCAGCGAATGAAGGAGTCTGGATGAAAGAGTTCATTTCGATCTAGGTGTCATACCTAGTGCATCGGGACCGATGAAGATCTTTCGTGACAATCTTGGTGCAATTGCCTTGGCAAAGGAATCCAGATTTCACAAGAGGACCAAGCACATCAAGAGACGCTTCAATTCCATTCGGGACCAAGTCCAAGTGGGAGACATAGAGATTTGCAAAATACATACGGATCTGAATGTTGCAGACCGTTGACTAAGCCTCTTCCACGAGCAAAACATGATCAGCACCAAGACTCCATGGGTGTAAGGATCATTACTTTGTAATCTAGATTATTGACTCTAGTGCAAGTGGGAGACTGAAGGAAATATGCCCTAGAGGCAATAATAAAGTTATTATTTATTTCCTTATATCATGATAAATGTTTATTATTCATGCTAGAATTGTATTAACCGGAAACATAATACATGTGTGAATATATAGACAAACAGTATGTCACTAGTATGCCTCTACTTGACTAGCTTGTTAATCAAAGATGGTTATGTTTCCTAACCATGAACAAGGAGTTGTTATTTGATTAACAAGGTCACATCATTAGTTGAATGATCTGATTGACATGACCCATTCCGTTAGCTTAACACTTGATCGTTTAGTATGTTAATGCTTTCTTCATGACCCATACATGTTCCTGTAACTATGAGATTATGCAACTCCGTTTACGGAGGAACACTTTTGGTACTACCAAACGTCACAACGAATCGGGTGATTATAAAGGAGTACTACAGGTGTCTCCAAAGGTACTTGTTGGGTTGGCGTATTTCGAGATTAGGTTTTGTCACTCCGATTGTCGGAGAGGTATCTCAGGCCTTCTCGGTAATGCACATCACTTAAGCCTTGCAAGCATTACAACTAATGAGTTAGTTGTGAGATGATGTATTGGAACGAGTAAAGAGACTTACCGTAACGAGATTGAACTAGGTATTGGATACCGACGATCGAATCTCGGGTAAGTAACATACCGATGACAAAGGAACAACGTATGTCGTTATGCGGTTTGACCGATAAAGATCTTCGTAGAATATGTAGGAACCAATATGGGCATCCAGGTTCCGCTATTGGTTATTGACCGAGAATGGTTCTTGGTCATGTCTACATAGTTCTCGAACCCGTAGGGTCCGCACGCTTAACGCTTCGATGACAGTTCATAATGAGTTTATAAGTATTGATGCACGAAGGTTGTTCGAGTCCGGATGTGATCACGGACATGACGAGGAGTCTCGAAATGGTCGAGACATAAAGATTGATATATTGGAAGCCTATGTTTGGACTTGGAATGGTTCCGAGTGAAAACAGGATGTTACTGGAACACCGGGGTTACGGAACCCCGGGGTATATGGGCCTTCATGGGCCTCAAGGGAGAAGGAGAAGGGCCGGCCAGGTGGGCTGCGCCCCCTCCCCTTCCAGTCCGAATAGGACAAGGAGAGGGGGCGCGCCTTCCCTCTTTCCCCTCCCAATCCTACTCCAACTAGGAGAGGGGGAGTCCTACTCGGTGGGAGTAGGACTCCTCCTTGTCGCCTCCCCTTGGGCGGCCACCTCCCCTTGTCTCCTTTATATACGGGGCAGGGGCACCCCAAGACACACAAGTTGATCTACGGATCTTTCCTTAGCGTGTGCGGTGCCCCTTCCACCATATTCCACTTGGTCATATCGTCGGAGCTTAGGCGAAGCCCCGCGCCGGAGAAGTCATATCGTCATGAGCTTAAGCGAAGCCCTGCGTCGGTGGAGCATCAACATCGCCACCACGCCGTCGTCTTGACGGAACTCATCCCGACACTTTGCTGGATCGAGTCCGGGATCGTCATCGAGCTGAGCGTGTGCAGAACTTCGGAGGTGCCGACGTTCGGTGCTTGGATCGGTCGGATCGTGAAGGCGTCGACTACATCAACCGCGTTGTTATAACGCTTCGCTTTCGGTCTCACGAGGGTGCGTGGACGGACACTCTCCCCTCTCGTTGCTATGCCATCACCATGGTCTTGCGTGATCGTAGGAAATTTTTTGAAATTACTACGTTCCCCAACATGCAGACCAATAAGTATTATGGCTCATGGCAAGTATCGTTATTTTCTGACCTTCACAAGATGATTTGAGCAGATATGAGTATATCTACTTAATGAAGCACAAGTCTGAAACATTTGAAAAGTTCAAAGAATTTCAGAGTGAAGTGGAGAATCATCGTAACAAGAAAATAAAGTTTCTACGATCTGATCGTGGAGGAGAATATGTGAGTTACGAGTTTGGCCTTCATATAAAACAATGTGGAATAGTTTCACAGCTCACGCCACATGGAACACCATAACGTAATGGTGTGTCCGAACGTCATAACCGCACTTTATTTGATATGGTGCGATCTATGATGTCTCTTATCGGTTTACCACTATTGTTTTGGGGTTATGCATTAGAGACAGCTGCATTCACGTTTTATAGGGCACCATCTAAATCCGTTGAGACGACACCGTATGAACTATGGTTTAACAGTAAACCTAAGCTGTCGTTTCTTAAAAGTTTGGAATTGTGATGCTTATGTGAAAAAGTTTTCACCTGATAAGCTCAAACCCAAATCGGAGAAGTGCGTCTTCATAGAATACCCAAAGGTAACTATTGGGTACACCTTCTATCACAGATCCGAAGGCAAGTTATTCGTTGCTAAGATGGATCCTTTCTAGAGAAGAAGTTTCTCTCGAAAGAAGTGAGTGGGAGGAAAGTAGAAACTTGATGAGGTAATTGTACCTTCTCCCTTATTGGAAAGTAGTTCATCACATAAATCAGTTCCAGTGATTCCTACACCAATTAGTGAGGAAGTTAGTGATGATGATCATGAAACTTCAGATCAAGTTGCTACCAAACCTCGTAGGTCTTCCGAGTAAGATCCGCACAGAGTGAATACGGTAATCATGTTTTGGAAGTCATGTTACTAGACCATGATGAACCTACGAACTATAAGGAAGCGATGATGAGCCCAGATTCCACGAAATGGCTTGAGGCCATGAAATCTGAGATAGGATCCATGTATGAGAACAAAGTATGGACTTTGATTGACTTGCTCGATGATCAGCAAGCCATGTTAAATAAATGGATCTTCAAGAGGAAGACGGACACTGATAGTGGTGTTACTATCTACAAAGCTCGACTTGTCACAAAAGGTTTTCGACAAGTTCAAGGTGTTGACTACAATGAGATTTTCTCAACTGTAGCGATGCTTAAGTCTGTCCGAATCATGTTAGCAATTGCCACATTTTATGAAATCTGGCAAATGGATGTCAAAACTACATTCTTTAATGGATTTATTAAAGAAGAGTTGTATATGATGCAACCAGAAGGTTTTTCAATCCTAAAGGAGCTAACAAAATGTGCAAGCTCCAGCGATCCATCTATGGACTGGTGCAAGCATCTCAGAGTTGGAATATATGCTTGATGACTTGATCAAAGCATATGGTTTTATACAGACTTTTGGAGAAACCTGTATTTACAAGAAAGTGAGTGGGAGCACTACAGCATTTCTGATAAGTATATGTGAATGACATATTGTTGATCGGAAATAATGTAGAATTATTCTGCAAAGCATAAAGGAGTATTTGAAAGGAGTTTTTCAAAGAAGGACCTCAGAAAAGCTACTTACATATTGAGCATCAAGATCTTTTGAGATAGATCAAGACGCTTGATAAGTTTTTCAATAAGTACATACCTTGTCAAGATTTTTGAAATAGTTCAAAATGCAACAGTCAAAGAAAAGTTCTTGCCTGTGTTGCAAACATGTGAAATTGAGTAAGACTCAAATCCCGACCACGGCAGAGAATAGAAAAGAGAATGAAAGTCATTCCCTATGCCGCAGTCATAGGTTCTATAAAGTATGCTATGCTATGTACCAGACCTATTGTATACCTTGCTCTGAATTTGGCAAGGGAGTACAATAGTGATCTAGGAGTAGATCACTGGACATTGGTCAAGAACATCCTTAGTAAGGACTAAGGAAATAATTCTCGATTATGGAGGTGATAAAAGAGCCCGTCATAAAGAGTTACATCGACGCAAGCTTTTTACACTGATCCAGATGACTCTAAGTCTCAATCTGGATACATATTGAAAGTGGGAGCAATTAGCTAGAGTAGCTCTGTGCAGAGCATTGTAGATATAGAATATTTGCAAAATACATACGGTTCTGAATGTGACAGACCCGTTGACTAAGCTTCTCTCACGAGCAAAACATGATCATACCTTAGTACTCTTTGGGTGTTAATCACATAGCGATGTGAACTAGATTATTGACTCTAGTAAACCCTTTGGGTGTTGGTCACATGACGATGTGAACTATGGGTGTTAATCACATACAGATGTGAATATTAGTGTTGAATCACATGATGATGTGAACTAGATTATTGACTCTAGTGCAAGTGGGAGACTGAAGGAAATATGCCCTAGAGGCAATAATAAAGTTATTATTTATTTCCTTATTTCATGATAAATGTTTATTATTCATGCTAGAATTGTATTAACCGGAAACATAATACATGTGTGAATACATAGACAAACATATAGTCACTAGTATGCCTCTACTTGACTAGCTCATTAATCAAAGATGGTTATGTTTCCTAACCATAGACATGTGTTGTTATTTGATTAATGGGATCACATCATTAGGAGAATGATGTGATTGACATGACCCATTCCGTTAGCCTAGCACTTGATCGTTTAGTATATTGCTATTGCTTTCTTCATGACCTATACATGTTCCTGTAACTATGAGATTATGCAACTCCCGTTTACCGGAGGAACACTTTGGGTGCTACCAAACGTCACAACGTAACTGGGTGATTATAAAGGAGTACTACAGGTGTCTCTAAAGGTACATGTTGGGTTGGCGTATTTCGAGATTAGGTTTTGTCACTCCGATTGTCGGAGAGGTATCTCTAGGCCTTCTCGGTAATACACATCACATAAGCCTTGCAAGCATTGCAACTAATAAGTTAGTTGTGAGATGATGTATTACGGAACGAGTAAAGAGACTTGCCAGTAACGAGATTGAACTAGGTATTGGATACCGACGATCAAATCTCGGGCAAGTAACATACCGATGACAAAGGGAACAACGTATGTTGTTATGCGGTTTGACCGATAAAGATCTTCGTAGAATATGTAGGAGCCAATATGGGCATCCAGGTCCCGCTATTGGTTATTGACCAAGAATAGTTCTAGGTCATGTCTACATAGTTCTCGAACCCGTAGGGTCCGCACGCTTAAGGTTTCGATGACAGTTATATTATGAGTTTATGAGTTTTGATGTACCGAAGGAGTTCGGAGTCCCGGATGAGATCGGGGACATGACGAGGAGTCTCGAAATGGTCGAGACGTAAAGATCGATATATTGGACGACTATATTCGGAGTTCGGAAAGGTTTCGAATGATTCGGGTATTTTTCGGAGTACCGGAGAGTTACGGGAATTCGCCGGGGAGAAGTATTGGGCCTTATTGGGCCCTGTGGGAAAGAGAGAGGGCTGCCTAGGGCAGGCAAGGCCCCATGGCCTAGTCCGAATTGGACTAGGGAGGGCCGCAACCCTCCTTCCTTCCTTCTCTCTTCCCTTCCTTGTCTCCTACTCCTAATACATGGAAGGACTCCTAGTTGGACTAGGAAAGGGGGAATCCTACTCCCGGTGGGAGTAGGACTCCCCATGGCGCGCCCCTCCTAGGGCCGGCCTCCTCCTCCCTCCCTCCTTTATATACGGGGGCAGGGGGCACCCCATGGAGACACACAAGTTGATCTATGGATCGTTCCTTAGCCGTGTCGGTGCCCCCTCCACCATATTCCACCTCGGTCATATCGTCATGAGCTTAGGCGAAGCCCCCGCGCCGTAGAGCATCATCATCGTCACCACGCCGTCGTGCTGACGGAACTCATCCCTGACGCTTTGCTGGATTGGAGCCCGGGGATCGTCATCGAGCTGAACGTGTGCTGAACTCGGAGGTGCCGTGCGTTCGGTACTTGGATCGGTCGGATCGTGAAGACGTACGACTACATCAACCGCATTGTTATAACGCTTCCGCTTACGGTCTACGAGGGTACGTGGACATACACTCTCCCCTCTCGTTGCTATGCCATCACCATGACCTTGCGTGTGCGTAGGAAATTTTTTGAAATTACTACGTTCCCCAACAGAATCGTCCTCGTGTTCTGTGCTGGTCGGGTTTGGACTGATATGCTGCATAAAATCACGTTGCAAAGTGCCTTTTTCTGCCAATTTTTTTTCACTGTTTCCTGCAGCATCATGATCCGGATTAGTAGCACCATTAATCATATGATCAACACTATTATCCCCCTGATCAGTAGGATTCAAAAGATCTGGTGACAACAAGAGGATTTCGGCTCTTAGCCGTGCACCTGCATTAGGATGCAAGGTGGAAAAAGGAAAGATGTTTTCATCAAACACCACATCTCTGGAAATATAAACTCTTCCTGTGGAGATATCTAGGCACTTATATCCCTTGTGGAGGTTGCTATAACCGAGGAAAGCACACTGTTTGGATCTAAATTGGAGTTTATGTGTATTATAGGGCCTGAGATTTGGCCAGCATGCACAACCAAATATGTGTAGAGAAGAATAATTGGGTGTGTCACCAAATAAACGAGTGAGGGGAGTCTCAAAGTTTATAACCTTGCTTGGCATCCTATTGATTAAGAAGGTGGCAGCAATGAAAGCCTCATCCCAAAATTTTAAGGGCATGGAGGCTTGAGCAAGCAAGGATAGCCCAACTTCAACTATGTGACGATGTTTACGTTCAGCTGACCCATTTTGCTGATGAGCATGAGGGCAGGAAACATGGTGAGAAATTCCTATCTTAGTGAAAAAGGAATTCAATTTTTCATACTCCCCTCCTCAATCTGTTTGGAGAGCTAGGATTTTGCGATCAAATTGTCTTTCAACAAGATTTTGGAAGTCATGAAATTTTTGGAAAACTTCAGACTTATGTTTAATGAGGTAGATCCATGTGAATTTACTGAAATCATCTATAAAACTCACATAGTATTTCTTTCTACCTACGGTTTCAACGGCAGGACCCCAAACATCAGAGAAGATAAGTGCCAAAGAAAATTTTGATTCACTCATAGACTGAGGATATGGTAGCTGGTGACTTTTGCCCTTTTGGCATGCGTCACATACAAATTTATTTTCATCATTGCTAACACATGGGAGTTTATTCTCACTAACGATCTTCCTAACAACAATGGAAGATGGGTGACCTAAACGTCGATGCCACAAGTCTGAAGATGGCTTGGTGACACTTAGCACATGCTTTGTGACGTTTCCCCCGATGTGTTTGAGAGGATAGAGACCTCTCCTACCCTTGCCGCGAAGTAGAACCCTCTTCGTTTCCAGATCCTTGACAAGAAAAAAATGAGGGTGAATTTCAACGAAAGTGTCACTATCAACAGCAAGTTTACTTGTAGAGATCAAACTTTTGGTGGCCTCCGGAACATGAAGAACATTGTTTAGGTGAAGTTCACGATCTGGGGTATAAATAGTCGTATGACCAATATGATTAATCGCCATACCTGATCCGTTGGCGGTGTGAATCTGCTCGTTGCCGGTGTACCTCTCCCGGACTGTGAGCTTCTCCAGATCACCGGTGATATGGTCAGTTGCACCACTGCCCATATACCAGTTTGTATCTATGCCGTATTGAGGAGCAGCAATGTTCGCCGAGCGCTCTTCCCCTCCCTGGTAGGCGGAATCGTACCTCTTCCAGCATTTCCAAGCAACGTGCCCAACTTTGCCACAGATCTGGCACGTTGGTTTGGCAGTGGAATTGTTGTTGAAGCCGGCGCCGTTTCCTCCTGAGTTCCCACGGCCACCACCGCCGTTGGGTTTGTTGTTGAAGCTCCGGCCGCGGTCACCACCGCCGCCAGTTTGTTTGTTGTTGAAGGCCCGACCGCGGTCACCACCACCGCCGCCGCCGTTGCCGTTCTGCTTATTGTTGAAGTTGTTGAAGCGCCCGCGTGATGCAGCATTGGCGGAGGACTGAGAGGCTCCCCCGTGAAGATTCATGCGCGTCTCGAAGCTCAGAAGCTGCGAGTACAGCTCCGGGACAGTCACAGGTTCGATCAGTGAGCACATGGCAGAAACCACGGGATCGAATTCTTCCTCCAGCCCGGCAAGGATGTGTGAAACCACATCTTCTTCGTCCACCTTTTTCCCTGAGGCAACCAACTCATCACAAAGAGTTCTGATCTTACCGACGTACTCCGTAATGGTGGAGTTGCCCTTCTGAAGATTCGCCAGCGCGATCCTGACGTTGACAGACCGCGCTCGGGTATGCGAGGTGAGCATCCCTTGCACGGTGTTCCACAGCTCCGCTGCGGTGTGGCAGGTTGCCACTTGGATGGCCATCTCACGAGGTAGCGTAGTCAACAGATAGGAAAAAATCTGCTGATCACGAGCATACCAGGTGCCAAACTCAGGGTTGGCGGCCTTCGACTTGGTCTTGCCGTCGCTGCTGGTCACCTCGATCGTCATGGGCGGCACTTCTTGCTCCAGATCGAGGAAGCCCGCCATCTGCGCCCCCCTGATGGCAGAGAGGACGGTGGCGCGCCAGAGAGCTTCGTTCCCCCTCGATAGTTTCTCTGTGGCGATGTGTGCAAAGGGAGATGAGGGGAACGTATTTGTGGATGAGCTCGCCATGGATGAATCCGAGGTAGGCTCTGATTACCATGTAAGATTGCGAGGTATTGGTGTGAAGCGTATGCCTTCTGGCAGGGACGTGTGCGTGTTTATATATCCAACAAGATTACAAGATGCGGCAGGTGGTTTAGGCTTGACCCCTAGTGCAAGCTATACAAGGATATCTACTAGCACCGGGTCCTCTAACCACCTGCCTTGATACACAAGATAACACACACGCACACAACTACAATCGTGACATTGTCACGTTACAACGCAAGTCTATCTTCTAACAGAGATGAGCTTGGGTTTGCTTGTTTATCAGTGGAACAAACTATTTTTGTGGACTATCTACTGGCCGATCCTTCAATGGTGTGGCATACAAGATGCTTGAACCCTCAAACTGACAGACCATATGAGTCTTGGCTATTGTTTCAGCCAAACTCCCCAGGGCGTCCTTGTGATCTTGACTGCGTTATTCGTAAGGTACTGGTTAGCACAGGAATACCAAGTAGGCGTGCTCCATTTAGTTCTAAGGAAGCAAGGGCGTGGACAAGTGCAAGTGCAAGCATGTGGATATGCAGATGTTGTCATCTAACACCTGCTCTATTACAACGAGATGAGCTACAGTTTGAATGCAAGAGTGTTGTGTCGCTCAAATACACCCACCAGAGATGTTGTAGCTAGTTCAGGCTGGGTGTGTTTGACCCATCTGTGAGGCACTCTATTCAAAAGAAATGGGATCGATCACCTGCTACTCCCAGAGAGGTCATATTTTGAGTGAGTTTTCTCAGCAAGTACACGAATCTGGTGGGTGATCCATCATACCGTACTGCTATGCCGTTGTGCATTTGGTGCTATATCTTTACCAATCAACTTATGCTGACCTATTCGCGAACTTGATTACGGCCCTTGTACAATAGCACATCATCAAGGAGCACTATGAGCTATCTAGCACCAATGCTTCTCTTCTCACTTGCATGGCATCAGTGTGCTATACGGTAGTTGCAAGGAGCAAAATGGACAAGGGACCAAACATCGTAATTGCTTGGCTCCATATATTGAGATTTCTATCACATGGCAATTCTGAACGTATTGGTGCGACGAACTGTTGGCGATATGTCCCAGAGGCAATCATGTATGATGATATTTTCTATGTGTTTATGAATAAAGATAGTTCTTGGACATTATTAATGATGTGTATCAATAAGTATGTGACTTGTTTGTGGGACTATGCATTGTATGATGACTGTCCTAAAAGGTCCCTAGTCGAAAGATTTGTGTGGACGCGCAGCCGTCTAGACTAGCATATGACACGGTCGATAGCTCAGTCTCACTAGCCATGGAGCATTGGATGCTAACCGGGTAATATGGACTTGGAAGGGTCTAGTCGGATTCGACATGGCCGGATCCGAGTCGAGATAAGGTTCGAGTCGGACAGACCCAACTATGAGACACAGTGATATGTCATCTGCGAGTCTCTAGTACAACATACGTTCTATGTCCTAAGACCTGAGCTGACGCATGTACTCGGGATGGCGACATACCTGCTTTGGGCCAACCAAACGCTACTCTATGACGGGGTAGTTACAAAGATATGTTTCGGGCTTGTCCAGACCCATGCTGCGAGACATGGTCAAGCAAGATGGAATTTACCCCTCCGACTAGGAGAATATACTCTAGGCCCCTCGTGTGATCCGACCAGAATAAGCATGGCCATGCGACAAGGATTATGAGATAATCCGGTTTGTGGAAGGCATCACTGGAACAAGAAAGAGGTCGGGCTAGCACGAGGATGACATACTCGCCCTGAGCCCAACAACATATATCGTGTGGCAAAGGGAATAGAAGTATGACACGTTGTACAGGGTCGCCTAAGCAACTTCATCATACACTTGGAGTCGACACGCTTTGCTAGAGGCCGCTACCGACTAGACGAGCCGGATTTGATCTGACTCGTGACCAAGTGAACGAGAACCTAAGGGGCCGCGTGCTTATGGAAAGGAACCTGTGAGGCCCATTCCGACTCCACGAGTCAGATGTAATCCTACTCGAACTCGGATCCAGGCCGAACAGACTTTGGGATTTAGGATCCGCACGAGGCCCAAGTGTTGAGCCCGCGACGGACACCTATATATAGTAGAGGTGTGGCACACTCATTTGGTTGATCGTTTCAGCGTTGTTACTAGGATTTGCATGTGTTGCGAATAGCCACCTCCACTCGCCGCCGATTGTGTGATCGAATCTAGAAGTCCGCCTCACGTTGTTCCTCCTGCACGCGCGGATACTGTTAGAGGTGGTGCACTTGCGCCACTCCGGCGAACCTGTACGTGGGATTTGACGACCGGTTGTTCGAGGGAGATCGGACGAGGAGGAGACAATCCACGCGGATGCGCTGCCCCAACTCTTCTCCCGCTGCATGGCACTGCGCGTCTAGTGATAACGATCTATGATCCATCTCCTGTAGCATGATCTTCGTTGTTGCAGTCGATGCACCCTACCATAGATCTCAACACGAACATGTTGCAGCAACTCCTGGAGCCTGCTCTGTGCATGTCCTGGGACCCTGGAGGGAGGTGCGACATATCCCCAGTTGCCCTCTGTGACAAGACTCATTTCAGATGCGACTGCTGTTTCGACCACACTATCTCGGAGCAACTTTCCGTGGACAACAAGTACTACATCGGCCTCGACCAAGACCCTGCTGAAAGCGACTCCTTCCTCGACATCTCCTTCGATTTGGTCTCCATCGACCACAACCACTGCTTCTACATTGCTGAAGTCTACCCTGTCTTCGGCTACCACCGGGACTCTGACCAAGTCCAAGAACATCGAGTGTAATGGGCTCCAGGCGGGCGTCGGCTTGGGGGTCAAGATGAATTTCAAGGAGGGGGATGTCAGGGACCTTGGATATCCTACCTGTACACTATACGAGGATGGTTGCTCCCTTGGGCTTCCACGTAGGCCTGGCCTATATCACGATCGCGAGCCGCGGACTACAAGTATACGAGAGGAGGCTGCACGCAAGTCATCTATTGGATCCCGGCACAGGCTGCGGCAACCTTTCTCCTGCCTCTGCCGCCCTGCCTCTGATCCTCTTCCTACTACTTGTATCCATGGTAGTCTAGCTATCTTAACCTCTGTAATCTCGGGCTGCTAACTATCTGTGTGCATCAACTTCTACGAGTGCCCTATCTGTACTCTGGTTTGTAAAAACTCTGAAAACCTACTGAAGAAAAATGTGAAACCCTTATAGGAAGGCAGTGACGGTCTGGAAGTCGCTGTGGGAGATCAGGAGCACGCCGGCGGCAGCTGCGAGGAGGGCCTCACGAGTTGGGCCGGCCCTAGCATTAAAATTTTACTTAATAAATAAAGTGTCAATACACCGTCTATACGTGATCATATGATGCAAATAATGATTATAATGTACTTAAGTATAAATAACTATTAAATAAATACGTTTCTCGCAAAAAACTATTGAATAAGTACAACGTGATGAAATGTGTCTGAGGAGATGGGCATATGCTCTTCGTTCGTGTTAATATTTTTTGTTATGTAAAAATATATTTTTATAATTTATGTACGTATGGATATATCGGGCCTTATTTAGGATGGGTCCTAGACCACCGCACCCTTTTGCCATGGCTTAGGGCCGGCCCTGGATGTAGCTGAGCATCAACTCGGCCTACATCACCGGCGAGATCACCGTCCAGCGGAGGTTCAGGTCTCGACATGGGGCGGGGGTGTGGAGGAGGCGGTGGAGGGATCGAGGTGCGGCTCCGGCGGCCGACGGCCGGCGGGTCACTGTAATGGAGATCTGTGATCTGGGGATTGCGTTTCCCTTTATGTAACGGCTGGAAGTACATGAGGGGAAACACGATTTAGCCCCCGTTCCTTCCTTCTGGGCGCACCGCCGATCACCTTGTCCTGCTTCTTCTCCTCCCCCGACGCTCCACATGCACGTTTTGCCACCGCGCCTGACAGATGAGCAACCAGCACACCCAACAATCAGCCAGTGCATGGACCAACAGTCAGCACGTACAACGACCAATAGTCCAATAGTCACCCATCCTGTACAGCTACACCTGGACGGGGACGCGCTGCAGGGGCACTTCAGGGTCAGCTCGCCCTGGAGGAGGCACGGCGAGGCGATGGCTCACTGGGGAGGATGCATGGCGTTGCGGCTGCGTCGGGGAGGACCGGAGGAGGCACGGCGAGGCGGCGCCGCACTGCTTTGTCTATTGGTTTCGTGTAGATTCATCGTTTCATAAGACCAAGAAATGTTCGATCAAACAGGAAGTGAGGGAAACAACCTGGAAGGCAAATCCGTCCTAAAAAATATGAAGTGTGGGTCCGGACATGGAAAAGAAGGGAAAACCTCAATTTGTGGTGTTTCATCCAACCATCAACGAGAGGTGTGGTATTTAATGCAATAAAAAGAAAGGTGTGCTATAGGAGCAAAGTGCCGGAAAAAGCGTGGCATTTTCTGAAATTGTATCAACGCTAATGTTACCCGGCTGACGTTCGCTAGGAGAAGGGTGGCAGATGAATGCCATTTCATAGCAATTTTAGTTGTGAGAAAAATCAAACAACGACAATGTTACCCAGCTGACGTTCTTTTGTCATAGCTCCATCAGCGAATGCTTTATCAAGCTCACATTTGTTGCACACCACCGTGTCGCCGGTTGCCCTGCACCAAGCATTAATGAGGTTCCTGTGAGCTCTCACAATTCTCTAGGAGACCCCATGTGCTATCCACAATCGCGTGAGGATCTTCAATTCTCTTGCAACCCCTTGCCACGTTCCTAGCTAGCCACAACTAGTACACCGACATCAAAGTAGCTTCACGAGATGTTTCCATTAACTTGCTCAACCAATTTCGCGTACAACCTCTAAGCTCCTGCACAGTGCAATAATGACATGTTTTGCTTTCAACCTCTTCCAATTTTTGATTTAATTCACTCATCTAAGATTTCCCTTCTTTGTAAGGACTAAACATAGGGTTTTCCAAAAGGCCAAAAGGAGGTCTAAGCACGACAGATAATAAAATCCTTGCCAAGCTTACATTTGCGGAGGACTGAGGGTACAAAGATGAGGAAGGTTAGCGTTGGAGCGACATGGAGTATGTATGATGGGACATCCTTCATAGGGATGAAGAGGGCGGTGGTTGAAGAGGGAGAAGACGGGGTGAGTAGTTTGAGAAGGGAGAAGAAGACGACAGGAGGTTCGCAAGGTATGCCTGTGACGTGACCCATATCGTTCTGCGTCCTAATTGGTGTTATCGTGGCTATCACTAACTCGACTAAAAACCCTAGTACTTCAAAATTTCAAAGTTTAAACCTTATCCTTTTTTTGCACAATCGTCGTTCCAAGAGGGAGAAGATGAGGGTGATTCATCCGAGGATTGAGAAGAATGCTGGAGGGATTCACTTGTTGTGATTATGAAGTGGCCCACACCCTAGTTGTGTCCTATTTATTGTTAGATCGCGTCTATCTTTAGGTCAATTAAAAACCCTAGTACTTCAAAATTATGTAGTTTGACTCTGACCTCTTTCTGCATTGTCGCCGGCAAGGGAGAAGATGAGGGAGCGTAGGTTATGAAGTGAGAAGAAGGCTGGAGATGGTTTGCGTACCACACCTACGAAATGGCCCACGTCCTAGTCCTGCCTTAGTAGACTAAAAAACCTAGTACTTCAACATTAGAAGTCTCACCCTTATGTTTTTCTGCATGGTTGCCGAAGAGGGAGAATTTGAGGGTGAGTAGTCCGAGGAGGGAGAAAAAGACGGGAGAGGGTTCATGCTCTATTACTATGAAAGTGGCCAACACCCTATGAGGAAGGTCGTCAAAGAGGAAGAAGGGGCTAGTTTTGGAGGAGTAGGAAGAAAGCCGAAGGGTGGCCGCGAAATAGATAATTTGCCTCTTTAATTTGGAGAAACAAGTCTCAAATTGGATGGAGAAATCGATGAACATCATGACAGGTGGAAAATCATGGAGAAGCAGAAGCCTATGGGTACCAAACAATTTGGACCCATTGGTTGTTTGTTAACGCCATCTCAGGTGTTCAGAATCCATTTTCAGAACTCTAAATATGTTCAAAAATAAACTAATGATAGATAGGATGTTCAACATGTTAGGTAGATATGAAAGTTAAGCATATCCTTCTTTTCTACTCAAGATAGCTATGTTGAGTGACAAACTGGCATCTATTCTCACAAGCCTTGCCGCCGTGAATAGCAACATCTGCTATTAGAAGAACTATTTTTTTACATCTAGAACAACTAAAACTTGGTACCACCAGCTAGGTTCACTCGTAGCTGGTAGATTAGCACTCAAACCCCCGCAAAAAAATATATTAGCACACACATTCAGTATACTTTTATGACATGTATTCAAATTGTACATGGTATCGGCCAGTTTGGCAATTGCTTGATTTAAATTTTAGAATTTAAGGTATATTTATGTCTAACAGCAAGATTTCCTCATTCATCATCAGAAGTACTATAATTATAAAGTTAAAACAAAATGAGAGGCATTCAAGGTTTCATAGACAAAGGTTAAGGCCAGACAGACTAAATGGGTTTTTGGATACGAAGAAGGTTTTCACGTCTTGCTTTGGGTGGTAAGTTAGCTGGAGTGTGGGGTGAGTGCGTGGTAGATGGAACTCCTATTTACCACATTTCTTCTTGCACTTCCCACTTGAAGAGGAAGAAAGACCCTATAAGAGACCAGAACTCAATACGATTCAACCAATCAAAATTGCTTTGCTAGCCTGCCTCCGTTTTGATAACCGTGTGAACGGAGAGTCGGCAGAGCAAAAGTTCTTGTCTGCTAAGATAATTAGTACTAGTAAAAAAATGTTAGTGCTGGACAAAAGCAAGCAACATTTCCTTTGGATGCCCATAGGCAGATTGTTTAATTAAGTTGTCTGTAGACGCTATTCCCAAGAGCCTGCAATGAAATACCTTGGTAGCAACCTGATACCTTCAACCCACTGGAAACATATCCTAGCTGGCCTCATACTATAGTCCTTATGCTATAGTATCAGTTGGGAAAATATATAGGGACAACAGAATGCAGCATTAGGTGTTAGAAAACAGAGTAACTTTAATTTCCCTGGAAACCATGGAATATGTAGGAAATTTGGAGAAGTTTTCCAGGCATGTTCTTCATTTAATTGATTAAAATGGATTTAAGACAACCCCGTTGACCTTCATAATCTCACAAGGTCTAAGATGCTTGCAGACCAAGTACGGATTTTGGCTACTTGCCATGCCATGCCATGCAACCGAGGATTCAACAGCAACCCTGCATAAGAAACATGGTAAGGAAAGCAACTAAATATAAAGAAACAAGTTGGATGGAAACAATAAAATGCACTGACCTGAATATATCCAAGAAAATGACCTAAAACTAAAAACGAATATCACAAAATCCTTGAGAACACAGTCCTTTCTTGACGAAAAAATGCCATAACAACGACAATTTGATGATTAGTCATAATACCCCAAAGCAGGGGCAGCTAGTCAAATATAATCTTCATATTGTTTGCAGGTAGAGGTAACAATTTTATTTTACATTCCTAGAGGTCAAATGATATTCTGAAAACATTCTACATACTAGTCATTCGAAATCAATGCCGTGAAGCTTGGCTTACTGAAATAATTCTCAAAAAGTATTAGAAAGCATGGACATAGTTAGTGTGTTGTTCATTATCTTTTTCTGGGTAACTTTATGGAGATAGGAAAAGCTAATCCTGAAACAAATTGAATGAACGCACCTTTACAGCAAGGGGATAACACAACCAACTAACTCAGACTACAATAGCTATTCACCTAAAACAAATACGGAGTTGTACGAGCAGAGTAAAAATAATAATAAGGAAATATCCGACAGTTTCCCAAAAGGTCTGACCAATGCATTAAAGTGGTTATGCTGTGCAAAGTGAAACTAGAAACCAGGGCAACGGAAGGCACAAAAAAAAGTTGAGCCAACACGAAATGGAAAAGAATGAAGAGAACTACCAGAAGGTGGATATTCCTAACATGTCCAACTTGTTCGCCATCCATCCGTCCCCTAACTTACCAGAATAGCTTCGCATTGAGCATTGACCACAGCACATGATTTTTCTTTGTTCCTTTGGATGTGTCGCAGCTTCCAACATACAAGCAGTCAAGCACGCTGAGGAGAAAGCTGCTGTACACAATCAGCTCAACTACTGGGTTTGAACTGTCATAGCGGTACACATGCATTCTACCTTGTCTACCGTGTTCTGCTGCTGTGAACAGAGAGGGGTATGTGTTTATTGCTTTGTTTTGAACACCTTGCAAACTACTGGAATTTTTCCATTTGAACGAAGGAAATGAATCATCTTTTCTTATATAAATGAAATAGTTACTTTCTTTCATGGGCTAAGCAGGAGCACTGCTATTTCATTGATAATAGGGGGGCGGTGAACTTTACAATTGCTTAAGAAAGAAAGGGAAAGAGAATAAAACAGCAGGCAGGACAACCCCACGACAGCTCAGGAGACTACTCCCACGCGTCTAGCAGGAGGCCAATATCCTCTCTAGCTATATTTGCCACAGCCGAGGCCGATGTGGTCTTGGCATCGAAAATTATGTGGTGCAAAGGAAAATTGTAACTGCTGCACATACGATGTTTCGTGATACAATCCATGTACGATGGAAGATCCATTGTTGTGCTGTATTTTTTGTTCCACCCCACGAACGTTTTGATGTTCTGTATTCATACATAAATGATCGTATGCGTAGCAGGACTATAGGAAAAAAAAGGCACCCTCTTTTTTCCAAGAAACAAATTTAATGCACAACTGAGGTACTGCAGCATCAAGGCATTTCAGTGAGGAAAAAAAAGAACATGAAAGGCACACTCAGTTTTTCCACCTTAAGACTGGCTGGTGTGTAACATGATCCTAAATAATAAACAGACTTTTCAAATAGAATCACATTATTCTGGGTGTTCAGGAATCAGCAGATTCCTGAGTATCATCAAGCATCAGAATTAAGAGCTGCTATCTGAACCTTCAGAAGCCGCTAACTGTGAAACTGTGTACCATAGCATATCCTGCACACTAGTACTGTAGCATATCCGACACGGATATCTGTCTTCCTAATCTGTGACTATTCTAATATCCTAACCTCCCGGTGTAATCTGAAGGAACTTATGACTGAATCTTTGATGTGCTCTTTAACCACAGGATATCTGTTAGGAGCTAGGGTTTTGCCCTGCCTAGGGCGTAGACTATACGGGAAGGAGGGAGGTGGGCGAGGGCTGGAGCGCGGCGGCCGGCGGCGAGGCGCCGTCCTTGCGGCTGGGGGCGGCGGCGCAAGGAGGAGGAGGCGGCTAGGGTTTAGGGTTCCGGCTCCTCTGGAAGCCGGGCAATAGAATAGTCTTATTGCTTAATTCTCAAAATAGTCTTACAACTTGTATATATAACCATAATCTAAAAATAAACCTAAGATAACTTGGGCCTAAGCCTGCCCAGTGGGCCTACGGCGGCCATAGACCTGGCCGGTCATAACATTTCTCCCCGCCTGCTCAAACAGCTCGTCCTCGAGCTGAAAGTCGGGGTAGTGCTGGTGGAACTCCTCGCGCTGCTCCCAAGTAGCGTCTTCCTCTCGTAGTCCAGCCCACCGAATCAACACGCACCAGGAGCCGGCGCAGCTGGGCCTTGGCGCCTTCTCCGGTGCAGGAAGGAGACGTCCGTCCGAGGCGGCGGAAGGGCGGCGGTGCAGCTGGTGGATCACCGCGGAATGGCTTGAGCAGCCCGACATGGAAGACATCATGAATGCGCGCGCCGACTGGAAGCTGAAGACGGCACGCCACTTTCCCAATGCGTTCCAGGATAGCAAAGGGACCGGCATAACGAGGACCGAGCTTCTTCCGCGCGCTTGGGTCCAACGACTGCGTAGAGCGGTGAAGTAGACGCAGCCAGACCCAATCTCCCACCGCGAACTCCGCCTCGCGATGGTGGCCATCATAGTATCGTTTGGCCAACTGCTGGGCCTGGAGAAGTCGTTGCTGGACCTCCGCGAGCATCTCATCACGGCTCCTCAGAAGAGCCCCGGCCGTCTCGGTCCGAGCCGAGGCCGCATCCACCGGCAGGATCGGCGGGGGCGGCCAACCATAAACCACCTCAAAGGGCGTAGCACGAAGGGCGGAGTGAAAAGAGGTGTTGTAGCAGTACTCCGCCCATGAGAGCCAGTCCACCCATGTGCGAGGGCGATCACCTGTAACACAACACAAATACATGGCAATCACCTTGTTAACGATCTCAGACTGGCCGTCCGTCTGAGGGTGGAAGGCAGTGCTCAGGCGGAGCTTCACGCCTGCCATCCGGAAAAGGTCGCTTCATACATGGCCCGTGAACACAGGATCCCGATCACTGACGATCGAAGAAGGAAACCCGTGGAGACGGACAATGCCATCGAAGAAGGCCCGTGCGACAGATGCCGCTGAATATGGGTGGCCAAGGGCGATGAAATGAGCATACTTGGAGAAGCGGTCGACCACTGTGAGAACGACGGATTTGCCGCCCACCTTGGGAAGGCCCTCGATAAAATCCATGGAGATGTCTGCCCAAACCTAAGATGGAACCTCCAAGGGCTGAAGCATGCCAGCGGGTCGCAGCGTCTCCGTTTTATTACGCTGGCACGTCACACAAGACCGTACCCAATCACGGACCAGGGCACGATCACCTGGAATGTAGAAGTCGGCCCGGAGATGATGGAGCGTCTTCTGTACTCCCTCATTGTCGGGGAACGTAGTAATTTCAAAAATTTTCCTACGTACAGGCAAGACCATGGTGATGGCATAGCAACGAGAGGGGAGAGTGTCTGTCCACGTACCCTCGTAGACCGTAAGCGGAAGCGTTATAACAACGCGGTTGATGTAGTCGACGTCTTCACGATCCGACCGATCCAAGTACCGAGCGTCACGGCACCTCCGTGTTCAGCACACGTTCAGCTCGATGACGATCCCCGGCCCGATCCAGCAAAGCGCGGGGATGAGTTCCGTCAAGACGACGGCGTGGTGGCGATGATGATGCTCCACCGACGCAGGGCTTCGCCTAAGCTCCGCAACGATATGACTTCACCGACGCAGGGCTTCGCCTAAGCCGCATGACGATATGACCGAAGTGGAATATGGTGGAGGGGCACCGCACACGGCTAACGAGCGATCCGTAGATCAACTTGTGTGTCATGGGGTGCCCCCTGCCCCGTATATAAAGGAGCAAGGGGTGCGGCCAGCCCAAGGCGGCGCTGGAGGAGTCCTACTCCCACGGGAGTAGGACTCCCCCTTCCTAGTTGGATTAGGATTGGGGAAGGGGAAGAGGGAAGGCGCCCCCTCTCCTTGTCCTATTCGGACTAGAGGGGAGGGGGCGCGCCTGCCTGGCCGCCCTTTCCTCTTCTCCCTATGGCCCATCAAGGCCCATAGACCCCGGGGTTCCGTAACCCCGGTGTTCCGGTAACTTCCTGTTTTCATCCGGAACCTTTCCGAAGTCCAAACATAGGCTTCCAATATATCAATCTTTATGTCTCGACCATTTCGAGACTCCTCGTCATGTCCGTGATCACATCCGGGACTCCGAACAACCTTCGGTACATCAATACTTATAAACTCATAATGAAGCTGTCATCGAAGCGTTAAGCGTGCGGACCCTACGGGTTCGAGAACTATGTAGACATGACCTAGAACCATTCTCGGTCAATAACCAATAGCGGAACCTAGATGCCCATATTGGTTCCTACATATTCTACGAAGATCTTTATCGGTCAAACCGCATAACGACATACGTTGTTCCCTTTGTCATCGGTATGTTACTTACCCGAGATTCGATCGTCGGTATCCAATACCTATTTCAATCTCGTTACCAGTAAGTCTCTTTACTCGTTCCGTAATACATCATCTCACAACTAACTCATTAGTTTCAATGCTTGCAAGGCTTATGTGATGTGTATTACCGAGAAGGCCAGAGATACCTCTCCGAGCAATCGGAGTGACAAAACCTAATCTCGATTCATGCCAACTCAACATATACTTTTGGAGACACCTGTAGAGTACCTTTATAATCACCCATTTACGTTGTGACGTTTGGTAGCACACAAAGTGTTCCTCCGTAAACGGAGTTGCATAATCTCATAGTTGCAGGAACTTTGTATAAGTCATGAAGAAAGCATAAGCAACATACTAAGCGATCAAGTGCTAAGCTAACGAAATGGGTCATGTCAATCACATCATTCTCCTAATGATGTGATCCCATTAATCAAATGACAACACATGTCGTGGTTAGGAAACATAACCATCTTGATTAATGAGCTAGTCTTGTAGAGGCATACTAGTGACTATCTGTTTGTCTATGTATTCACACATGTATTATGTTTCCTGTTAATACAATTCTAGAATGAATAATAAACATTTATCATGATATAAGGAAATAAATAATAACTTTATTATTGCCTCTAGGGCATATTTCCTTCAGTCTCCCACTTGCACTAGAGTCAATAATCTAGATTACAGTAATGATTCTAACACCCATGGAGTCTTGGTGCTGATCATGTTTTGCTCGTGGAAGAGGCTTAGTCAACGGGTCTGCAACATTCAGATCCGTATGTATTTTGCAAATCTCTATGTCTCCCACTTGGACTTGGTCCCGAATGGAATTGAAGCGTCTGTTGATATGCTTGGTCCTCTTGTGAAATCTGGATTCCTTTGCCAAGGCAATTGCACGATATTGTCACAGAAGATCTTCATTGGTCCCGATGCACTAGGTATGACACCTAGATCGGAAATGAACTCTTTCATCCAGACTCCTTCATTTGCTGCTTCCGAAGCAGCTATGTACTCCGCTTCACATGTAGATCCCGCCACGACGCTTTGTTTAGAACTGCACCAACTGACAGCTCCACCGTTTAATAAAAATACGTATCCGGTTTGCGATTTAGAATCGTCCGGATCAGTGTCAAAGCTTGCATCGACGTAACCATTTACGACTAGCTCTTTGTCACCTCCATATCGAGAAACATATCATTAGTCCTTTTCGGTATTTCAGGATGTTCTTGACCGCTGTCCAGTGATCCACTCCTGGATTACTTTGGTACCTTCCTGCCAAGCTTACAGCTAAGCATACATCAGGTCTGGTACACAGCATTGCATACATGATAGAGCCTATGGCTGAAGCATAGGGAACATCTTTCATTTTCTCTCTATCTTCTGCTGTGGTCGGGCATTGAGTCGACTCAATCTTACACCTTGTAATACAGGTAAAAACCTTTCTTTGCTGATCCATTTTGAACTTCTTCAAAACTTTATCAAGGTATGTGCTTTGTGAAAGTCCAATTAAGCGTCTTGATCTATCTCTATAGATCTTGATGCCCAATATGTAAGCAGCTTCACGAGGTCTTTCATTGAAAACTTTTATTCAAGTATCCTTTTATGCTATCCAGAAATTCTATATCATTTCCAACCAACAATATGTCGTCCACATATAATATCAGAAATGCTACTGAGCTCCCACTCACTTTCTTGTAAATACAAGCTTCTCCAAAAGTGCATATAAAACCATATGCTTTGATCACACTATCAAAGCGTTTATTCCAACTCGAGAGGCTTGCACTGACCATAAATTGATCGTTGGAGCTTGCACACTTTGTTAGCACCCTTTGGATCAACAAAACCTTCTGGTTGCATCATATACAACTCTTCTTCTAGAAATCCATTCAAGAATGCAATTTTACATCCATTTGCCAAATTTCATAATCATAAAATGCGGCAATTGCTAACATGATTCGGACAGACTTAAGCATCGCTACGGGTGAGAAAGTCTCATCGTAGTCAACCCCTTGAACTTGTCGAAAACCTTTTGCAACAAGTCGAGCTTTGTAGACAGTTACATTACCATCGGCGTCAGTCTTCTTCTTAAAGATCCATTTATTCTCAATGGCTTGCCGATCATCGGGCAAGTCATCCAAAGTCCATACTTTGTTCTCATACATGGATCCCATCTCAGATTTCATGGCTTCAAGCCATTTTGTGGAATCTGGGCTCACCATCGCTTCTTCATAGTTCGTAGGTTCACCATGATCTAGTAGCATGACTTCCGAATAGGATTACCGTACCACTCAGTGCGGATTTTATTCTGGTTGATCTCTGATTCAGTGACAACTTGGTCTGAAGTTTCATGATCATTATCATTATCTTCCTCGCTAACTGGTGTAGGTGTTACGAAACTGATTTCTGTGATGAACTACTTTCAATAAGGGAGCTGGTACTATTACCTCATCAAGTTCCACTTTCCTCCCACTCACTTCTTTCGAGAGAAACTCCTTCTCTAGAAAGGATCCATTCTTAGCAACGAATGTCTTGCCTTCGGATCTGTGATAGAAGGTATACCCAATTGTCTCCTTTGGGTATCCTATGAAGACACATTTTCCGATTTGGGTTCAAGCTTATCAGGTTGAAGTTTTTTCACATAAGCATCGCAACCCCAAACTTTCAGAAACGACAACTTTGGTTTCTTGCTAAACCATAGTTCATAAGGCGTCGTCTCAACGGATTTTGACGGTGTCCTATTTAACGTGAATGCGGCCGTCTTTAAAGCATAACCCCAAAACGATAGCGGTAAATCGGAAATCGACATCATAGATCGCACCATATCTAGTAAAGTACGATTACGACGTTCGGACACACCATTACGCTGTGGTGTTCCTGGTGGCGTGAGTTGCGAAACTATTTCGCATTGCTTCAAATGTAGACCAAACTCGTAACTCAAATATTCTCCTCCACGATCAGATCGTAGAAACTTTATTTTCTTGTTACGATGATTTTCAACTTCACTCTGAAATTCTTTGAACTTTTCAAATGTTTCAGATTTATGCTTCATCAAGTAGATATACCCATATCTGCTTAAATCATCTGTGAAGGTGAGAAAATAACGATATCCTCCACGAGCTTCAACATTCATCGGACCACATACATCTGTATGTATGATTTCCAATAAGTCTGTTGCTCTCTCCATACAACCGGAGAACGGTGTTTTAGTCATCTTACCCATGAGGCACGGTTCGCAAGTACCAAGTGATTCATAATCAAGTGATTCCAAAAGTCCATCTGTATGGAGTTTCTTCATGCGTTTTACACCGATATGACCTAAACGGCAGTGCCACAAATAAGTTGCACTATCATTATCAGCTCTGCATCTTTTGGCTTCGACATTATGAATATGTGTATCACTACTGTCGAGATTCAACAAGAATAGACCATTCTTCAAGGGTGCATGACCATAAAAGATATTACTCATATAAATAGAACAACCATTATTCTCTGATTTAAATGAATAACCGTCTCGCATCAAATAAGATCCAGATATAATGTTCATGCTCAACGCTGGCACCAAATAACAATTATTTAGGTCTAAAACTAATCCCGAAGGTAGATGTAGAGGTAGCGTGCCGACCGCGATCACATTGACTTTGGAACCGTTTCCCACGCGCATCGTCACCTCGTCCTTTGCCAGTGCTCGCCTATTCCGTAGTCCCTGTTTCGAGTTGCAAATATTAGCAGAACCAGTATCAAATACCAGGTGCTACTACGAGCTCTAGTAAGGTACACATCAATAACATGTATATCACATATACCTTTGTTCACCTTGCCATCCTTCTTATCCGCCAAATACTTGGGGCAGTTCCGCTTCGGTGTCGATCTGCTTGCAGTAAAACACTCAGTTTCAGGCTTAGGTCCAGACTTGGGTTTCTTCTCTTGAGCAGCAACTTTCTTGCTGTTCTTTTTGAAGTTTCCCTTCTTCTTTCCTTTGCCCTTTTTCTTGAAACTAGTGGTCTTGTTGACCATCAACACTTGATGCTCTTTCTTGATTTCTACCTCCATGCTTTTAGCATTGCGAAGAGCTCAGAATTGTCTTAGTCATCCCTTGCATATTATAGTTCATCACGAAGCTCTTGTAGCTTGGTGGCAGTGATTGGAGAATTCTGTCAATGACACTATCATCCGGAAGATTAACTCCCAGCTGAATTAAGTGATTATTATACCCGGACATTTTGAGTATGTGCTCACCGACGAACTATTCTCCTCCATCTTGCAGCTATAGAACTTATTGGAGACTTCATATCTCTCAATCCGGGCATTTGCTTGAAATATTAACTTCAACTCCTGGAACATCTCATATGCTCCATGACGTTCAAAACGTCGTTGAAGACCGGTTCTAAGCCGTAAAGCATGGCACACTGAACTATAGAGTAGTCATCAGCTTTGCTCGCCAGACGTTCACAACCACGGCGTTGCTCTGCAGCAGGCCTGGCACCAGCGGTGCTTCCAGGACGTAATTCTTCTGTGCAGCAATCTTATATTTACTAATTGGAGGCACCAAACGAGGCTCCACGTTAATCCTCAAAACTTAATCAAACTGTCCGTTTGATCTATGTATTAACTATTTATGGCCGTCAGATGAGTTAACTCATGGAGTCCATGCCTACTATCCCACGTCATGTCTCCCTCAAAAAAAAATCCCACGTCCATGTCTATCCAGCCAACTCCTTGAAAAACAAACATATCTCACGCTGCAAAAAAAAAACATCCCTCTTGCAGATCCCTTTCTCCCCCGATCCTATCCTACGCCCCCGATGCACACATGTCCCTTGCACCGGCGCGTCATCTACCCAGCCCTACCATTATTCCTCCCCCCGATCCAATCAGCCTTCACATGCAGCAATCTCCGGTGTGCCCATTATGCTGCAATCCATCTTGGCGGTGAGGAGGAGACCCTTTTCAATCTCAGATTTCATGCCTCTGCCAAATTGCATCTACGTTGGATGATGGAGTGAAGGGGGTGGAGGTGTATCGAAGGTAGTTTAAATCAGATCGGACATCTGACGTGGTTTATGAAGCTGCATAGTGGAGGAACTATAATAGGTTGAATACGCCATGGTATACATGACCTATGCTGCTGGCGTTCGTGGCCCATCGCTCCTCTCCTCACAATACAGGCAAGTAATCAGTTATCCTGAAATCTTTGCTCTATTGTACAACCCGTTGAATCTATCCTAGAGCCCTCCCTGTAATCGGATTAATTGATGCCCATAGTCTGATCAAGAAAGATTGGTACTGTGGTGTCCATATATCAGCACTGCTCATGACTAGATCATGCAGTATAGGGAACGAGGGGAACCAACAGGAGTGGTGTGTTGTGTGCATCTCCTATCCCGCTGAACTTCAACAGTTTCACGCTCTGCCCAGAAGCTGCACGTGGTTTCAAATTTGATTCAATTTGTGACTTAAGACACTGAAATAAGTTTAGATTAGATAAGTGATGTAATTAGTATTATTTATATTCTCTATACATTCCCGCAATTAGTAACGGTATAGACTTATTCATTATTTTCACTAGCAGTTTTAGTTCTTCCTTCGCCAATTGATACAAATAATCTTTGAGTTATCAACTATTAGTTTCAGCTTTCTCCTGTTGTTTGCACATATATACCATATTCTTTGTTTCAGCTGTCTCCTGTTGCACTGATATATTTAGTTTGCAGATTACGTAGTTTTCTGCAAGGTTGTTGGATAAATTCTTCCAGATACTGAGATCTGATTACAACATCTTGAGGTCTCTCACCTTTTATTTTTTAATGCAATCAGAAGTAGTCTCCATGTCTAATGCTTATTAACAGATTCTGAAAGAAAAAGGAAAATAACTAGATTGATCTGCTCAGCATGTCCCATGACTTTGAAAGGAAGAATTTATCTAAACTGAGATGTTGATGTGCAGTGAAAAAGAGAGATAAAATCAAAGACTGGGGACCTCTCCTATTGTCCTGTAACACCCTTGGTCAACACCCGAGAGCACAAGTGGGAGCTACATAATGGCAGCACAAAGCATTGAGCAGAAGCACCTCACGAGTTGATGATACACTCTTAGCTTATTAATTCAATTGAATGATGACGGTTAGTGTTACGTTTGGATTCTAATTCCATGCATACATATATAAACATGTGCATACGTTGGTAGCCCCCAACACTGTCTACTTTTGATGCATTGTATTATTATCTTCAAATTAAGATGTTCGAATAAAAATACAACATGTTCTGATCTGCAGGTTCTTTTTGTGGGTGTGATCTGCAGGTTAAATCTAAGATTACAAAATGATACAGTTTACTGTTGAAATAAACCCAGTAATTGCTGAAGATATATCCAGTGATAGTAAAACTTCCCTGTACTGTATACATGATTTTTTTGTTTCTGTTAACAAGCATGCCTCCTAGGCTACTGTGAGTTCATTTGAATTATCATGATAATATTTAATTGCTCTTTTTACTTTGTATTTGCCAAGAATAATTATGTTGTTTTATCATAATTTTATTTTAACCCTTTTCAGACTTCAAAATCAATTGTTATTTTCCTTTTCCTCCATTTCACATTAGGCTTGGTTGGACAGAAAGAATAATAAGGGGAAAGTATTCTATCAGGTAATTTGATCATCTTCTATCAGGTAAGTTTAGCTTAGCATATGTATATTAGCTCACGTCAGTTCCTCATACATTTTAGGAGAAGGTTCTTTGTAATTTTGATGCATTGCCATCCTCCCTCAGTTACTTTGAATGTATGTATTTATTGCTACGTTGCTTTGTGGATCATCAAGTTGATAATTGCCAGCCAGATTACTACGTTCATCATGTGGTTTCTATTTTTGGGTAAATTTGATATCAGACATCTGTATTACCAAAATAACAGTAGATACTATTACCAGTTTCGGACATGAGTTAATATTAGAAACCTACTAATAAATAGGTTCTTCAGTAAGGATTCGGTACATGTATATGTGAAAACAATCCTTATGAGCCGATAAATGGATAATATGGTGTTTCTTGGAGATTGATTTCATAGTTGAACTTATGTAATGGAAATATGGCAGCCAACCTGGAGCAACAGGCACGACAGTCAGCGTAATGTCCATCACCTCATACTTGCATTTTTTATCAGCATTGTTCTCAACTGTTGCCTTTTTGAAGACAAAAACTAATTGAAGGCACCATTGGAGGCTCCATGTTAATCCTAGGAAAATTACCGAGAGTTTGTACTAGGATCCATCCGATCTGCTTATTAATAATACCTCACAGTTGGATGGCATGTACGTACAGGGTAGAGGTTCCACTGTCTCCCACGAATTGGCTTCCAGTTTTCTGTGTTTACATTGGAAAGTATCTTCTGGCTTCTCTCTCAGAGATAACCTAAATCGATTGACATCATCGAGTCTCCTGTGGTGACCTCATGTTTCTCTCCGAGAGGTGCAGGCAGCTCCCAACACCGTCCTCCATCTCTTGAGGTATGCGCAATTGCGCACACTGTCAATATGCAGTTCTGTGGAGTTGAGGGCATGCACTTCAAGCAGAGGTCGACCTGGATCTGCTTATGCATATCTCCCTTGACAAAAAGCAGCACCGTGCAGTTGCAGGCTTGCAGCAGGTTGGAAGGCAAATGGTACGTACCACATGGTCTTAGTGGCAAAGCCAGCTGGGATCTCCTGCGCTGCGAATCTTTATGCATATCTGCAAGAGAGCAACGAGAGGTGTGTTCTTCATAGAGAAATTATCAATTTGTTTTCCCTAATTATTGGTTGATCTATTTTTCAAGCTGAGCATTGTGTACAATTATTGCAAGATTAGATCATACTATGAGAGGTGCGAGAGTGTACCTCGACAGGTAACATATTTATCAGAATTATGAGATTAGTTGTAAGTGTAATGAAATAATGGAGTGCATTGTCTAATCATGTGATATACATATTTGAAGTACTAATTAGGCGTAGGAAATAGCAATGGAATACATGTAACAAAATAGATGTATGGATAAATTCCTTGCTGCATTTTCCTATCAAGCATTTATAGGATTGATATACTTAGAGAGCAGCATGTAGCAAACAGTTCAATTTAGAAACTTCTTTGGACTTGCAGAATAATCCATCTAAATAGTTTCCACGTTAGCATATTAATTATTAGAAATCTAAATAATGGTTTTCTTCCTAAAAATCAAGCGGACTGTACGGCTATACCATTTCTATTTATGTGTGCATATTTTTTCGGTGTAGTATATAGATCAGTTGTCCTTAAAAGATTTAGACAACGGTGCAAAATAAAGTAGCGGGCATATCATTCCTACTCTAATATCATGTCTAGAAAACATTGACAGTGCAATGGCCACAGTACATGTAGTAGTAGTACTTGACAAGTAAGCTCCTCTAATGTGACTTTAATATGGCCTAAGCCTACGTGATATTGGTAGGTTTGACGTCCAGAACATGGGATAGCCATTGAGAATTTGAGATACAATTTTCAGGTTAAGTGTAACTTTTATCTTCTACAAAGTTTGCATATTTTAACTTACCTCTCTCTTTTTTTCCTACTAAATTTATGATTAGTTGGAGTGTAACATTTTATTTTGAGGCATTATTCAGCGGTAAGTCTTGGTCGGTAAACTATTGCTCAGCTAAGTACTCCTTTGGTACATTCACCTTATGTAATAGGAACTATATATATAGTTGTTCTTCAACTTACTTTTTTGTTCTACTAAATATTTCGAATTATAAATGAGATATTCTTGAAGAATTTCATGTAGACTGTTTTTTTTTGGAGGGATTTCATGTACACTGTTAAAAATGCATTTGTACCGACTGATTGTATTGTGCTTTGTTTCAAATCACAGAAGACTTCGATAGTTTTCTAAAATACTTTCTCTATTTTTAATCAAGGCATTGCTGCTGTAGTCAGCGTTGTAGGTAAGATTTGCAGCCAATATATATGCCTTACTGCAGTTTGCATCCAGACAACCTATATGTAAGATTTGCATTTATTTCGAGCTGTGGATTTATTCTTATTTTCCATTACCTTTCAGCAAACGATTTGACAAATCTTTTGCATCTTATACTGTATTGCCATTGCAACAATTGTTCTATCAACCAACCAGCAGATATAAGGTATCTCTTATAATTTGTGCTCCAAGCAAAGTTCGTTTAATTGTTTTCTGTAATGATGATTACATCAGACGATATACCCAACCTTGAATTTACATTGATATGTTTGTCTTAGTATTACAATTAGTTTGTCAATCGTAATTTCAGAGAGTAGAAACTTAGTTTTGTTGATTTCTTGGAGTAGAACATAACCAATTAGATTTTCTACAAATTTAACATGTTGGGGAAGGTACACATTATTGCGTTGCGGCTCAAGGTGTCAACAAGATCAATGTCAACCTGCCTCCCCTCCTGTGTGCCCAATTATTAGGTCCCTCCCTACGCATTCATTTTTCCAATAAAATAGTTATTCCAAAATCAACATTCATGATCGGAATATATTTATTTCCGGTTCATACTATTTCTTATTTATATTCACTAGACATTGACACTTGCAGCAGGCAAGCTGAAAATGGCATGATTATATCTCACTGTGTGTTATCCAAACAATTGCCTACTTATTAAGAGTTGCATTCCTAATTTCTGCAAACATTTAATGGAAACCAATTTTCTGTGTACTTCTCAAAAGAATATAATATTTTTTTGGTTATTTTCCAAGCGTGATTTCTTATCTAATGGACTTCGAAGTTTGCTAGCCCGTGCAGGTGCACGGGGTTGTTGACTAGTGAGGATAATCCTCAAGTTACGGACCCAGTCCGTGTAATTGCTACCATCATCTTTCAACTTTGCTTTCTCAAGGAACGCATTAAAATTCAACGGAACAACAGCACGAGCCATCTATCTACAGTAAACATAGACAAGCAAAAAACTATCAGGTACTAAGTTCATGATAAATTTAAGTTCAATTTAATCATATTAAAAACTCCCACTTAGACAGATATCTCTCTAGTCATCTAAGTGATTACGTGATCCAAATCAACTAAACCATAACCGATCATCACGTGAGATGGAGTAGTTTTCAATGGTGAACATCACTATGTTGATCATATCTACTATATGATTCACACTCGACCTTTCGGTCTCCGTGTTCTGAGGCCATATCTGCATATGCCAGGCTCGTCAAGTTTAACCTGAGTATTCTGCGTGTGCAAAACTGGCTTGCACCCGTTGTAGATGGACTTAGAACTTATCACACCCGATCATCACGTGGTGTCTGGGTACTACAAACTTTTAGCAACGGTGCATACTCAGGGAGAACACTTCTTGATAATTTTAGTGAGAGATCATCTTATAATGCTACCGTCAATCAAAGCAAGATAAGATGCATAAAGGATTAACATCACATGCAATCAATATAAGTGATATGATATGGCCATCATCATCTTGTGCTTGTGATCTCCATCTCCGAAGCACCGTCATGACCACCATCGTCACCGGCGCGACACCTTGATCTCCATTGTAGCGTCGTTGTCGTCTCGCCAACTATTGCTTCTACGACTATCGCTACTGCTTAGTGATAAAGTAAAGCAATTACATAACTTTGCATTTCATACAATAAGCGACAACCATATGGCTCCTGCCAGTTGCCGATAACTCGGTTACAAAACATGATCATCTCATACAATAAAATATAGCATCACGTCTTGACCATATCACATCACAACATGCCCTGCAAAAACAAGTTAGACGTCCTCAACTTTGTTGTTGCAAGTTTTACGTGGCTGCTACGGGCTGAGCAAGAACCGTTCTTACCTACGCATCAAAACCACAACGATAGTTTGTCAAGTTGGTGCTGTTTTAACCTTCGCAAGGACCGGGCGTAGCCACTCGGTTCAACTAAAGTGAGAGAGACAGACACCCGCCGGTCACCTTTAAGCAACAAGTGCTCGAAGCGGTGAAACCAGTCTCGCGTAAGCGTACGCGTAATGTCGGTCCGGGCCGCTTCATCTCACAATACCGCTGAACCAAAGTATGACATGCTGGTAAGCAGTATGACTTATATCGCCCACAACTCACTTGTGTTCTACTCGTGCATATGACATCAACGCATAAAACCAGGCTCGGATGCCACTGTTGGGGAACGTAGTAATTTCAAAAAATTTCCTACGCACACGCAAGATCATGGTGATGACATATCAACGAGAGGGGAGAGAGTATGTCCACGTACCCTCGTAGAACGTAAGCGGAAGCGTTATAACAACGCGGTTGATGTAGTCATACGTCTTCACGATCCGACCGATCCAAGTACCGAACGCACGGCACCTCCGAGTTCAGCACACGTTCAGCTCGATGACGATCCCCGGGCTCCGATCTAGCAAAGCGTCGGGGATGAGTTCTGTCAGCACGACGGCGTGGTGACGATGATGCTCCACCGACGCAGGGCTTAGCCTAAGCTCCGCGACGATATGACTTCACCGGAGCAGGGCTTCGCCTAAGCTCCGCGACGATATGACCGAAGTGGAATATGGTGGAGGGGGGCACCGCACACGGCTAAGGAACGATCCGTAGATCAACTTGTGTGTCATGGGGTGCCCCCCTGCCTCCGTATATAAAGGAGCAAGGGGGGTGCGGCGGCCCTTGGGAGGCGTGCTCGAGGAGTCCTACTCCCACCGAGTAGGACCCCCCCTTTCCTAGTTGGATTAGGACTTGGGGAAGGGGGAAGAGGAAGGGGGGCGCCGCCCTCCCTCTCCTTGTCCTATTCGTACTAGAGGGGGAGGGGGCGCGCGGCCTGCCCTGGCCGCCCTCCTCTTCTCCCTTATGGCCCATCAAGGCCCATTGACCCCGGAGGGTTCAGTAACCCCGGTGTTCGGTAAAATCCCGTTTTCATCCGGAACCTTTCCAAAGTCCAAACATAGGCTTCCAATATATCGATCTTTATGTCTCGACCATTTCGAGACTCCTCGTCATGTCCGTGATCACATCCGGGACTCCGAACAAACTTCGGT
This sequence comes from Aegilops longissima, assembly GCA_021605205.1. Classification (NCBI taxonomy): domain Eukaryota; kingdom Viridiplantae; phylum Streptophyta; class Magnoliopsida; order Poales; family Poaceae; genus Aegilops; species Aegilops longissima. The sequence goes on from CM038681.1 coordinate 12,627,031, forward strand.
ACATCAAAACTTATAAACTCATAATAAACTGTCATCGTAACGTTAAGCGTGCGGACCCTACGGGTTCGAGAACTATGTAGACATGACCTAGAACTATTCTCGGTCAATTACCAATAGCGGAACCTGGACATTCATATTGGTTCCTACATATTCTACGAAGATCTTTATCGGTCAAACCGCATAACAACATACGTTGTTCCCTTTGTCATCGGTATGTTACTTGCCCGAGATTTGATCGTCGGTATCCAATACCTAGTTCAATCTCGTTACCGGCAAGTCTCTTTACTCGTTCTGTAATACATCATTTCATAACTAACTCATTAGTTATAATGCTTGCAAGGCTTAGGTGATGAGTATTACCGAGAAGGCCCAGAGATACCTCTCCGACAATCGGAGTGACAAAACCTAATCTCGATTTATGCCAACTCAACATATACTTTTGGAGACACCTGTAGAGTACCTTTATAATCACCCAGTTACGTTGTGACGTTTGGTAGCACACAAAGTGTTCCTCCGGTAAACGGGAGTTGCATAATCTCATAGTTGCAGGAACTTTGTATAAGTCATGAAGAAAGCATAAGCAACATACTAAACGATCAAGTGCTAAGCTATCGGAATGGGTCAAGTCAATCACATCATTCTCCTAATGATGTGATCCCGTTAATCAAATGACAACTCATGTCTATGGTTAGGAAAAATAACCATCTTCGATTTAACGAGCTAGTAAAGTAGAGGCATACTAGTGACACTCTGTTTTGTCTACGTATTCACACATGTATTATGTTTCCGGTTAATACAATTCTAGCATGAATAATAAACATTTATCATGATATAAGGAAATAAATAATAACTTTATTATTGCCTCTAGGGCATATTTCCTTCACTTCTCTCTAATCGTATATTGTGAAGGTTGCTTCCAATTAGGACCATAACGACCAAGAGCCTCACAAAACTGTTTGAAGTCATCATCATTTATAACATTAAAGGGTACATTTTTCTTGTACAACCATCTAGCCAGATATTGCCTACTCGGTAGCTTCTCTCCTTATCAAAACTATCATTAATTTTCCGCTGAAATTTTATCATGTTCAACGGGATCGAAGGGTGGATTGGAGCAAGATATTGATCCATAGGCCCCTTCTTCGGATCACCGTTGCCAAATTCATTGAGCTCTTGTTGATGATCCTCATTGTCATTGGCCTCTATCATCACCAAAGGTCCTACTTCTTCTTCTTGTTTTTGCTTTTCCCTCTTCCTCTTTTTGGTGCCTCATGTGCAGCCTTACATCGAGTTTTTTGTTCTGGTGTGGCTTGCATACAACTTGTTACTGCCCCTTTGATACCAACTATGTGTTGCTTCCTCCTAGTCACCCCACCTGACATCTCCTTTCCACAAAGAATGCACCTGACTCTTTGCAGATCATCTGGATCAATCAGCACAGCAAATTCCCAAGCCATGACATCTGATTTTCTCTTAAGTTTGGAACTTGCAACCTTTGAAGTACCAGAAGTAGACATCTACAAATATCACAAGGGCAACAACATGTATTACATTATTAGTATTAGACGTTTAGAATTTTAGACTACAAATTTGTTTTAGCAATCTAGAGTTCTAGACAATGGCAACAACATTTATTTTAGCAAATTATCAAAGGGTAGCAGCATGTATACCTTGCAGGCTGTAGCATCTATTCATCTACAATCTAAATTAGCATCTACTCATCTTCAAAACTAAAAACAGGAAAAAGAAAAAAATGCCCTGCTGCTTGAGAGGGAGTCCAGTCTTGCATTACACTGAAAGTGGAAGTGGTGGGAGGGAGTGGTGGTGGGATGGCAGCAGGTCCAATCTCTGGCTTTCTTGCTGCCGGAGGAGGAAGTGGCGAGGATGGTGTGCTGCTGCAGGAAGTGGTGGCGGCGGTGAGATGCTCCAGTCGTCGTCCGTCTGCAGGAAGTGGCGGCGTTGATGTAGCGCTCCTGGAGGGACGGTGGCGCTGATCTCTGCCGCTGCTTCTGAGTCGAGGAAAGGGTCGCGGTGCTCTACTGCTGCTGGAGGACAGGCGGGATTGGTGGCGACAGCGAGATGCTCCGGCCGTCGGGCGTCTTGCTCCTGGAGAAGCTCTATGGAAAGATGGCGAGGGCGCAGGTGTCTGGGTTGTTGAGGAAGAGGAGGAGAAGATCCAGAGGACGGGCAGCTCCGGCGGTGCTAGCTCCAGCCGCCGGAGGCAAGCAGGGTGGCGGAGGCAGTGTGGATCGGAAATATGGAGGCGGTAGTGTGGATAGGGAACATTGCTGCTGCGGTGTGGACTGGTCGACTGGATCCCAAACCCTATCGAGCGGCAATATTTGGTGCTTTGCGGGGGAAGGGAGGCCCATTTTGAGGTTTCTGTACACTGGGTCCCATACCGCGGTTGTCAGACCGATAAATCAGCCCAGAAGATTAATGCTGAAGATATGGCCTTATCTTAGCGGCCACACACCGAGTAGCGATTAATCGGCCGATAAATCGCTGAATCGGCTGATTTATTGAACAGTGGCATTTACTGATGGTGGTTGGAGTAATTGGAATAGAGAGGATGCTCTTCTTAAGCATGTCAGTTGCATAACAAGTGTGCACAATGCAGCTCAAGAGAGATATAACTTATTTGTGAATCCTCGTGCAACAATTGATGATCTTTATATGAAGGTAAATAGTGAGGATCTACGTCTTTACAAGATGAGGTTGAAGTATTCACTTAGATGCTTGCAGTTTCTTCTTCATCAAGGATTGGCATTTCGTGGGCATGCTGAAAGTGAACAGTCTAGCAATAGAGGAAACTTCCTTGAGCTATTGAAGTGGCTTGCAGCAAATAGTGAGGAGGCAAATAAGTAGGGATTTTTATTTCTATGCCTCTGGTTCGTTAGTTCTACTCATTCATCCCCACGCTCTGAACTTTTGCTCACTTTCCCCACTCCCTTACCTGTAACCCTCAGAACTGGTCACAACGGGCGTTGCCGTCGGGTCAATGGCTTGACCGTTAACTCTGCCTAGTGGGGCCGTGTAGGGCGGAGTCCACATTTTGACCGTTACGTGGTAACCAGTGGTGGGCGAAACTGACACTCACGGTAACCTAAATCAGATCCAGTCGCTTCCGCACCACCCCCTCCGCCGCCATCGTGCCGCCTTTGCCGCCGTCGTGCCGCCTCCGCCGCACTCTTGCCGCCTGATACGTCTCCAACGTATCTATAAATTTTGATTGTTCCATGCTATTATATTATCTGTTTTGGACGTTTATGGGCTTTATTATGCACTTTTATATTATTTTTGGGACTAACCTATTAACCCAGAGCCCAGTGCCAGTTCCTGTTTTTTCCCTTGTTTCAGTGTTTCAAAGAAAAGGAATATCAAACGAAGTCGAAACGGAATGAAACCTTCTAGAGAAGTTATTTTTGGAAAGAAAGCAATCCGGGGGACTTGGAGTCCACGTCAAGGAAGCAACGAGGAAGGCACGAGGCAGGGGGGGCGCCCACCCCCCTGGGCACACCCTCCACCCTCGTGGGCCCCTCGTGGCCCCCCTGACGTACTTCTTCCTCCTATATATACCAATATACCCTAAAAACTTCGTGGAACAGAATAGATCGGGAGTTCCACCGCCGCAAGCCCCTGTAGCCACTAAAAACCAATTGGGACCATGTTCCGGCACCCTGCCGGAGGGGGGATCACTCACCGGTGGCCATCTTCATCATCCCGGCGCTCTCCCTGGCGAGGAGGGAGTAGTTCACCCACGGGGCTGAGGGTATGTACCAGTAGCTATGTGTTTGATCTCTCTCTCTCTCTCTCTCTCTCTCTCTCTCTCTCTCTCGTGTTCTTGATTTGGCACGATCTTGATGTATCGCGAGCTTTGCTATTATAGTTGGATCTTATGTTTCTTCTCCCCTTCCACTCTCTTGTAATGGATTGAGTTTTCCCTTTGAAGTTATGTTATCGGATTGAGTCTTTAAGGATTTGAGAACACTTGATGTATGTCTTGCCGTGCGTATCTATGGTGACAATGGGATATCACGTGATCCACTTGATGTATGTTTTGGTGATCAACTTGCGGGTTCCGCCCATGAACCTATGCATAGGGTTGGCACACGTTTTCGTCTCGACTCTCCGGTAGATAATTTGGGGCACTCTTTGAGGTTCTATGTGTTGGTTGAATAGATGAATCTGAGATTCTGTGATGCATATCGTATAATCATACCCACGGATACTTGAGGTGACATTGGAGTATCTAGGTGACATTAGGGTTTTGGTTGATGTGTGTCTTAAGGTGTCATTTTACTACGAACTCTAGGGCTGTTTGTGACACTTATAGGAATAGCCCAATGGATTGATCAGAAAGAATAAATTTGAGGTGGTTTCGTACCCTACCATAATCTCTTCGTTTGTTCTCCGCTATTAGTGACTTTGGAGTGACTCTTTGTTGCATGTTGAGGGATATTTATATGATCCAATTATGTTATTAGTGTTGAGAGAACTTGCACTAGTGAAAGCATGAAACCTAGGCCTTGTTTCCTAGCATTGCAATACCGTTTACGCTCACTTTTACCATTTGCTACCTTGCTGTTTTTATATTTTCAGATTACAAAAACCTTTATCTACCAGCCATATTGCACTTGTATCACCATCTCTTTGCCGAACTAGTGCACCTATACAATTTACCATTGTATTGGGTGTGTTGGGGACACAAGAGACTCTTTGTTATTTGGTTGCAGGGTTGTTTGAGAGAGACCATCTTCAACCTACGCCTCCCACGGATTGATAAACCTTAGGTCATCCACTTGAGGGAAATTTGCTACTGTCCTACAAACCTCTGCACTTGGAGGCCCAACAACGTCTACAAGAAGAAGGTTGCGTACTAGACATCACCGCCTCCGCCGCAGTCGTGCCGCCTCCGCCGCATCTACCCTCTCTCCCCATCTAGGATTAGGAAGTGATGTCCGGGGGGGGGGGGGGCACCCCGTCTGGCCCATCGACCATGGAGATGATTGGGTCGAATCAGAGGCTAATAATTCATGGATTCTACTTGGGTAAGCAGCGTTTTCCTCTCAAATTGATTAGGAGATCCGTAAATTAGGCTGTATTTGACCACCGTTGGCGTGAATCAGCGCAATTTATCTGAAATTTTTTCGGCCTAAGTGTGCTCTTTATCTTATTTCAATCAAATAGGGTTGATCCTGCACTTGCTTTTCGGTTGGCGGTTAGAATGGAAACTAGCGAGCTGCGTGGAACTAAACCGTGTGTGATTTCGGGATTTTTCTATCCTAAAGTGGTAGAAACTAGCATTTCATTCAGAGATTTCCGCAAGGCACTCTGTTGTGAGTATCCGTGGAGACCTATCGATGCTGTTGAACTGAGATATTTCGACAACACCGAGCAGAGATTTCTCCCATTAACTTGTGATGAGCATCTGGGATTGCTATTTAGTTTGAATGCTGATAGCTGTTTTGGTAAAAATCCATATCGGTGTGCTTCAGGCACGCAAACAACGTATCCCGAAGGGTGTTCAGACATCATCTGTCTCTGCTAATAGCGAGCGTCCTCGCACTCCTTGTAGGTCGAGACCAAGTAAACCTAGTGGTTCTGAAAGCCACAACATGTCAGCTGCCGCTAATTCTGCCACTTCTCCTCTCCCTTCTGCACCTGATGTAGAAGTAGATGTAGAGCGTGATGAGGAAGTGCCTCGACATGATGATGAGGATGAGATTCTATTCCCTGAACTGGTAGATAGAGTCAGTCAACATGCAGTGGAAGATGAATATGAAGAGGAGCCTAGCAGCCGTGCTAGATTTGATGACACTGATGATGAAGAGAGGGAGGAGAACATCGACTCCTTAGTTTTACAAGAATATGATGGTGAGGACATGCCAACAATTGAGTGGAACAGGGAGAATCCTGACCTTACTCCAGGAACCGTATTCGAATCGATGGTGGACTGTCGTAATGCAGTGACTACATATTGCGTTCTCACAGAAAACTCTTATGAGGTTGATAGGAGTGAGCCAGGAAGATTCACTGTTCATTGCCCATATGATAGGTGTAGGTGGAGGTTGCATGCATCCACTATGCGAAAGAGCAAATTGATACAGGTATTACAACTGAATATTGTTATCAGATTATTTATCCATTCTATATTCAGATCATGTGTATTGTTTTTTAATTGTATTTGACATCATTTTCATTTTGTTTCAGATAAAAAGCAACCCACACGGGCATACTTGCCCACTTGGAGGGGGGGGGGGAGGACAAATCTTTGATTGGGTGAGGGAAACACCAACAATTGGTCCAACGGCACTCCGGAAGCTATTTGAGAAGTACAAGATTAATGTACAATACATGAAGATTTTCTATGCTAAGGAAAGGGCTCTTGATAGGATTAATGGTCCATGGAATGAGAGTTTTCAGTTGCTTTACACCTTGAAAGCTGAAGTGGAGATGGCTAGTCCAGGGAGTGTTGTAGAGATTGACAAGCATACAGTTAAGTACAAATTAAAAGGGAAGGCAATAGAGAAGGAGTGCTCCAGGAGGGCTTTTGTTTGTTTCAAGGCTTCCTGGCAGGGGTTTCTGAATGGTTGTAGGCCCTATTTGGCTGTCGATGCGACTGCTTTGAATTGAAGATGGAGAGGCCAACTAGCAGCAGCTTCTGCAGTTGATGGACACAACTGGTTATTCCCAGTTGCATTTGGTGTGTTGGAGGTATAGAGTGAGGAGAGTTGGGTTTGGTTTCTGCAGCAGTTGCGCAACATTATAGGTACACCCTCAGATTTAGTTATACACACAGATGCTTGCAAGGGTTTAGCAACTGCAGTAGAAATTGTACTCCCTGGAGTGGAACATAGGGAATGCATGCAACACCTAGCGCAGAATTTTAAAAACAAATTCAAAGGAAAAGTTTATGATGAGAATCTATGGCCAAAATCATACACATGCAGCTTGAGGAAGCATGAGCACCATTTGAGAGTGTTGTATGCTCATAATTCTTTGGTGAAGGAGTACATGGATGAACATCATGGAAAGCTGTGGTCAAGAACCAAATTCAAGGAAATCTGCAAAGTAGACTATGTGACCAATAACCTTGCTGAGTGTTTCAATGCAAAGTTCAAGTCAGTGAAAGGGCTTTTGTTGTGGCAAGCATTTGATAAGATCAGGAAGATGATCATGGTAAAGATGGCTCTTCGTAAAAGAATTGCAGAAACACAATATGTTGGCCATCTTATGCTCCCATCTCTTATTAAGGCATTGCATGCCAAGGCAAGAGGACTAAGAGTGAAATGCATTCGACCATCGACATACGAGGCTGAGGTGACATACACTGACAGTAAAAATAGGGAATGGAGATATCCTGTGAACCTTGCAACCAATGAATGCAGCTGTAGGCAATGGCAGATCCGCGGGAAGCCGTGCATACATGCCCTACATCTTATGACTGTTATTGGAGGTGAAGATGGTGAAGTTGATCAGTATTGCTCTGAATATTACTCTGTTGCCAAATTTAGGGCTGCTTATGCTGAAAATGTGCCTGCACTCTTGGGAAAAGACCAATGGAACATAGTAGACTCACGGTTCAAACTCCATTCTCCTGTACTGACTAGACCACTAGGAAGACCAAGGAAAAACAGGATAAGAGCTGGTGAAGAGGGTCGTGTAAAAAAATAGCGTAAGTGCAAAAGATGTGGTATCTTAGGGCATATTGCTAGGTGTTGTACCAATCCAGTTGATGCATCATTTGGAGAAGAGGAACAATGGGCAGCAGCAAATGTAGTGGAGAATGCAGCAGCAGAGGAGAATGCAGCAAGTTTAGAGGATAATGCAGCAGCAGAGGAGAATGCAACAAGTTTAGAGAATGAAGCAACTGAAGTAGCAGCTTGGTATGTGTGCAATCTTTCCATTTTTTTGCATTTGTTCTCTTTTTTATCAATGGCTAAGCTTATTTCTGTTTGACCCAGCTCTAGGATAATTAGAGGCACAAGACAGAAAAGACCTAGAGAGCAAGAATCTTCGGTTGAACCATCACCTGATGCGGAATTTGAAACCATGGCTTGCGAAGGCTTTAAAGCTATAAGAGAGGAGGAAGTTATTTTGTCTAGAGTTCCTTTAAAAAATAGTGAGCCCATAGACGACCGTCAACTGGTCATCGCTTGCTCGATCAGTCAAAGCTCAACGAAACCGCCACCACCAGAAGTGAAGATCAGAAGCAACAAGACAAAGCTTTCAAAAGCACAAAATATCCCAGCCAGGGAAACCAGAAGCAAGACGGTTAACCCATTCCGGAACACAAGGAGCAAGGTAAAGATTTGAATTTGAACTTGAATGCAAGTTATATACTTTGAACTTTAAAGATTTGAAATAAGGATTCTATCATCAATTTTAAGTACTGTGAAAACTTGTAAGGTGTAATAATTCTATATGTAAACTTTGAATTTGAACTACTAACGCAAACTTTGAATTTTAGGCAAACTTTGAATTTGAACCAACACTTCAGTCCATTCCCCTGTGGTGTGAGTTGCACAGTTTGCTGAACTATTATAAATGTTAGGGTGATCAATCAGATGTCTTTTGCGTCTACAAAACTTGTACTCATGAGAAATGTGCTCCAAATGAGCTCCCAAGCTAGGGTAAACAACCCCATCTGTAATCAAGTTTTTTTGGACCTACTCCAAATGAGCAAAATATTTTTTATTAACACCAAATCAATCTATATAGTGTAGATTTTAAGAATCACTATTTATTGAATTAATCTTTCTATTTTTACTTTTTTTTCAAAAAAATATACTTTAATAGAAAAACCATTAAAAGCATGTTTACCATATGAAAATGGAAAACTAAGTTCAGATAATTCTTATTCACCTTGAAATCAAGCTTTGGTGATTTTTTTCGTTTTTTTTATAAATTTCAAAAACCGAAGGGAAACCCTACCTCCTCTCCTTGGTCTCTATGAAACATTGTACATGATAGCTCATATGTGTGAAGGTTTTTTCATGAACGTGTCCATAGACAAAGTTTATGATTTTTTGTTGGTAACATGTCACACAAGACAACATTGTGCGCAAGTTTTATTTTTTATTTTTTTAATTCGTGGTGCTCATTTTACCTGATCGTGCTAGCTAGGTTTTTTTTCTCTAAATGTATGTATACCAAGTTTAGTATTTTTCCTCATTAGTGTGTCCTATAAAACGACGAACCGTGAAGGTCTCATATTTTTTTGATTTTTTTGTAAAATTATTTATGCTCAGTCAAAGCCTTTGAAACCCCGTTGACCAGCTCAAACCCCCTCTAAACCCCACGGGGTTTTGCCTAACCCTAGCTCCGAACGCCAGCCGTCCGATCATACCCTAGCGCCAAGCGACAGCCCTCAGATGTGATCTTCTAGAAGTAATTCCGAGGGCAGGCTGCGACCAGGCTCCGCGCCGTTGGATCACATGGACGGCTCCGCATCGTTGGATCGTGGGGCGATCCGCGAGAGGCGATCCCCTTTCTTCAGGTACCCCCTTTATTCTGGTGCTTATTCTGCAGCGACGAGAGGAGCCACTCCTTCTTTGCTACTTCTTCTCCGGCGACGAGAGGAGCCACTCCTCTGCTTCTTCTTCTCCGGCGACTTTGGGCGATATGTCGAGCTCCACTTCAGCCTCCCGCCCCTCGTGGACCCAGTACGGTCCACTTCCCATGGAGCGATGTCCTGACTGCCCACGCAGCGCGCCACTGATACGTTTGACTTCGAAGGAGGTCAAGAATGGCAACTATGGGCGCGAGTTCGTGAAATGCGAGAGCAAGCCAGAGGGGCAGGTTAGATCTCATGATTTTTCTCTGATTTCCTTTTCTATTTGCTTTTAATTCTTTTTTGATCTGGGATTTAGCGTTCATTTTTTTGATTCAGGTCGTGAAGAAATGCAAACATTTTGAATGGCTGGATGACTACGTCAAGTGGATTCAATTCAATGGGGCCCCAACCCGGGAGCTCAATCTGTCGTCAGCAACACTGAATTTGGTCTCTGAAAGTGCTCCTCTGACAGTTGGGGATGCATATCTGAAGGGGGAAATAAAGAAGATGAACAAGAACTTGAAGCAGATGATTCAATTGAACAAGTAGGCGAATCTGATAGCTTTAGGATTTTATCCCTTTTATTTTTGTGTAGTTGCTCTAGGATTTGCGTACTTGCTGGTCATCACTCATTAGAGATGTTATTAGTGTGGTGTCATGTGCTCTAGGATTTGGTTAAATTTGTGGATCATGTGTTGTATGATTTGCTTAAATTTGTGGATCATGTGCTCTATGCTCTGTGTTGCTTAATTTGTGGATCATGTGCTTTATGCTCATGGTTGCTTAATTTGTGGATCATGTCAGTTTCGGGTACCTGTCAATTTCGTCAGTTTTGTACACTTTCAGTTTCTTCGGTTTCGTCAGACAACACCGATCGCAGAAGAAAAAAAAACACAGTATAGGGCCCATATTGAAACTAAGCTCTGGTTGGGCCGTCTCATTGCGTTCAGTGTCGAAGGCCCATGCACTGGCTCTGTTTTTCCCTTGAATATTACCATGGTAAATCCATTTATTGCCATGCCAAACAAAAGTAGTGCATGATGGTAAATTGATTTATTATTGGACTTGCACATGTCAAATTTATTTGTACATATCATGGCAATTTCCTTCTGTACATAGCCTACGGCACAACACTTTCATTTTTTGACATGCGGGTATTATAAGCAAGTTTTTGTTGCAAGAAAAATATTGTATACACGATTTTTTGTTTTTGTTTTTTTATTAAGAACATGTGAGACTTAATTATGTAGATCATGATATCCATCTGAAACCACGTCTAAAATAAAGTCCGGTGGCACGATTAGCCAGCATATCCATCTAGAGAGCATGTCTTGGCTCGACTATGGCACCATATCCATCTAGAGAGCTTGTCTACGGCTCGGCTACGGCACCATATCCATCGACCCATATCTCACGTAGCAAGCATACATCCATAACATAAAAAGTAGCAACCATAGCATACTTCTTACATAAAACATAGGGTACCCTAAAGCATAGCATAGTCCACAAACTATTTAAAAATTAGCTTGTTTTTGTTCATACAATATACGGAATAGGGCCACCAACAATTCAAAAAAAAAAGCATTTCTTCTTCATCTTTTCAACATCAACATGGCTCATTTTTCTAGCTTTAGTTTCCTTTTTGACACTTCAACTACTCCATTATCCGCGCGTGCGAAAACTTGACCCTACTCTAAATGGGCGAAAACTTGCTGGTTTTCATTGAGGAATACTCAATCATAGATTGATTTAGTAGAAGGGCTCGTGTACGGCACCATATCCATCTAGCGATTTATCTCACGTCAAATAAGATAGAAATAGCAAGAAAAACACTGATAACCAACGACATATCAAATAAGGGTAGCAAGCATAACAAAGTTCTTAGGGTATAACACGACAGAGATTAAAAGTTCATGGTACAATCATCAACATAATTAACATAGAAATATATAAAAGATAAAAAACCCTAACACCCTAGGGCAAGACAAGCTCACGATCGATACCGGGACTTCACCATCATCTTCACTGCGCCTTCTCTTCACTGCTCCCTCTCCATGCCGTCCTGGCCGATGTAGTAGGGGAGGTTGTGCATACCATCGTGGGTGGGGAAGATGCAGTCGAAGTTTGTGAAGATGTTGTGCGTTGTGAATGCGATGAATTCTCATCCACACCAAAACACCTTGCCGAGGAGGTAGTATGCATCAAATCTGTTGATGAAGGTGACGGTGAGCCCTATCGGCGGAGTCCTGGAGTTTGGACGCACTTCCTCCAGTCGGAACATCACCGGCGAGCCCGACGGGAGGTGGGCGAAGCCTGCACGGAGGAACCACTCAGCAAACCCCCTTGCACCCCTCCAGCGTGAGAACGCCCACACGCGAAGTGTCCTCTCCACGACGACGCCGGCCGGATACCGTCTCTCAGGAACGGTCGGTGGGAGCTTGAACAGTACTAGGAAAAGGCATGCTAGTGGCGCACCAGTTTTGCCTTCTAATGGCGCACTACCGGTGCGCCACTAGCATCACACCATTAGAATTTTTTTTCTAATGGCACACCTTTTTTCCCTTTTTTTCTTAATCTCAGGTCACTATGGCTTAATCTCGGGTCAATCTTATATCTTATATTTACTAATTGGAGGCACCATTAAAGCCTTCTCATTGATCCACATCTTCAGAATTAATTACACCGTTGGATTAAATAATTAACACCAGAGATAGAAAGAAAACTTACGTAACACAAAGAGTCTACAAAAAGGCTCATGACACGTTCAACATTGCTGCCATACAAAGAAAGCATCCGTCGTTGCCTTAAAAAAAGATTCCATCCTTCCGTAAAAATTCTAGCTCTGTAAAGGAAAAAAGATAATATCTTCTCCGTCACCGATTCAAATAATAGGATATTCACGTTGGTAAATTGAGATTTTTTTTCCCTCAGCAAATAGTATGCTGAACGTAATATGTGATTTAAGTCAAAATTGATAAGTCAAAAAAAGCAAGTCCATAATGAGCGCTTTAGCATGTGTCTGCACACTAAAATTAGGGAGTCCATGTAATGTACGCTTTGTTCCGCCAGGAAAAAAAATATATGCTATAAGTCCATCTACGTTACAATTGACATATGTGAAGTCCAAGCCTCCAAGGTGATAATTTTATTTAAGATAAAAGCTCCAACGTGATAGAACAAAGAGTAATACTCTTGCATGACCTACGTGTAAAGGCATGTGTACGAAAAAATACAAGGGCCCATGCAAAAAAATAAGGGCAATGTGTATGGTCATTTTTTTAGCATGGTACAATCAAAGTCACAGACATACACGAGTATATACTCACCCTCCTATGAACACACACATGCACACCCTACCCCAGTGAGCACCTTCGATAAACTGAGCCGGCATATCATCTTCAGATTGACGAAGTCACCATAGATGCCTTCGTTGTTGACGGGAACGTCCCCTCGCACTGAACGCACATCTCCGGAAGGTCCGAAATAAATCCAGAAAAATGCGATCACCGATGTCAAGTATAGGACATGAACCTTGATGGCCCGGAGATACCACTGTCCTCCTAACCATCCAACCGCAGATTGGCTCACCGTGTACGGCCATTTAAACATGGTTTCAAACAAAAAATATATAAGGGTGCCCTTCTAAAACGCCAAACATGATTAATTCACCAACCAGATATTGCATTGCCGGGATGTATTATGTGTATATATCGAAATAAAGAATGGACACATAGAAAGTGCTACAGGTTTGATCGCACAAGAGAGCACTACAATTTTTTAAGGAATTTAATATTATTCATGGTGTAAGGAATCTAATATGTAAATTCAGATTTCAAAAGATTCTTTCAATCTTCTCAGTTTCCATGTCACGATGGATGTTGCTCTAAAGAAGGTGCGTCGATGGTTCACCAATGGAGGGAAACTGAAACTTTTCCGGTTCTGTTACTCAATCCTGTTTGTCGATGGACACTACTTTGCCTGATGTGCATGCGGTTCGTGAATACATGATTCTTTGGAGGCGCAGTTTGCTAATACGTATTTACAGATATAGTATGTCTACGCATGTCTTTTTTTGTGATTATAACAAAGAAAATATTAGTCATTAAAACATGTGTAAATACATATATATATTACTATTTTAAAATAAATTGGATGTATCATGAACTACAGAGATCTCATGTAAACCAATATTGGTGCTGAATATAAAAAAATCAATCCATGTCACTCATAAAAGAAATTGTTTAAGAAATTGCTGCTTGAGGCAAGAACTTCTAATCTTAATAATTTATGGTACAATGAGAATATACAACAATCTATTTTTTAACATGTATATTATTTGCTATGATATCACATATGTTGATGAAAGTCGTGCATGCATGTGTCCATTATTGTGTATATAGAAAAAGACTATAATTCTATGGTGCTTCCATTTCCAAAGGAAAGAAGAATATATTTTTTAGATAGGATAAGAAAGGAAGATATATGCTAAAATAGTTCAAAGCAATGTACCTTCGCTTGACCCTATGTCCAACCAAGGTACACATGCATGTGTTATTATAATAATCTAAATCACAATATTCATGCTATTGGATGCAAACAATCTAATCACAAAATAGTCCAGGCAATGTAGCTTCGCTTATACCCTATGTCCAACCAAGGTACACATGCATGTGTTACAATAATAATCCACACCAACATATTCATATTGCAGTTCGTAATTTTGAATTTTCACAAATTTATATATTAAATATTAAATTTCCTAGCCCGTGCAGGTGCACGGGTTGACGACTAGTATGCTTAATCTCAGGTCAAATCACACTCCGTGGTCAAACTTTCCGAAAGGTCACCCATCCTCACACTACTCCAGCCCAAGCACGCTTAACTTCAGAGTTCTATCCAACCCCAGCAACAGCTCACTTCACAGGCACTTGTTGATATATCTAGCATATCAATCCTATTATACCTTGTTGTTGTCTAGGACTTTGTTCATGTTCATGACTATGATGAAATTTTGAAAAATATCTCAAACTTCCTGGTCATATTACGTATCATTTTTTGAAAAAAAAAATTCAAAAAAATATTTCGAAACCAGTTTTTTTTGAATTTTTTTGCCTCTAGATCTTGAAAGCCCCGTAAATTTTTTTGTTAGGTTTTTGGGGATTTTGAAAATATGTAACGGGGTTAACGGGGTTCCCCCGATTAAATTTGGATGTAACTTTTCGAGTAGATGATTTTTCATATCAAAAACTTTTTAAACCGAGTCCGTATGCAAAAGTTATGCCCATTTTACAAACTTCCAGAGAGATTTTGCAAATAAAGTCGAAATTCATATTTGTAAATTTTCCCAACAACTAGACCACATATCACATGGGAAACTTATTTTCTTTTATTTTTTTGACATTTCCATCATTTTATTTTATTTTTTTAAAACTGAAAAGGCGGTCGGGGGGGGGGGGGGTGCATTGGTGTTGGGCCAAGTTAGTAATGGCGCATCGTGGGGTGGTGCGCCATTACTAGTTAAACTAGTAATGGTGCACCACACCCATGGTGCGCCATTACTAACAATTTTTTCTATTTTACTTTTTTTTTCAAAACTACTAATGGTGCACAGTGGGTTTGGTGCGCCATTACTATGTCAACTAGTAATGGCGCACTATCCCACGGTGTGCCATTAGTAACAAAATTTTTTAATTATTTTTTTCAAAACTTCTAATGGCACTAATGGCGCACCTGTATGTGGTGCGCCATTGCTATATTCTAATGGCGCACCACACATGTGGTGCGCCATTAGTGCCCATTTCATCTATAGCCGTTTTCCTAGTAGTGGAAGGTGGGGCCGTTGTACTGCATCCTCGGCTCGCTTTGGGAGTGCTCTGGGTTTGGGTGAGGAAGAGAAGGGGGCGGCGCAAATGGATGTGTGGAGAATAGGTGGAGGGGTGGTGGTTTAAATAGGGAAAGGGGAAGGGAAGGGAAGTGGCACCGGCCGCGCTTTGGATTTGCTACGTTCAAACGAGCTGCGTCGATCGATATGCCACTTTAATTGCCAACATGTTTTAATTGCCACGTTGAATAGATGTGAGTGGATCGAAAAGTGTGAAACAATGCTCTACATCGAGGGGACACGCGTGGGAGATGATACGAACCAGCGACAGCAACCGTCCCTCCGTCCGTGGCGGCTCGCGTGAAAATGAGGCCGGTCAGCGTCCGTGGCGGATCGCGTGAAAAAGAGGCCGGTCAGCGCATCATGGTGGCGGGCGGCACAGCATGCAGGTAGGCTAGCTACATGCATGCATGCAGGCTAGCTGGACATGCCGTTGTGGTGCGCGCACGACCCAAGACTAACCACGGCCCAATGGGCTAACCGCGGCACCGTCCGCCGCGACCCCACTCATCAGGTCCAACGGGCGACACAGTCAGCGTGGCCCCACTCGTCAGAGTTAACGGTCAAAGCACTGACCCGACGACATCCACCGTTCGTGACCAGTTGTGAGGGTTTCGGGCAAGGGAGTGGGGAAAAGTGAGCAAAAGTTAAGAGCGTGGGGATGAATGAGTATGGCTAAGGAACCAGGGGCACATATGTAAAAATCACAAATACATATGTTTTGAAGAATGCACCAGGTAACTGCAAATTGACTTCTCATCAGATACAACATCAGCTTATTCAATGTTGTGCAGTACTTACTAGAAAGCAAATTATGTTGGGGAACGTAGTAATTTCAAAAAAATTCCTACCCACACGCAAGATCATGGTGATGCATAGCAACGAGAGGGGAGAGTGTGTCCACGTACCCGTGTAGACCGAAAGCGGAAGCGTTATGACAACGCGGTTGATGTAGTCGTACGTCTTCACGATCCGACCGATCCAAGCACCGAACGTACGGCACCTCCGTGTTCTGCACACGTTCAGCTCGATGACGATCCCCGGACTCCGATCCAGCAGGGTGTCG
Source organism: Aegilops longissima (assembly GCA_021605205.1). NCBI lineage: Eukaryota > Viridiplantae > Streptophyta > Magnoliopsida > Poales > Poaceae > Aegilops > Aegilops longissima. The sequence goes on from CM038681.1 coordinate 12,643,537, forward strand.
GGGATGAGTTCCGTCAGCATGACGGCGTGGTGACGATGATGATGTTCTACCGACGCAGGGCTTCGCCTAAGCACCGCAACGATATGACCGAGGTGGAATATGGTGGAGGGGTCACCGCACACGGCTAAGGAGCGATCACGAAGATCAACTTGTGTGTCTATGGGTGCCCCTGCCCCGTATATAAAGGAGTGGAGGAGGGAGGGCCGGCCCTCTCTATGACGCGCCTAGGGGAGTCCTACTCCCACCGGGAGTAGGATTCCCCCTTCCTAGTAGAACTAGGAGCCCTTCCAAGTAGTAGGAGTAGGAGGAAGGAAAGGGAAGGAAAAGGAGAAGGAAGGAAGGCGCCCCTCCTAGTCCAATTCGGACTAGTCCATGGGGAGGGGTGCGGCCACCCTTTGGGGCCTTTCTCTCCTTTCCCGTATGGCCCATTAAGGCCCAATACGAATTCCCGTAACTCTCCAGTACTCCAAAAAATACCCGAATCACTCGGAACCTTTCCGATGTCCGAATATAGTCGTCAATATATCGATCTTTACGTCTCGACCATTTCGAGACTCCTCGTCATGTCCCCGATCTCATCCGGGACTCCGAACAACCTTCGGTACATCAAAACTTATAAACTCATAATAAAACTGTCATCTTAATGTTAAGCGTGCGGACCCTACGGGTTCGAGAACTATGTAGACATGACCTAGAACTGTTTCTGGTCAATAACCTATAGTGGAACCTGGATGTTCATATTGGCTCCTACATATTCTAAGAAGATCTTTATCGGTCAAACCGCATAACAACATACGTTGTTCCCTTTGTCATAGGTATGTTACTTGCCCGAGATTCGATCGTCAGTATCCAATACCTAGTTCAATCTCGTTACCGGCAAGTCTCTTTACTCGTTCCGTAATACACCATCCCACAACTAACTCATTAGTTGCAATGCTTGCAAGGCTTAAGTGATGTGCATTACCGAGAGGGCCCAGAGATACCTCTCCGACAATCGGAGTGACAAATCCTAATCTCAAATCGCCAACCCGACAAGTACCTTTGGAGACACCTGAGAGCACCTTTATAATCACCCATTACGTTGTGACGTTTGGTAGCACACAAAGTGTTCCTCCGGTTAACGGGAGTTGCATAATCTCATAGTCATAGGAACATGTATAAGTCATGAAGAAAGCAATAGCAACATACTAAACGATCAAGTGCTAAGCTAACGGAATGGGTCAAGTCAATCACATTATTCTCCTAATGATGTGATCCCGTTAATCAAATGAAAACTCATGTCAATGGCTAGGAAACATAACCATCTTTGATCAACGAGCTAGTCAAGTAGAGGCATACTAGTGACAATCTGTTTGTCTATGTATTCACACATGTATTATGTTTCCGGTTAATACAATTCTAGCATGAATAATAAACATTTATCATGATATAAGGAAATAAATAATAACTTTATTATTGCCTCTAGGGCATATTTCCTTCAGTCTCCCACTTGCACTAGAGTCAATAATCTAGTTCACATCATCATGTGATTCAACACCAATATTCACATCTGTATGTGATTAACACCCATAGTTCACAGCGTCATGTGACCAACACCCGAAAGGATTACTAGAGTCAATAATCTAGTTCACATCGCTATGTGATTAACACCCAAAGAGTACTAAGGTATGATCATGTTTTGCTCGTGAGAGAAGTTTAGTCAACGGGTCTGTGACATTCAGAGCCGTATGTATTTTGCAAATATTCTATGTCTTCAATGCTCTTGCACGGAGCTACTCTAGCTAATTGCTTCCACTTTCAATATGTATCCAGATTGAGACTTAGAGTCATCTGGATCAGTGTCAAAACTTGCATCGACGTAACCCTTTACGACGAACCTTTTGTCACCTCCATAATCGAGAAACATATCCTTATTCCACTAAGGATGATTTTGACCAATGTCCAGTGATCTACTCCTAGATCTCTATTGTACTCCCTTGCCAAACCAGGGCAGAGTATACAATAGGTCTGGTCCATAGCATGGCATACTTTTATAGAACCTATGACTGAGGCATAGGGAAATGACTTTCATTCTCTTTCCATTTTCTGTCATGGTCGGGATTTGAGTCTTACTCAATTTCACACCTTTGCATCACAGGCAAGAACTCTTTCTTTGACTGTTCCATTTTGAACTACTTCAAAATCTTGTCAAGGTATGTACTCATTGAAAAATCTTATCAAGCGTCTTGATCTATCTCTATAGATCTTGATAATGTGTAAGCAGCTTCACCGAGGTCTTTCTTTGAAAAACTCCTTTCAGACACTTCTTTATGCTTTCCAGAAAATTCTACATCATTTTCGATCAACAATATGTCATTCACATATACTTATCAGAAAGGCTGTAGTGCTCCCACTCACTTTCTTGTAAATACAAGCATTTCCAAAAGTCTGTATAAAACCATATGCTTTGATCAACTCATCAAAGCGTATATTCCAACTCCGAGATGCTTGCACCAGTCCATTGATGGATCGCTGGAGCTTGCACATTTTGTTAGCACCTTTCGGATCGACAAAACCTTCTAGTTGCATCGTATACAACTCTTCTTCCAGAAATCCATTCAGGAACACAATTTTGATATCCATTTGCCAGATTTCATAAAATATGACAATTGCTAACATGATTCGGACAGACTTAAGCATCGTTACGAGTGAGAAAATCTCATCATATTCAACACTTTGAACTTGTCGAAAACCTTTCGCAACAAGTCGAGCTTTGTAGATAGTAACACTACTATCAGTGTCCGTCTTCCTCTTGAAGATCCATTTATTTTCTATGGCTTGCCGATCATCGGGCAAGACAACCAAAGTCCACACTTTGTTCTCATACATGGATCCCATCTCAGATTTCATGGCCTCAAGCCATTTCGCGGAATCTGGGCTCATCATCGCTTCCTCATAGTTCGTAGGTTCATCATGGTCTAGTAACATGACTTCCAGAACAGGATTACCGTACTACTCTGGTGCGGATCTTACTCTGGAAGACCTACGAGGTTCGGTAGCAACTTGATCTGAAGTTTCATGATCATCATCATTAACTTCCTCACTAATTGGTGTAGGGATCACTGGAACTGATTTCTGTGATGAACTACTTTCCAATAAGGGAGAAGGTACAATTACCTTATCAAGTTCTACTTTCTCCCACTCACTTCTTTCGAGAGAAACTCCTTCTCTAGAAAGGATCCATCTTAGCAACGAATCTTGCTTTCGGATCTGTGATAGAAGGTGTACCCAACGGTTTCCTTTGGGTATTCTATGAAGACGCACTTCTCCGATTTGGGTTCGAGCTTATCAGGTTGAAACTTTTTCACATAAGCATCGCAGCCCCAAACTTTAAGAAATGACAACTTTGGTTTCTTGCCAAACCACAGTTCATAAGGCGTCGTCTCAACGGATTTCGATGGTGCCCTATTTAAAGTGAATGCAACTGTCTCTAATGCATAACCCCAAAACGATAGTGGTAAACCGATAAGAGATATCATAGGTTGCACAATATCTAATAAAGTGCGGTTACGACTTTCGGACACACCATAACGCTATAGTGTTCTAGATGGTGTGAACTATGAAACTATTCCACATTGTTTTATATGAAGACCAAACTCGTAACTCAAATATTCGTCTCCACGATTAGATCGCAGAAACTTTATTTTCTTGTTACGATGATTTTCCACTTCACTCTGAAATTCTTTGAACCTTTCAACTATTTCAGACTTATGTTTCATCAAGTAGATATACTCATATCTTCTCGAATCATCTTGTGAAGGTCAGAAAATAATGATACCCGCCACGAGCACCAATACTCATTGGACCGCATACATCAGTATGTATTATTTCCAATAAGTCACTAGCTCGTTCCATTGTTCCGGAGAACGGAGTTTTAGTCATCTTGCCCATAAGGCACGGTTCGCAAGCATCAAATGATTCATAATCAAATGATTCAAATGTTGGAAATATGCCCTAGAGGCAATGATAAATTAGTTATTATTATATTTCCTTGTTCATGATAATCGTTTATTATCCATGCTATAATTGTATTGATAGGAAACTCAGATACATGTGTGGATACATAGACAACACCATGTCCCTAGTAAGCCTCTAGTTGACTAGCTCGTTGATCAATAGATGGTTACGGTTTCCTGACCATGGACATTGGATGTCATTGATAACGGGATCACATCATTAGGAGAATGATGTGATGGATAAGACCCAATCCTAAGCCTAGCACAAAGATCGTAGTTCGTATGCTAAAGCTTTTGTAATGTCAAGTATCATTTCCTTAGACCATGAGATTGTGCAACTCCGGATACCGTAGGAATGCTTTGGGTGTACCAAAGCGTCACAACATAACTGGGTGGCTATAAAGGTGCACTACAGGTATCTCCGAAAGTGTCATTGGGTTGGTACGAATCGAGACTGGATTTGTCACTCCGTGTAAACGGAGAGGTATCTCTGGGCCCACTCGGTAGGACATCATCATAATGTGCACAATGTGACCAAGGGGTTGATCACGGGATGATGTGTTACGGAGCGAGTAAAGAGACTTGCCAAGATGCGAGATTGAACAAGGTATCGGATACCGACGATCGAATCTCGGGCAAGTACAATACCGCTAGACAAAGGGAATTGTATACGGGATCGATTGAGTCCTTGACATCGTGGTTCATCCGATGAGATCATCGTGGAACATGTGGGATCCAACATGGGTATCCAGATCCGCTGTTGGTTATTGACCGGAGAACGCCTCGGTCATGTCGCATGATTCCCGAACCCGTAGGGTCTACACACTTAAGGTTCGATGGCGCTAGGGTTATAAAGGAAGTTTGTATGTGGTTACCGAATGTTGTTGAGTCCCGGATGAGATCCCGGACGTCACGAGGAGTTCGGAATGGTCCGGAGGTAAAGATTTATATATGGAAAGTTGTTGTTTGGGTTAGGAAAAAGTTCGGGTTTTTCGGTATTGTACCGGAAGCTTCGGAAGGTTCCGGAGGATTCGGAGGGGTCCGGAGGTCGGAAATTGTTCCACCACGTCCAATACAGTAGCATGGGCTGTAGGGGGCGCCCTAGCCTTAATGGGCCAGGGCACCAGCCCCCAAGGCCCATGCGCATGGGAGGGTGGAAACCCTAAGGGAGGGCCTCCACTTGACTTGGGAGGCACTCCACCCCTCTTGGCCGCCCCCCAAGTCCCATCTAGGGCTGGCCGCACCCCTTGGGGTGGGAAACCCTAAAGGGGCCGCAGCCCCCCTTTCCCCCTATATATACTTGAGGTTTTGGGCTGCCCAACAGACATGAGAACTTCTCCTCTTGGTGCAGCCCTGCCTCTCCTCCTCCTCCTCTCCCTTGGTGCTTGGCGAAGCCTCTGGGATTGCCACGCTCCTCCATCACCACCATGCCGTTGTGTTGCTGCTGGATGGAGTCTTCCTCAACCTCTCCCTCTCTCCTTGCTGGATCAAGGCGTGGGAGACGTCACCGGGCTGTACGTGTGTTGAACGCGGAGGTGTCGTCCGTTCGGCACTAGGATCTCCGGTGATTTGAATCACGACGAGTACGAATCCTTCAACCCCGTTCACTTGAACGCTTCCGCTTAGCGATCTACAAGGGTATGTAGATGCACTCTCCTTCCCTCATTGCTAGTTTCTCCATAGATAGATCTTGGTGACACGTAGGAAAATTTTGAATTTCTGCTACGTTCCCCAACATCAAAAAATCCATCTTTATGGAGTTTCTTCATGCGCTTTACACAGATATGACCTAAATGGCAGTGCCACAAATAAGTTACACTATCATCATCAACTTTGCATCTTTTGGCATCAATACTATGATTATGTGTATCACTACGATCGAGATCCAATAAACTATTTTCATTGGGTGTATGACCGTCGAAGGTTTTATTCATGTAAACAGAACAACAATTATTCTCTGACTTTAAATGAAAAACCGTATTGCAATAAACATGATCAAATCATATTTATGCTCAACGCAAACGCCAAATAACATTTATTTAGGTTTAACACTAATCCCGAAAGTATAGGGAGTGTGCGATGATGATCATATCAATCTTGGAACCACTTCCAACACACATCGTCACTTCACCCTCAACTAGTTTCTATTTATTCTGTAACTCCTTGTTTCGAGTTACTAATCTTAGCAACCGAACATGTATCAAATACTCAGGGGCTACTATAAACACTAGTAAGGCACACATCAATAACCTGTATATCAAATATACCCTTGTTCACTTTGCCATCCTTCTTATCCACCAAATATTCAGGGCATTTCCGCTTCCAGTGACCATTTCCTTTGCAGTGTAAGCACTCATTTTCAGGCTTTGGTCCAGCTTTGGTCTTCTTCACAGGAGTGACAACTTGTTTGCCATTCTACTTGAAGTTTCCCTTTCTTTCCCTTTGCCCTTTTCTTGAAACTAGTGGTCTTGTCAATCATCAACACTTGATGCTCTTTCTTGATTTCTACCTTCCTCGATTTCAACATCACGAAGAGCTCGGGAATCGTTTTCGTCATCCCTTTCATACTATAGTTCATCATGAAGTTCTAGTAACTTAGTGATGGTGACTAGAGAATTCTGTCAATCACTATCTTATCTGGAAGATTAACTCCCACTTGATTCAAGCGATTGAAGTACCCAGACAATCTGAGCACATGCTCACTAGTTGAGCGATTCTCCTCCATCTTTTAGCTATAGAACTTGTTGGAGACTTCATATCTCTCAACTCGGGTATTTGCTTGAGATATTAACTTCAATTCCTGGAACATCTCATATGGTCCATGACGTTCAAAACGTCTTTGAAGTCCCGATTCTAAGCCATTAAGCATGGTGCACTAAACTATCATGTAGTCATCATTTTGAGCTAGCCAAACGTTCATAACGTCTCCATCTGCTCCTGCAATAGGTTTGTCACCTAGCGGTGCATCAAGGACATAATTCTTCTGTGCAGCAATGAGGATAAACCTCAGATCACGGATCCAATCCATCATTGCTACTAACATCTTTCAACACAGTTTTCTCTAGGAACATATCAAAATAAACATATGAAAGCAACAACGCGAGCTATTGATCTACAACATAATTTGCAAAATACTACCAGGACTAAGTTCATGATAAATTTAAGTTCAATTAATCATATTACTTAAGAACTCCCACTTAGAAAGACATCCCTCTAATCCTCTAAGTGATCACGTGATCCAAATCAACTAAACCATAACCGACCATCACGTGAAATGGAGTAGCTTTCAATGGTGAACATCATTATGTTGATCATATCTACTATATGATTCACGCTCGACCTTTCGGTCTCCGTGTTCCGAGGCCATATCTGCATATGCTAGGCTCGTCAAGTTTAACCTGAGTATTCCGCGTGTGCAAAACTGGCTTGCACCCGTTGTAGATGGACGTTGAGCTTATCACACCCGATCATCACGTGGTGTCTGGGCACGGCAAACTTTGGCAACGGTGCATACTCAGGGAGAACACTTCTTGATAATTTAGTGAGAGATCATCTTAAAATGCAACCATCAATCAAAGCAAGATAAGATGCATAAAGGATAAACATCACATGCAATCAATATAAGTGATATGATATGGCCACCATCATCTTGTGCTTGTGATCTCCATCTCCGAAGCACCATCATGATCACCATCGTCATCGGCGCGACACCTTGATCTCCATCGTAGCATCGTTGTCGTCTCGCCAACTATTGCTTCTACGACTATCGCTACCGCTTAGTGATAAAGTAAAGCAATTACAGGGCGTTTGCATTTCATACAATAAAGCGACAACCATATGGCTCCTGCCAGTTGTCGATAACTTGATTACAAAACATGATCATCTCATACAATAAAATATAGCATCACGTCTTGACCATATCACATCACAACATGCCCTGCAAAAAAAGTTAGACGTCCTCTACTTTGTTGTTGCAAGTTTTACGTGGCTGCTACGGGCTAAGCAAGAACCGTTCTTACCTACGCATCACAACGATAGTTCATCAAGTTAGTGTTGTTTTAACCTTCGCAAGGACCAGGCGTAGCCACACTCGGTTCAACTAAAGTTGGAGAAACTGACACCCGCCAGCCATCTGTGTGCAAAGCACGTCGGTAGAACCAGTCTCGCGTAAGCGTACGCGTAATGTCGGTCCGGGCCTCTTCGTCCAACAATACCGCCGAACCAAAGTATGACATGCTGGTAAGCAGTATGACTTGTATCGCCCACAACTCACTTGTGTTCTACTCGTGCATATAACATCAACGCATAAAACCTGGCTCGGATGCCACTGTTGGGAAACGTAGTAATTTCAAAAAAATTCCTACGCACACGCAAGATCATGGTGATGCATAGCAACGAGAGGGGAGAGTTTGTCCACGTACCCTCGTAGACCGAAAGCGGAAGCGTTATGACAACGCGGTTGATGTAGTCGTACGTCTTCACGATCCGACCGATCCAAGCACCGAACGTACGGCACCTCCGTGTTCTGCACACGTTCAGCTCGATGACGATCCCCGGACTCCGATCCAGCAGGGTGTCGGGGATGAGTTCCGTCAGCACGACGGCGTGGTGACGATGATGATGTTCTACCGACGCAGGGCTTCGCCTAAGCACCGCAACGATATGACCGAGGTGGAATATGGTGGAGGGGGGCACCGCACACGGCTAAGGAACGATCACGAAGATCAACTTGTGTGTCTATGGGGTGCCCCTGCCCCCGTATATAAAGGAGTGGAGGAGGGGAGGGCCGGCCCTATCTATGGCGCGCCCTAGGGGAGTCCTACTCCCACCGGGAGTAGGATTCCCCCTTTCCTAGTAGAACTAGGAGCCCTTCCAAGTAGTAGGAGTAGGAGGGAAGGAAAGGGAAGGGAAAAGGAGAAGGAAGGAAGGGGGCGCCCCCCTCCCTAGTCCAATTCGGACTAGTCCATGGGGAGGGGTGCGGCCACCCTTTGGGGCCTTTCTCTCCTTTCCCGTATGGCCCATTAAGGCCCAATACGAATTCCCGTAACTCTCCGGTACTCCGAAAAATACCCGAATCACTCGGAACCTTTCCGATGTCCGAATATAGTCGTCCAATATATCGATCTTTATGTCTCGACCATTTCAAGACTCCACGTTATGTCCCCGATCTCATCCGGGACTCAAAACAACCTTCGGTACATCAAAACTTATAAACTCATAATAAAACTGTCATCGTAACGTTAAGCGTGCGGACCCTACGGGTTCGAGAACTATGTAGACATGACCTAGAACTGTTTCTGGTCAATAACCAATAGTGGAACCTGGATGTTCATATTGGCTCCTACATATTCTACGAAGATTTTTATCGGTCAAACCGCATAACAACATACATTGTTCCCTTTGTCATCGGTATGTTACTTTCCCGAGATTCGATCGTCGGTATCCAATACCTAGTTCAATCTCGTTACCGGCAAGTCTCTTTACTCGTTCCGTAATACACCATCCCGCAACTAACTCATTAGTTGCAATGCTTGCATGGCTTAAGTGATGTGCATTACCGAGAGGGCCCAGAGATACCTCTCCGACAATCGGAGTGACAAATCCTAATCTCGAAATACGCCAACCCAATAAGTACCTTTGGAGACACCTGTAGAGCACCTTTATAATCACCCAGTTATGTTGTGACGTTTGGTAGCACACAAAGTGTTCCTCCGGTAAACGGGAGTTGCATAATCTCATAGTCATAGGAACATGTATAAGTCATGAAGAAAGCAATAGCAACATACTAAACGATCAAGTGCTAAGGTAACGGAATGGGTCAAGTCAATCACATTATTCTCCTAATGATGTGATCCCTTTAATCAAATGACAACTCATATCAATGGCTAGGAAACATAACCATCTTTGATCAACGAGCTAGTCAAGTAGAGGCATACTAGTGACAATCTGTTTGTCTATGTATTCACACATGTATTATGTTTCCGGTTAATACAATTCTAGCATGAATAATAAACATTTATCATGATATAAGGAAATAAATAATAACTTTATTATTGCCTCTAGGGCATATTTCCTTCAAATTATTGATCCACTTGGTGATGAGCACTATGCTATTCCAGCTGATGAGTCTAGTGATGTATCACATAAAGAACATAACTAGCTTTGTGCTTGAATTTTTTTGATAAAGTAGGAAGGCCGTGTGAGCACTTTCTTGGAGTTGTTCATGTAAGTGATACTACTTCATTGTCACTTAAGGAAGCAATTGCGACTTTACTTACTGATCATGGTTTGACTATAACTCAAATTCGTGGGCAAGGATATGATGGGGCTAGTAATATGAGAGGGGAAATTAAAGGACTGAAAACATTGATCATGAAAGAGTCACCTTCTGCCTATTATATTCATTGTTTTGCACATCAACAACAATAATTTCTTGTTGTTTTTGCCAAGGGAAATGATGATTGTGTGTGATTTTTTGATCGAGTGTCTTTATTACTGAATGTTATTGGAGTGTCTTGTAAGCGTCATGACATGCTTCGAGATGCTAGACTTCACAATATCATGAAAGTCTTAAATGTGGTGAGTTACAAACTGGGAGTGGTTTGAATCAAGAGATGGGGTTACCTAGGCCTGGTGATACTCGGTGGGGCTCTCATTACAAAACTATTCTCAACATTATTGTTATGTATCCCATAATCCGTGATGTGCTCATAACTCTTGGACAAGATGCTTCACAAAGAAGTGATTGGCCCAAAATTCATACTATTGTTGGAGTGTTTGAGTCATTTGACTTTATTTTCAATGCACACTTGATGCTTGTCATTCTTGGATACACAGGTGATTTGTCTGATTGTTTGCAAAGAAGAGACCAAGATGTTCTTACTGCAATGGCACTTGTTAGAACTGCAAAAAGTAGAATACAAGAACTTAGGTCTAATGGGTGGGAGGCATTTCTGCAAAACGTCACACTATTGTGTAACAAGCATGGCATTCAAGTTCCAATAATGGAAGATAATTATGTACCTTATGGAAGATCAACATGGTTTGCTCGACCCCAAATAAATGATGATCACTTTAGAAGAGAAGTTTTTCTTAGAGTCATTGATCAAATTAGTCAAGAGCTTGAAAATCGGTTTGATAAGATCAATATGGAATTGCTATCTTGTATGTCTGCTTTGAATCCCGCCAACTTATTTGCTGCTTTTGATGCACATAAGTTATATGCAAACTTGCTTCTAAAGTTTGTATTGCTTTCAAAATTGCTATTGAATCTCTTCAACTCATTTGTTTCTTTTGATGAACACTAGGTACTTGTTGAATTTTATCCCAAAGACTTTTCAAGTGCCGACTTGATACAGCTTGAACTACAACTTGATAACTATATTGATGACATGAGAAATGATGAGAACTTCCAAGGCCTTGGAAATCTTGTTGATCTCTCGGTTAAGCTTGTTCAAACAGGGAGACTCATAGTTCATCATTTGGTGTACTTGCTTTTAAAATTGGTATTGATTCTACCGGTGGCAACGGCAAATGTTGAGAGAGCATTTTCTGCCATGAGTATAGTCAAGAGCAAGTTGAGAAATAAGATGGGCGATAGTATTTTGGATGATTGCCTAGTTACATACATTGAGAGGGATGCTTTCTCCGAGGTGAATGAAGATTACATAATTGATACCTTCATTGCAATGCAAAAGCGTAGGCCAGGAACATAGTCTTTTTGAACTTCTCAAGGTCTGTACTATGGTCAGTTTTTCTATTTGATACCTTCATGGCAGCCATGTACTATTTACTATGTAGGCTTCTTTATGCAAAACTGAGATTGAGTTGTGAATTTTAGTGTGTTCGTAAGACCATATTGATCTATTTCTTTGTCCTATTGATCATTATTAGAATGTTCACATGCCATATTAGTTATCGAAAAAAATTTGGGGCGGACCACCCTGTCATCAAAAGCCAGCTCCGCACTGGACATAAGAGACGTCGTATACACCCGGAAGGCAGATAGATGGAACGGGGAAGAAGTAACACTGTTGTCATGCACCGTCGACGTTGCTACTTGACCAAAACCGCTATCCAAAACAACTCTATTCAGATTTAGGTGGTGATTCAGTTGGTTTCACAAAGATCAGGGGGTTAAATACCCAGTTTTAGACCTGGGGAGCAGGGGGATTAAATTTGACAGTTTGTGAAACCCTTGGGGTTATGTGGACTTCTTTCGGGAGGATTGTCAGCTTCGGGCAGGGTTTATGGGAGGGAGAAGATGATTTCGCCCCATGATCTTTACCAAGATTTATCCTTTTCTTGCAGACCACTATCCTAGGGCAGGGAAAAGATGATTTAGCCCCTTGGTATGGAGTTTCTCCTTTACTTTTAGATTTAGATTTGGAGGACTAACCTAGGGTTTCCTTTTTCTAGGTGTAATAATCTACTGGAAGGGTTGGGCGTGATTTGCTACGCCGTTGATGTTGTTGGGTTTCTTAAAAAGATTATTCATTCTGTTTCAAAACATAAGATGTATTAGATTTTAAAAAATTCAAACCTTTTTAAACTTGGTCAAAATTAAAGGAATTTGAATTTCCAAAAAATAATAGTGTGTGCTTTATTTATTTATATAGTTTGATGATTTGGTAGGCCTTTCGCGATGTGATTTTGTGTTATCCGCTAAGAAACCCATATTTGTGTGAGGAAATTTCTGCTTCGGTGGGTGCATGTACTATTTTGGTTCTACAACATCACATGATGGCGTTTATTTTTTCTAGGTGGTGAAAGAGTGTGCAGGATTGATATGTTTTTATAGGCCGGTTGCCGCCGATTGATTTGAAAACTGATTGGCTGCACAGTTGAATACCTCAATCGAATAGAAGAGCTTCAAAATTAGAGAACTGTAGTGACTTAAAATAATTTAATGGTAGAGCTCCTTGAGCAATTCTTGACCCAGTCAAAATTGAGTGACTCAATTTAAATTAAAGACCTCAGTTAATTATGAGGCCTTAAAAATTAGGAAGCATAGTGTATAGTATAAAAGAATTGAATGAAAGAGCTTTGAGAAATTGTTGACCCGGTTAAAACTGGGTGACTCAATTTAATTTGGAGACCTCAATTGATTGTGAGCCCATTAAAATTAGGGAGCTTATCGTTATACGGGATGCTCTTCATCTGAGGTGGACAGACGGAAGGACAAAAGACAGCACCAAGAGGAGAATGGCTCGTGGAGGAATGATGTGGGATTACCTATGATGGGACATCTTGTATAGGGATGAGGAAGGGGGCGGCCAAAGAGCCATGATCACTGAATAGGAGAAGATGGTGATAAGTTTGAGGAGGGGTAAGAAGGTGAGAAGGCGTTCGAGCTACGCCTATGAAGTGGACCATGTCCTAGTCGCGCCCTAGTAATTATTAGGGCACGACTATCTGTAGCCGACCAAAACACCGACTAGTTTTTGAAAGTTTGACCATTACCCCTTTTTGCTTCTGTCATCGAACGCGGAGAATACAAGGGTCGCGGGAGGGGTCCGTGCATTACGACTGTGAAGTGGCCCACACCCTAGTCATGTCCCCATTATTAGTAGCTTGATCACCTCGAATAAAAACTAGCACCTCATAATTTTATATATTTTTGGCAAAAGAGGGGTCCAGAAGGACCTCGAAGTTGCATTAACTAAAAAATGCATGTACACATCAGAATGCTATAGGAGCGAAAACTAAAAGAATATGACAAATTGGTCACTGAACTTTATAGAAAGGACCCAGAACCAAGATCAAAAATGTGATCGGGTCCAAAGTTTCTTCTCCAAGGGAAGAACCTCACCACCGCCAAGGACAACACCACTTGGGACAGCAAGACCTCCGAGACTCCATGGTGTGTACTCCGTGATGGAGAAACACTGCCTCCCAATGGCTCAATGGTGGCGGGGGTAGATATGGACACCCTTTGGCATGTAGACATGATGGTGTGGTGAAGCAAGATGGCAGTCGAACGCCGCAACTAGCGCCGAGGCTGCCCCAAAATAGCCACCAGGATTGTACTGTGATCTGGACCTCCATTTCTACCCTACTTTGTGATGACCACCCCAGCAACTTTCGAAGCATGGGACTGATATGGCCTCTCCACCAATAATGCATCCAACACTACAGTGGCAAGATCAAGGAGAAGAGGAGACGTGGGTTGAGAAATTAGGGTTGCACCAACAATCACTTGGCACCTGGCCTTAGATCCACTCGTCTAAGGCAGCCTCAATCCTGACATCCATGGTGGCTTGGTTTATTTCTATTGGGTAAAAACCCAATAACCATAAAGAATGCATAACTGAATGGATCTACAAAGGAGACTATGCGACCAAAGGAGACTATGGGACCGAGCCCCTTTCCTCCCCATCTCTGGCCAGCCGAGCTGGCAGAGAAGGAGGGGGATCGGAGAGGAAGGTTTGGGAGGGTGTTGGGGAGGAGCAAGGACAACGATGATAGGGAGGAGAGAGAACGAGAAGGGATACTAATGTCTAGTTTCCACAATTTTATAGTTTACTCTTACTTTTTTTTTCAACAATCACCGAAGAGGTAGAATGTTGGGTGACAAGTCCAAGGAGTGAAAAGGAGAAGATGGGGTGAGTTGTTTGAGGAGGGAGAAGACATCGGTAGGATGATCCCTAGCTAGGATTATTCAGTGGCACATGCCCTAGTCATGTAATTGTTAGATCAAGTATATCTCTAGGCCGGCTAAAACCTCTATTACTTAATTTTACTCGTATTTATTTTTGCATCTACGGTGAAGAGGGGGAAATAGGGGTGAGTAGTCTCATAGGTGAGAAGAAGGTCGGAGGGGGTTTGCGCACTACAACTATGATGTGGCCTACGACCTAGTCGCATCCTAACTATTACCGGGTCATGTCTTTTTCTTAGCTGATTAAAACCCTGGGAGTTCAAAATATTTAAGTCTGATTCTCATCGCTTTTCTCAAAAAATAGTGACCTTTAATCGAGTTAGCATTTATTAGGCGACTTAAAAGTAGTGAATTTTCCCTTTAGAGAATGTGGATGGAGAAATCACTGGACACCGCGGGAAGATGGTAAGTAAAAAAAGTAAAAGTTATGGCGCCCAACCCAAATTTGGACGCATTGGTTGTGTGTTAACCCATCTCGGCAGTTCAGATTTCACATTTAGAATGTTAAAGATATTAGAAAAATGAACTAATGATAGATAGAATGTTCAACATGTTAGGCGGGTCCAAGAGTTAAGTATATCCTTCTTTGCTGCTCAAGATAGCTATGTTGAGTGACAAACCGACAATACCATTCTGACATGTCTAGCCGGCATGAAGAGCATCATCTGCTCAATATAGGCCAAGTTTTTTTATACTTTTTTGGGGATGGGCCAAAAATCCGGCATTCAAAAAATCTCAGCTATTCCAATTTTTCTCAGCTGAAATTTTCAAATGAACTCTGAATTTAGGATTGTTCAACGTTTAGATGTATTTAGTTTAACAGATTGCGAACACCAAGTGCTTCCTGTTCCAGTGGCCAGACAACCTCGGAATCGAACATGCAACATGAAGTTGGTAGGTCCCGCGCCCTACCGCTAAGCCAAGAGCTTGCATCCGATAATGTATGCATATGACACCTATTTGACATTGCTTTTGTGGTTTTAATTCAAATAATCCAGGCGATAAAAAAATTTCCCCGTGGCCACCGAAATTTCCAGTAAGCTGTCAGCTATCGGAAATTGGGACCAAGAAAAAGGAAACCTGATATAGGCCAGCTGGTTGTGCCTTGACTCAAGTTCTCGGCATATTTTTGTCTAACAGCAAGACCTCAACTTCTCATTCATCATCAATATTATCAAAATGATAAAGTTCAAAAAAAAGAGTATTACAAATATGAGTAATACCTGTTAGAAAAAAAGCAAGCAACATTCCCTTTGAGCGCTCATGATCTCTGTTCGTCTTTATTTCTTGGCAGATAGTCTTCACTTTAAATTGCCCACAGATATCTTCAACCGTCTCAAAGAAATTCATAGATTATTCGATATTAGCAATCGGATATTTACAACCCTCTCAGAACAAATCCTGATATACAACCCTGATAATTTCACAGATTGTTCCTTATTTGCAACCTGGTAGAACGAACCTGATAGTGCCGGTTCATGAAGGTATAAATTTTATTGGACAACACAAACAGAGAGATTGTTATGATCGGCATATTAGGGGCTTAGCCCAGTTAGTTGTGGCCCAGTCTATCTTATCGCTGTTAGGGGCTTAGCCCAATTATCTTAGTAGGAGGATTATATAAACTCGTGTAAGGATCCGTTTCGGCATCAAGCAAGAAGCAATCATATTTGCTCGGCTTCCTTAGGGAGCCGGGAGACCTAACCCTAGCCGCCTCCTTCCCAGCGCCATCTCCCTCTCAGCCGCCGCCTCCTCGCGCACGACAGCGCCCAGCCGTCGGCGTCCGCGTGTTCGTCCATGACCAGCTCCCTCCTTCCCCTACAACCTCCGACCTAGACCCGGTAGAACCCTAGTTTCTACCAGTTTGGTATCAGCTAGCTTCGTTCTGATCATGTCTTCATGGCCGCCCAACCCGTCTCTTCCACTGCCGGTCACCTCGTCGCCTCCGGCGACCACCACGACCGTAGTCCCGCTCCTGCCCGCGCCGGGATCCTCCGTCGCGCCCGCCCCCGCCATCCTCACCCCGGAGGAGGTGTCCGGGGTGCTGCGGGACCTAACCCAGGCGGTCCAGGAGATCTGCCTGTTCTTGGCCAGGTCCTACGGGCCGCACCCGGCTGCGCCGCCCATCACCGCCACCGCGCCGCCATGGCTGCCATGGCAGCCAGTGCACTAGGCGGCCTTTGCCGCGCACGCCGGGCCACAACAGCAGCCGCTACAGCTGCCATCCACTGCCACCACTGCCCCGCCCTGGCTGCAGTGGCAGCCGCCACTCCTGGCGGCCTTCGCCGCACTCGGCGCTCCGCCGCAGCAGCCGCAGCCGCTGCCGCTGCTCAGCGCGACACTGCAGCAGCCACCGCCGGTCAGCTACGGCCCCGCATCGACCGCGCCGGCGGGAGTCCCGATCCACCAGGTCCGGTTCCCGCCCTCACGTCCCCGCTACCGGCCTGGTTGACCGAGTCATCGTCTCTGCTGGTCTACACGATGGCCTCGGGACCGCTGCACGTGTCGTCACAGCAGGCGCAGTACGCTGGTCCTCCAGCTCCACAGGCCCCTATGTTGGCCTCGATGCGCCACCGTTCCACGGGGGCCTCCCTGTGATCACCGACCCGGTGCCGCTGGTCCGCACCGTCGAGCCGTACCCTCACGGCGGTCATACCCAGACGGCGGCGCGCTTCGCCAAGCTCGCCTTCGCCACCTACGACGGCACCGAGGACCCGCTCAAATGGCTTAGTCAGTGTGACCAATTCTTCCGGGGTCAACGCACGCTCGCGTCGAACCGCACCTGCCTCGCTTCATATCATCTCCGAGGCGCCGCACAGACTAGGTATTACGCTCTCGAGCAGGACGAGGGCGGCATGCCTCCATGGGAGCATTTTCGCGAGCTCTGCCTCCTTCGCTTCGGGCCGCCGATACGCGGGAGTTGGCTGGCGGAGTTGGGCCGTCTCCCCTTCACCTCTACGGTGCAGGACTTCACCGACCGCTTTCAGGCCATGGCGTGCCACACGCCCGGTGTGAAGGCTCTCCAGCGGGCTGAGCTCTTTGTGGGCGGTCTGCCGGATCATATCCGTGTAGACGTGGAGCTGCAGGGACCCCAGGACCTCCAGCCTGCCATGTACTACGCCCGCGCGTTCGAGCGCCGCGCGGTGGCCATCCAGCAGGTGTTACCATCCCGGGCCGCTGGGCCGCCACCCTGGTCGGACGTTCCCACGCAAGTTCAGCCTGCTCAGGCTTCCGCGGCACCCCTCACCGCGACCGCGGCGCGCCCGTTCCACTGGCTCACCACGGCCGAGTAACTCGAGCGTCACCGCCAAGGGTTGTGCTTCAACTGCGACGAGCCCTACATGCCCGGCCACGTCTGCCCACGACTCTTCTACTTGGAGGCTGCGGACTAGATTGAGGAGGACCCCACCGCCGCCGGGCTCGGCGACCTGCCCGCCCCAACTGTCGTGGAGGTGTTTGGCAACGGTTGATCACCTCGAGGAGTTCTGCAAGCGCTTCCCCGCCTTCTAGCTCGAGGATGAGCTGTTTGTGCAGACGGTGAGAAATGTTATGACCGGCATATTAGGGGCTTAGCCCAGTTAGTTGTGGCCCAGTCTATCTTATTGTTATTAGGGGCTTAGCCCAATTATCTTAGTAGGAGGATTATATAAACTCGTGTAAGGATCCGTTTTGGAATCAAGCAAGAAGCAATCATATTTGCTTGGCTTCCTTAGGGAGCCGGGAGACCTAACCCTAGCCGCCTCCTTCCCAGCGCCATCTCCCTCTCAGCCGCCGCCTCCTCGCGCACGATGGAGCCCAGCCGTCAGCGTCCGCGTGTTCGTCCACGACCAGCTCCCTCCTTCCCCTACAACCTCCGGCCTAGACCCGGTAGAACCCTAGTTTCTACCAGAGTTGCACTACAGTGTTCAAGGCTATAGTATCTGCTCAGAACATATATAGACACAACAAAATGACAGAATGTAACCGCAGCCATGAAGGAATTCCAGCATGCACCAGCGGCAAGTATTAGAAAAATAGAGTAGCTTTGGTTTCCCTGGAATCCTTGACTAGTTAGGAAATCTTGGAAAACTTTTCCAGGCATGTTCATTAATTAAGACATGAAGGAAGCAAATGATTTGTTTAGCCAAAGACAACCCCATATGCCTGATTTTGCCAATGAGGGCACTGCCTTCATAATCTCACATGTCTTCGATGCTTGCAGACCAACCACATATTTCAGTTTCTTGCCATGCCAAGCAGCCAAGGATTCAACACCCACCCTGTGGTGCCCTGCTTGTATCACATTGGACATGGTAAGGAAAGCAAGTAAATCCGAATAAACAAGTGCAATTTATCGGGTACTCGATCGGCTTATAGCCATCACCGTCACTGATCCATTAGTGGACGGCACGCAGGTCACGTGGCAGTTACGCTTGCCGTATATGTTTTGTAAGCCGAGTACTTTTTCACGGTCTTCATGGCTTGTAAGCAGAGTATGATCTATAAGCCGAATGTCTTCTCAGAGTGTACGCGGCTTATATAGAAGTAAGCCGAGTTGTGTTTTCTCGTCGTGTGTGTCCTGCTGCACATACTTGGTTTACGTACGAATAAGCCGTGAACCCATGTTTTGACACTCAGGGTACGTCTTGATACTAGGCGCCGTGTGATTTTCTTGTAGTGGCAAGTGCAACCAGTCAAATATAAAGGTCACTCAAAGCTGTCTCTAAAACCATCTGATTTGGAGACAAAACAGTGGACAGGTAGTGAAGTTTCCTAGCTTAACCAAAAGAGGATTTCTTTATTTGCAGGTAGAGGAGACAATTTTATTTTGATAGCTTAACCAAAAGAGCTAGTCACTGAAATTCAAAACACTAACCATTAGAAATCAATGAAATAAATGTTAGCATACTGAATATAATCTTCGAAAAATATTAGTAGAAAGCATGGACATTAGTGAGTGTGTTGTTCGTTGTCCTTCTCTAGATACCTTTCTGGGGAGAGAAAAACTAGTCCTGAAACAAATCGACCGAAAGCACCTTCACAGTGAGGGCCTGAGTGGATAAAAAAATCACAGCCCACTGATTCAGTTGTGATTGGATAACTCTAAAATAAATAATAACATAACCAAATATCAATGCATGATTGTGTTAAAAGACTAAACGAGATGGTAGAAAAATATGAGACTACAATTTCCCAAAAGATCAAATTAGTGCACCACAGTATGTTAGCTTGCCAACATCATGTGTAAATTGAAACTATAAACAAGGGAGGGAACGTACTAAAACTAGTTGAGCCAACACAAATGTGAAATAAATATAGATAAGTACGAGAACGTCGATATATCAGATAAACTTACCATGTAGCAACAATAACGTTTATATACCAAGAAGAATTGGATAAACATAATGCTCAGTTATTGGCTTATTGCAGCGCTTTATCGGATGACACCTAAAGGGTTGACACAACAATGCTGGTATCCTGATGGATAAAGATAACAGAAAAGCGACAATGGACTCACTACATACGGAAAATTGGCATTCCACAAATCAACAAATGCACCCAAATGTTGACTAAATGCATGGGAAAATGTGACATTAACTATTGATATGATCTGAAGGCCGATCCGCAACAGAAAGCGTCAATTTCACACGTATCAATTAAACTACATGGTTAAGGTTGGCATTACCAAAAAAAAGCAACTATATGGTTTTAAGAGGCAATGCGAACTATAATCTAAAGAAATATTTGATGTATAATTAATGCTTTAATTTTTACCGATCGATGATTATTTAGCCTTGCAAAGGTGGTCCTTGCTGATTCACACGGGGTTCCACATGCCCCATGCATGCTAGTCAGGTGAGAGAGTAAGCTAGTGATGCTTTCCGCTACTGGACTTTAGCCATCAAGGGTGGCTCATACAAGTTTACAGGCGTACAGAAAAATGAACATTTATATGTTTCACTTATTTGGAATTTTTTGACATTTCTAAATCTGATGGGAGGGCACCGATTTCACCCTTCATATAAGTCAATCATCTCAATGCCAAACTTATAAAAAAAGGTGGATCAAACGGATTAGGAGGGTTCGAGCCCGCAGCCTCTGTGGATCCATGGCTGGGCAGTGCCTCACTCTCTAACAGTACATGTGCAGCAACCAGTATCTTTAGTTGCTTGTGCACGAGACATCAGAAGCATTTCACCATATATTAACTTCACAATTAGGAATTTTTTGCATGAATATTTGGAGTTGGGCCATTAAAGCAATATTAGTTAAACTGCATGCAATGAGCGAAAAAACATACGGCGAGGATGAACCAAGCAAAAACACATGATTGTTTACCCCATGTTGACGGAAGGTTCAAATTCAGATTTGGAATGCTAAATATAGGACGACACTGACCATGTTGAGGCAGGCTTCCCTTCTAATTGTACTGGGATTACCATATGTGACAAAAACATATCACTCACAAGTCTGGGAAATACAACTCATCATTTGCTATTAGAAGAATTCATTCATATAGTACATGTACTGGATTAAAGCATGAACCTGTTCAGAGCTTGCATCCTGTTTTTCACCGAAGCTTCATAGTAGATAATAATTTGTCTAGGAAACCGTCTGTTGTGGTCCCTCTATTTCCTCTGTTTAATTTAATCCTCCAAATCTCAAAAGAGTCTAAAATTTGCAACCTCAACCATAAAAGATATGTGGTGGCAACACAAGAAAAAAAATAGTGTGGAGAATACCTCATGGCTTCAGTGTTAAGAGCCAAACCCCAGGAGTCAACTTCATCTATATATATGAGCAGCTAAGGATCCACCAGACAGAAATCCTCCTTTTTCTGAAAAAAGTAAGAATAGATGACTCTGCAGCTTCTAACAATGTAACGTAAAGTAGTACTTCGTTAAGAGAAAATACATGAAAGACAAGCTCGGTGTTTCAACCTTCAGAAGCTGCCAAATGTCAAACTGCATTACTGTACCACACAAGCAAGAATCTGTAGCGTCCAAAATAGGTTGATGACTTTTCCGATAAACACAATTAATTAAATTATAACACAGAAAATAATACAACCAATAATTCTATGGATCAACAAAGAGGAAAAAAAATCACATTAAAGGTATCCAAGAAACCATGTAAGAAAAAGAAAGGATCCTGGCGAGTCTCTTAATGTTAAGATAAGTAAATTACCTGCGGTATAGAACTTGCGAACGGAAGATACAAATAGTTGAGAAAATGTCCATGAAGTCTCTTTCACTGCATTGACTCAAGTTGAACCTAAAATAAACGGATGTACATCTGTTTGTACACCGATATAAGAATCGCATTAGCATCATCGGCATACCCGATAACTAATGACCTCCGCCATGCCCCGTTGAAGACGGCGCCAGATCAAAGATGGTGTCCAAGATAACGGTCTTCCGCAGCACCCATGTCACAACACCATGAGAATCAACCTTGCGGTTCCACATTTCGATGGTAGGGTACACCAATAAGGCGAGGCCAACAACGCCATTATCTCCTGGAATTATCCGGCTGTTGCCACTCTTGATGTAGGCCCTTCCCATTTGCTCTATGCTAATGCACGCATCTACCTGTAGATACTTGACGTTTTTGGACAAGTTGTCTTTGTGAAGCTCAACTGTTTGTGAAAGCCCAGAGGATGGATGCTGGGAGGATCAAAAAATTATTTTCTTGGGAAGATGCATGAAAACTGATTTTCGAACATGCTCATCCATCTGATTACCACTACGTGATGATAACAATCTATTTGTACATGAACTTAGTTAGAGTAAGTATGGCTTGTAATGTGCTGTTGTGTACTGTAGTTGGGAAACTTTGGTCTCCTCATAGACCGCGCATCAATGAGAAAATATCGAATTTCCATTCCCGTGGATTTCTTCTTTGTCAAATTTCTCTCTGTTGAAGCGAAGCCCTATATCCAAGTGAGTGATTTTGAGCTTCCCCGCGTTAAAAATTAATTAATCACGACGAGATACGGATGGATAGCATGCTAGAAGAACTGCACCAATGAGTACATACCAATTATACCATGGACACACCAATTAATCACATAATATGAAAATTATTTCCAGTATGATATTTGAAAAATCATCTTTCACTAAATGTTGCTGAAAATGATGAATAAAATTGAAACAAAATGGTGCACGGTTATAAAAACAATACTAATAGTACCACCCAAAGTACACCAGGAGATTACTACTGGACACCAAATGTACATATCAGCAATTCCTTTTCCTTCCTGTGCACTATGGCATGTTCACATGTGGCCCATAAATTACATGCTCACTGCGCGTGCACCGGCTGGCTTCGTTGACCCTGCCCACTAAGGCGCTTTGATTGGGGCATCGTATAACTATATAATCTTACCATATAGCAACAATAACAATTATATTTCAGATGTATCAAATGCCACCTCAAGGGTTCACGCAGTGAAGCTGCGATCAGAAAAAATGACAATGGATCGCCACATAAGAAAAAAAGGCATCTCACAAACAACCAAATGTACAGATGTTTTCCTAAATGCATGGATAACCAAATGGTGACATGATCTCATGATCTGGAAGACTGATCCATCAATCACAACATATTGATATGATCTGGAAGACTGATCCATCAATTGCAACAGATTGACGCACACCATGCATCTATAAGGAAATTCGGCAGCAGAAAGCGACAATTTCAGATGTATCAATTAAACTACATGGTTATAGTTATGGAATCTACCAAATAAGCAACACTATGGTTTTAAAAGGCAATGCAAATCTCCTAAGAAAAATTTGATGTATAGTTATGGCCTGCTTTGTTGTTCCCGGTTGTTTTGTTAGAACATCTAAACTGGATCATAAAAGTTCACAAGCATATAGAAAAATGAACATTTATATGTTGTGCTTTTTCATATATTTTTTAGTTTAGAAGTTCTGGGAGGTGACCCATTTCACCCTTAATATGGGTCAATCACCGCATTTGCATCAACAAAGTTCTTGACCCATGATATTGCAGATCAGACGGAACTGGGGGTCCGAAAAATTGGCTGGACAGTACCTCACACTCTAACAATGCCTATCCAGCGACCGATCTCTTTGGTCACTAATGTACGAGAAATAAGAAAAATATCAGCATATACTCCAGCAATATGTACCTGACAGTAGGATCATTCCAGCAATATTAGGTAAAATTCCATTTCAATGAATGAAAAAAGCATACGTCGAGGAGAAGGGAAAAAAACAAGACAGGATTATTGAGCCTGTCCTGACAGACGGTTCAGAATAATTCAGATTTGGAATAATAAAGACGGAGCACTGACGATGTTGAGGCAGGCTTCATATCTAACTGTATCCATCATTGCTGTCCAAGGTAACCATGTGACAAACACTAACAATGTCACCCAGATTACTGAGAAATACAGCTGATCATCTGCTATGAGAATAATTCATTCATATACCGCATGTACTGGGATTAAAGCACGAACCTGTTCAGAGTTTGCATCCCATTTTTCACCGCAGCTTCGTTCCAGATAATAATTTAATCCTCCAAACTTTAAAAGTGTAAAATTTGCACTCTCAATCATAAAAAATATGGTGGAAACTCAAGAAAACAAGTATGGAGAATACCTCAAAGGCTTCAGAGTAAGAGCCAGACCCCAGGAGTCAACTTCATCTATTTATATGGGCATCCAAGGAACCACCATAAAGACATCATCGTTTCTACCAAAAAAGGAAGAATATATGATTCAGCTACTGCAGCTAACAATATAATGTAAAGTAGTACTTCGATGAGAGAAAATACATGAAAGACAAGCTCAGTGTTTGAACCTTCAGACGCTGCCAACTGTCAACCTGTATTACTGTTGTACAATAATGCGGGACGGATATCTGCTTTTGTAATCTGTTACAATTCTGACCTCCACATGTAATTTATTGTATACGTAACTTGTAAATCAAGATATGTGCATGTAAATATCCATAATATTTATCCTACGGTGAAACCAAAATCTAACTAACAAAATGGCAAAAACTTGCACGTTCTCGCAACCTTGTCTTCCTTTTTTCTTTAAAAAAAGGATCATCCTAGCATGAAGGTGCTATATATAGAATGTATCTCAACCTTTATAGAAAACTGATATGATACAGTAAAATCATTGCTTTACCCATACAACATTCACTCATGTCAAATTGTACACCACAAATGTTCCAAACAGGATGTTCCCAGACTGAGTTCAAACACATACCCACAACACAAAGTGCACATACAGACAGTTTTACAACAGTTCAACCCAAGGGTCCAAATGCCAACAACAAACAAACACGAAACCCAGACCTTAGATTTGCATTTAATTTAGTTGGGGAGACCCAGACCCAGGTGTCTTGAGTATTACCATGTCACACTAGCCATTACGCTTGTCCCCCACCAGCACCCCCATCGTTGTTCCCACGAGCGAGAATTTGTAGCGTCGATGGGCCTGGTAATCATATAATTATAGTAAGTATGTAAACCTTTGCATCTATGATATATGATACTACAATAAATTACTAAAAATAGGTTGACAACTCATAACACTCAGGACAAATTAAATTAAATTATAACACATAAAGAATAGAACAATTAATACGATCGATCAACAAAGAGGAAAAATTGTTAGCGAACACTTTAAAGCACAATAAAGGTATCCGAGAAACCATGTATGAAAAGAAAGGATCCAGGCGACTCCTTTAATGTTAAGATAAGTAAATTACCTGCGGCATAGAAACTGGCGAACGGATAATACAAATCATTGAGAAAGTGTCCATGAATTCTCTTGCACTGCATTGACTCAAGTTGAACCGTAAATACACGGATGCACATCTCTTTGTACATCGATATAAGAAGGGCATTGGCATCCTCGGCATACCCGAGAACTAATGACCTCCATTGCCCCGTTGTAGACGGCGCCAGATCAATGATGCTGTCCAGAATAACGGTCTTGCGCAGCACCCATGTTGCAACACCATGAGAGTTGATGTTGCGGTTCCACAGTTCGATGGCAGGGTACATGAATAAGGCGAGGCCAACAGCGCCATCCTCTCCTGGGATGATCCGGCAGTTGCGGCTCTTGAGGTTGGCACGGGGAGGCCTTGTGATGAGAGCTAGGGTCTGGTTATCCAGATTGAACTCTAGTATGCTATTCCCAGGCCTTTTGAGCCAACAGTAGAGGCGGTTGCCGACCACGGTCACGGGGACACTGGTAAGACGACATGGCTCAGGAATGGAGATGCTGTCTCCCCATGTGCCCGTCTCAGAGGAGTACACACGGGCCGCAACTCTCGCGTGGCCCGTGCAGGCTACCAAGACAAGCTTCAGTGGGCGCTGCTCGTCGTCCCAGAGCAGAGCTCCGTTGGCGTTGTACGCGTCGTCGAAGAAATCCTGTGGGAGTGAGAGATCCGGTGGGAATGACACGCGGTCGCGCTCACCGGAAAAAGGGTTGTAGATGAGGAACTCACGCAGCGTCCAGTTCATGATGAGGACGCGCCCCTGGCGGCACCCGAGCACGCACCAGGTGTTCCACGCGGCCTCGCTGCAGACCTGGAGGGAGAAGCGCTCCATGGGGATGCGATCTGGAGCTTGCAGGCCAGGGGTGAAGAGCAGAGTCGTCATGCGCTTCTCGAAGACGCCTAGGACCGGGGGTCTCCCGTGGCGGTCGCGCCAGCTGCGGCGGAAGTCCGCGGAGGCGGCGACGCGACCCCACGGCTTGCAGACAAGCGCCCGCGGGATGGAGGATGGCTCCGGGGAGAGGCGGACGAGGATCTCGCGGAGGACGTTGTCATCCTCCAGCGGCCCCGCCGCAACCGCCGGCGAAACGCGGTGGCCGCGGCCGGTGGTCATCTCGCCGCCGTCGTCGCCCGTGTGGAATAGAATGGGGATTCGAGCCTGTTTTTCTAGGGTTTTCCAATGGAAGTGGGGAGCAGGAACCAGACTCGTTTTCTTTCCTGTAAGGAGGACTGTTTGGGCTGTGGGCGTACAGGGGGGGGGGGGGGGGGGGGACGATTTTAGCCCAAGATGAAATTGATATGTTGGTACCAAATATGCTTATTATGTAGAAGCAAGCGATGATTTTTATGGAAAATCTACCGACGAAGTGCTTTGCGAGTGAACGCACATCTGCCGTGAATGAGGCAAGGAGGCAGCAAAATGGTGGGAAACAAATAGTTGGGTTGAGGAAGAAGGGGAAGGGGGTGAGCCCCAGACTCTTGTGTCGCATGCCTAGGGCGACCCGAGATGCTCACGTCACCGCAATACTCAGGTCTCCCCTTGCTGCTCCCGCCTACTATCGTCACCACGGGCCTTTGTCGCGCCGGCGACAGGCCTGCGCTGAATGTTGCAGGAAGCATTCTATGGTGGTATAGTGCTGGTTGGTGAGTGTTTTTAGTTCATAGATCCGGCCAACAATGGCCTTGATTCTGGCTAGCGGTGAGCGTTTACAACCCTCTTATGTTGCTCGCAACCTTGTACTAATGGGAGGTTTGTGGATCTGGCCCGCCTCGATGTGGGCGGGACTCCTCCAGGTTTGGGCATGGTGCGCGAGCTTCCGTTGGCAGGGTGCCCTAGCCTCGTTCTTTTGAAGAGCGTTTTAGGCTGGCTTGCAATGGGCATGGTGGCCACTTGTGGAAGTCGTGGAGACCGAACTCTAGTGCTTACTGGATTCTGTGGCGAGGTGGTTCATTTGGCAGCGGCGAGGTGTGTTGTTGTGGGTGAAAGCCATGTGCTCGCTTTTGTCGGTAACAACGACGACGGTGCCTTAGGGCATTGTTTTCCTTATTAAACGCATCATCATGGACCTTCCACACTTTCCCAGTCGTATGTTCTCCGGGCGAAAGCTTTAGATCCAGAATCTAGAGTGGAGGGCGATGGCGTCCTTGACATCGTAACTCCTTAGAGGCGCCGTATTGGAGTCGCCGACCACACGTTGCTTGTTTGATGGATGGGTTGTAGTGTGGTTGGCCCTTGGCCAGTTTGAGGTTTGTGGCTACAATTGGATGTGCC
Source organism: Aegilops longissima (assembly GCA_021605205.1). Classification (NCBI taxonomy): domain Eukaryota; kingdom Viridiplantae; phylum Streptophyta; class Magnoliopsida; order Poales; family Poaceae; genus Aegilops; species Aegilops longissima. The sequence continues at coordinate 12,671,209 of CM038681.1, forward strand.
GGGAGAGGGTGGTGGTGTTTGCTCCTAGTCTTTTCTTGCTCATGTGTTCCTTTGCCAGGCCGTGCACATTGGTCTTGTCGTGGTGGGCGCGTGGCTGATGTCAAGGGATAGCTAAAGATAGGAGGAGGCTCGAGGAAACTGGTGGGCTCCAGAGGCAAGGTCGGCATGAGCGAGTGTGGGACGCAAGACATATCCAGGTTCGGGGCTCTCTGGAGAGATAACACCCCTAGTCCTGCCGAGTGTAGTTGATATGTATCAGTACAGGGTTGCTCCTTGAGCTGTATGGAGGAAGGAGGAAGACAGACCAAGGCTCAGGCTGCTTCTCCTGGTGGTGTGTGTGCTACTACTGATCTGATCTCTGGTGTTCGCTATGGTTCTCGTCGTGCGTGAGTGAGTTGCTTGCCCGTATGCATGAGGGCCCCTGGGGGGTTTTATAGGACAACCCCCCAGGGGTACAAGGGTAATGTTACAAGGCCGTGCGGCCGGATTGTCATTGTCCGGGAAGCCGGTGCGGGGACCCGCCGGGGGTCAGGGCACGCCGGGTTCTCCGGGTGCGGGGCCCGTTGGGTACGGGGGCACGGTTGGCCGTCTTGTCGATCGTCAGGGAATGGTCGGGTTGAGTCAGCTACAGTGGCGCTCCGTCAGGTCGCCGCTTGCTGGCGTCATTGGTGACGATGGTTGCACTGTTGCCACGCCGGCCCTGGTCAGCGGGTAGGTGGGGCACTGTTGCCACGCCTCGGCTGACCAGAGGCATGGGCGGGGCACTGTTGCCTCGGTCATCGGTAGGTGGAGACTCGTCCCATTGTACGACTGGGATGGGACGGGAGTTGACCTGTGGCCGGGTTGAGAAACGTGCCAAGGGTGGAGCTGTCTTGTTGGAGAAGTCTTGATGTGCCGGGTTCGACTGTCTTGAGCTGGTTGTTGGGGCCGAGTTGAGGAGTCCGGCCGGGTTGGAGAGTTTGGTCGGGTCGAGGAGATTGGCCGGGTTGGGTAACCCGGCCAGGCGCACACCGGCTTGAGGGGAGATGCTGGCCCTGTTGTTTTTGAAAAGGATCCGGGTTCCATTGTCTGCCTGGGGTTCATCCCCCGACAGTAGTCCCCGAAGCTGTGAAGGTATGCCGTCTTCGGATGGGAGGGCCTTCGCAGTTTCCCCCTTTTTTAGGAGGCGAATTTTGTGACCACCGGGTCCGGCAACACCCACTGTGTGCCGCCTTCCGAAAGCCGGATCGCGGCATCCTAGCAGCGGCGGAACCGAGGAGTCCGCCGAATCTTGGGGCGATCTTTTGGTCTTCGCGCGGGCGCCACATGGCGCCTGGAACCCAGAGGGGACTGACAGGCCACGCGCGTGACAGGACAGGGCGACGTGATGGGGCCCGCGGCCGCGCACCCTCGGCCCACACGCGCGGATTTATTGCGGCGTCTGCAAGTCGGTTGCCATTCTCGAGGTAGTTATTGCGCACGTACGTGCGCATTTATTGCGGGGAAGTGGGAAAGGCGAGCGCAAACGATCCCACTCCCCCACGCTTCAAACCGTGGCTTATAAATGTTGGGGAACGTTGCAGAAAATTAAAATTTTCCTACGGTTTCACCAAGATCCATCTATGAGTTCTACTAAGCAACGAGTTACTAGAGAGAGTTTGCATCTACATACCACTTGTAGATCGAGTACGGAAGCGATTGAAGGAGTGGTGATGATGAAGACGTTCCCAACGTGATTCCGATCACCGATGACCAAGTGCTGAACGGACAGCACCTCCGCGCTCAACACACGTGCGGACGACGGCGTCTCCTTCGTCTTGATCCAGCAAGGAGGAAGGAGAGGTTGAGGAAGATCACTCCAATGGCAGCACGACGGCGTGATGCAGATGGAGAGACTCAGACTCGGCAGGGCTTCGCCAAGCGATGCGGAGGAGGAGAGGTGTTGGGAGGGAGGGCTGCGCCTTCAACGTGTGTGCAGCCCTCCCCTCTACCCCTCTATTTATAGGGGAAAGGAGGAGGGGGCCGGCCCCCTCTAGATCCATCTAGAGGGGGGGGCGGCCAAGGGGAGGGGGGCTTGCCCCCCAAGCAAGGGGGGCGCCCCCCTTAGGGTTTCCCCCCTCAACCCTAGGCGCATGGGCCAAGGGGAGGGGGTGCGCCCAGCCCATGAGGGGCTGGCTGCCCCCACGCAGCCCAAGTGGCCCCCCAAAAGGGGTGGCCCCTCCCGGTGGTCCTCCGGAACCCTTCCGGTGGACCCTCCATAAAACCGATGTGACCCGAAACTTTTCCGGTGTCCGTTTGATGACTTCCCATATATAAATCTTTACCTCCGGACCATTCCGGAACTCCTCGTGACGTCCGGGATCTCATCCGGGACTCCGAACAACATTCGGTAATCACATACAAGTCTTCCTATTAACCCTAGCGCCACCGAACCTTAAGTGTGTAGACCCTACGGGTTCGGGAGACATGCAGACATGACCGAGACGCTCTCCGGTCAATAACCAACAGCGGATCTGGATACCCATGTTGGTTCCCACACTCCTCGATGTTGTCATCGGATGAACCACGATGTCGAGGGTTCAAGCAACCCGTATGCTATTCCCTTTGTCAGCGGTATGTTACTTGCCCGAGACTCGATCGTCGGTATCCCAATACCTCGTTTAGTCTCGTTATCGGCAAGTCACTTTACTCGTACCGTAATGCATGATCCCGTGACCAGACACTTGGTCACTTTGAGCTCATTATGATGACGCACTACCGAGTGGGCCCAGTGATACCTCTCCGTCATACGGAGTGACAAATCCCTGTCTCGATCTGTGTCAACCCAACAAACACTTTCGAAGATACCTGTAATGCACCTTTATAGTCACCCGATTCGCCAGGACGTTTGGTACACCCAAGGCATTCCTACGGTGTCCGGGAGTTACACGATCTCACGGTCTAAGGAAGAGATACTTGACATTGGAAAAGCTCTAGCAAAAACGAACTACACGATCTTTGTGCTATGCTTAGGATTGGGTCTTGTCCATCACATCATTCTCCTAATGACGTGATCCCGTTGTCAATGACATCTGATGTCCATAGTCAGGAAACCATGACTATCTGTTGACCAACGAGCTAGTCTACTAGAGGCTTACTAGGGACGTATTGTAGTCTATGTATTCACACGTGTATCACGATTTTCGGATAATACAGTTATAGCATGAATAAAGACAATTATCATGAACAAGGAAATATAATAATAATGCTTTTATTATTGCCTCTAGGGCATATTTCCAACAGTCTCCCACTTGCACTAGAGTCAATAATCTAGTTTACATTGTGATGAATCGAACACCCATAGAGTTACGGTGTTGATCATGTTTTGCCCATGAAGAGGTTTAGTCAGCGGATCTGCGACATTCAGATCCGTATGCACTTTACAAATTTCTATGTCTCCATCCTGAACATTTTCACGGATGGAGTTGAAGCGACGCTTGATGTGCCTGGTCTTCTTGTGAAACCTGGGCTCCTTGGCAAGTGCAATAGCTCCAGTGTTGTCACAGAAGAGTTTGATCGGCCCCGACGCATTGGGTATGACTCCTAGGTCGGTGATGAACTCCTTCACCCAAATTGCTTCATGCGCTGCCTCCGAGGCTGCCATGTACTCCGCTTCACATGTAGATCCCGCCACAACGCTTTGCTTGCAGCTGCACCAGCTTACTGCTCCACCATTCAACATATACACGTATCCGGTTTGTGACTTAGAGTCATCCAGATATGTGTCGAAGCTAGCGTCGACGTAACCTGTTACGACGAGCTCTTCGTCACCTCCATAAACGAGAAACATGTCCTTTGTCCTTTTCAGGTACTTCAGGATATTCTTGACCGCTGTCCAGTGTTCCTTGCCGGGATTACTTTGGTACCTTCCTACCAAACTTACGGCAAGGTTTACATCAGGTCTGGTACACAGCATGGCATACATAATAGATCCTATGGCTGAGGCATAGGGGATGACACTCATCTCTTCTTTATCTTTTGCCGTGGTCGGGCATTGAGCTGAGCTCAATCTCACACCTTGCAAAACAGGCAAGAACCCCTTCTTGGACTGGTCCATTTTGAACTTCTTCAAAATCTTATCAAGGTATGTGCTTTGTGAAAGACCTATGAGGCGTCTCGATCTATCTCTATAGATCTTGATGCCTAATATATAAGCAGCTTCTCCAAGGTCCTTCATTGAAAACACTTATTCAAGTAGGCCTTAATGCTGTCCAAGAATTCTATATCATTTCCCATCAAAAGTATGTCATCTACATATAATATGAGAAATGCTCTGAGCTCCCACTCACTTTCTTGTAAACGCAGGCTTCTCCATAAGTCTGCATAAACCCAAACGCTTTGATCATCTCATCAAAGCGAATGTTCCAACTCGAGATGCTTGCACCAGCCCATAAATGGATCGCTGGAGCTTGCATACTTTGTCAGCATTCTTAGGATCGACAAAACCTTCTGGCTGTATCATATACAGCTCTTCCTTAAGATAACCGTTAAGGAACGCTGTTTTGACGTCCATCTGCCATATCTCATAATCATAGTATGCGGCAATTGCTAACATGATTCGACGGACTTAAGCTTCGCCACGGAGAGAAAGTCTCATCGTGGTCAATCCCTTGAACTTGCCGATAACCCTTAGCGACAAGTCGAGCTTTATAAATGGTGACATTACCATCCGCGTCCGTCTTCCTCTTAAAGATCCATTTGTTTTCTATCGCTCGCCGATCATCGGGCAAGTCAGTCAAAGTCCACACTTTGTTTTCATACATGGATTCTATCTCGGACTTCATGGCTTCTAGCCATTTGTTGGAATCCGGGCCCACCATCGCTTCTTCATAGTTTGAAGGTTCATTGTTGTCTAACAACATGATTTCCAAGACAGGGTTGCCGTACCACTCTGGTGCGGAGCGTGTCCTAGTGGACCTACGAAGTTCAGTAGCAACTTGATCCGAAGTACCTTGATCATCATCATGAATTTCCTCTTCAGTTGGTGTAGGCATCACAGGAACATTTTCCTGAGCTGCACTACTTTCCTGTTCAAGAGGTAGTACTTCATCGAGTTCTACTTTCCTCCCACTTACTTCTTTCGAGAGAAACTCTTTTTCCAGAAAGGTTCCGTTCTTGGCAACAAAGATCTTGCCCTCGGATCTTAAGTAGAAGGTATACCCAATGGTTTCCTTAGGGTATCCTATGAAGACGCATTTTTCCGACTTGGGTTCGAGCTTTTCAGGTTGAAGTTTCTTGACATAAGCTTCGCATCCCCAAACTTTTAGAAACGACAGCTTAGGTTTCTTCCCAAACCATAATTCATACGGTGTCGTCTCAACGGACTTAGACGGTGCCCTATTTAAAGTGAATGTAGCTGTCTCTAGAGCGTATCCCCAAAATGATAGCGGTAAATCAATAAGAGACATCATAGACCGCACCATATCCAATAGAGTGCGACACGACGTTCGGATACACCGTTCGCTGAGGTGTTCCAGGCGGCGTTAGTTGTGAAACGATTCCACATTTTCTTAAGTGTGTACCAAATTCGTGACTTAAATATTCTCCTCCACGATCTGATCGTAAGAATTTTATCTTTCGGTCACGTTGATTCTCTACTTCATTCTGAAATTCCTTGAACTTTTCAAAGGTCTCAGACTTGTGTTTCATCAAGTAGACATACCCATATCTACTCAAGTCATCTGTGAGAGTGAGAACATAACGATACCCTCCGCGAGCCTCAACGCTCATTGGACCGCACACATCGGTATGTATGATTTCCAACAAGTTGGTTGCTCGCTCCATTGTTCCGAGAACGGAGTCTTGGTCATCTTGCCCATGAGGCATGGTTCGCATGTGTCAAATGATTCATAATCTAAAGACTCCAAAAGTCCATCAGCATGGAGCTTTTTCATGCGCTTGACACCAATGTGACCAAGGCGGCAGTGCCACAAGTATGTGGGACTATCGTTATCAACTTTACATCTTTTGGTATTCACGCTATAAACATGTGTAATACTACGCTCGAGATTCATTAAGAATAAACCATTGACCATCGGAGCATGACCATAATACATATCTCTCATATAAATAGAACAACCATTATTCTCGGATTTAAATGAGTAGCCATCTCGCATTAAACGAGATCCAGATACAATATTCATGCTCAAACTTGGCACCAAATAACAATTATTAAGGTTCATAACTAATCCCGTAGGTAAATGAAGAGGTAGCGTGCCGACGGCGATCACATCGACTGGAACCATTCCCGACGCGCGATCGTCACCTCGCCCTTCGCCATTTCCGCTTATTCCGCAGCTCCTGCTGTGAGTTACAAATATGAGCAACGGCACGGTATCAAATACCCAGGAGTTACTACGAGTACTGGCAAAGTACACATCAATTACATGTATATCAAATTTACCTTTGGTGTTGCCGGCCTTCTTGTCCGCTAAGTATTTGGGGCAGTTTCGCTTCCAGTGACCCCTCCCCTTGCAATAAAAGCACTCAGTCTCGGGTTTGGGTCCATTCTTTGACTTCTTCCCGGCAACTTGTTTACCGGGCGCGGCAACCTCCTTGCCGTCCTTCTTGAAGTTCTTCTTACCCTTGCCCTTCTTGAACTTAGTGGTCTTATTGACCATCAACACTTGATGTTCTTTCTTGATCTCAACCTCGGCTGACTTCAGCATAGAGAACACTTCAGGAATGGTCTTTACCATCCCCTGCATGTTGTAGTTCATCACAAAGCTCTTGTAGCTTGGTGGGAGCGACTGGAGGATTCTGTCAATGACCGCCTCATCAGGCAGGTTAATGTTCAGCTGGGTCATACGGTTGTGCAACCCAGACATCTTCAGTATGTGCTCACTGACAGAACTATTTTCCTCCATCTTACAACTATAGAACTTGTCGGAGATGTCATATCTCTCGACCCGGGCGTGAGCTTGGAAAACAAGTTTCAGCTCCTCGAACATCTCATATGCTCCGTGGTGCTCAAAACGCTTTTGGAGCCCCGGTTCTAAGCTGTAAAGCATGCCGCACTGAACGAGGGAGTAATCATCAGCACGAGACTGCCAAGCATTCATAATGTCTTGGTTCTCTGGGACGGGAGCGTCACCTAGCGGTCCTTCTAGGACATATTGTTTCCTGGCAGCTATGAGGATGATCCTCAAGTTCCGGACCCAGTCCGTATAGTTGCTGCCATCATCTTTCAGCTTGGTTTTCTCTAGGAACGCGTTGAAGTTCAAGTTGACATGAGCGTTGGCCATTTGATCTACAAGACATATCATTCAAAAGTTTTAGACTAAGTTCATGATAATTAAGTTCATCTAATCAAATTGTTTAAATGAACTCCCACTCAGATTTGACATCCCTCTAGTCATCTAAGTGTTACACGATCCGAGTCGACTAGCCCGTGTCCGATCATCACGTGAGACGGACTAGTCTCGTCGGTGAACATTCTCATGTTGATCGTATCTTCCATACGACTCGTGTTCGACCTTTCGGTCTCCGTGTTCCGAGGCCATGTCTGTACATGCTAGGCTCGTCAAGTAAACCCTAAGTGTTTTCGCGTGTGTAAATCTGTCTTACACCCGTTGTATGTGAACGTAAGAATCCATCACACCCGATCATCACGTGGTGCTTAGAAACGACGAACTTTGGCAACGGTGCACAGTTAGGGAAACACTTCTTGAAATTGTTGTAAGGATCATCTTATTTACTACCGTCGTTCTAAGTAAACAAGATGTATAAACATAATAAACATCACATGCAATTATATAGTAGTGACATGATATGGCCAATATCATAAAGCTCCATTGATCTCCATCTTCGGGCCTCCATGATCATCTTGTCACCGGCATGACACCATGATCTCCATCATCATGATCTCCATCATTGTGCCTCCATGAAGTTGTCACGCCAACGACTACTTCTACTTCTATGGCTAACGCTTTTAGCAACAAAGTAAAGTAAGTTACATGGCGTTCTTCAATGACACGCAGGTCATACAAAATAAAGACAACTCCTATGGCTCCTGCCGGTTGTCATACTCATCGACATGCAAGTCGTGATTCCTATTACAAGAACATGATCTCATACATCACAATATGTCATTCATCATTCATCACAACTTGGCCATATCACATCACATGTCAATTGCTGCAAAACAAGTTAGGCGTCCTCTAATTGTTGTTGCATCTTTTACGTGGCTGCAATTGGGTTCTAGCAAGAACGTTTTCTTACCTACGAATAACCACAACGTGATCTTGTCAACTTCTATTTACCCTTCATAAGGACCCTTTTCATCGAATCCGCTCCAACTAAAGTAGGAGAGACAGACACCGCCAGCCACCTTATGCAACTAGTGCATGTTAGTCGGTGGAACCGGTCTCACGTAAGCGCGTGTAAGGTTGGTCCGGCCGCTTCATCCCACAATACCGCGGAAGCAAGATAAGACTAGTAGCGGCAAGTAAATTGACAAGATCCACGCCCACAACTAAATTGTGTTCTACTCGTGCAAAGAGAACTACGCATAGACCTAGCTCATGATGCCACTGTTGGGGAACGTTGCAGAAAATTAAAATTTTCCTACGGTTTCACCAAGATCCATCTATGAGTTCTACTAAGCAACGAGTTACTAGAGAGAGTTTGCATCTACATACCACTTGTAGATCGAGTACGGAAGCGATTGAAGGAGTGGTGATGATGAAGACGTTCCCAACGTGATTCCGATCACCGATGACCAAGTGCTGAACGGACAGCACCTCCGCGCTCAACACACGTACGGGACGACGGCGTCTCCTTCGTCTTGATCCAGCAAGGAGGAAGGAGAGGTTGAGGAAGATCACTCCAATGGCAGCACGACGGCGTGATGCAGATGGAGAGACTGTACTCCGGCAGGGCTTCGCCAAGCGTATGCGGAGGAGGAGAGGTGTTGGGGAGGGGAGGGGCTGCGCCTTCAACGGTGTGTGCAGCCCTCCCCTCTACCCCTCTATTTATAGGGGAAAGGAGGAGGGGGCCGGCCCCCTCTAGATCCATCTAGAGGGGGCGGCGGCCAAGGGGAGGGGGCTTGCCCCCCAAGCAAGGGGGGCGCCCCCCTTAGGGTTTCCCCCCTCAACCCTAGGCGCATGGGCCAAGGGGAGGGGGTGCGCCCAGCCCATGAGGGGCTGGCTGCCCCCACGCAGCCCAAGTGGCCCCCAAAGGGTGGCCCCTCCGGTGGTCCTCCGGAACCCTTCGGTGGACCCTCCATAAAACCGATGTGACCCGAAACTTTTCCGGTGTCCGTTTGATGACTTCCCATATATAAATCTTTACCTCCGGACCATTCCGGAACTCCTCGTGACGTCCGGGATCTCATCCGGGACTCCGAACAACATTCGGTAATCACATACAAGTCTTCCTATTAACCCTAGCGCCACCGAACCTTAAGTGTGTAGACCCTACGGGTTCGGGAGACATGCAGACATGACCGAGACGCTCTCCGGTCAATAACCAACAGCGGGATCTGGATACCCATGTTGGTTCCCACACGCTCCTCGATGTTGTCATCGGATGAACCACGATGTCGAGGGTTCAAGCAACCCCGTATGCTATTCCCTTTGTCAGACGGTATGTTACTTGCCCGAGACTCGATCGTCGGTATCCCAATACCTCGTTTAGTCTCGTTACCGGCAAGTCACTTTACTCGTACCGTAATGCATGATCCCGTGACCAGACACTTGGTCACTTTGAGCTCATTATGATGATGCACTACCGAGTGGGCCCAGTGATACCTCTCCGTCATACGGAGTGACAAATCCCTGTCTCGATCCGTGTCAACCCAACAGACACTTTCGGAGATACCTGTAATGCACCTTTATAGTCACCCAGTTACGTTGTGACGTTTGGTACACCCAAGGCATTCCTACGGTGTCCGGAGTTACGATCTCACGGTCTAAGGAAGAGATACTTGACATTGGAAAAGCTCTAGCAAAACGAACTACACGATCTTTGTGCTATGCTTAGGATTGGGTCTTGTCCATCACGTCATTCTCCTAATGACGTGATCCCGTTATCAATGACATCGATGTCCATAGTCAGAAACCATGACTATCTGTTGACCAACGAGCTAGTCTACTAGAGGCTTACTAGGACGTATTGTAGTCTATGTATTCACACGTGTATCACGATTTCCGGATAATACAGTTATAGCATGAATAAAGACAATTATCATGAACAAGGAAATATAATAATAATGCTTTTATTATTGCCTCTAGGGCATATTTCCAACAATAAATTGGGGCGAGGAGGGGGCGGCGGAAATCATTATCGCCCGCGCCCCCCTGCCTTCTTCTTCCTTCCTTCGCTTCTTGCGCACCCACAAGACCGCGACGCCCGTTGCTTTGAGTAGAGCTTCATGGCCATCTTCTTCCTTCTTTCTTCCGCACCTTTGTCGATGGCACTGCCGTCAGGCTCGTGGATGGGCTCGACCTTCACTCTCAACGACATTGCCTATCTTCGCACCACCAGGTGCCTGCCCGGGGGAGAAGGAGGTCGTCGCACGCCTGCCGCAGGGTGAGCGGGAGCTGCGGCCCGAGGGCGCGGAGCGCGTGGTCTTCTTCCCGCAGTTCAAGCTCGGGTTCGGGCTTCCCGCGAGAACCTTCTTCCGCAACTTCCTAGAGTTCTTCGGGCTCCAGCCCCATCATCTTGGCGCCGGCGCCATCGTGCAGCTTTCGGGCTTCGTCACCCTCTGCGAGGGGTACCTGGGGTCGAGCATTCGATCGACCTCTAGTTGCGCTTCTTCTCCTTGAAGTAGCATGGGCCGAGGGCCGGGGAGATGTCCGAGTGCAGGGTCGCCATCATCTCCAAGCGGTCGGGCGCTGATTGCCCCAAGATGCCGCTAGAGGATTCTGCCAAGAAATGGCAGAATTCCTTCTTCTACGTCAGCAATCTCGGCGCGGACCGTATCAATTTGCCGTCATTCGTCAACTCGCCGCCGTGGGCAAAGCAGAAATGGGGGTACTACCCGAAGCATCCGTCGCAGGAGGTGCTCAACCTGTGCGAGCAGGTGTCGGTGATGAAGGAGCAGGAAGGGCTCACCGGCATCGACCTCATCGCCGCCTTCATCGTCCGCCAAGTGCTGCCGCTGCAACAGTGCACCGTCTCATCGGTCAGATGACCGGCCTTCAGGAGCCCAACCACATGGAAAACTTGCGGCTGGGGGCGGACCAGGTCACGCGCCGGGTCAATGACATCTCCAAGGCCAACCTGCGGGACGACTGGGAGTTCGGGAAACCCCCGTATAGCCACGCGAACCCGGCACCGATGGTGAGTCCTTGGTCTTCGTACTTTGCTGCCGCCCATCGTCTCATTCGCCTCGACGCGACGCGGGAGGTGCTTCTGAATGCCATTCGGCATCCTTACGACCGGGCACAGACGCAGGTCCATCGACGCGGTGAGGGGAGGGGTTGTCCATCGACGCGGGCGCAGGGCGACGAGCGGGTAAGTTTGTCTTCACTTCTTGAGTCGCTGGTCGCGGGACGGTTTTGGGGTGCTGAGGTGAGTCGCTATCGTAGTGGTGCCAGGTGGCGGAGGCGGCGGTGCGGCCGGAGCCGGGTCGTCCCGGGGTATGCCAACGGCGAGCTGATACGTCTCCAACGTATCTATAACTTTTGATTGCTCCATGCTAGATTATCTATTGTTTTGGACTATATTGGGCTTTATTTTCCACTTTTATATTACTTTTGGGAATAACCTATTAACCGGAGGCCCAGCCCAGATTTGCTATTTTTGGCCTATTTCAGTGTTTCGAAGATACGTAATATTAAATGGAGTCCAAACGGAATGAAATCTTCGGGAACGTGATTTCCTCATCAGATAAGATCCAGGAGACTTGGACCTTCGGTCAAGAAAGGAGGGAGGCGTCCACGAGGGTGGAGGGTGCCCCCTCCTAAGGTGCGCCCCCTACCTCGTGCCCCCCCCCCCCGAAGCTCCACCGACGTACTCCTTCCTCCTATATATACCTACGTACCCCCAACAGATCAGATACGGAGCCAAAAACCTAATTCCACCGCCGCAACTTTCTGTATCCACGAGATCCCATCTTGGGGCCTGTTCCGGAGCTCCGTCGGAAGGGGAATCCACCACGGAGGGCTTCTACATCATCATCATAGACTCTCCGATGAAGTGTTAGTAGTTTACTTCAGACCTTCGAGTCCATAGTTAGTAGCTAGATGGCTTCTTCTCTGTTTTTGGATCTCAATACAATGTTCTCCCCCTCTCTCGTGGAGATATATTCGATGTAATCTTCTTTTTGCGGTGTGTTTGTTGAGACCGATGAATTGTGGGTTTATGATCAAGATTATCAATGAGCAGTATTTGAATCTTTTCTAAATTCTTTTATGTATGATTGGTTATCTTTGCAAGTCTCTTCGAATTATCCGTTTGGTTTGGCCAACTAGACTGGTAGTTCTTGCAATGGGACAAGTGCTTAGCTTTGGGTTCAATCTTGCGGTGTCCTGTCCCAGCGGCAGTAGGTGCAGCTAGGCACATATTGTATTGTTGCCATCGAGGATAACAAAATGGGGTTTTTATCATATTGCATGAATTTATCCATCTACATCATGTCATCTTGCTTAATGCTTTACTCTATTTTCATTAACTTAATACTCTAGATGCATGCTCGATAGCGGTCGATGAGTGGAGTAATAGTAGTAGATGGAGGCAGGAGTTGGTCTACTTGTCTCGGACGTGATGCCTATATACATGATCATACCTAGATATTCTCATAACTATGCTCAATTCTGTCAATTGCTCAACAGTAATTCGTTCACCCACCGTAGAATACTTATGCTCTTGAGAGAAGCCACTAGTGAAATCTATGCCCCCCGGGTCTATTCTCATCATACTAATCTTCCTACGCTTTATTATTGCTTTGCTTTTTTACTTTGCCTTTTATTTTACTCTGCATCTTTATACCAAAAATACCAAAAAATATTGTCTATCATCTCTATCAGATCTCACTCTCGCAAGTGACCGTGAAGGGATTGACAACCCCTATTCGCGTTGGTTGCGAGGAGTTATTTAATTTGTGTAGGTACGAGGGACTTGCGCGTGGCCTCCTACTGGATTGATACCTTGGTTCTCAAAAACTGAGGGAAATACTGACGCTACTCTGCTGCATCATCCTCTCCTCTTCGGGGAAAACCAACGCAAGCTCAAGACGTAGCAAGAAGGATTTCTGGCGCCGTTGCCGGGGAGTCTACGCAAAAGTAAACATACCAAGTACCCATCACAATCCCTTATCTCTCGCATTGCATTATTTGACATTTGCCTCTCGTTTTCCTCTCCCCCACTTCACCGTTGCCGTTTATTCACCCTCTCTTTTCCGTTTGCCTTTTTCTCACTCGCTTTTTGCTCGTGTGTTGGATTGCTTGCTTGTCACTATGGCTCAAGATAATACCAAATTGTGTGACTTTACCAATACCAACAATAATGATTTCCTCAGCACTCTGATTGCTCCTCTTGTCAATACTGAATCTTGTGAAATCAATGCTGCTTTATTGAATCTTGTTATGAAAGATCAATTCGCCGGCCTTCCTAGTGAAGATGCCGCTACTCATCTAAATAGCTTCGTGGATTTGTGTGATATGAAAAAGAAGAAAGATGTTGACAATGATGTTGTTAAATTTAAGCTATTTCCTTTTTCGCTTAGAGATCGTGCTAAAGCTTGGTTTTCATCTTTGCCTAAAAATAGTATTGATTCTTGGAACAAATGCAAAGATGCTTTTATCTCTAAGTATTTTCCTCCCGCTAAGATCATCTCTCTTAGAAACAATATTATGAATTTTAAGCAACTTGATCATGAACATGTAGCACAAGCTTGGGAGAGGATGAAATTAATGATACGTAATTGCCCTACTCATGGTCTAAATTTGTGGATGATTATAATTACTTTTATGCCGGATTGAATTTTGCTTCTAGAAACCTTTTAGATTCGGCCACGGGAGGCACTTTTATGGAAATCACTTTAGGAGATGCTACTAAACTCCTAGATAATATTATGGTTAATTATTCTCAATGGCATACTGAAAGATCTACTAATAAAAAAGTGCATGTGATAGAAGAAATTAATGTTTTGAGTGGAAAGATGGATGAACTTATGAAATTATTTGCTAATAAGAGTGTTTCTTCTGATCCTAATGATATGCCTTTGTCTACTTTGATTGAGAATAATAATGAATCTATGGATGTGAATTTTGTTGGTAGGAATAATTTTGGTAACAACGCGTATAGAGGAAACTTTAATCCTAGGCCTTATCCTAGTAATTCCTCTAATAATTATGGAAATTCCTACAACAATTCTTATGGAAATTTTAATAAGATGCCCTCTGAATTTGAGACTAGTGTTAAAGATTTTCTGAATTCTCAAAAGAATTTTAATGCTTTGCTTGAAGAGAATTTGCTTATAGTTGATGAATTGGCTAGGAACGTTGATAGAATTTCTGTTGATGTTGATTCTTTGAAGCTTAGATCTATTCCTCCTAAGCATGATATCAATGAGTCTCTCAAAGCCATGAGAATTTCCATTGATGAGTGCAAGTAAAGAACCGCTAGGATGCGTACTATGAAAGATGCCTTTATTAAAGCGTGTTCTTCCAATTTCCATGAAAATAAAGATGAAGATCTAAAAGTTATTGATGTGAACCCTATCAGATCTTTGTTTTGCAATATGAATCTTGATAATGATGAGATTGAATAGAGTCACCTTTACCTAGAAGGCGTTCCAAGAATTCAGAGTTCTTAGATTATGATGCTAAAATTGATAAAAGTGGGATTGAAGAAAGTAGAACCCTAGATGTTGCTCAACCCACTATTTTGGATTTTAAGGAATTTAATTATGAAAGTTGCTCTTTAATTGATTGATTTTCCTTGTTGCAATTCGTGCTAAATTCTCCGCATGCTTATAGTCAAAATAAAGTGTTTACCAAACATATCGTTGATGCCTTGATGCAATCTTATGAGGAAAATTTTGAGTTGGAAGTCTCCATCCCTAAAAAACTTTATGATGAGTGGGAACCAACTATTAAAATTAAGATTAAGGATCATGAATTTTATGCTTTATGTGATTTGGGTGCTAGTGTTTCCACTATTCCCAAAACTTTGTGTGATTTGCTAGATTTCTGTGATTTTGATGATTGCTCTCTAAACTTGCACCTTGCGGATTCCACTATTAAGAAACCTATGGGAAGAATTAATGATGTTATTATTGTTGCAAATAGGAATTATGTGCCCGTAGATTTTATCGTTCTTGATATATATTGCAATCCTTCATGTCCTATTATTCTTGGTAGACCTTTCCTTAGAACGATTGGTGCAATTATTGATATGAAGGAAGGGAATATTAGATTCCAGTTCCCATTAAATAAAGGCATGGAACACTTCCCTAGGAAGAAGATAAAATTACCATATGAATCTATTATGAGAGCCCCTTATGGATTGCCCACCAAAGATGGCAATATCTAGATCTATCCTTGCTTTAATGCCTAGCTAGGGGCGATAAACGATAGCGCTTGTTGGGAGGCAACCCAATTTTATTTTAGTTTTTTTGTTTTTGTTTCTGTTTAGGAATAAATAATCCATCTACCTTCTGTTTATATGTGGTTTTATGTTTTAATTAGTGTTTGTGCCAAGTTAAACCTATAGGATCTTCTTGGATAATAGTTATTTGATCTTGCTGTAATTTCCAGAAACTTTCGGTTCACTAAAACAATTGATAAAAATCACCAGAACGTGATAAAATGGTGATTCCAACTGCTGCTGATCAATTAACAAATTTCCTAGGTCTTACTATTTTGTCTGAATTGTTTGAGTTCCAGAAGCTTGCGTTAGTTACAGATTACTAGAGACTGTTCTGTTTTTGACAGATTCTGTTTTTCGTGTGTTGTTTGCTTATTTTGATGAATCTATGGCTAGTAAAATAGTTTATAATCCATAGATAAGTTGGAATACAATAGGTTTAACACAAAAATAAATAAAGAATGAGTTTATTACAGTACCTTGAAGTGGTCTTTTGTTTTCTTTCGCTAACGGAGCTTACGAGATTTCTGTTGAGTTTTGTGTTGTGAAGTTTTCAAGTTTTGGGTGAAATCTTTTGATGGATTATGGAACAAAGATTGGCAAGAGCCTATGCTTGGGGATGCCCATGGCACCCCCAATATAATACAAGGACAACAAAAAGTCAAAGCTTGGGGATGCACCGGAAGGCATCCCTCTTTCGTCCACTTCCATCGGTAACTTTACTTGGAGTTATATTTTTATTCACTACATGATATGTGTTTTGCTTGGAGCGACTTGTATTGTTTGCGTCTTTGCTTTTGAGTTTACCACACTCATCCTTGCTGTTCACACCTTTTGAGAGAGCCATACATGAATTGGAATTTGTTAGAATACTCTATGTGCTTCACTTATATCTTTCGAGCTATATAGTTTTGCTCTAGTGCTTCACTTATATCTTTTAGAGCACGGTGGTGGATTTGTTTTAAAGAAACTACTGATCTCTCATGCTTCACTTAGATTATTTTGAGAGTCTTAAATAGCATGGTAATTTGCTTAAACAATCCTAATATGCTAGTTATACAAAAATAGTAAAAACTTTCTTATGAGTGTGTTGAATACTAAGAAAAGTTTGATGCTTGATAATTGTTTTGAGATATGGAGGTGATAATATCAAAGTCGTGCTAGTTGAGTAGTTGTGAATTTGAGAAATTCTTGTGTTGAAGTTTGCAAGTCCCATAGCATGCACGTATGGTAAACGTTATGTAACAAATTTGAAACATGGGGTGTTATTTGATTGTCCTCCTTATGAGTGGCGGTCGGGGACGAGCGATGGTCTTTTCCTACCAATCTATCCCACTAGGAGCATGCGCGTAGTGCCTGGGTTTTTGATGGCTTGTAGATTTTTGCAATAAGTATGTGAGTTCTTTATGACTAATGTTGAGTCCATGGATTATACGCACTCTCACCCTTCCATCATTGCTAGCCTCTTCGGTACCGTGCATTGCCCTTTCTCACATTGAGAGTTGGTGCAAACTTCGCCGGTGCATCCAAACCCCATGATATGATACGCTCTTTCACACATAAACCTCCTTATATCTTCCTCAAAACAGCCACCATACCTACCTATTATGGCATTTCCATAGCCATTCCGAGATATATTGCCATGCAACTTTCCACCATACCGTTCTTCATGACACATTCATCATTGTCACATTGCTTAGCATGATCATGTAGTTGGCATAGTATTTGTGGCAAAGCCACCGTTCATAATTCTTTCATACATGTCACTCTTGATTCATTGCATATCCCGGTACACCGCCGGAGGCATTCATATAGAGTCATACTTTGTTCTAGTATCAAGTTGTAATCATTGTGTTGTAAATAAATAGTAGTGTGATGATCATCATTTTCTAGAGCATTGTCCCAAAAAAAAGGAGAAAGGCCAAAAGAAAAAAAGGAAGGCCCAAAAAAAAAGAGAAATAAAAGGGGCAATGTTACTATCTCTTTTTCCACACTTGTGCTTCAAAGTAGCACCATGCTCTTCATATAGCGAGTCTCATATATTGTGCTTCAAAGTAGCACCATGTTTTTCATATAGAGAATTCATATGTTGTCACTTTCATATACTAGTAGGACTTTTTCATTATAGAACTTGGCTTGTATATTCCAACGATGGGCTTCCTCAAATGCCCTAGGTCTTCGTGAGCAAGAAAGTTGGATGCACACCCACTTAGTTTCTTTTGTTGAGCTTTCATACATTTATATCTCTAGTGCATCCGTTGCATGGCAATCCCTACTCCTTGCATTAACATCAATTGACGGGCATCTCCATAGTCCATTGATTAGCCTTGTTGATGTGAGACCTTCTCCTTTTTTGTCTTCTCCACATAACCCCCATCATCATATTCTATTCCACCCATAGTGCTATGTCCATGGCTCGCGCTCATATATTGCGTGAAAGTTTATAGGTTTGAGATTACTAAAGTATGAAACAATTGCTTGGCTTGTCATCAGGGTTGTGCATGATGAGAGCATTCTTGTGTGACGAAAATGGAGCATGACTAAACTATATGATTTTGTAGGGATGAACTTTCTTTGGCCATGTTATTTTGAGAAGACATAATTGCTTAGTTAGTATGCTTGAATTATTATTATTTTTATGTCAATATGAACTTTTGTCTTGAATCTTTCGGATCTGAATATTCATACCACAATTAAGAAGGTTACATTGAAATTATGCCAAGTAGCACTCCGCATCAAAAATTCTCTTTTTATCATTTACCTACTCGAGGACGAGCAGGAATTAAGCTTGGGGATGCCTGATACGTCTCCAACGTATCTATAACTTTTGATTGCTCCATGCTATATTATCTATTGTTTTGGACTATATTGGGTTTTATTTCCACTTTTATATTACTTTTGGGACTAACCTATTAACCGGAGGCCCAGCCCAGATTTGCTGTTTTTTTTGCCTATTTCAGTGTTCCGAAGAAACGGAATGTCAAACGGAGTCCAAACGGAATGAAATCTTCGCGAACGTGATTTTCTCATCAGATAAGATCCAGGAGACTTGGACCCTCGGTCAAGAAAGGAGGGAGGCGGCCACGGGGTAGGAGGGCGCGCCCCCCCCTAAGGCGCGCCCCCTGCCTCGTGGGCCCCCCGAAGCTCCACCGACGTACTCTTTCCTCCTATATATAACTACGCACCCCCAACAGATCAGATACGGAGCCAAAAATCTAATTCCACCGCCGCAACTTTCTGTATCCACGAGATCCCATCTTGGGGCCTGTTCCGGAGCTCCGCTTGAAGGGGAATCCACCACAGAGGGCTTCTACATCATCATCATAGCCTCTCCGATGAAGTTTGAGTAGTTTACTTAAGACCTTCGGGTCCATAGTTAGTACCTAGATGGCTTCTTCTCTCTTTTAGGATCTCAATACAATGTTCTCCCCCTCGCTCGTGGAGATCTATTCGATGTAATCTTCTTTTTGCGGTGTGTTTATTGAGACCGATGAATTGTGGGTTTATGATCAAGATTATCTATGAGCAATATTTGAATCGTCTCTGAATTCTTTTATGTATGATTGGTTATCTTTGCAAGTCTCTTCAAATTATCCGTGTGGTTTGGCCAACTAGATTGGTAGTTCTTGCAATGGGAGAAGTGCTTAGCTTTGGGTTCAATCTTGCGGTGTCCTTTCCCAGTGACAGTAGGGGCAGCAAGGCACGTATTGTATTGTTGCCATCGAGGATAACAAGATGGGGTTTTTATCATATTGCATGAATTTATCCCTCTACATCATGTCATCTTGCTTAAGGCGTTACTCTGTTTTCATTAACTTAATACTCTAGATGCATGCTGGATAGCGGTCGATGAGTGGAGTAATAGTAGTAGATGCAGGCAGGAGTCGGTCTACTTATCTCGGACGTGATGCCTATATACATGATCATACCTAGATATTCTCATAACTATGCTCAATTCTGTAAATTGCTCAACAGTAATTCGTTCACCCACCATAGAATACTTATGCTCTTGAGAGAATCCACTAGTGAAATCTATGGCCCCCGGGTCTATTCTCATCATATTAATCTTCTTACGCTTTATTATTGCTTTGCTTTTTACTTTTCTTTTTATTTTACTTTGCATCTTTATACCAAAAATACCAAAAATATTATCTATCATCTCTATCAAATCTCACTCTCGTAAGTGACCGTGAAGGGATTGACAACCCCTATTCGCATTGGTTGTGAGGAGTTATTTGCTTTGTGTAGGTACGAGGGACTTGCGCGTGGTCTCCTACTGGATTGATACCTTGGTTCTCAAAAACTGAGGGAAATACTTACGCTCCTCTGCTGCATCATCCTCTCCTCTTCGGGGAAAACCAACGCAAGCTCAAGACGTAGCACGAGCCGGCCGCACGGGAAGGACAATGTCGCGCCGTGGGCCCCTGCCATTAAGCGCACGGCGAACCGGACCGGGGGCGCTAAGCCGCCCGCCAAGAGTAGGCAAGGCGCTGAGCAGGAAAGGGCGGGGAGGCCCGCCGTTCCGGTGGTACCGGGTTCCCTTCCTGCTTGAACCGAGTGGCCGAGCGGCTCTGTTTGGCTCTTGCGTATTTACTCTGCCTTGGGTTTCTGGTCGCCGATCTTGTTAGCGCTAGCGGAGGCGGATGCCGCAACCAATGAGGGCTCCGCGTTCCAGAAGAGCCGGTCCGGCACCGTCGATCGGGACGAGGAGGAGGAGCGGGCGGATCCGGATCTTGGTCTGGACCCGGCCGACACCGAAGGCCTGGCCTGGCGGGACCGGAACCGGGCCGAGGCGGAGTTGGAGGCGGCATCGACCCGGGCCTGGACTGATGTCGTGGCGACGTGGGCGCGAGCCGGCGAGGAGCCGGTGTCGCCGGAGATGCCAACAGGGATGGTGGCGGCGACGACGGTCTTCATGCCGTCGCTGGATGGGGAGCACGGCCAAGGCGGCCGTGCGGATGTGATGGACCTCGATCGGGTGGTCGTGGACGTCGGGGACGACAACCCGCCGCGGACCGACGTGGTTGAGCGGGCGGGGGCCGACGGAGGCGGTGGTGATGGCGTCTTTGAGGAGGCACCGCAGACGGTGCTGAAGGGGGCGCCTCAGACGCCGACAAGCGAGGCGCTGCTGGTGGTGGAGCCGCAGGCCACTCCGGCCACCGAAACGGCAACGGTGCCGAAAAGGGCGCCGGAGAAGGCGCCGGCCGCAGGGGAGGCGGTCAGCAGAGAGCACGCCCTGGTGCTCAGGTCAGGGGGTCGCCGGGCCGTCGGGTCACAGCCGACGCAGAGAGGGACCAGCGAGGTCTTCTTCGGGCCTCTGACCCAGGAGGAGGCGGCGATGGCCGCCTTGACCCGGCGCCTGCGAGGGCGGACATGCCGGATCCAGGCCTTTGCCCAGGCCGAGGTGGAGCATACACGGGAGCTGGAGCGCGTCGTGTTCGTAAATTTCCCTTGCTTTCTGCCTTTCTTTTTCCCACTAGGTGTAGACCCCGAGATTCGGGCCAACTGTGTAGCAGTTGTGTCAAATCTTGAATTGCTGTCTTGTGTTGATCATTGCCTTCCGCAGCAACTGGACTCCTACCATGTCAGCGTCTTCAACAGGCTCCTAGAGACGCACCCACAACTCAAGGAGTAGTTCGCCGTTGATACGTCTCCAACGTATCTATAATTTTGTGATTGCTCCATGCTATATTATCTACTGTTTTGGGCAATATTAGGCTTTATTATTCACTTTTATATTACTTTTGGGACTAACCTATTAATCGGAGGCCCAGCCCAGATTTGCAGTTTGTTTTGCCTATTTCAGTGTTTTGAAGAAAAGGAATATCAGACGGAGTCGAAACGGAACGAAATCAACTAGAGAAGTTATTTTTGGAATGAAAGCTACCCGATGGATTTGGACCCCACGTCAAGGAAGGAACGAGGAAGCCACGAGGGTGGGGGCGCGCACACCCCCCTAGGGTGCGCCCCCTGCCTCGTGGGGCCCTCGTGGCTCCCCTGATGTGCTTCTTCCGCCTATATAACTCCACGTACCCTAAAACTTCCAAAACAGAGAATAGATCTGGAGTTCCACCACCGCAAGCCTCTGTAGCCAGCAAAAACCTCTCGACACCCTGTTCCGGCACCCTGCCGGAGGGGGGGAACCCTCACCAGTGGCCATCTTCATCATCCCGGCGCTCTCCATGATGAGGAGAGAGTAGTTCACCCTCGGGGCTGAGGGTACGTACCAGTACCTATGTGTTTGATCTCTCTCTCTCTCTCTCCTGTTCTTGATTTGGCACGATCTTGATGTATCACGAGCTTTGCTATTATAGTTCGATCTTATGTTTCTTCTCCCCTCTACTCTCTTGTAATGGATTGAGTTTTCCCTTTGAAGTAATCTTATCGGATTGAGTCTTTAATGACTTGAGAACACTTGATGTATGCCTTGCCGTGCGTATTTGTGGTGACAATGGGATATCACGTGATTCACTTGATGTTTGTTTTGGTGATCAACTTGCGGGTTCCGCCCATGAACCTATGCATAGGGGTTGGCACACGTTTTCGTCTTGATTCTACGGTAGAAACTTTGGGGCACTCTTTGAGGTTCTATGTGTTGGTTGAATAGATGAATCTGAGATTGTGTGTTGGATATCATATAATCATACCCACGGATACTTGAGGTGACATTGGAGTATCTAGGTGACATTAGGGTTTTGGTTGATTTGTGTCTTAAGGTGTTATTCTAGTACGAACTCTAGGGCTGTTTGTGACACTTATAGGAATAGCCCAACGGATTGATTGTAAAGAAAAACTTTGAGGTGGTTTCGTACCCTACCATAATCTCTTCGTTTGTTCTCCGCTATTAGTGACTTTGGAGTGACTCTTTGTTGCATGTTGAGGGATAGTTATATGATCCAATTATGTTATTATTGTTGAGAGAACTTGCACTAGTGAAAGTATGAACCCTAGGCCTTGTTTCCTAGCATTGCAATACCATTTGTGCTCACTTTTATCATTAGTTACCTTGCTGTTTTTATATTTTCAGTTTACAAAAACCTATATCTACCATCCATATTGCACTTGTATCACCATCTCTTCGCCGAACTAGTGCACCTATACAATTTACCATTGTATTGGGTGTGTTGGGGACACAAGAGACTCTTTGTTATTTGGTTGCAGGGTTGCTTGAGAGAGACCATCTTCATCCTACACCTCCCACGGGTTGATAAACCTTAGGTCATCCACTTGAGGGAAATTTGCTACTGTCCTACAAACCTCTGCACTTGGAGGCCCAACAACGTCTACAAGAAGAAGGTTGTGTAGTAGAATCAAGCTCTTTTCTGGCGCCGTTGCCGGGGAGGTGAGTGCTTGAAGGTATATCTTTAGATCTTGCAATCGAATCTTTTTTTTTCTTGTTTTAGCACTAGTTTAGTTTATAAAAGAAAACTACCAAAAAATGGAATTGAGTTTGTCTCATACGCTTCATCTTTTTAATATCTTTCGTGAGTATGATGGGAAGGAAAATTGTGCCAAAGTACTAGAAGAAGAATTACATAGAATGCTTGGCATAAAATATGTGAATGATGAGCATGATTGCAATGTTGTTAGTATGAATTCTTTGAATACCCATGATGCTATTGATATGCAAAGCCACAAGCTTGGGGATGCTATGTTTGATGAAGATGATATTTTTTGTCCCCCAAGTTTTGATGAGCAAATTTACTATGATGAAAGCATGCCTCTTATCTATGATGATTATTGTGATGACACGTATGCTTTAAAGAATAATGATAACCATGAAACTTGTCATCTTGATCTTAATTTTCAATCACATGATAGTTAGTTTGTTGAGTTTGCTCCCACTATTGTTGATGAGAATAAATTTGCTTATGTGGAGAGTAGTAAAATTTCTATGCAAGTAGATCATGAAAAGAATGCTTTAGGTGCTGTTTATATTGTTGAATTCATTCATGATGCTACTAAAAATTATTATAAGGGAGGAATATATGCTTGTAGGAATTGCAATAATATCAAGTTTCCTCTCTATGTGCTTAAAGTTTTGAAGTTATGCTTGTTTTACCTTCCTATGCAAATTGATTCTTGTTCCCATAAGTTGTTTGGTCACAAAATCCCTATGCATAGGAAGTGGGTTAGACTTAAACGTGCTAGTCTTATTCTTCATGATGCTCTCTTTATGTTTCAATTCTTATCTTTTATGTGAGCATCATTGAAATCATCATGCCTAGCTAGGGGCGTTAAACGATAGCGCTTGTTGGGAGACAACCCAATTTTTTTAGTTTCTTGCTTTTTGGTTATTTTCAGGAATAAATAATCCATCTAGCCTCTGGTTATATGTGGTTTTGTGTTTTAATTAGTGTTTGTGCCAAGTAGAACCTTTGGGAAGACTTGGGTGAAGTCTTTATGATCTTGCTGTAAAAAACATAAACTTTAGCGCTCACGAGATTAGCTAAAAAGTTTTACTGGAGAGTGCTATTTAGTTGATTATTTTTTCATATGATTACTAGACAAATTCCTTAGGTCCACCAATTTATTTTAGAATTTTTGGAGTTCCAGAAGTTTGTGTTAGTTACAGATTACTACAGACTGTTCTGTTTTTGACAGATTCTGTTTTTCGTGTGTTGTTTGCTTATTTTGATGAATCCATGGCTAGTAAAATAGTTTATAAACCATAGAGAAGTTGGAATAAAGTAGATTTAACACCAATACAAATAAATAATGAGTTCATTACAGTACCTTGAAGTGGTGTTTTGTTTTCTTTCGCTAACGGAGCTCACGAGTTTTCGGTTAAGTTTTGTGTTGTGAAGTTTTCAAGTTTTGGGTATATATTCGATGGGCTATGGAATAAGGAGTGGTAAGAGCCTAAGCTTGGGGATGCCCAAAGCACCCTAAGATAATATTCAAGTATAACCAATAGCCTAAGCTTGGGGATGCCCCGGGTGGCATCCCCTCTTTCGTCTTCGTTCATCCGTAACTTTACTTGGAGCTATACTTTTATTCACCACATGATATGTGTTTTGCTTGGAGCGTCATTTTATTTTCTTTAGCTTTGCTTTCTGTTTGAATAAAGTATCAAGATCTGAAATTCTTAAATGTTAGAGAGTCTTCACATAGTTGTATAATTATACAACTACTCATTGATCTTCACCTATATCTTTCAGAGTAGTTTGTTGTTTGCTCTAGTGCTTCACTTATATCTTTTATAGCACAATGATGGTTTTATTTTGAAGAAATAGATGCACTATCATGCTTCACTTATATTATTTTGAGAGTCTTAAATATCATGGTAATTTTCTTAAATAATCCTAATATGCTAGGTATTCAAGACTAGTAATAACTTTCTTATGAGTGTGTTGAATACTAAGAGAAGTTTGATGCTCGGTAATTGTTTTGAGATATGGAGGTAATAATATCAAAGTCATGCTAGTTGAGTAGTTGTGAATTTGAGAAATGCTTGTATTGAAGTTTGCAAGTCTCGTAGCATGTACGTATGGTAAACGTTATGTAACAAATTTGAAACATGAGGTGTTCTTTGAATGTCCTCCTTATGAGTGGCGGTCGGGGACGAGTGATGGTCTTTTCCTACCAATCTACCCCCCCTAGGAACATGCGTGTAGTGATTTGGTTTTTGATGGCTTGTAGATTTTTGCAATAAGTATATGAGTTCTTTATGACTAATGTTGAGTCCATGCATTATACGCACCTTCCATCATTGCTAGCCTCTTGATGCCGTGCATTGCCCTTTCTCACATTGAGAGTTGGTGCAAATTTCACGGTGCATCCAAACCCGTGATATGATCGCTCTTTCACATAAACCTCCTTATATCTTCCTCAAAACAGCCACCATACCTACCTATTATGGCATTTCCATAGCCATTCCGGGATATATTGCCATGCAACTTTCCACCATACCGTTCATCATGACACATTCGTCATTGTCATATTGCTTAGCATGATCCTGTAGTTGACATAGTATTTGTGGCAAAGCCACCGTTCATAATTCCTTCATACATGTCACTCTTGATTCATTGCATATCCTGGTACACCGCCGGAGGCATTCATATAGAGTCATACTTTGTTCTAGTATCGAGTTGTAATCATTGAGTTGTAAATAAATAGAAGTGTGATGATCATCATTTTCTAGAGAATTGTCCCAAGTGAGGAATAAAAAAATGAGAAAGGCCATAAAAAAAGAGAAGGCCCAAAAAAAGGGAAAAAAAGAGAAAGGCCATAAAAAAAAGAAGGCCAAAAAATTGAGAGAAAAAGAGAGAAGGGACAATGTTACTATCCTTTTACCACACTTGTGCTTCAAAGTAGCACCATGATCTTCATGATAGAGAGTCTATTGTTTTGTCACTTTCATATACTAGTGGGAATTTTTCATTATAGAACTTGGCTTGTATATTCCAACAATGGGCCTCCTCAAGTGCCCTAGGTCTTCGTGAGCAAGCAAGTTGGATGCACACGCACTTAGTTTCTTTTGTTGAGCTCTAGTGCATCCATTGCATGGCAATCCCTACTCCTCGCATTAACATCAATCGATGGGCAACTCCATACCCCATTGATTAGCCTCGTTGATGTGAGATCTTCTCCTTTTTTTGTCTTCTCCACATAACCCCCATCATCATATTCTATTCCCCCCATAGTGCTATATCCACGGCTCGCGCTCATATATTGCGTGAAAGTTTATAGGTTTGAGATTACTAAAGTATGAAACAATTGCTTGGCTTGTCATCGGGGTTGTGCATGATGAGAGCATTCTTGTGTGACGAAAATGGAGCATGACTAAACTATATAATTTTGTAGGGATGAACTTTCTTTGCCCATGTTATTTTGAGAAGACATAATTGCTTAGTTAGTATGCTTGAAGTATTATTATTTTTATGTCAATATGAACTTTTGTCTTGAATCTTCCGAATCTGAATATTCATACCATAATTAGAAAAATTACATTGAAATTATGCCAAGTAGCACTCTGCATCAAAAATTATTTCTTTTTATCATTTACCTACTCGAGGACGAGCAGGAATTAAGCTTGGGGATGCTTGATACGTCTCCGACGTATCTATAATTTTTGATTGCTCCATGTTATATTATCTACTGTTTTGGGTAATATTGGCCTTTATTATTCACTTTTATATTACTTTTGGGACTAACCTATTAACCGGAGGCCCAACCCAGATTTGTGGTTTTTTGCCTCTTTCAGTGTTTTGAAGAAAAGGAATATCAGACGGAGTCGAAACAGAACGAAATCAACTAGAGAAGTTATTTTTGGAACGAGAGCTACCCGATGGACTTTGACCCCACGTCATGGAAGGAACGAGGAAGACACGAGGGTGGGGTGCGCCCACCCCCTAGGGCGCGCCCCCTGCCTCGTGGGGCCCTCGTGGCTCCCCTGACGTGCTTCTTCCGCCTATATATCTCCACGTAACCTAAAACTTCCAGAACATAGAATAGATCTGGAGTTCCGCCGCCGCAAGCCTCTGTAGCCACCGAAAACCTCTCGGGACCCTGTTCCGGCACCCTGCCGGAGGGGGGAATCCTTACCGGTGGCCATCTTCATCATCCCGGCGCTCTCCATGACGAGGACAGAGTAGTTCACCCTCGGGGCTGAGGGCATGTACCAGTAGCTATGTGTTTGATCTCTCTCTCTCTCTCTCTCTCTCTCTCTCTCTCTCTCGTGTTCTTGATATGGCACAATCTTGATGTATCGCAAGCTTTGCTATTATAGTTGGATCTTATGTTTCTTCTCCCCCTCTACTCTCTTGTAATGGATTGAGTTTTCCTTTTGAAGTAATCTTATCGGAATGAGTCTTTAATGACTTGAGAACACTTGATGTATGTCTTGCCGTGCGTATCTTTGGTGACAATGGGATATCACGTGATTCACTTGATGTATGTTTTGGTGATCAACTTGCGGGTTCCGCCCATGAACCTATGCATAGGGGTTGGCACACGTTTTCGTCTTGATTCTCCTGTAGAAACTTTGGGGCACTCTTTGAGGTTCTATGTGTTGGTTGAATAGATGAATCTGAGATTGTGTGTTGCATATCGTATTATCATACCCACGGATACTTGAGGTGACGTTGGAGTATCTAGGTGACATTAGGGTTTTGGTTGATTTGTGTCTTAAGGTGTTATTCTTGTACGAACTCTATGGCTGTTTGTGACACTTATAGGAATAGCCCAACGGATTGATTGGAAAGAATAACTTTGAGGTGGTTTCATAGCCTACCATAATCTCTTCGTTTGTTATCCGTTATTAGTGACCTTTGAGTGACTCTTTGTTGCATGTTGAGGGATAGTTATGTGATCCAGTTATATTATTATTGTTGAGAGAACTTGCACTAGTGAAAGTATGAACCCTAGGCCTTGTTTCCTAGCATTGCAATACCGTTTGTGCTCACTTTTATCATTAGTTACCTTGCTGTTTTTATATTTTCAGTTTACAAAAACCTATATCTACCATCCATATTGCACTTGTATCACCATCTCTTCGTCGAACTAGTGCACCTATACAATTTACCATTGTATTGGGTGTGTTGGGGACACAAGAGACTCTTTGTTATTTGGTTGCAGGGTTGCTTGAGAGAGACCATCTTCATCCTACGCCTCCCACGGATTGATAAAGCTTAGGTCATCCACTTGAGGGAAATTTGCTACTTTCCTACAAACCTATGCACTTGGAGTCCCAACAACGTCTACAAGAAGAAGGTTGTGTAGTAGACATCAGCCGTCAATGAGGAGGAGCTCCACGCCGCGGCAGGTATTCTTTTTACGCGCTCTTTTCTAGTGGGGGCGCGCTAGCGCACCCACTGGGTGTAGCCCCCGAGATTCGGGCCAACTGTGTAGCAGTTGGGTCGAATCTTAAATTAGTGCTTTGTTTCCAATCTTTTTTCTGCAGCCGAGGTGCTGTCCTGGAGGACCCGGCTGATGCGGGCCGTCTTCCACTATGACCGGCTCATTGCTGACGCCGCCCGGCTTGGGGCCGAGGTGGCGAGGGCGAGGGCTGAGGCGATGGGAGCCCGACGGTCGCTAGATGAAGCCAGGCGGCTGCTGGAGCAGCTAGAGGGCGACTGAAGGAAATATGCCCTAGAGGCAATAATAAAGTTGTTGTTTATATTTCCTTATATCATGATAAATGTTTATTATTCATGCTAGAATTGTATTAACAGGAAACTTAGTACATGTGTGAATACACAGACAAACAGAGTGTCACTAGTATGCCTCTACTTGACTAGCTCGTTGAATCAAAGATGGTTAAGTTTCCTAGCCATAGACATGAGTTGTCATTTGATTGGTGGGATCACATCATTAGAGAATGATGTGATTGACTTGACCCATTCCGTTAGCTTAGCACTTGATCATTTAGTATGTTGCTATTGCTTTATTCATGACTTATACATGTTCCTATGACTATGAGATTATGCAACTCCCGAATACCGGAGGAACACTTTGTGTGCTACCAAACGTCACAACGTAACTGCATCATTATAAAGGTGCTCTACAGCTGTCTCCGATGGTGTTTGCTCAGTTGGCATAGATCTAGATTAGGATTTGTCACTCCGATTGTCGGAGAGGTATCTCTGGGCCCTCTCGGTAATGCACATCACTATAAGCCTTGAACCAATGTGACTAATGAGTTAGTTGCGGGATGGTGCATTACAAAACGAGTAAAGAGACTTGCCGGTAAGGAGATTGAACTAGGTATTGAGATACCGACGACCGAATCTCGGACAAATAACATACCGATGACAAAGGGAACAATGTATGTTGTTATGCGGTTTGACAGATAAAGAT